>OY986974.1:17462252-17600271 GCA_963920575.1 Narthecium ossifragum | reverse complement strand
AGGCCAGAGGAGAGAGAAAGTGTGTGGAGGAGAGAGAAAGATGGATGGAGAGTGTGTGTGTGGAGGAGAGAGAAAGATGGTGGGGAGAGTGTGTGTGTGGAGGAGAGCAAGGGAGAGAGAGAGAGTGCGGAGGAGAGAGAAAAATGGGTGGAGGAGAAAAAGATGCTTCCTCCTCTCTCTCAGAGAGAGAAGACCAGGTGGATGATCAAATTTACAATGATTCCTTGTATGAGAAAGATGCTTCAAATTAACAAATAACTAAGGAATACTTAAATATTATCATGTATTTCTTTGAATATTACAAGATATTCTTTAAATATTACCAAAACATCACAGTTCTGGCGTCGAGTGAACCGCTCGTGCGGGCGTCGAGCAACTCGAGCTCGCTCGTGCTGGCGTCGAGCTCGCTCGTGCTGGCGTCGAGCAACAAATCGAGCTCGAGCTCGAGTTGACGAGTTGACGAGTTGACTCGAGCGTCGAGCAGCTAGAGAGCTCGAGCGTCGAGCGGCCGTCCCCGACCACCCCGGCATTGGCGCGACGGCGAACGACGAACGGAGAACAACGAAATGTCCTCGTTGTAAGCAGCGGGCGTCCATGCGCGCCGCCCATGGGTTCCCATCCGTCCCGCCCATGGGTTCCCATCCGCCCCGCCCATGGGTTCCCATCCGCGCCGCCCATGGGTTCCCATCCGCGCCACCTAGACGCAGTCGTCAGGCGTAGTGGAGTCGAGGAGAAACAGAGGGAGGAGAGAGTGGGGTGGAGTCGTCAGGCGGAAAGGAATAAAAGGAGAGGGGGGAGAAACAGAGGACCTCAACCTCCCCCCGTCGCCGTCGGGGAGTCTCCTGAAGGATTCCTTGGCCCTGGACCTCAGGCTCGTCGCCCCCTCCGTCGTGGCCGCCGCCTCCGACTACCAGAGCGTGTGGGGATCGAGAAGGTGAAGTCGGCGCTGGAGCGTGCGGGGCGCGCGGGCGTCGAAGGGTGTTCGGGAGAGAAAGATGGCGACGTTGGAGGGTCGGCCGACGTTGGAGACGAGGAGGTGATCGTGCTGCCGCCGAGCGTCGAGCGAACGGGCAGCCTCGACGTTCGCTGCTCGCTTGCCCCGTACTCCCTCGACGGGGGATGTCGCCCCGTCCGCCATCAATCCTCATGCGGGCACTCTCCCAGGCCTGCGACACCACCGCGTTGAGCTCCGGTTGATGGAAGGCGTGGAGTCTATCTGTGGGGATCCGATCCGGCGTAGCACCAGCTCCAGGACCTCAACCTCCTGAAGGATTCCTTGGCTCGGAGGTGACTGCCTCGAGCTCGGAGGCTCCGAGCTCGATGCCTCCCACCCGTCCCCCCCCTCCGACCCTTCCTCTCCCGGCGGGGCGTGGGGGTCGTTGTCAGCGGGGGCGGGGACGCCGGGCGAGGTGCCGGAGGAAGAGGGAGGAGAGAGAAACAGAGGGAGGAGAGAAAGGGAGAGGGGAGAAACAGAGCTTCCGGGAGGAGAGAAAGGAGAGGGGAGAAAAAACAGAGGAGAGAGAGGGGGGAGGGTGGGCGGGAGAGAAAGAGAGTCCGAAGAGAGAGGGGGGGCGGAAGAGAGAGAGTCAATTTGAATTCCTTGCATTGTAATGAATCATAAGTCAGTATTCCTTAGTTATTTGTAAGAAATCCTTATAAATTTAAAGTATTCCTTAGTTATTTGAAATCTCAATGTGAGGAATCCTTGTAAATTTGAAGTTGCAAAGTCAAGTAATGTAATGGCTATTAATTGGTGTGGCCCCCAAGCTCCACTAAAGTTAGCGTTGGTGTACGAGACCAATCCCAACTAGCTGATCCAATTAGCTGGAAAAAAAGAAATAAGTGTTATTTTAAGGAATTCCTTAGTTATGTGAGGAATTCCTTGGTCTTATTTAGCCATTTCCTTAGATATTCTGTGAAATCCATCCATTCACTCCATCCACTATTCCCCCCTCCCTCCCTCCCTCTCTCTCCAGCCGATCTCTCTCTCTCCTCTCTCCTTTCCCACTCTCTCCAGCCGATCTCTCTCTCCTCTCTCCTTTCCCACTCTCTCTCTCTCCCTCCCTCTCTCTCAAGCCAATCTCTCTCCACCCATCTTTCTCTCTCCTTTGGCCTCTCTCTCCACCGATCTTTCTCTCTCCTCCACACACACACTCTCCATCCATCTTTCTCTCTCCTCCCATCTTTCTCTCTCCTCCACACACACTCTCTCATCCACACACTTTCTCTCTCCTCAGGCCTCTCTCTCCTCCACACACTCTCTCTCATCCACACACAACTCTCTCCACCCATCTTTCTCTCTCCTCCATTTTTCTCTCTCCTCCGGTCTCTCTCCACCGATCTTTCTCTCTCCTTCACACACACTCTCTCCACCCATCTTTCTCTCTCCTCATCACATAACTAAGGAGGAATCACATAACTAAGGAATTCCTTACTTAGGCTATGAATTCCTCATATAAGTAAAAGTAATAAGAGAGGCAGGTGGAGAGAGAGAACCTCGACACTCTTTTTTGTTCTATAGGTGAACAACATCTCCTATATAAATAACTCATAACTAAATATTCCTAACTAATAACCAAGGATTCCTTGAAATTGACAAGAATTTCTCACATATGCAAGAATAAAATTGACAGATGGCATTAAGAAATTCCTTGCATAAGTAAGGAATTTTCTCCTTTCTCTCTCTCATACTTGTGTCAGGTGGCATTAAATGATGAGAGAGAGTTGACAAGGGGTAATTTGGTCCCGAATTTATGGATTTGGCCTGTTTTGAAAAGAAACACAATGACGTGGCCAGGGGTATTTTGGTCTCAACTTTGTGGATTCGGCCTGCTATGTAAAGAAACACGAAAGTGTCCCAACAAATCGAAAGACAAGTGGATTTAAAAAAAAAATTTCTCAAACACTATAACTCTAAATTGTTTCCAAATCCTCGTTTGGAACATTTTAGTAGCAGTTAGCATTAAGCAAACACAGCCTGCAACCAAGTTCTTTTGAACCACTCACAGGCACAAATCATAAAACATTCAATGTTTTCTCTCATTTTTCTTTCAACATTTCGAGAACACTAGCGAGTACTGAACTTTCCAATAAGGAGCTATTTGATGGTGCCAATTATCCAGACAGAAACTTGTGTAAATTAAAACTCAGATTTTTCTAAACCATTGGGTAGTTCAAGAGTAATAGAGGTATATATGATGAATAAACTCATTAACAAAATGGTTTTCCAAGTTAATATTCTATACAAGATCCTGAGGAATAATTGGCAGCCAGTGTCATTTCCTATATTTCGAGACCTTAAAGGCAGTCTATTAACAGGCTATAAACTATAGAAAAAGTATTCCACACTTTATTTTCTTCTGCTAGATTGCTTGAAATAAATAGGGCTATAAGCTGTACAAGAAATAAGCAATACATTACATAAATAAAGTTACAAGCTGCACATGAGCAACAAAAATAACTTATTTCCGTAACATTACCTGAATGCAATTACATGTGGATACCTCCTCTCCTCTGTCTACAAGGAGGACCACTTTTGAGGCCTCCCCGCTACCTCATGTCTCGGCTTCTTCTCTCATATAATCCCCTTGGCTGAATTTCATATAGCCCCTAGATTTACAAATCCTCAGAATGTAACACACTCCAATTCCCAGAAGTGTCAGCCCAGCACTGATCACATACACCCTCCAAGTTGCAATAGCCATGACAAAAACCAAGAATGCCGATGGCACAAGGCACATGCATATCAGCCCAGGAATGCCCATCGGAACGCGGTATGGCCTCTTCAGAGAAGGGTGTTTCTTCCTCAGCCATAAGAAGGAAGCAAACTCCAAGAGCATGCCAAGGCTGTACAAGAAGTTGGCTGTAGAGATGATGTCAGTAAAGCTCATGAAGGAGATGGCAAGAGTAATAGTGCTCGATACTAGAATCCCCAGCCAAGGGGTGTAGAACTTCTTGGATCTTGATGCAAAAACACGTGGAAGGATGCCGAGGTCTGCCATTCCAAGAAGCTGGAAGGATGTGCTGCTAAGCTGAGCTTCATACAGGCCAATTGCGGATAATGCTGCGCCTGTCTCTATCCAATATTTGAGCCAGTTTCCTGCAATCATACCTGTGGAAGAAAAACATACCAGTTAAAAAATGCATACAAGTACATTAAGAACAAAAACAGAAGCTAGGAATAAAGCACTTCTCTTGTCTCCTATTACTACTTCCCCCACCAGCAAAATTCAATTGATGCATAGCTCCTACAATCAACAGCTAGAAGGATTAAAGCTACTGATATCTCTGTCTCCCCAGTTTCTCTTACTTGTAAATCCAGGATGACTTTGCTGTTTACAAGATATAACTATCTAACTAAACTGAACTTGTCTTAGTACTTCTATTTTGCATAAATAGCATCAATACCTTTTTCCAATCCTTGCGCTTTATCGTTCAATGTTACCAAAATTGCCTAATGGCATCTTTTCAACATTCACTTGATTACTAAATTCATCCAAGATCTTTTCCAACGTCCCTAACTCATTCTTGAAAATGACCCTAAAAATTTCCATGCAATGAGATAAACAAGCACATAAAGAGTGGAAGAAGACTGAAATTTACATATATCTATCACCACTAGTAACCTTTCTCTTTCCCTGTCTGATTTGGTTTGGGGAAGAAAGATAATTGAGGCTATTTAGAAGATGAATAGCATGAAAACAAAAACATCCACGACACAAGAGAAAGCCCTTATGCAGTAATGTACTTTGGGGGTGGGGTGGACATTGAGACTTCCAAGAGTGCCCCGCACCTAGACAATGTCACACTAACATCCTATGAAACATCGCATCTCATCTATACTCATCGAAATTTGCAAGATAATGAGGTAACTCCCAACATCGAGACAATTTATGCAAATTATAGTGAAGGTAACAACGATGTAGTGTGAGAAAGTACCTCCCATTAAGCTTCAGCTTCTCTCTTCTCATAACAAAATGGATGACGGTCTTCTCTAGCTTGTAGATTCTCGAGATAATGCAAATACGGCTTTGTGTGTCCTACTAGCTGCCCTTTAACAAATTGAGCCTATGACTTACGATTTCACAGCAGTAATGGTCTATGTCAGTCATCTAATCTAGACATAACTTCAGGTCATACAAATTGTTACCTCAATTTTGATAACTATCACCACCTCTCATCAGGATCATGGTGTTCAATGCACTATTCCATTAGGTATCTATGCGAGTCTTGACCAATAGGTGAAAAATTTTCACATCTTGGGCTCCGCCTCTTACCGTCCCCTCTTACCGTCCTAGTGCCTACCATAGTGAGCCTTCACCATTGTTCTCTTAGGAGGAACCCTCTACTGGATCAGGTATCTTGAACTAACAAAATCCAATTTTAATTTCATTAATCATAATCTCTAAGGTCAAGGTCTCAAATAAGATACTTCTAAGTCTCTTCAGAATGGCAGCCTTCACCACAACAGATGGACTTCAGGGACTACAAACCTGACTACATGGGAGAATTTAGCATCTTGGGGGGATAGCAAATGAACTTGATCCATCATGATGCAGAAAAACCATATTCGATATAAAAAATTGTTACAGAATATGAATGTACTATAGCCAAAATGATGAAGGTTTCAACAACATTCAGCAACGACCTAATAGTTAGCACGAGTAATGCTCAACAATGTCTCATGTTCAAAATTTGAAGACTGTTGTTCAGAGGTTAAGAAACTTCCACAGAATTAAGTAGATCCGCTATCATATAAGGGCAACACTGCCTCATAGCAATTCAGCAACTTTGAAATCAAAGACAGAAAAACAACTAATAAGTTCAAGTTCATGCAGAATTGGACTTGCTAGAATGAATGTACAAGGGTCCTAACAATACTAAACACAAGGATATGTGGCTCAGTGACCCTATAGAGTAGCAAAGAACTGTCAGGAGCTAGCAAATAGTCATCACGAGAGAATTGTCCATTGGCGGGGATTTGCTCACCACCTCAGGTGCATATCTATCTCGAACAAGCTCAGCTCCTTCTCAGATGGCATAGATATGAGGCTTTCCAAATAGATCTAGCTCTATTTCTTCCTGAACAACACAATAATTTTGTGGCTTTCAACATAAATCTGAATACAAAGGCATATTTAAGGCCCAAAAGATACATGTCTGTATATTTGTTAGTAGAATCAAGGATGTGCTTGTAATGATGGGCAAAGGGAAAGGTGGATCAGGCTACTGACTGGTGGATTCAGGAGTTTAACCAGCTTGTGAAGAGGATAAAAATGTTACGGCTTCATGCTTCGAACTCTACTGGAACACGAGAGAAAAAAACACAAATATACATGTTAAGATTGGGTCCTTTTGACAGTCAACATGCATGCATATATAAGCAAACCAGTATAAACAGTACATGAACTAGCTCCAAGACAACCAAATAAGACCAAGAATGACTCCAACTAATCCGAAAATTATTTGAAAAACATCATCAAATTCCTCTAATAGGCCCTCAGAATGGTGAAACCAATGCAATGAACATCTTAGAAATAGAATTTAAGCCGAAGTGAAAACAGGTACCCGTCTGAATCTCTGTTTTACAAGTAGTAATGACCTATTGGGACTTAAGTGATGAGGGTGATAAGGCCATCATCCAACGTACTTCCAAACCGATAGTTTCACCTGGTTTATGATTACTTGGCCCATGCATTCTCTTAGGTCATAGAATAGTAGCATCTTGTTCGCAGAAATTATGAAGGAATACAAGTTAATAAGAAGAAAGATTCAGGTAATCAATGTCCTCAACTATCCCTGACATAAAAAATAGGATTATCATGTTGAGCAAAGAGAACCAATAAGTGTCAGCAATTGAGGTGAATGTGTTGTGCTCAAGCAAAGAAAGCGTAGGTGAGAAACAGGAACAGAGAGAAACCAGCAGCATTCCCCTATTCTATAAATGAAGCCCCACCTCCATGAACAATGGTCACATTTTCTTGATCAAAAACAAGAAGCAATCGGCCATGACTCCACAACAACTGCATTCAGTCACTTCATTTCAATCCAAAATCCATCCACCCACCAAAGGAGACAAATAATTTTCGAATAGTCACGACGCAATCAGTGCAGCATCAGTCCATTGCCAAACTGGTAATAAGATCTATCACATCTTCATAACTAAGAGACTTTACCCAGAATTATCATCGTGAACGGGAAAACTAAAAATTCAATGGCAGAGCATACCGGCGGCGTCAGCAAAGAAGCCATCACCCCACATCCCCTGTGGAACATCAAGCGAACCAGTGCCAGCAAGCAGCGGCAACAGGTACCCGAGACAAGACAGCAGACCGGCCGCCATCAGCGCCTTTGGGAACGTCCGCTGCGGCTGCTCCACCTCCCCGGCCAATGTGCTCGCATTGTCCCAAAAGTTTAGGTTCCAAAACAAAGTGTTAAAGAACAGCCTCCAATCTATGTCTCTTCCCATTTCCATCCACCTTCCCGGCCGTATCCCCGGCACCGCCCACCCGACCATCAGCAGGAACGGCGCCAGCGACACCATGGCCAATGCCACCGCCGTGTAACCCACAATGGTCAGGCCCGTGTAGTTGAGGAAGGACAGGAGGAGGGTGAAGAGAACAATAGCGACGCCGCGAGAGGCGCCGGAGGCGAGTGGGCGGGCGACTCGGGCGAGGTAGTCGGCGCAGAGGACGGGGTAAGCGGCGTTGTTGATGACGCCGGAGAGGAACTTCCAATAACCCATCAAGAACCCCGCGAGGGAGCCAAAGGCACGGTCAGCCCAGACAACGTAGCCGCCGTTGCCGGGGAGGGCGGTGGCGAGCTCGGCTGTGATGAGAGCCTCCGGGACGCTCCATATAAAGGGGAAGAGGACGAAGCCGAGCAGCGCTAGCAGAGGGCCGGCGGCGGCCACCGCGGGCTCGGCGCCGTAGGGGCCGCCGGAGACCTCGAAGTAGATGAGGAAGACGAGGGGTAACAGTGTCAGCTTCTTGGTGTTGGTTGCCGGGGTGGTGGTGTCGGCTGTTGGTCCGGGGAGGAGGGGGTGATGATCGGAGGAAGAGGCCATGGGTGGCAGTGGTTGGAAGGCTAGCTAGCTCCACCACCACCTCCGTGGCTGCTTTGCCAAGAATCTTGGAATGCTTTTATTGGCCAATTGGAGAGTTTGCATTTGTGGTTACAACAAGGGTAAATCACAGTTTTGTGTTCTAGCGAGTTTTTTACGTATTAAATTCATTTGATTATCGATTTTACAGATAAGTCTATTTTCATTTTTTGTTACGATTCAAGCCAAAATCACATTTGTGAGACCATTTTACCCCTCAACGCATGCCATCTATTCTCTCACGCTGCATTTATTGCGCATTTAATGCAAGTTCGGCAGTGGCTCTCGTCGGAGCTAGAGGAGCTCCACCGACATCATGTGCCAGGGTGCTATTCCGACGCCAACTGACTCTCCAAAGCCCTGGACTACTCAATTGCCACTCAAAAGATGGCGAATAGCATCCTCTTCCTAGCTGCAAATAACAGCTCTTCGGTGAGCATTGATCGAAAGAGCGTTGATCGGAAGACCGTCGACGAGTACCTCGAAGACATCGTTGAGCTGCTCGATGCGTGCAATGGCTTGCACGTGAGGATGGAGGGCATTAAGAACTACGTGGGGTTCTTTGGTCGTGGCCTGGCGTTGGCTCCAATGAGGCCATGATCAGTCAAGTGCGATGACTCGGGCGATGGCGGCGCTGGATTCATGCGATAGCATGGCGCGGCGATGCACCGAGCTCAAGAAGTTTTGCTCCAACTTGACAAAGCTCGGTGAGAAGCTCACGCACGGCGCGAGATTAGTCGACACCGTCGACGGCACCCCTCCGGCGGAGATCCTGGAGGCGCTGAGCGCATCGAAAGGAGTCGCTTTGTTCATGGTCGGCTTCGCCGGCATCTCGCTTTCCTTTAAATCTCAGCTCGGCCTGCAGATGGTGCAGCTGTGCAAGCTGGCGTCGTGGGGGAGCTCCCTGAATGAGCTACACAAGGGAGTGAAGGAGGAGCTCGACAGGAGGAGGAAGGATGGATTAATAGCTCTGGACAAGCTGAATTTGACGGCGGCGCCCTCTCGAAGTTTGCAGGATTGCCTCTCCCGGTGGGTGGATAAGAAAGGGACGTGCCGGCCGGCGGAGCTGAAGGTGGCCGCCAGTGAGTTGAAGATGAGAGGGTGGTAGGTGGCCGCCAATGAGTTGAAGATGAGAGGCTGGTTGCATTTAACAGGGTCCCGACATCAGCATGTGTAGTCAAAACATTTTCCTGTTTTAAATGCATTGGTTCAGATTGGGGTACGCACATGCCTATGTGCATGGCATGGGCACCCTATGTGCATGGCATGGGCACCCACTTGTGAAGCTCGCCATCGTGAAGTTTGCCGACGAGTTCTCTTTTCTCTCTGTCGTGAAGCTCGTCGTCGCCCTCTCCTCACCTCCCCGCGTCCAGCCATCGTGAACCTCTCCGTTTCTGTCTCCCTCTCCTCATTGCATGCCTCCAGCCATGGTCAACCTCGTCGGTTGTAGCCTCGCCCGCCACCGACGACGGCGAGTAGAGGAGAGAGTGTTCCGGAGAGGAGAGGGAGAGAGTGACGGCGACGGCGAGGCGATTCGAGGGCGGCGGTGTTCCGGAGAGGGAGAGGGAGAGGGAGACGGTGACGGCGAGGCGAGTCGAGGACGACGGTGTTCCGGAGAGGGAGAGGATGACGGCGACGACGAGGCGAGTCGAGGGCGGCGGTGTTTCTGAGAGGGAGAGGGTGAGGGTGACGGCAGGGAGAGGGAGAGGGAGACGGTGACAGTGAGGTGAGTCGAGGGTGACGGTGTTCTGGAGAGGGAGAGGGAGAGGATGACGGCTATGGCGAGGCGAGTCGAGGGCGGCGGCCAGGAGAGTGAGAGGGTGAGGCACCTTCGACCGGCCCATCTCTCTCCCTTCCGCCATCGTTTTCACAAGTTTGTTCCGACGACACAAGCTTCATCCCCTGCCGTTCACCGCTCGCCGCTCGCCGCACGTCCTCTGATCCAGCCGGAGGACTCGTCCCTGTCGCAGACCTCGAGCCACCCGCGAAGCGTGAAGCACACCTCCAGCAAGGTCTACGCGTGTGGCTTCCCCTGTTCCGGATAGCAGCTTCTCCAACACCCTCCCGCTCCTCCAACGTCCTTCGACCGGGCTATCTCTCTCCCTTCCCCTCCCCTGTTCCAGCCGACGCTTCCCCATCTCCCCGACGGTCCAGCGACGCAGGGGCATCCGCCATCGTCTTTACAAGTTTGTTCCGGCGTGTGAGGACCTGTCCCTCCATTCCTGGGTCGACCGTCTGGGTCGGGTCAGTGGCTCGTTGTGGACCGCAAGGGCAATTTGGTAAATTGCGCCTTGTTGGTTTGTTTCACACCCGCGTGTGCACACACTGACCTTGTTTGTGTTAGTGCTTGATTAGAATGGTTAGGTGGACCCGGGATCGAAAGATCCCAGCTCGGGCGCGCTGAAGCTTGCTTTTGGGCAGCTTACGGCCCTTGAGCGATCGATCGCTCCTAGGAGCGATCGATCGGACTCGTGCGCAGGGCAGTTGAACTGCGCAGAGCAGTTAAACTTCCATCGTCCTCCATTATCAGGAGAAGAGAGGACCTCTCCTCCCCTTTCCCCACCTTCCCCAACCTTCCCCGACCTTCCCCTACCTTCTCCTTCTCTTCTCCTCCTCTTCTCCTCCTCTTCTTCTTCCTTCTCCCTTCTTCTCTTCCGCGGTTCTGGTTTTGTTCCTCTGTTTCCTTCCGGGGCAGCCATCTTCTTCTCCTTCGTTCTCCCTCCTCCGACCACCATTTTGGGCGTTCTAAAGCTTGTTGGATTCGTGGCAATGAGAGGAAGGCTCCTGGTGTGGTTTGGAATCTCGTTGGTGGCTGGTTTGCGAGGGATCAACCGAGGAATGCGCAGTCCGGTAGGTGTTCTACCTACATGAGTTAAATTAATGGGTTTAGTTAGATCTAGCCGTTAGATCTTGATGAAATTATGTTGTTGAATGCATGTTGCTTAATATAGTCTCTGGTTTAAGTTTCATGAACTTTGGTTAAGATTTCAGTAGGATTTATGCATGATAAATCTCGGATTTCCGGTTTTCTGCCGGCTTGCGGCGAGTTTTCCGGCTTGTACATGCATGATCTTGGATTTTTATGAGAAATAAGAGTTGTAGATATGTGAGTCTACTTTGAAACCCAATTGATTTTATATTTTTTCGATTGTTCTACGAGTTTTGGTGATTTTTCTTCGAAACTGTGTCAGAGCAGAGTTGTTCATGAACAGTGCCACGGTTGATCTGTGGATCAACCGCCAGACTCCAAGGTCGACCGTCGCGGTCTCCACGGTCGACCGTGAGCCCGAAAAATAGCAAAATAACCCCTCACGGTCGATCCGTTGATCGACCGTCAACCTTAGCTTTTCCAAGGTCGATCTGTTGATCGACCGCCAGCCTTGAATAGTGTTTTTAGTGGTTTTGATTAGTGTTTTAATATGATATTATATTTTACTGTTCATCGAAGTTTTCGGGGTTGCTTCCCGTTGCAGGGGTTCGCGGTTGACGGTCGTGGTACCGTCGTAATGCCAGGACCCGCTGAGGATCGGCTGGCAGCGGTTGGTAGTACCGCTGTAGCGATCCGGTTGGACTTGTATGCTGCCTTGTCATACTGTTGCATGCCTATTTTTCTCTTGCTTGTGTATGTTCATAGCATGCATTCTCTGTTGTGCATTAGTTGCATGGTTAGGACGTGGGTGATTCGTGGATCGCCGACCCGAGGCTGGAAGCTCGGATTTAGCCCTAGGACCGGGGTTGGGTAGTTTGGTCCAGGATTGAATTGTGGTGTCCAGTCAAACTTGATGATAGGCTTAGATGACTGGTACACATGTTGCTTGGTGATTATAGAGGTCGTGTCGGCCTTGAGTCAGATGCTGAGGTGTAGCCGGTGTCCCACTGTGCTGACCTTGCAGTGTTGGGTTCCTACAGTTGTCGTCGCCAGTGTTGTTCCTACTACTGAGTGCTGCCCCTGGGCGTCAGGGACACACGGTGGGGTTATGGGACCCCTGTGTACATCCAGGTCTTACTTGAGGGCGACACTTTTGTGTTCCCCTTCCTTCTGTGTGACGTAGTGTAGAACCCTACTGAGCTTTATGCTCACTCTTACCCGGGCTGCGTTTTGCAGGTGCAGGCGCCAGCTCTTCTTCAGTAGCCCCTACCGGGCAGGTGTTTGGTGGCGCGGCGGCGTCTGGCGGGGTTTGAGGACCGGTGATCCCTTCTACACTTTTGTTATATTTAGTCTCCTACGGGAGTATGATGTATAAACTGTTGTAACCCCTTTGAGGCTTTTGAATATTATATTATATCTTTTGATATTTGAAATTATTGTATTATTCAGGGGTGCTTATGAATTGTGAAATCAGTAAATTGGGGGGAACCCCTCGCCTTTATTTTCGCAATTACTTATTTTCGCAATTACTTAGTTTCCGCTTCCGCGGGTCGGGGCGCGACACGGCGACACAAGCTTCATCCCCTGCCGCTCGTCACTCGCCGCACATCCTTTGATCCAGCCGGAGGACTCGTCCATGTCGCCGACCTCGAGCCACCCGCAAAGCGTGAAGCACACCTCCAGCAAGGTCCACACCGCGGCTTCCCCTGCTTCCGTCTATCCTAAAGCTTGGGCAGCTTCCCCTGTTCCGGATAGCGGCTTCCCCTGTCCCAGCCGGCTTCATCGAGTCCAGCTGCCAAGGCGATGGAGGTCGGATACAAGCTTCCCACCAGCTTCGACACGCGAACAACACCAGCTTCAACGCTCGGATGGCCCAGCCTTTGACGCTCGGACAGCACTCCTTCGACGCCACCAGGTTCGACGCGTGAACAATATCAGCTTCGACGCTCGGGGGGTGGCGGAGGATGGGGATGGGATGCGGTGGGGCGGATAGAGAGAGTCCAGGCGAAGGCCTAGTCGCGGTTGAGTGGAAGGTGAGGGGCCACGCCGCCATCGCCCTCGTCGGCGCCGGCTGTGGCATTGGCGGAGGAGGACCAGACCGCATCAGCGTGTTGGAGCTAGAAGTGATCCAAGCCTCGCCACGCCACGCGTTCCCGGCGCTTGTCGATGTTCCCTCATTGTTCTGGATGATGCCCCCGTCAAGCTCTCCGACACCCTCTCGCTCCTTCAATGTCCTCCGACCAGGCCATCTCTCTCTCTTCGCAGTTGAGTGGATGAACAATATCATCTTCATCCCCTGCCACTCGACGCTCAGGAGCTGTTTTTTTTGCCTCCCTCTTCCACTCGGTCTCCGAGACCACCACGCGGACGTCTCTGTACTTGAGCGCCGACGTGGCTGCGGGCATGGCGTCGATCTGGGCGTCGAAGAGGTTGCATGGTAGAGGTCAGGTGAACTGGACGTCGCTGTACTCGCTCGACGCTCGAGCTCGAGTTGCTTGACGCCCGGCCGACCTCGAAGAGGAACTACGACCTCTTCTACCCCACCGAAGAGAAGGTCTACGACATCCAGTTCACCTCAGGGCCTCAACGGCGAAGGCCTCGGCAACTGCGGAGGCGGGCTAAATCCGCATGACAGAGGTCTTGGCAGTAGAGGAAGGGCATTTTTGTCCTAAAAAAACATTTTGGCTTATCATATAAACAAACACAAAAATGGACTGGTTTTGTAAATTCGAAAGTGAAATGGATTTTTAAAAAAAAACTCGTTCCTAGGCACTGGTTTCAAAATTTTCACATAGATTGCATTTGGTTGCCGAATCGTCTATCGGAGTAAGAGTTTGAATGAGATTTGGGTTTCATTTCAGATAAAACCCCGTATCGATACGAGTTAATGGCAAATGAGTCACGTGACATTACGTGATTCATTTCCCTTCGAAATCGCTGACCACCATAACTTTGTGTAGGTGTAATGTATTGGTTTAGCTTGTAATGTATGTGATGCCCTGACCTTCTTATGCGTATTTTATGTTCTTCTATGATATACCTTGTAAAATGAAGTTTGGGATTTGGATGAGAATAACCCTATGCAATGGTTTGTTCATGGCTTGGGTTGATCTAAGGCTTGGAAGTTCAAATCCCCAGCTTGCTTGTGGGGCTTTGCTATGCCCTAAAATGTTAGTACTTGGTTCATGTTTGGAATGTCAAGTTATGCGAATTTGATGTTGATTTGTATGAAAGCAACTCTAGGTAAGGGATTGCTCATGGGTTGTGGACCTAGGGTTTGGGATACCCTATGGTTTTGCTTGTTGTTCGAGCATGGTGATGCCCAAATCTCTTCCTATGCATGTGTCGCGCCCCGACCCGCAGAGCGCACCCGGGCCGGGACCGCGAGGGGAGGAAAGGAAAACCTACAACTACAGCCTCAACTGGCGGAAACAGTTGAGACTACGGCCATCTGGCGGAAACAGCTGCCAACAGTCACAAGCGGAAGCAAGGGTACTAAACAACAGCTATTAACATTTATTACAAAACGGTAATAAAAGAGTTAACATGGTTCTAGAACAACAAGCTACAAGGGATCAACAGTCCCCAAAAAAAGAAGCAACACCACCCACCGGGGTCTCCGCGAACGCACAAACGAACCCATCCTGACCCTCAGACATGGTCAGGATCCGGCACGCTGCCACGAGACGACCGAGGGGGTAACACCGGAACAGAGCGGCCACCTGCACCTGCAACAAACACAGTCCAGGTAGGCATGAGCAACAGCTCAGCAGGGTCCTACTCCACCACTCTCGCTAAGAAGGCAAAACCTTCGAAAACCCTCTCTGCTACCGAAGGATCGATCCTCACCAAGGAAGGATCGATCATTCAAGCAACAGTGAGCTCCCCTTACTGTCGAGCCAAAGAAGATCGATCATTCCTCCCAGGAAGATCGATCTTTTTGGTGACAGAGGGCGCCCTTCCAGTTGTACCAAGGAAGATCGATCCTTCCTCCCAGGAAGATCGATCATTCTCGGGACGAAGGGTATCCCTGCTAACCCAGGCCCCATGATCGATCTCCTCCCATAAGAAGATCGATCATGTGCTGGGCGCAGCAAGCCAACACTAGAGGACCGATCCTTCCTCCCAGGAGGATTGATCCTGATGGGTTCCGGCGTGCTTCCGGCCGGAGAACCGCCGGAAGACACAACCAAACCTCACCAAACTTGGTGGGTTGGTAGATCTGAGTACCACGAGGCTACTCAAGGCCTCAAAACCGGGAAACAACAACTCCACAAGGAGATTAATCGAAAACAAAACCCGGATTTAAACCTTCAAAGCTAGCCGGAGTTTGGAGTGGGATCCCTACCTCTTCAACGCAGCTTCGATCCACAAGACCAAGCCTAAGATCTTCCTCGCCTCGCCACGAACCCAACGAGCCTTCAAGCTCCAGGAAAGGTGGCCGGAGGAGGAAGAACGGCGAAGAAAAGCTCAGCCGGCCAAGGGGAAGAAACAGAGCTCTCGCGAGGGGGAAGAAGAAAGGAGAATCCGGGGGAAAGGAAGGAAGAGGGGAAGGGGGGGTAAGGCCGGGGAAAAGCCGGCGAAGGCGGGGAAAAGCTGGGGGAGGGGAGGGAAAGTCTTCCCTCCCCTGACAGGGGAAGCGACGGCCACCGCGGTGGCCGTCCTTCGAAAGTCACCGACAGAGACTTCCAGGCACAGGCAGGATCGATCCTCCACGACCAAAGGATCGATCCTCCCTGCCCAGAAGTGCAAACTTGGGCTGAAAAATGGGCCCAAGCCCAGAACTCCCAAACTAGGTCCCACCTAACCTTTCTAACAAACACAACTATCAAGCAAGGCCTGTGTGTGCACACCCAGTGTGAAACGACCGCCAAGGCGATTTCCCAAATTGCCCCTGGGGTCAACGACAAGCCAAGGGGATAGAGGGACAGGTCCTCACATCCTAAAACCCTTAAAAGAAATCTCGTCCTCGAGATTCGATCAAGGTAGGGCTCGGAAACAAAAACAACGCCTAGCAGGATACTACAAAGCGGTAAAAGTACCTCTGGAGACGGGTGGTGCTATGGTCAGCGGGAGCGGGTGCTGAGACAGGTAATCCTGATAGGACGGCTGCACCTCGTCTGCGTAGGGGCGGTCAGGTAGGGCGAACACATGACCTCCGCTGCGGCCTGGCCCAGCTCCACCTCTCTGGCCCTGCCCAGCCCGGGACCCTCCGTCTCGACCTCCTGATGGCGCCGCACCCCGTGCGTTCCATCGCGGACAGTCCCTGCGGATGTGCCCTGGCTGCCGGCAGTGAAAGCACAGCGCTGGTCCACGCTCGGACTGCTGCCCTCGGCCTCCCTCCCAGGGAGCCTGCTGCGTGGGCCCTGCTGTCAGAAGTGGCTGGTCGCCCTGGCGAGACTGCTGCTGGTACGGCTGCTGGCGATACTGCTGCTGATGCGAGGGCCTCCTGTGCTGGTCTCTGCGCCCCTGAGACCTCTGGAGCTGCTCACCTCCTCCCCCACCTGCCGCCGGTACAGGCTGGACAGACCTCGGCCTCCCTAGGCAACGTGGCTCCACTGCCAATGCAGCACCCAAAACCGCGGAGTAGGTAGTCGCCTGGCGAGCAGCGATCAACCTCCTGATCTCCTCACGGAGCCCCCTCTCGAATTGCTAGGCCCGGGCGGTAGGGTCGGCTGCCATTGGCCCAGCGTACCTGGCCAAGTGGGTGAAAGTGGTGGCATACTGCTGCACAGTACGAGCACCCTGAGCGTGACTGAGGTACTCCTCAGTCAACGCCAACCGCGCACTGTAGGGAAAGTACGCGTCGAGAAAGGCTGCACGAAAACCCTCCCAAGACAACTGCTCTCCTGCTGCGCTGGTGGCCTGAACAGTACGCCACCAGTCCCGGGCATCTCCCTCAAGCTGGAGTGCCGCGAGTCTAACCCGGACGGGGTCGCTCTCGTCGAACAAGAGGTCAAGCAAACTGGTGACTCCGTCGAGCCACTCCTCGGCCACTGACGGATCCCCGCTTCCGCCGTTGAACCTCGGCGGGTCCAACCGGCGGAACTCGAGGACCTCAGACGCTAAGGAGCGCCTGGCGACTGGTGGGGGGACCTCCCTACGGCGGAAGGGAACCTCCACCTCGCCGCCCACCGCAGAGTCCGTCTCTGTCGCTGGTACGTAGGGCTGGTGCTGAGGCTCCTCAGCCTCGGGAGTCTGCCGGACGTCGCTCACCTCAGGAGGATCGCCACGGCCCAACCCGCGAGGACTGCCAGGATGCCCTGCTATCTGTACCAACAACAGAAACGCGAGTTCCACTCGTCAAAGACGAAACAAACAGCACTCAGCAAAGAAGATACAAGCACACTCAGCGGAAAGTAAGCAAGCAAACAAGGATGTTCTAACTATAGAACTACCCCAACCCATGCACGTCTCCGCAGAGACCCGATCCAACACTCTGGGATCTACAACCTATGCTCTGATACCAAGCTGTCGCGCCCCGACCCGCAGAGCGCACCCGGGCCGGGACCGCGAGGGGAGGAAAGGAAAACCTACAACTACAGCCTCAACTGGCGGAAACAGTTGAGACTACGCCCATCTGGCGGAAATAGCTGCCAACAGTCACAAGCGGAAGCAAGGGTACTAAACAACAGCTATTAACATTTATTACAAAACGGTAATAAAAGAGTTAACAGGGTTCTAGAACAACAAGTTACAAGGGATCAACAGTCTCCAAAAAAAGAAGCAACACCACCCACCGGGGTCTCCGCGAACGCACAAACGAACCCATCCTGACCCTCAGACATGGTCAGGATCCGGCACGCTGCCACGAGACGACCGAGGGGGTAACACCGGAATAGAGCGGCCACCTGCACCTGCAACAAACACAGTCTAGGTAGGCATGAGCAACAGATCAGCAGGGTCCTACTCCACCACTCTCGCTAAGAAGGCAAAACCTTCGAAAACCCTCTCTGCTACCGAAGGATCGATCCTCACCAAGGAAGGATCGATCATTCAAGCAACAGTGAGCTCCCCTTACTGTCGAGCCAAAGAACATCGATCATTCCTCCCAGGAAGATCGATCTTTTTGGTGACAGAGGGCGCCCTTCCAGTCGCACCAAGGAAGATCGATCCTTCCTCCCAGGAAGATCGATCATTCTCGGGACGAAGGGTATCCCTACTAACCCAGGCCCCATGATCGATCTCCTCCCATAAGAAGATCGATCATGTGCTGGGCGCAGCAAGCCAACACTAGAGGACCGATCCTTCCTCCCAAGAGGATCGATCCTGATGGGTTCCGGCGTGCTTCCGGCCGAAGAACCGCCGGAAGACAACCAAACCTCACCGAACTTGGTGGGTTGGTAGATCTGAGTACCACAAGGCTACTCAAGGCCTCAAAATCGAGAAACAACAACTCCACAAGGAGATTAATCGAAAACAAAACCCGGATTTAAACCTTCAAAGCTAGCCGGAGTTTGGAGTGCGATCCCTACCTCTTCAATGCAGCTTCGATCCACAAGACCAAGCCTAAGATCTTCCTCGCCTCGCCACGAACCCAACGAGCCTTCAAGCTTCAGGAAAGGTGGCCGGAGGAGGAAGAACGGCGAAGAAAAGCTCAGCCGGCCAAGGGGAAGAAACAGAGCTCTCGCGAGGGGGAAGAAGAAAGGAGAATCCGGGGGAAAGGAAGGAAGAGGGGAAGGGGGGGTAAGGCCGGGGAAAAGCCGGCGAAGGCGGGGAAAAGCTGGGAGAGGGGAGGGAAAGTCTTCCCTCCCCTGACAGGGGAAGCGACGGCCACCGCGGTGGCCGTCCTTCGAAAGCCACCGACAGAGACTTCCAGGCACAGGCAGAATCGATCCTCCACGACCAAAGGATCGATCCTCCCTGCCCAGAAGTGCAAACTTGGGCTGGAAAACGGGCCCAAGCCCAGAACTCCCAAACTAGGTCCCACCTAACCTTTCTAACAAACACAACCATCAAGCAAGGCCTGTGTGTGCACACCCAGTGTGAAACGACCGCCAAGGCGCAATTTCCCAAATTGCCCCTGGGGTCAACGACAAGCCAAGGGGATAGAGGGACAGGTCCTCACAGCATGCCCTCATGTTTATTTTTGATGGTTAAGGCAAACCCCAATGATGAGACTTGGAGGTTTGCCGATGTGTGGCTTGGGGTGGCTTTGACGTACCCCAATACTTTACTTGTGGTTCCGGGAGAGGCTTGGAGGCCAAGAACCCCTTGGTTGTCGGCAGTTTTGTCGATGAGCTCATTGTTGGAGCATGATAGGACTCGAAAAGTGTCGCGGTTTAACACGCTCGATCAGAATTACAAATTTCTAACCGAACTACTAACTAACTACTTTGAGGGTAGCTAGTAGTGAGTCCGAGTCGAGTCAAGTCCACAGGGAATGTATATGAAAACAATTAAACTACTATGCCTAATCTAAGTGTTTCTACAATGATAATAAAAGAAATGGTTTTTGCGTTTTATGATATGGAAACTAAGAAAGCATGTATCTGAATCAATGGCTAGAAAGAGGTTCTAGGGAATCCCAATCCGGATTAGGCTCCACCGTAGCTTTCTAATGGATCAAGATGTGCAATTCTATCGAGCCACTACAATGTCGACTACCTTATGGCTAACAAAGGTTGTCGCTAACAAATAGTCGGGTAAAAACTATCCGTCACAAAAGATGTATACTAGAAAGTCGACGATTGAGGGATTAGCTTCGATCATCGCTAATAAGAAGTCAGGTTATGATCATCTTGTCACAAGAAATTGGGTTGTCTGGAAAATGGTGTTGGATCGAGGTGGGAAATTGGGTTGTCTGGAAAATGGTAATGAATCGAGGTGGTTCTAGCACCTCTCATCCAATACACTACAAAACATGGAATGGAGGCTAGGCTAGATGCGGATTAGGATGGTTCTAGCACCTACAAGCCCTAACCTAGAGTCAATACTTCTTTCAACACGAGTGGCCATGGTTCTAGCATAGCCTACTCAATAGGGAATATCAACAAACATCATCCAAACGTAAGGGTTTAACCTATGCAATAGAATGAGATCCACCATTCAACATTAGAATCCAACTACAAAAGTATAAAAATGAAGAATAGATTCATACAACTTGTCTCATAAGGATTACAACATCCAAATTTAAAGAAAACTACAAAGAAAACCTAAAACATCATGGTATTCCATTAGGATAGGAGGTTAGCTACTCATCTTCAAGGTTGGAGATATGGAGGAGAGTTGGATCATCCTTCTCTTCTTCAATCCCTTCCCTTGGAGGTTAGAGCTCTTGTTGCGCCCCGACCCGCGAAAGCCCAACCGGCTCGGGCCGGGCGACGCGAACCGGAACCTAACAACTGTGGAAAAATATTGGCGAAGGTTCCCTCTAACCTAAAGGTCTCCCTAAACAATTCATCAAAAAAGCCCTCAATTACAAATTAAAGATTTAAAAACCTCCAGCTTAAAGATTACAAAACCCAAAGTGTAATATACAAAATCTCGAAGAGGGAAAAATCAAGTACAAACATAAATACTCTCCATTAGGAGACTAACTACATAAGGGTTATGGATAAACAGATCACCGCTCCTCAGACTCCGCCAGGCGCCGCCGACCAACTGCCCGGTAGGGGCCACTGAAGAGGAGCTAACACCTGCAGCTGTAAAATGCAGCCCGGGTAGGAATGAGCACTAAGCTCAGCAAGAAAACTACACTACGACACACAGAAGGAAGAGGGAATCGCAACAGTGTTTCCCTCTAGTAAGACCTGGGTGTACAGAGGGGTCCCATAACCCCACCAAGTGTCCCTGAGGTCCACAGTCGTGATCTTCCAGGCTAGCTGGTCACACGATGGGTCACGCTCAGTTAGCAGGAAACCACACTACTGACTCACAAGTAGGTAACCAGCACTGCTGGCAGGAAATAGCATCGCTGAGTAGGTACACCCTCTGTCGCGCCCCGACCCACGAAAGCTCAACCGGCCCGGCCGACGTGAACCGGAACCTAACGAACCACGGAAAATTTGGCGAGGGTTCTCTCTAACCTATTGGTCTCCCTAAACAGTTCAGCAAAACACCCTCAATTAGAAGACAATAATTTAAGCAAACCTCGAACCCTAGATTGCAATCCCAAAAGAGTTTAATATACATATCCTTGGAGAGGGGAAACTCCAAATACAATACAACATTTGTATAAACACTCCCATAGGAGACTAACTATCATAGGGTTCAAAAGCAGTAAAAGATCGCCACCTCTCAGACTTTGACTGGCGCCGCCACACCACCGACCAATTGCCCGGTAGGGGCCACCAAAGAGGGGGTAACGCCTGCACCAGCAAAACGCAGCCCGGTAGGAGTGAGCAACTAAGCTCAGCAGGGAAACTACACTACGACACACAGAAGGAAGAGGGAAACGTAACAGTGTCGCCCTCAAGTAAGACTTGGATGTATACAAAGGTCCCATAACCCCACCGCGTGTCCTTGAGGCCCATGATCATGGTCTTCCAGAAGAACTTGCCACATGTCAGGTCACACTCAGTAAGTAGGACTAACACTGCTGGCCCAGAAGCAGGAAACGACACTGCAGGCGGAAAATGGCACCGCTGAGTAGTCAACCTCTCTACTCAAGGGTCAACACAGTGGGACACCGACTACACCTCAGCATCCGACTCGAGGCCGACACGACCTCTACAATCATCAAGCAACAGGTGTACCAGTCATCTAGGCCTATCATCGAGTTCAACTGGACACCACAATTCAAACCGAGCCCAAACTACCCAACCCCGGTCCTAGGGCTAAATCCGAGCTTCCAGCCTCGGGACGGTGACCGACAGATCGCCCACGCCCTAACCATGCAACTAATGCACAACAGAGATGCATGTGATGAACATACACATATAAGCAGTTAAACATGCAGCAAGATGTGATAATAGCATAACAAGGTCTGGGCTCGGCACACTGCCACCCCGGGGTGGTGAACAGATATTTAAGGTATGGAACTGCTGCAGTGGTACACCACCAACTGTCAGTCAGTTCACCAGCAACCTGCATCGGGAAGCAGCCCCGCAAACAACAGAGACAAACCACGCAGGTAAAAGCCCTCGGCGCATGTCGGCATACAAGGCTATGGAAAGCAGTAGGGCTACTCGCCCACTTATTCTAAACATCCAAGGAGTTATCATTCTCTTGGTTCACCACTGCCCCTAATATGGGGCTAGCATGCTTAAAAGTATAAATAAGATATAAAGCTATAAGGAAAACTGTACATACAAGGCCCCGCGGGCAAAACCAAGAAAATCCCTATCTGTCCTCAAGGGATCGATTCTTTCCCTAAGGAGGGATCGATCTTCCCAGTAACAGAGAGCCTTTCCTTCCTGTCGAGTCAAAGAAGATCGATCCTTCCTCCCAGGAAGATCGATCATCCTTGCAACAGAGGGCACCCTCTTGATGCGCCAAGGAAGATCGATCCTTCCTCTTAGAAAGATCGATCTTCCTCGCGACAAAGGGGATCCCATGCTACCCATGGCACAAAGATCGATCATCCTCACCAGATGATCGATCCTACTTGGGTTCAGCATGACCAACAATGAAGGATCGATCTTTCTCCCTGAAAGATCGATCTTGTTGGGTTTTCCGGCGAACCTCCAGCGAGAAATACCGTCGGAAAACTTCACTAAATCCCATAAAACTTTGGGATCTGGTAGTGTGAAGGACTACGAGTCCAAAACCGAAGATTTCATTGAAAACAAACTTGTATTTTAACTGATCTAAGCAAAAAAAACTTCAGCCAAACTCAATCTCACAAATCCGGAAAAACAAGTAGGTGGGAATCCCTACCTAGGTAATAGCTGCTTCAGTCCCAGTTGCTAGGCCTTGGATCGTCCTCAAACGAAATCAAATCCAGCAAGAACTCAGCTCAAACGCGAATTTACCAAAAGAATCAAAGAAAAGGGGGTTTCGTTCGTTTTATAGACGAACGAACCGACTCAAGAGAGATCGATCTCTTTTCAGAAAGAGATCGATCTTCCTTGACAAAACCGGTTTGACTTTATGGCACTAAAGGATCGATCCTTTAGCAAGGAAAGATCGATCTTTTAGGTGCAGAAAGCTAGACTTGGGCTAAAACTTAAGCCCAAGCCCGGATCTTTCGATGCCGAGTCTACCTAACCTTTCTAATCAAACACTAACACAAACATGGTCAGTGTGTGCACATGCGGGTGTGGAACAAACCGACAATGCGCAATTTACCAAATTGCCCTTACGGTTCAACAAACAATGCGATCCACAGGATCGCGCGTTCGACGCGAAACAATCAAACGAGCCACAGGTCCGACCCAACCGATCGACCCAGGAGTAGAGGGACAGGTCCTCACACCCTCTACTCAAGAGTCGTCACAACTGGACACCGGGTACACATCAAAACCTGACTCGAGACCGACACGACCTCTACAATCATCAATCAACAAGTGTTTGAGTCATCTAGGTCTATCATCGAAATCGACTGAACACCACTATTCAAACCCAGACTAAGCTACCCAACCCCGGTCCTAGGGCTAAATCTGAGCTTCCAAGCCTCGGGACGGCGACCTACAGATTGCCCGCACCCTATCCTTATTCATGTAATGCACAACTAGAATGTATGCTATGCACATACGCAGGAAAGCAAATAAGCATGCAACATATGTGACGATTAAAGAAACAAGGTCTGAGCTCGGCATCCTGCCGGCTCGGGGTGGTGAACAGTAAAATAGGTCAAGGAACTGCTACAGTGGTAACTCCATAAACTGTAGCCAGTCCGCCAAAAGACAACAAGTTAGAGGAAGCAATCCCGACAAAGAAAACTAACAGTTGATGAGTGCACGAAAGTGCACTTTGAACATGTTTAAGAGCAGCTTATTTATTGAATTTTCATGATTAATATAGATGATTTCGTCCGTATATGTTGCTTCACAAAGTTATTTATATTATGCAGGAAATTGAAGCAAAGATCGGTCTTTAACGCCAAAACTATACCTTTTCAAAAGGAACCAAATGATGTGCTATACATGGTTTGAACGTTCTGGAAGTCTAGTTTCAGGATAATTTTACGGTTTGTGATTTCGAGTTTTCTAGAAGAAATTACGGCAATATTAGTACCAATAGCACAGTCTGGATGACAAAACAGTAAATACTCAGGAAAGACGGATCGATCATGTTCCCTAAAAGGATCGATCCTTTTATGCAGACAGACCTGACAGAACGCATACTTTTCAGATGATCACAGAAGAATCGATCCTCCTTTCACTCAAGAATATCGAGGAGAAGGATCAATCTTTCTCCTATCGAAGGATCCATCCTACTATCCATCCTACTGAGAAGGATCGATCCTTTGCCTTACAAAGATCGATCTTACTTGGGCGACCTAGGTTACGGAGAAATAGAGAAGAAGAAGATCAATCCTTGGCCTTCAGAGGATCGATCCTTTGTCGGACGGATCTGAATACGAGCCATCAGATTTAATCCAAAGGCTAAAATAAAAGCTAGGGTTTCATGTCCATATATAAGGGGAGTTCTTGGGTGTTTTTGAGAGACTTTTTCTGCCCTTTTCTGAAGGAGGAAGATGAAGAAATCCCCATCCATGGCCGAGTAATCCGCGGGCATGGCGAACGGATGATCTAGCGAGGATTAGGGTTTCTTCTTCATCATGGTTCATAGTTTTAACCTTTATTGTTAAACTCTTTTCTATATATTGAATCTTCAAAGATTATTTTCGGATTATAGATTCTTATGTGAATGATGAATATTATGAATCTAGTCATGCTTCTTTCATGATCTTATAATCCCATAGTTTTATCTATTGTTTACCTACTTTATCTCGTGAAATCTTTGCTATGCATTACCAATTATGAGAGCTGGTATTGTGTATTCTTAGAGATCTGGTTAGATGGAGTTAGGGCTTTGTCCCGATGAACTTTGGCTATATGTTGCCTGTAGTAACAGTCGGTATCGTATATTCTTAGGTTTTGGTTGGATGAAATTAGAACTATAAAAAGGAAGAACCAGTCATAGGAAGAGACATTTATATATTTTGTTAGATTCATAATTCTATATCTTCCGGTTAAGGTGATTGGGATGTGAATCTCTTAACTGAGTATTGAATGAACCGTTGGTAGAAGAAGAACCTAAATCTGAGTGAAGTGATTTCCAATGCCTAGACTTATTAAGATCCTTTGATCTAATTTAGTTAATTCTTAAGTTCTCGTTTGCCTTCAATTCATTGTTATTTACGTTTTGGATATTTTCTGCTTGTCTTTCTGTGGGTTCGACCTCTCTTATGTTATGCTACACTGCACCGATGTGTTGTGGCACATTTGAGCAATATCAGCTGTACAATATGCTATCTAAACATCCCAGTAGTCGTCACTCTCCCGGTTCACCACTACCCCTCATCATGAGGCTAACATACTCAAGATTATGTACAAGTTTATAAAGCGATAAAGAAAACCGCATACGTAAATCCCTTGAAAACTCCTCTCAGCCACCAAGAGATCGATCTCTCTCCCAGAGAAGATCAATCTTCTTGGTGCTTGGGAAGCCTCATCCCAGTCAACTGGAAGAGATCGATCTTCTCCACCAGAAGGATCGATCTTCTTCATGACTCGGACTCTGCCCATGACAGCCAAGCAAGGATCGATCTTCTCCAACAGAAGGATCGATCCCGCTTGGGCTGGGCATGACATCCCACAAAAGATCGATCTTTCCTCAAGAAAGATCAATCTGGATGGGTTCACCGGCGAACTACCGGCGAGAAATACCACCGAAAAACTCCACCAAGTCCCCACAAAACCTTGGGATCTGGTAGTACGAAGGACCACGAGTCCAAAATCGAAGATTTCATTGAAAACAAACTTGTATTTAATCAGATCTAAGCAAAACAAACCTCAATAAAGCTCAAACCTCACAAATTCGGAAAAACAAGTAGGTAGGATCTCTAGCTAGACTAGAGCAGCTTCAATCCCAGCTGCTAAGCCTTGGATCATCCTCAAACTCTTTCAAATCCAGCCGGATCTCAGCTCAAGAACGCGGATTTGAAAAAGAATCAAAGAAGAGGGTTTCGTTCGTTCTATAGACGGATGAACCAACCTATGAGAGATCAATCTCTTCTCAAAAAGAGATCGATCTTTCATGACGAACCGACTTAACTTTCTGGCGCTAAAAGATCGATCTCCTGAGCAAGAGAAGATCGATCCCCTTCGCCCAGAAAGCTAGATTTGGGCTAAAACACAAGCCCAAGCCAGGATCCTTCGATCCCGGGTCCACCTAACTGTTCTAATCAAACATTTACACAAACACGGTCAGTGTGTGCACCCGTGAGTGTGAAACAAACCAACAAGATGTAATTTACCAAATTGCCCTTGCAGTCCACAACGAGCCACGGGCGCGACCCAGACAGTCGGCCCATGAGTAGAGGGGCAGGTTCTCACAGCTCTCCTCTTTCCCAAGCTAGGGTTGCCCCTTTCCTTGGCCTCCAACCATCCAAGAGAATCCCAAAATGAGGGCTCTAAGTCTTCTATTTATAGCCCCAAAGCTTCTCTCATTCGCATTAGATCTGGGCCCTTAATTTTACATATCTATCAAGGAAAGATCGATCTTCATAAGAAAGAAAGATCGATCTTTTGTTCTCGTAGTGTTAGCTGCTTCCCGACAAAGATCAATGTTCTTACGAGAGAAGATCGATCTTTTGTACAATCGCTCTCTATCACAACAAAGATCGATCTTCTTATGCTAGAAGATCGATCTTCTTTATTTGGGTTACAACAGAGATTGATCTTTTTGTGTAGGAAGATGGATCTTCCTTTTCTGGGTTACAACAAAGATGAATCTTTTTGTACAGGAAGATGGATCTTTGTTCATGCGTCTTGTTTTCTTGCCATACCTTTATAAAGATCGATCTCTTGGGAAAAAAGATCTATCTCTTTAGTACGGAAGGTGCCCAATTGACTTCTTTTAGGCCCGGAACCGATACAATTCCCTTTGTAGGCTTTTGTACCTGAAACACCATAACCATTATTAGTAATACTTTGCTCGGAGATTAACAAAGATAAGTTAAGAGGTTAAATTGTGTATTTTTCTCGTCTCATCACACCCCTCAACTTACACTTTGCTCGTCCTTGAGCAAAGCCAAAAAGAAAGAAACAAACAAACAGATAAAACCACTAATTTGTCAAAATACAATTCATTGATTAATATGCAAGCAATTGTCAACTCCGATGCTCGAAATAAATTTCCATGCACGAATTCTATCTCTTAAGTCATGCCCAAGTAAAAAGCAGATGAATTAGAATATAAATGACATACTTCCAAGACTTGAATGCACTTGACACAATTAAGACTTAATCGAGCAACCCCGTGTCGTGAAAAGAGCAAAGAAGCAATCGAGGTCTTGCAATCATCTAAGTAGAGAGGCAATCAAGATCAATCATCCTTAGCAATTCAAATCAATTGAACATTTGCTCGGAGATTAACAAAGATAAGTTAAGGGGTTAAATTGTGTACTTTTATCGTCTCATCAGAGCACCACCTATGAAGTGTTCGATGAAATGCTTGAATGGATCAAGTTTCATTTTCTCCACTTTTCGCGATGTAGCGACATCGTGGGATGTGTGCAAGAGATTTCTAAGCTTCGTATCTGATGAGTGCATGAAAGTGCACTATGAACAGTCTTATAACCATCTCAAATGCTAGATTGTTATCCTTAATCAACCTCTTTAGCACTATTTTTATACTTATATGTGGTTCACATAGTTGTTTGGAAAATGCAGGAAATTGGAGCTAAAAGAAGCTAAAAAAATTACATGGGTCAACTTGAAAGCTTCAACTGTACCTTCTCACGATGAACTAGATTATGTTCCATATACCATTGGAAAGCTCTGGAAGTCTAGTTTCTGGAGAATTTTATGGTTTGTGATTCCAAGTTTCCTACAGGAAGTTACAATATTTTTGGTACCAATGCGCAGTGTTGAATGAATAGTGACGGTCGACCGTCGCATCATCCGTGAGATCGACCATCGCTCTCACAATGCTCATGATCGAATTTGGCAGCGACCGTCACGCTCACAATGCTCACGGTCGACCATCGCATCGACCGTGGCATCGACTGTCAGCCTCTGTCAAGAAAAACACTTCTCAGGGTCGATACGATGATCGACCGCCGCTTTTCCAAATATTATCCACAGTTCACGGTCAACCATGGCATCGACCGCGGGCATATAACGGGTTTAAACTTAACCCAAGTTTCCTAATTTTTGGACCCTATAAATAGGAAACTTAGGATTACTCAAAAGTGGTTTTTTCGGACGTTTTTGGAGACTCTTTCTAGACGTTTCTAAAGGAAGAAGATGAAGACATCTCCATCCATGGCCGAGTAATCCATGGGTATGGCGGACGGATGACCTAGCGAGGATTAGGGTTTTTCCTTCATCATGGTTCATAGTTTTAATATTTACTGTTAAACTCTTTTCTATGTATTGAATCTTCAAGGATTATTTTCAGATTATGGATTTCTATGTGGATGAATGATATTATGAATCTAGTAAACCTTCTTTCATGATCTTGTAATCCCATGGTTATATCTATTGTTTACCTATTTTATCTCATGAATTCTTTGCTATGCATTATCGATTGGGAGAGTTGGTATTGTGTATTCTTAGAGATCTGGTAAGATAGGGTTAGGGCTTTGTCCCGAGAAACTTTTGGTATACGTTGCCTACAATGACAGCCGGTATCGTATATTCTTAGGTTTTGGTAGGATAAAGTTAGATCTATAAAAAGAAAGAATCAATCGTAGGAAGAGACATTTATATATTTTGTTAGGTTTATAGTTCCATATCTTCCGGTTAATATGATTGGGATGTGAATCCCTTGATTGAGTAGTATTGTATGAACCATTGAGAATAGAAGAACTTAAATCTGAGTGAAGTAATTCCCGATGCCTAGTCTTATTAAAATCATGATATCTTTAGTTAATCTTATGTATAATTAAATCATTTGATCTAATTTAGTTAATTCTTAAGTTCTCGTTTGTCTTTAATTCATTGTTATTTGCGTTTTGGATGTTTCCTGCTTGTCTCTCTGTGGGTTCGACCTCTTTTATGTTGTACTGCACCGCGATCGCTGTGCGAGACACATTTGAGCGATATCAGTCTCCCTTGAGGTTCCTATTTTATATTAGCACGCATCATAATGCATGTTCTATTTTTCGATTATACGATGTTATCGATCGCTCGCGAACGTGTAGTTAAAACTTTGCAAACTCAATCAAATATTAAATTTATAATCCTTATTCAATCACTACACTATTGGGTAGAATAGGGGTGAAGTCGGGAGTCGATGCACAGGGAAAGCATGGAAACTGAAATCAATTCTCGAAACCCTAAAACTAAGGAAAAGAATCAAAGATAGAATAGAGTTATTTAAACTAATAAAGAAAAGAAATAAAATGTTGATCAATTCGAATCAATGAAGTAGTTACTTAGGAATTACACAATCCGCCCTATTTTCATTATTAGTCTTTTCTAGTTATCATCTTGTTCCCTTCTCTCAAAATTATGGATCATATGGCTACAGACTCTCATGAATCCCTAAACGAAAGTTAATGTTCCCAACGGCATAACCTATCTTTGCTTGGTATAGATTGTCTTTGGTCCTATGATTACCTTAAATTATACTACTCCTAATGACCTTGGCACAACCTATCTTCGCGTAGCATTATTTATCTCAAAGGAAAACCAATAACTTCATCAAAACCATCTCATAAATCTCTACAATCAATCACAAAAATCATGTAGGACTGAAAGTAAGTCAAGGGAACTCTGTTCCTTCAACTCTATTAACAATAAAATCGTATTTATGAGATCATGCATTGAGAAGTTCACAAGAATCAAACTAAAGAAAGACCAAAACTATACTAGGGTTTCATGATATTCCTAAATACAAGAAGTTAGCCACTCATCTTACGGATGAAAGCCATCGGCTTGAAATAGGAAGCTGTCACCATGCGCATCCTCGCCGTCTTCTCCTTCCTTCTCCAAAGATTGTTTAAAAGATGATTATTTTCGGCTGGAATAACCCATTTATATAATAGAAACCCTTAATTCCAGAATTAGGAGTCATAACTGAAGTTAAACTCTGATTTCCCTAAATTCTATACTGATGAAGTCATTAGAGCGATCCATCGGACTCAAAACTGATCCATCGCTCAAATCAGTTTGACTGGGTCTTCACTGCCACGTCATTAATTAATTTAAGCATTTCTCAATTTTCAGCTTTCATAGATCCAACTTTGCTTCAAAATATGCGCCACTGTATACAGAATCTCATAATGTTGAATGAAAGTTGTAGATCCTGAAGTCTTCTTTCATATCCCAGAATTTTGGAATATCTGATAATTTAGTTCCAAACAGTCGACGAAGCAGTTTTTTTTTACAGAATTTAGTGATTTTTGACCGATTTTCTTGTATGTCTTCTCAAATCCTACTTAAACCTGAAATCAAACAATAATATATCAAATACATCTACTCTAAACCTAACAAAGGTAATTTAAGGGGTTTAATTGTGCATAATTCATGTCTCATCACACCCCCAACTTTCACTTTGCTAGTCTTTGAGCAAAGAAAAGATAAAAAGAAAAAAACAATAAATCTAACTAGCCAGTTTCATAGGTCTCAAGATTGCATTTATCATATGCAACAAGCTTTTAAACCGATGGGTTACCCCAGTGGAGGAGTTATAGTCTCCTGAGGGTTTTCAGAGATGACACCCACAAACATCTATACAACCCTTGAATATATCATTAGAAATAAATCATAATACTCATCAACTTGAATGCATGAAATAGAAATCATACCCATGAATTTATTCTTCTACCCATAGCAAGATAAAATAATAGCAAATTAATGCATGCCAAATAGCTTTCCAACACTTCAACATATTTAACCACAATTAAGAACAACTTTAACACTCTTGTGTGTGAATAGGATTCCACATGCTTCAGAGCATCAACTATATCCAAAGACTTCAACTATTCAAGAATACGAACTTGGCCAATTACATATTTTCATTCACCACTTTACAATCTTTTTTTTTTCTCCTTTTTTTTCATTTATGACATGTGCAATGTTATGATTTTTTTAAGCTTTCATGCTCCATGTAACGAGGTTCAAGCCAGTGACTCCCAAACTAGACGGCTTTAGGGCACTAAGTGTGGAACACTCTTCAGACTCTAATGCTCAAACCATGAAGGTTACAAATCATAACCAGTCATTTTTTTTTCAGGAATTTCAACTGTTTTACGCGAACAACACACCTTGTTAGGCACCTTGCCTGGTTACTAAGTATGAAACCCTTTTTGAATATAAAGCTCTTTTTTAAAATTGCATACTTTCATGTAACATAGCATAAGATCATAAATCTATCATAGTATCATGCTTAGAATAATCTCAACTCATGAACATGTGGAAGTGAACATGTGCATTAGGATATGTCAAGTCACCCTTAATTCATGGCAAAAGTGTTGAAGTATAAAAATAATATCATGCATGGTAAAAATTTAGCTATTTCTTATATCACATATGAGAATCAGAGTAAATCATAAAATATATTTCTAAATCAAACATCTTTTATAAATAAATATCATAATTATTTCATTCTCATGACATAGCTCAAGGGTGTATAATATCGGTTATCAGAAAACAAAAAACATATGAGCATGAAATTTATGAATGCTACCCCCAACTTAAATGTAATTGTCCCCAATTACACTAAGTCATAAAAATAAATCAAGGAATAAAGGGTAGAGGTAACCGTAATTTAGCTCCAAAATAGCGCTCTCTCATGAATACATAAATTACCACCATAAGCAATAAAATATATTTCTCCCAAGCATAACCTGCCACAAAAATATATACCTTCCCCGCAAATATCAAATATAACAATTAAAAATTTAAAAAGATATTAGAATCATAGAAAATTTCGACAGAGACTTCTTTGTATTTTCATGATATATTGATCTGTACAAACATTCACCACACAAAAATATAACATGTATAGATAAATAGTAAATGAGATAATACATCAAAAATCATCTTCTAGACATCACATACAAGGAAATAAAGAACCAAAATATCCAAGTAGAGCAACCATCAGTTATCATCCGCATAAAAAATCATCACACACAGCGCCCGTTCGCGACGAGATCGGAATCAAAATCGGCGGAGACAAAGAGAATTTAACACTGGAGGTTGCTTAGGACGTCTAGAAGATCAAAGAATGCTCAATATGGTCTTGATCGAGACTGATGATCAAAAATCTAAGGTCAAAACCATCTAAATCACATCCTGCGCCCAATCGGTCAGTTGTAGGCACGCCAGTGGCGGATCAACGATGAAGGCTCATCGCCGGGGGACGGGACCGTGACTGGAAGAATCGTAGATGTCTGAGGAGTTCTCCGGTGAGCTCTGATCGAAAAATTGGGGCCTCTAAGAGGCGGATTCGAGATGGCCGGTGCGGTGGAAGATGGCCAGAATTTGAATCCGATGATCTAGGCGGCAGCAAGAGTTTTGATGGTGTAAAAAGGTAGTGGTAGCCATACGAGGCTTCTGGAGGTGTTTCAAGGTTTACAAGGCCATAGCTTGAGAGATCGATGGTGGTCGGTTTCAATGGAGTTCGTCGGAATTTGATTCCGGTGAACTAGGTAGCAATTGAGTCCGAGAAGGGTCCAGGAAGGATCTTGGCAGTCTGACGAAGCTGATGGTGGTGTTAGAGTTCATTGATTGGTCATGGAAGTGTAGATCAGTGATGGCCGGCGGAGTGGGTTTGGAGATCAGGTCGTCGGTGATGGACGACGAGGAATCACGACCAGTGGATGGTTGAGGAACTCCGGGATGAAGTCTGGGAATGTGCGGATGGGTTTGGATGGAGGTTTAGTAGAGAAACAAGGCCAAAAGGGAGGTCGATGGCGGCGACAGAGAGGGTGGCCGGCGTCGGGAGAGGTGAACTTGGGGAAAGAGGATGCCGTAAGGACATAGAGAGGATGTCGGTGATGTACGTGGTAGTTTGGAGGGATGGGGGTGGTTGGACGGCAAAAAGGGAGGCGGCAGCTCGGGGACTAGCCGCTTGCGTTGCAGCGGAGCTGGGACGATGATGTCCTGGCTCGCTGGTGAGCCGATCGGGTAGAGATAGAAAATCCGACGGACAATCAGGAAAAATTAAAAAAAAAATTTGCGGAAAAGTAGAAAAACTCATAAAAACTGGGTTGCCTCCCATCAAGCACATAATTTTATGTCTTTCGCTAGACGGTCCCGAAACAAGATTTAGGAGGCCGATGGTTCCATGTGAAGAAATATATAGCCCGAATCATGGTGAAGGTATGCAGACATGATTCACCAAAGAATAAAAGGAAGACCTTAGCAAACAAAATATGCATTGAACTAAAAATTTTGATACGATCTTTGATGAAGGGACGAAAGGAATTGGCATGGTCTTCACTCATAACAAGGTTATCTTCCTCACAACATTCAACTAATGGGGATGATATTAAATGTAGAATCTCAAACTGAGGCTCTCGACAAGATATATTGCTAACACCCTCATCCTCATTATGTTTATCACTAATAGGCACATCATCATCATTCAACTCATCATGAAGAAGTTCAAATTGAGGTTCCCGACAGGGGGTCTCACTAATATGCTCATCCTCATTATGATCATTGTAAATATACATATTATCATCATTCAACTCATCATGAACAACCGGCAATTTAAGACAACAACCCCCATCATCACTATCATAAAAAAGACTTACTTCATAAGAATGACCGAAGTACATATAAGGCCCAGAACGTAAAACCGGGTAGCATTCATCAATTTTATTTTCAGCTGCCGGCAAAACATTATCAATAGCATCATGAACTGGCAAAGCATCACAAGCATTATAGCACGCATCAACATAATTAGAAAGATAAGCATTACAAGCATTGTCATCATTAACAAGAGTAATAGAATCATTCGCATAATCCTCATTCTCATAATACGAATCAACCATGTGGGCTAGTTATTCTATTGGTGTTTCTATTTTCTTAATTGATTCAGCATTAGAGTCAACATCTCTTCCGATTTTTTACATCTTAGCATTGATGTTGGCAGTCATATTGGCAAGTGTACTTATGATTGTGTCCAAAGCCGGGTTAAAGGGTGCTTGTGGAAGATATTGATGTTCAAAATTAGGTGGAAATTTTTGGTCCGTTGTTTCTATGTTCCATGGTTGAACGTTAGGAGGCTGATAACATTCGAATTGCCAACTAGAGTATGTATGGTTTCTAAAATCCAGACTATAAAATTAGGAATATGAATCATAAGTCCGGTTTGAGAAACCATATGTATCATTAGTGTAAGCAGGTGCATATGTCGACGGCGTGTGATAATCCCATGATGTATCACCTGGTGGCATATAATATTCAGCCATGTATGCAAGATCATATATCAGAAAGAGAAAAAGAAAACAGAAGATTCGGAGGAGAGGACAAAACCCGGAAAACAACAATTGAAACGAAAAGTCTCGAAGAAAAAAGACTTACCTGACTGCACAGTTCTGATCGATCGGTTTAGGGTCTGACCGGTCGCTAAAAGCCGCATGCTCCTTAATCAAAGTCCGATTCAACGCAGATGGCGTAGTCCGACCAATCATATTCTCGTCCGACCGGTCGCTCTGGGCGGCTGGCGAGTTGTTTTTCTTCGAGAAAAATCCGTTCCAATGCTGCAAATATTCCAGAACATTTTCAGAAAATTCCTTAAAAGTGTAAAATAAAGAAAGGAAAAAATAAGAAAAATAAAAACTTAACTTAGCAAAGAAAACGAGTTAAGAGAAAATCAATTAGTTAACCGTCGAAATCCCTGGCAAAGGCGCTAAAAATTGATGTGTTGCGAAGCGTGTCGTTAAAGCGCAGGAAACTTCAATCAAAATATAATCATTATTATATCACTATCCTGCAAGGTAGACTAGTGGTGAAGTTTGGAGTCGATCCACAGGGAAAATGTTGAAAAGTAAAATCAATTCTCGAAACTGATTCCTAAGCGGAGCAATCAAAAGGTAGGTTAAATTATCTAAAAATTATCTAAGAAAGGAAGTAAAGTGATCGGTATTTGAACCAAGTTATGGATTACCTAGGGATTACTCAATCCACCCTAGCTTCACCTTCAATCTTCTCTAGTTATCATCTTGCTCCCTTCTCTCAACATTATGGATCAAGCAGCTACAAGCTCACATGAATCCCTAAAAGAAAGTTAATGTTCCCAACGGCAAAACCTATCTTTGCTTGGCATAGATTGTCTTTGGTCCTACGATTGCCTTAAATTATACTACTCCTAATGACCTTGGCACAACCTATCTTCACGTAGCATAGTCAAAGGCAAACCAATAACTTCATCAAAACCATCTCATAAATCACTACAATCAATCACAGAAATCATGCAGGACTGAAAGTACGTCAAGGGAACTCTGTTCCTTCAACTCTATTAACAATAAAACCGTATTTATGAGATCATGCATCGAGAAGTTCATAAGAATCAAACTAAAGAAAGACCAAAACTACACTAGGGTTTCATGATATTCCTAAATACAAGAAGTTAGCCACTCATCTTATGGACGAAAGCCATCGGCTTGGAATAGGAAGCTGTCAGCATCCGCATCCTCGCCGTCTTCTCCTTCCTTCTCCAAAGATTGTCAAAAAGATAATTATTTTCGGCTGGAATAACCCCTTTATATAATAAAAACACTTAATCCTGGAATTAGGAGTCATAACTGAGGTTAAACTTTGATTTCCCTAAATTTCGTATTGATGACGTCATCAGAGTGATCCATCGGACTTAAAACCGATCCATCGCGCAAATCAGTTCGACTGGGTCTCCACTGCCATGTCATTAATTAATTTTAGCCTTTCTCAAATTTCAGCTTTCATAGATCAAACTTTGCTTCAAAACTGGCGCCACTGTATACAGAATTTCACAAAGTCTTCAACATGAAAGTTGTAGTTCTTGAAGTCATCATTCATATCCCATAATTTCAGAATATTTAGAGTTCTGTAGAATCTCTGGTGATTTATTTCCAAACAGTCGACGAAGCAGTCCTTTTGCAGAATTTAGTGAACTTTGGCTGAATTTCTTGTATTTCTTCTCAAATCCTACTTAAACCTGAAATCAAACAATAAGATATGAAATGCACCTACTATAAGCCAAACAAAGGTAATTTAAGGGGTTTTATTGTTCATAATTCATGTCTCATCAGCTATGCATAGATAGTAAATAAAATCGTCGGTGTTGTATTCATGTGTATTGTATCTCTTGCCTTGTGTGTGCTTGAAGGCATTCTTGTTGTTGCATTGCATTAGGAGGCGTGATCCGACTGTGAGCCGTGGGTTCGGGGCCTAGGTTTAGCCCGGACCGTGATCCGAATGTGAGCCGTGGGTCTGTAGGCCTGGTGCATAGGGAAGGTGCCGATACACTTGGGTAGGGTCCGGGGATGGGTGAGTATCCGTGACATTTCGAGTGGACGACTATCAGGACAGATCTTGCTATGTGGCCTCACCAATCAACATCACAGCTAGTGTCTTAATACCTGGCGTTCCGAGCGAGCGGTTGCCGAGACGGGTGTTGTTTGATCTTATTCGTTGACTCTATGGCTAGCGTTTTGAGGAGACGGATGGCTCGTAAATCTTTCCTCGGGAGTTGTTAGACTCAGTGTGCTCGGTTTCAGGGCATCAAATGTTGGAGTTTAAGCTGTGTGTGACCTAGATGGTGTTTGAGGACTACGGATGGACAGAGAGGTCTCCGTGAGTGGTTTGAGGTTGATCTGATATTTTTGATCGAGTTCTTGTTGAGCTCAAGGTGGCTTATCGTTGAGTTTCATTATAGGATCTTTGTGTTGTCCTTGTACCCATAGGTTGCTTGCTTGGTCTCCTACCAGGCTTAGTGTTCGCCCCTGTTTTGGGGTTGCGTGTGTGCAGGTGATCTTCAGAAACTCCAAGGTTTGCTGTGTACAGTGAGGCTGGACTTGTGGAGAGAGGCATCGTTGAGGTCTTTCTTTGAGAGAGTAGACTGTTGTAGTAGGATGAGGTTGGGAGTATTGCCTACGGGCCCCCTTGTACCATTTAATCTACTCTGCACTCTGATATATTTAATAATGCCTCCTTTTGATGTATTCTGAAAATATATAAACCTTGATCTTAATTTAAGTATTGTATAGATGTCTATATGTGGCTTGAGGTTATCTTTATACTAGGGCGAAGGTGTTCCCTTGCTATACTTCCATTTTTCTTTTATAAACGTAATAGGTTGTGTAATTTTGTATCAAGGTTATGTGTGAAATATTTGTACAGTTTCGTTAGCGCGCCCGTACCCAAAGGTCACGCTGATTTTTTTAAAAAACAATTGAGGTATTTTTTGGATGTTGTTTTGGGACAAGACATGACAGGTGGTATTAGAGCGTAGGCTATAGATCCTATAAGGTGATAGGACATAGCTTTAACGCGATGTCTGATAGAGAAAAGTGGAGTCCTAGAAGCATCCTTGCATGATATTATTTGTGACGGTGGGTGTTTGTAAGTCTAGTGCATGTGTCCATGCCTAACTTGTTTGTCACATTTGATGCTTGTTGTGTGCGGGTTTGGCCGTTTATTTGTTGTCTTTTGTTTGGTGGCCTTGAGGGCCAAGCACTTTGTTCTTATTTTGTTGCTGGAGGTCTTGAGATGTGTGACCGTCAAGAGCTAGTGTGTTCATTGTGATGATTGGCCAAGCTGCATTCTTCTCTTGGTGCGGGACTTGCGTGATGGTATGCTTTGCTTTGGAAAGTCTTGAATGGTAGCTTCTAGTCCACTTCATTAGGGATAGACCAATCGTGGTGGCTGCCCGAAGAGAATGAGGTAATGGCACATGCATCAACGGTGGTTGAACACTTAGTTGTTTGCCGTAAGTCACGGTTTGGCAAACGTGTAGTCGGACCGTTTGTGGGATGTAGAGCTGTAAGACTATGTGAGTGTGGGTCTACTTCTTGGGGGTGCTAATCGCCGATACACTACCCCTAGGACCGTCGGTTTGTTTGCAAGGCGTTGGGTGCTTGTTCGCGTGTTTCCGGGAGTCGAAGGCAATGGTTCAGGTCCGGACGGATAGTGTGACCACATGTAAGTCTAACTATACTACTGTGCCAACTGTGGTAGTATCAAACTTGATTCTGAGGCTGAGAGGAGGTTAAGGCAATAGTATTACCAGTAGCAGCGCCATCAGCAAAGTATCAACATAAGACGTTTCCACTGTGGAGCTGAGTAGTGAAGCTTATCCCCTTTGATGAGGGACGTAGGTGGCGGACAGATGGTGGATCCATTGGCCGAACCATGTTCATCGAAATTGCCCGTTCGCTTGCAAGGCGCGGTGCGCGACAACGCTGAGCTATAGAGGACAGTGTAGTAGTTTCAGGCCCATAGCTTTGAGGCAAGACCGGGCAGTGGAGTGTATGTCAGACCACTAAAATTTCAGCACCGACGTGCTAGGGACTTGGTAGCAGTCCCATAACAGAGTACCAGTGATAGTGAGGATGATGATGATTGCAAATCTTGGTAGAGTGTGTGCTTCTTCAATGTCATGGCAACGACAAGACCCCGAAGGACCATTAGTGTTCGAAGGCACCTTTCAGCCTTTTCGTTCCTCTAAGGGCGCTTGTGGAGTTCATGAACCTTGTGGTGTGCTCCTTTGTGTTTACGCATGCCTTGGGGGTAGTGATGCATCTTGACACACCCATAGGGCGGGTGCACGGGTCAATAGAGTATGTCGAGAGTGCAGGCAGAAATTTTAGGTCTCCGTATGTGTTGTTGTTTGTGCATTATGGTTTTGGCGGGTTCTTCAGTCATCCTCGGTTTGGGCTGGTTGCTTCTTGTTTTCCACTTGTGGTTTTTCTGCCCTTTTTGCTAGAGATTGAACTTGTGGGTCTGTTCTTTGAGCTTTTGGGGTTGAGGCGGGGCACCAACTTTTGGTAGGGTTGGTGGGCCTCAGTTGGCTGAGTCCATGGGTAGACTTAGGTTTGGGGGTCTTCCTGAAGTCGTAAGTTTGTGCTCTTGACTTGTTCGGGAAGAGGGTTGCTGGTGTTGTCACCTCTGAGAGCGGTATCTAGAGGGCGAGGCTAGTCGGGCATCGCACCTAACCTCGTGCCTCTGTGGGGTGGCACGGTGTTGAGCTTGTGGAGCTTAGGGTCCTGGTCGTGGACCTCAAGGACTAGGGTGTTGTTAGGAACTCCTCTCATTGAGTAGCCCTTCTGACACGAATTCTGAGCAGGTTTGTATCCTTCGTTGGGTTGAAGCTATTTCGGCTTCTAGGGTGTTGAGGAGAAGTCTGACTGGCACACTGGCATGAGTCATGCCAGTTCGTGTCGTGGTGTGTTGATCGTGGTCCTACCCTTGTGGAACGGCTCCATCACTTCTTTGGAGAGCGTGCTCCTGATGTGGTTTTGGGCCAGAGATGTCGGTTGGAGTTTTCAGAGGACTATGATTTAGTTTATTCTACTGTCCGGGTAGAACAAGAGTTGTAGTGGAGGCTTTGAGCTGGCAGATGAAAGTGGTGGTCGAAATGATCGCAACAGAGGAGCATCATGTGTTCAAGATCGTGAGTCAATTTAGATGAGGCCTTTAAGGAGCAATCTGATGGTGGGTACCTACATGCCATTTGTGCCATACCGACTTATTGACCAGAGTTTTAGAGGTGTAGTTGGGGACGCAGAGCTCGTGCCAGAGTTTAGACGGTGTACTCGGTTGAGAGCTGAGTAGTGTGAGATGACAACTTAGGGTGCAAAGTTGCAGAGTCGGTGGAGAAGCCGTTGCATGCAGACATCCTTTTAGGCTTAACTTCTCCCATTTGGTGAGTGTGTACTGGTGGGGTAAAGACGCGTTCAAATCTTCATTACAAGTGCAAGTTTGTGGTATGAAGTGGGTTGTCGCTTGGAACGCAGTGCGTTGCCTCACCTTTAGTAGTGAGGTGGAGCTTCTTGTGTCTTTTCAGAATGTTGTGGTTTCTCACGGTGTTGGAGTGGTTCTCCCTTGGGGGGTGTCTCCCCTTGATGGTGGAATGAGTCCCATATTTGTAAGCTTGTATGTTGGGTTGCGTACTTGAGTCGAATTTGAATGACGGAATTCCTTGAAGAGGGGTAGGTTGTGAGGACCCGATACTTGGCATTTAGTAAATATGGGTTAGATCATATTCGGTTAAGCTCGGAGGAGCCTAATGCATTTGTTGGACTCGAATCGGGACGCTTGTGAGTCAAGTGACCCGTTGATTCGAGAAGAAATCTGTATTTCATAAGTATTGGAGGTACGCGTGTGGGGCATGTATGCCGGGTGGGGTTTTGGCCTGGTTTCTTTTCGTCCAAGTGTATCTAGTCGAGGTAGATTAGTGTGTGAAGTTTCGGAATTTTCGGATGAAAATTCTGGGATTTGGACCGTTAGATTCCCAAAATTTTCATATTTCGGGGTTGAAATGTTTCGACCTCCCGGGGGGACTGTGTTTTGTCTTTCCATGTGATTTTGATTCTCACACGTGTGTTTTTTGGTAGGGGAAGTTATCCCTGAAGTTTCGGAATTTTTATAGTTGAAATGACCGAAATAGCCCTCTTTGTAGTTCGTTTTTGTTCCGGATTTCTGATTTTCAAAAAAATCAGCAGATTTGAAGGGTAGTTTAGACCTTTTAAACATCATAATCTTTGGTTGGTATGACCTATAAAGTTGTGCGTCTTGAAAGTATCTTTCCAACGCACCTTGTTTTGTCTCAATCCGAATTCGGAGGTGGGAGTTCAACCCGTTTTGGTTCTCAGCTGTTAATCGAGCTTAAGAAACCCGTTAACCTGGACCCGTTAGCCGCTGCTACAGTAACTTGGGGGTTGAGTTTCTTAAAACACCTTTCTTCCCTCTTTTCTCTCTTGCTCTCTTTTCTCCTCTTGGGTGGGAGGATGGAGGAGAGGATGAAGGAGTTCTTGGCGGCACCGGAAGTCTCCGGAGCTCATCGGATCTTCGCCGAAGCTCGTGGGAAGCTTGGGTTTCTCCCTCTCCAAGGTAGGAGACCCACCCCTTCTTCTCTTTCTTGCTTTGAATGAATGAGATGTATGTTTTGGGTCTTGGAAAGCCCATAGATATTAATGTTTATGCTTTATAACATGCCATGTGTTGGTGTAGTTCATGGATTTCATGAGAGGGAATCTAATGTGAGTTTTTCTTGTGGATGGTGACCTAGGGATGGAAAACCCTAATGGTTTAGATTGTGATACCCTAATCTTTTTATGCGTATTTTATGTTCTTCTATGCCATACCTTGTATAATGAAGTTTGGGGTTTGGATGAGAATAACCCTATGTAAGGGTTTGTTAATGGCTTGGGTGGATCTAGGGATTGGAAGCCCAAATCCCCAACTTACTTGTGGGGCTTTGCTATACCTAACATGCTAGTGTTTGTGATACGAGTCGATCCGACTCGACCACTGGACCCGCACCCAGAAGAGGACCCAAACTGGGTTAACCTCTTTCCTAGTTTGACTTGGAATTCCCTAGTTCAAACTAGAGTATTTAATTAGGATTAGTCTTTTATATTTTATTGAGTCCTAGTTGGTATTTGATTGTTAGGGATTAATTAAGAGTCCATTTGAGTTAGGAAGTTGAGTTGAGTCTGGAAGCCTTATTACTTGCTAATTAAGCAAGGGAGTTTTTTAGTTAGATTAAGACTCAGTCAAGATCTTTATAAAAGGACCTCAGTAGCTAGGTATGATGTATGAAGAGAATTATGATGAATTAAGAATAGTTGAGTAGAATTTCATAAGAGTAGAAGTAATATAGTTTCCACAGAAATCCACCATCAATCCACCTCCTTCCCCATCGGTCATCTTCTCCGCAGCCGGCATCGCCTCCACGAACTTTCTCTCTCCGCCACGTCAGCGCCACATCATCACCTTCTTCCTCTCCTCTCTCCTCTCCCGTGCCCTAACCCTAGCTTCACTGCCGGCATCCTTTCCCCAGCCTCTCCGGCCGCCCCCATCACCATCCAAGACCGCCAGCGCCTTTCCCATTCTCCCACAACCCTGGCCATACCTTTCCCATCGTCCTTCACCGTCTCCGGTGATATCCACAGCCGTCAAGCTCCGCTGCCCTTAACCTCGATCTCGCCCCTAAACCCCTCTATAATCCTCCCCAGCCTCCTATTCCCTTCCTCGACCATCTTCCCGACATCCCAAGCCCTAGCCGAGCTCCTCGCCGTCGTTCCCGACGCCGATTCGCCACTAAACCCATCGCCGACCACACCCGATTCCGTCGATCTAGACCTTCCCCAGCCAATCTACTCCGGTGGATATCTTCCCCATCAACTCACGAACCTTCCTGCCAAGGTCCCGACCGCCACCGACGTCCCTACGCCGGTGATCTACTCCGGCGAACCTCAGCCCTTGGATCCAGTCCGATTCAGCCAGCTTGAATCAGTCTCAGCCCAACCTTATTCAGCTCAGCCACCTAATCCGGATCCAGTCCAATCCGACCAGGTCAACCTGATCCAGATCAACTCAGATTTGACCCAGTCAAGTCCTATCCTATCAGGCTCAGCCAGACCTGAACCAGCTCGAGCCAGATCCGATCCAGCTAGTCAGATCAGCCAATTGGACTCAATCAAGTCCGATCAGGCCAATTCTGATCAATTGGAGCAGTAGAGAACCCAATACGAGAGGATTACGAGTAGACCGCTCATATCAGTTTGGTTCATGTTTGGAATGCCACGCTATGCGAATTTGATTCTGATTTGCATGAGAGGAACCCTAGGTAAAAGATTGCTCATGGGTTGTGGACCTAGGGTTTGGGATACCTTATGGTCTTCCTTGCTATTTGAGCATAGTGATGCCCTTATGTTTATTTTTTATGGTTGAGGCAAAACCCAAGGATGAGACTTAGGGGTTCACCGATGTGTGGCTTGGGGTAGCTTGGGCATACCCTAATGCTTTGCTTGTAGGTCGAGGAGAGACTTGGAGGCCGAGGACCCCTTGGTTGTCGACGGTTTCATCGATGAGCTTCTTGTTGGAGTGCCACCCATCAAGTGTTCGATGAAATGCTTGAACGGGTCAAGCTTTGTTTTCTTCCCTTTTCATGATGTAGTGACATCATGGGATGTACGTGAGGGTTTTCTAAGCTTTGTCATCCTTTCTTGATGTTTTTATTTTATATTAGCAAGCGTTATAATGCATGCCCGGTTTTCCAATTATACGATGCTATGTGTAGATAGTAAATATAATCATCGATGTGGCATTTGTGTATATTGCATCTCTTGCCTTGAGTCTTCTTCAAGATATTCTTGTTATTGCATTGCATTAGGATGCGTGATCCGGCTGTGAGTCATGGATTCAGGGCCTAGGTTTAGCCCGGACCGTGATTTGAGTCCGTAGTCAGGTTAGTCGGGTCTAGGCCATGTATCGATTGTCTAACAGATTGAGAGTTGTCTCCGCATGTGGATGGATCAAGCATGACAACCCTAATTGACAGAGTTCGATCATGGCTTGAGGTTGGTTGATAAATGTCCTATGTTGGGCTTAGGATTGGGGTGGAGGGTATGCAGCCTCTACGTATTACTTGGGCGGAGAAGTGGTTGGCGTCCAGACATTGGTATTCGTCTCAAGGGCGTCTTGCTGAGTCGGATGCCGTAAAGCTTCCTCCATAGGCCTGGTGTGTAGGGCAGGTGCCGATACATTTGAGTAGGGTCTGGGGATGGATGAGCATCCGTGGCGTTCCAAGCGAATGACTGTCAAGACAGATGTTGCTGTGTGACCTCATTTGTCGACATCGCGGTTGGCATCTTAATACTTGGCATTCTGATCGAGTGGTTGCCAAGACGGGTGTAACTGTGTGATCTCATCCGTTGGCTCCGCGGCTGGTGTTTCGAGGAGGAGCATAGCTCATAAATCTTCCTTCGGATAGAGAAGTCTCCGTGAGTCGTTTGAGATTGATCTGATGTTTGTGATCGAGTTGCTGTTGAGCTCGAGGTGGCTTACCGCTGAGTTTTGTTGTAGGACCTCTGTGTTATCCTTGTACCCTTAGGTTGCTTGTTGGGTCTCCTATTAGGTTTAGTTCTCACCCCTATTTTGGGGCTGCGCATGTGCAGGTGATCTTCAGAGGCTCCAAGATTTGCTGTGTAGCTATAAGGCTGGACTCTTGGAGCGAGGCATCATTGAGGTCCTTCTTTGAGAGAGTAGACTGTTGTAGTAGGGTGAGGTTGAGAGTGTTTCCTGAGGGCCCCCTTGTACCCTTTAATTTATTATGTACTCTGATATGTTTATTAATGCCTCCTTTTGATGTATTCTAAAGATATATAAATATTCATCTTAATTTAAGTATTGTATAAACGTCTATATGTGACTTGAGGTTATGTTTATGTTTGGGCGAATGTGTTCCCATGTTATGCTTCCGTTTTTCTTTTATAAATGCCACATGTTGTACAATTTTGTATCAAGGTTATGTGTGGAATGTTTGTATAGTTTCATTCACGCACCCGTGCCCAAAGGTCACGTCGAATTTTTTAAAAAGATTTGAGGTATTTTTTGGATGTTGTGTTGGGACGGGTCATGATACGGACCAAGAGGGCCTCGTAAGCCCTAACCCATAATGATAACGGTGGTAAAACGTTTAGTGGGAAATGGGTCACTTGATGTCATATAGGGCCTTATTTGAAATGAAATCCAAACATCAGTGATTTATTTGAATGTTTTGAAACTATATGGGCTTAATTGATTCTTGACCCAAACTACAGGATTCAAAACTCTAATATACCTTTACAAGAAAACCATATTTGTAAGGCGAATGCGTAGTTATATGAGTGGAGATGATTGGTGGGGAATATCATTGCTCCATATTCTAGAAGAGTGGCAAGTTGGTAACACATGCCCAACGTGGACGAGTCCCCCATTGGGTGGGTAATGGTGCTGATGAGAATGCATAGTGTTATATTTTTATCCCTTAATACTTAGTCTCCTATGCTTATTTAGTTCCTAAATACACTCATTATTCTTATATTTTGATTTAGGATGCAATTGAAGTCCTTAAGTCGAAAAGAATCTAAAAAGAGTGCATGGATCAACTTTAAAGATTTATCTGTACCTGCTCATGAAGAACCAGAGGATATGCTATATATGGTTGGAAAGCTCTTGAAGTTTAGTTTCTGGAGAATTTTACGGTTCGTGATTCCGAGTTTCCTAGAGGAAGTTACGGCAATTTTAGTACCGATGGCGCAGTCTAGATGGCAGAGCAGTGAATAAGCTGAACAGTCCGAGCGATCCGACACCCATGGTCCGATCAATCGGACCATGCAGAAACGTGACAGAACATGTATTTTTTGGCTAAACATGGTCCGATCGATCGAACCATCACTCCTACTGAGCCAGATCGATCCGACTCCTAGAGTTGGATTGATCGGACTAGGGAAATGTCAGAAATTGCAGATTTTTATGAGCCAAATCGATCGGACAACTAAAGTTGGATCGATCGGACTCAAAAATACCTAGAGAAGGTGGATTTTTACGCATCCGATCGATCCAGCGCCTATAGTTCGATCGATCGGACTCGGGCGTAACTAGAAATTGAAGGTTTTTAATGAGACCGATCGATCCGACACCCCGAGAAGGATCGATCGAACTTTCCCAGTGAATTAAATCAACGATTGTGATCTAATCCGAGGGTGGATACACTTGAGGCTATAAATAGGACTCTTTCTAGGGTTTTGAGGGGGGATTCTTAGACACTTTTGGCTGCTCTTTCTCCTCCTTTATATTTTTTTCTAGGTTTTATCTTATTTATTGGAATCTTTTGAGGATTGTTCTTAATGGCCCTGCGTGGCTAAATCTTGATCCTTGGTCGAGGAGACTGAAACCTCGGAATCAATGAAACTGTGAGATCTAATTTATTTTTATTGTTCAGTTTATAGATGAGTATTGAATATTCTTCTGCGTTTATCCTCATGATTGTCTTGTTTAATTGCTAGGAGCGCTACTAGTTTATTATTCATTGCGATCTACTGCTAGGTTGGATATCAAATCCGGAATTGTTTGATCCCTCTAATCTGCGAAGCAACTAGGATCTAATAATTTACTGCTGATCAGATCTTGTTAGATCTTAGGAAGAATATTCAACTAAATTAAATGCAACCGCTTGTGCTTGTGTTGTTTAGCTTCATCGATCTCCCTATTCTTAACGCTGCTACTAGATTAAATCTACAGCGCTTGTCTTAGGTTGTCTAGTAGTTAGGGTTGATTAGATCGCTTGTTTCTAATTAAGTATGATCGAGGAGAGATTCGAATTTAATTCGAACGGTGAATATTCATGGTATGAATTGATTGATACTTGCATCTATGATCAGTTGTTGGATTCCGATGGTGGATGTTGACTCAGACCAAGGTTTGTTCTCTTGATTCAACTTGTTTCTTTTATTTAGATTATTTCTTTATTGTTTTTTCTCACGTTTAAAACCCCCCATCTTAGTTCACTAAGCACAAAACTAGGCTAAACACTCTTCGTGGGATCGACTCGTACTCGCACTACTACATTTGTTTTGAAGAGTATTGGATTTATTTTTGAGTGCCTGCGACAGCACATCAGGTGCCTAGATTAAGGACCCACCCAAATAAGTTTTGAGTGAGATTGAGTTTGAGTCTAACATTGGTGATCAAGCTTGGCTTGAGTGACTTTTGAGTCAAGCCTGATTTCAAACCTTTTTCAAGTTCTAGAGCTGAGTTTGAGTTTTAACGAGTCGCTTGATTCTTGGTTTGTTGAGTTTAGCTAGTGTAGTTAAACAACCTTAACATGCGGCTCATTTCAAATCAAACTTGAAATCCAACATAACTTAAATGTTTGATTTGTTAAATTTAAACTCATACATATTTGTAGAGGTGTCAAACGGGCTGGGCTACCCAAGCCCGTCGCGAGTGGCACGCCATGTGGCAGGCCCAGGCATGGCACGACCCAGCTAGCTGTGCCGTGCTTCGCCAGAGGTTTGGGGCCCAAGACATGGGCATGGCCCCACATGCCGCCTGGCCTGGGCACGAGACTGGCACGTACCCGGCCCAGACACAAGCCTGGCACGCACCCGCCCCATGCACAGCCTAAGGGCACGCTCTGTCAGGCACGACCTGACAGCACGCCCTACCGGGCACGCCCCGCCGACCTTGGGCACGGGCGTGGCCCGCCCGCCTTGGGCATGGGCTACTTCCATCGTGGGAGGAAGCGCAGTGGTTGGCAGTGGAGGGGAGTCGAATCTCGGCGGGGAAGAGAGAGAACGGCGGAGGTAGCCGGAGGGGAGATCAAGAGAGGAGAGGGACCTTGCCGGAGATCCGAAGGCGTCGGGGTACTCCGTCCTCGGGTATGTAGCCGGAGACCGTCAGGGAGGTAGTCGGAGGGGAGATCAGGGAGCTCCAAGGGTGGAATGGCCGGTGGAGGTTGGTAACGGCGGTCAATGTGCAGATCGGGGAGATCCAAGGGCCAGGGTCAGGGGAGGCGATGGAGTGTGGTGACGGTGGTATGGGTGGAGTTAGGGTTTTTCCAAGGGAGAGATGAGAGGGTTTAGCCGAAGACGGGGCTGGTGGAGACTGGTGACGGCCGTCGGATGGAGGTCGGGGTTCGGGGAGATCCGAGGGCGAGCCGACGAGGGTTGGTCAGCGGAGGGTGGACGGTTGAGGTCGACCCCTGTCGGATCTCGGTGGGGAAGTGAGAGAGGTGTTGAATCTCGGCGGGGAAGAGAGAGAGAGAGTAGCGGAGCTGTGGAGGAGCGGAGAGCTCGACTTGGTCCGGCGATGGGGAGGTCGGTGATGATGAGGTCGCCAGCGAGGAATGGTGTCAGGGACCCGGGGTCGCTGATGAGTGCATGAAAGTGCACTCTGAACAGTCTTATAACCATCTCAATTGCTAGATTATTATCCTTAATCAACATCTTTATTACTATTTTTACATCTATATGTTGCTTCACATGGTTGTTTGGAAAATGCAGGAAATTGGGGCTAAAAGAAGTTGAAAAGAGTATATGGATCAACTTCAAAAATTAATCTGTACCTGTTCATGAAGAACCAGATAGTGTGCCATATATAGTTGGAAAGCTCTTGAAGTCTAGATTCTGGAGAATTTTACGGTTCGTGATTCCGAGTTTCCTAGAGGAAGTTACGGTAATTTTAGTACCGATGGCGCAGTCTGAAAGGCAGAACAGAAAATAAGCTGCAAGTCCGATCGATCCGACACCCAGAGTCCGATCGATCGGACTACGCAGAAACGTTACAGAACATATATTTTTCAGCCATAAGGGGTTCGATCGATCCCTCCATCCCTCCTACGGGGTCCGATCGATCCGACACCCATAGTCCGATCGATCGGACTCGGGAATAGCCAAAAACAGCGGATTTTTACGCAACGGATCGATCCAACACCTAAAATCCGATCGATCCGACTTTCCCAGTGAAGAAAATCAACGATTTAAATCTAATCCGTGGATGGAGAGACTTTGGGGCTATAAATAGGAAACTTAGGGCTAATCAAGGGGGGTTCTTGGACGTTTTTGGAGGCTCTTTTCTGGACGTTTCTCAAGGGAAGAAGATGAAGGAATCTCCATCCATGACCGAGTAATCCGCGGGCATGGCGGACGGATGATCTAGCGAGGACTAGGGCTTCTTCTCCAACAATGGTTCATAGTTTTTAATCTTCATTGTTAAACTCTTTTCTATGTATTGGATCTTCAAATATTATTTTCAGATTATAGATTTCTATGTGGATGATTAATATTATGAATCTAGTCATGCTTCTTTCATGATCTTATAATCCTATAGTTATCTCTTTTGATTCTCCTACCGAGTCTCACGAGACCTTTGCTATGCTTTGCCCGTAGTGACATCTGGTATTGTGTATTCTTAGGGATCTGGTAAGACAAGGTTGGGGCTCTATCCCGAGAAATCTTTGCTATGCATTGCCGATTGTGAGAGTTGGTATTGTGTATTCTTAGAGATCCAGTTAGATAGAGTTAGGGCTTTGTCCCGATGAACTTTTGCTGCGCGTTGCCTATTGTGACAGCCGGTATCGTGTATTCTTAGGTTTGGTTGGATGAAGTTGCAACTATAAAAAGGAAGAACTAATCATAGGAGGAGACATTTATATATTTTGTTAGGTTTATAGTTCCATATCTTCCGGTTAAGGTGATTGAGATGTGAATCCCTTAACTGAGTTTCAGATGAACCATTGAGAAGAGAAGAACCTAAATCCGAGTGAAGTGATTCCTGAAGCCTAGCCTCATTCAAATCTTGATTTCTTTCGTTAACTTTATCTTACTATTACATCTTCGATCTATTTTCTTAACTTTTTACGCTCTTGATTGTTTTCGATATATTGTTATATGTGTTTCTGGATCTTTCCTGCTTGTCTCTCTGTGGGATTCGACCTCTCTGATGCTGTACTGCACCGCGACCGCTGTGCATGACACATTTGAGCGACATAAAAAATTGGCGCCGTTGCCGGGGAGACGGTTCAGAAAAGAGCCAGAATCAGATTACAGTGATTGTAGACACCGAAAGCGGTAACTTCGTTCATTTTCTTTAGTCTTTATTTCTTTACTTTGGTTTTGATTTTTCTTCTCTATTAGGATTGTTTTCTTTTATTCAGTTTTAGTTAGTAAGTCTAGTTTCAATTATTGTTTTTGCTTATTTTCTTTAGTTAGTTTGCATTTTTTGGATTGCATGTTTGTTGGTGTATGCCTCGGTATAGAGACGAACTAGGCAGATTTGCTAGACGCCCCGAGGTTGATTCTGAAACTTTTGATAGTGAGACATATATTGCTGATCTCTTTAACGCACAGTCACAAACTTCACATCATACTTTCATTATGGCTGAGCACGAGGAACAACAAGCTCCTAGGAGTTTGCAAGAATATTTGCATCCAACACGCACTGCTACACTTTCATGCATTATGTTTCCACCTAATGCAGCACATGTTGACTTTAAACCTGGCATTATTCAGTTGCTTCCTACCTTTCATGGGTTGGAAAATGAAAATCCATATGTGCATATTAGGGAGTTTGAGGAAGTAGTAGCGACTTTCCATGGCCAACCAGGTGCACTAGATATGATCCGACTTAAGTTCTTTCCCTTCTCACTAAAGGATAGAGCAAAGAGTTGGTTATATTCCTTGAGGCCACAATCTATAAGATCTTGGGCTGAAATGACACCGATATTTCTCAACAAGTATTTCCCACAACACAAAACCAACGCACTTAAGAAACATATTTCGACCTTCACACAGAAGGATAGTGAAACTTTGTATCAGGTGTGGGAACGATTTAAAGACATGTTGAATTTATGTCCCCATCATGAATATGAAAGTTGGCGTCTTGTTAGTTATTTCTATGATGGTTTAACTGTTAGAGAACGTCAATTTGTTGAGATGATGTGTAATGGTGAATTTTTGCAAAACGATCCTGATGCAGCAATTGAATACTTGACTGAGCTTGCTGAGAAAGCTCATACATGGACTTGATCAAATGCAACAGAAAGTACAAATAGGGCCAGACTACCACCGCATCAACCAGGTGGAGGAATTTATCAGCTGCGGGAGGAGGATGCACTCAAGGCTAAAGTGGAGAGTCTAACAAGGGAGCTAGAGCTATTAAAGACCAAAGATATGATGGCAGCCCGGACCTCTCCATATAATGAACCTACAAGGCCAGTTGGGTCGTGTGCGATCTGCCAAAGCGTGGACCACCAGACTGATGATTGCCCCACCTATGCTGAGATGAGAGGTGGGTACGACGAGCATTGCAACGCTGTAGGCGGATTCAGGAGGTCGTACACTCCCTATTCAGAGACGTATAATCCAGGATGGCGAGAGCATCCGAACTTCAGTTGGAAGGCGAATGCTCCACAGAGCAATGAGCATCATCAACCGCCACCTAATAAGCCTTTTTCTAACCCTCCTTATAATACATCTGGTTTTTCTATGCCTACATTTAATGATAATTTACAAGAACTGAAATCTATGATTGTGCAGGAATCTAAGGAAAGGAAGGAGGATATTCAAGAGATCAAGAGCCAGATCACGAAGCTGATCAACTCTTTGAGCGTGCATGAACGAGGGAAGTTCCCAGCTCAACCTCAACAAATGCAGGTATCTAGTGCTGAGCAAAATAATGTGAAGGAGATGAATGCCGTAACTACAAGAAGCGGGAAAACAACAAAAAGCCCTTCACAAGAGCCCACCGAACCTCCTATTGTTGTTGAAGAAGAGGACCGGATTGATGAGAACTATGTAGAGACCGATCATTCAGATGGCCCTACACCAGGTGACTTTCAGATACGTGTCCCTTTCCCTCAGGCATTGAAATCCACTAAATTTACAAAAGAGCCCAACTGCGAAGTTTTGGAGCATCTTCAACAGGTTAAGGTAAACCTTCCTCTTTTGCATGTTATTAAGCAAATTCCTACATATGCTAAAGTGATTAAAGATCTATGCACTATGAAGAGACGACATCATGTAAAAAAACTGTATTTTTAACAGAGCAGGTTAGTGCACTGCTTCAGCACAGGATTCCTCCTAAATATAAGGTTCCTGGCTGTCCTACTGTATCTTGTTTCATTGGAGAGCATGAAGTAGGACAAGCTTTATTAGATCTTGGTGCGAGTGTTAATTTGATGTCATATTCTGTTTACTTGCAACTTGGTTTAGGACAGATTAAATCGACATCGGTGTTTTTGCAATTGGCATATAGATCCATGAAAACTCCACGAGGAGTAGTAGAGGCTTGTTCAAATAGATAAATTTTATTATCCTGTTGATTTCTTAGTCTTGGATACTCAGGCTGTAGTAACTGCTGGTTCTAAAATTCCTATAATTTTAGGTAGACCGTTTCTTGCTACTGCTAATGCTATAATTAATTGCAAGAATGGTTTAATGAAGTTAACTTTTGGGAATATGACGTTAGAAATTAATGTTTTTAATGTTGCTAAGCAGCTTGATGAGGATGATGAATGCCAGCAAACTTACCAGATTGATCTGCTCACTGAAGAGGAGTTCGCTAACACTGAAATTAATTTTCTTGAATTAGATTTGGATGAAAATGTTGATGTCAATGGTATGTGTAAAAATTTGGAACATTGTTCTTTTGCAGGTCCATGGAATCCAAAGTTTGAAGAACTGCCAGAAAGAGGACAGCCACCAACACCATGATCAGTAGAGCCGCCCAAACTGGACCTGAAGCCGCTTCCTCAAGGTTTAAAGCACGCCTATCTTGGTCCAGGTGATACATACCCAGTTATTATTTCTTCAGCATTAACTGCAGAGCAAGGTGAGCAATTACTTAGCATTTTAAATGAGCATAAATCAGCTATTGAATGGAGTATAGCAGATCTGAAAGGTATTAGTCCCTTGATATGTTCTCATATGATTAATCTTGAACAAGGGGCTGTACCTCGTAGGGATCCTCAGCATAGGTTGAACGCTACGATGAAAGAGGTAGTAAAAACCGAAGTGTTGAATTTATTAGATGCAGGGATCATCTACCCCATTGCTGATAGCAAATGGGTGAGCCCTACACAGGTTGTGCCTAAAAAATCTGGTGTCACCGTTGTTAAAAATGAAAGTGGGGACTTTGTCCCCACTAAATTGGTGACAGGATGGCGTATGTGTATAGATTATAAAAAATTGAATGCAGCCACTCGTAAGGATCATTTTCCAATGCCTTTTCTAGACAAGATTTTAGAAAGAGTAGCTGGACATCCTTTTTATTGTTTTCTTGATGGTTATTCTGTATATTATCAGATTGAGATTGCTTTAGAGGATCAGAAAAAACTACTTTTACATGTCCTTTTGGTACTTATGCTTTCCGTAGAATGCCATTTGGATTATGTAATGCTCCTGCTACTTTTCAGCGTTGTATGATGAGTATGTTTGCTGATATGATCGAGGAATGTATGGAAGTATATATGGATGACTTGACTGTATTTGGTAATACTTTTGATGCATGCTTCCAAAACTTAAAGAGAGTTTTGGTCAGGTGTGAAGAGAAGCACCTTGTGCTTAATTGAGAAAAGTGTCACTTCATGGTGCCCTCAGGCATTGTGTTAGGCCATATTGTCTCTTCCAAAGGCATTGAGGTAGATCAATCAAAAATCGATCTCATCTCAAAGCTTCCTGTGCCAAAGACTGTTAAAGATGTTAGATCCTTTTTAGGGCATGCTAGTTTTTACAGGAGATTCATTCAGAATTTTTCTGCTATTGCTCGTCTTTTGTGTAATCTTTTGATAAAGGATACCCCTTTTGAGTGGAATATTGCTTGTCAAGAGGCTTTTCAAGCCTTAATTGGTAAATTGACTTTCACACCTATTGTACAACCACCCGATTGGAGCCTTCCTTTTGAATTGATGTGTGATGCAAGTGATTTTGTTGTAGGAGCTGTTTTAGGACAGCGAAAAGATGGTAAACCTCATGTTATTCATTATGCTAGCCGAACCTTGAATAATGCACAGATGAATTATTCTACCACCGAGAAAGAACTGTTAGCTATAGTCTTTGCATTAGACAAGTTTTGTGCTTATTTGATTGGTTCTCCCATTACTATTTTCACTGATCATGCTGCACTTAAGTACCTTCTCACTGATCAACTGATGCACTGCATCAACTGATACAAGCAACCAAACGCCCCCTTAGGGATCTCATGAAACTATAGTGTAACCTTTTGTATTCTTTGGTTTGAATATTGTATTCTTCTCAAGACATGATCCTATGAATTTGCTTTTTATTGTTAATAAAGTTGAAGGAATAGAGTTCCCTTGATGTATTTTTAGTCCTACATGATTTATGTGATTGATTGTAGAGATTCATAGGATGGTTTTCATGTGATTTTATGTTTGCTAGTGAGATAAGCTATGCTAAGTTAGGTTAGGTTGTGCCATAGTCATTAGGAGTAGTATAACTTAAAGTAATTGTAGGACCAAAGACAATCTATGCCATGAAAGATAGGTTATGCCGTTAGGAACATAAATCTTATTTTAGGGATTCATGTGAGCTTGTAACCGTATGATCCATAATGTTTAGAGAAAGAGATAAGAGGATAACTGAAGAATACAGAAAGTGAAACTAAGGTAGATTGAGTAAACCCTAAGTATCTCTCTCATTAGTTTAACAACTTTTACTTGATTTCATTAGATAGTTTTAGTTAATTCAAACTTATCATTGCTTCTTTTGCTTAGATTTAGAGTTTGAGAATTGAAGTCAATATTTCCTGGTAAATTTCCTGTGATTCGACTCTGGACTTCACCGCTATTCTACCTAGTAGTCTAGTGATTGAATGAGGACTATAAATTTAATATTTGATTGAGTTTGCAACGTTTTAACAACACATTCTCAAGCGATCAATTTTCGGCGCCGTTGTCGGGGAATTCGACGATTGATTGATTGATTTTCTCTTTGCTCTATTTCTTGGCCTAGTTAGGTTTTTATCTTTCTTATTTTTACCTTTATTTATTTTATAATTTTTAGGATTTTTCTGACATTTTTTTTGAATTTTTGTAGCATTGGAATGGATTTTCCATGAAGGAAAATAGCTTGCCCGTCGCCTGGAGCGAACGGTCGGACCTGAATCCGATTGGTCGGGACTGCGCCATCCGTTTTCAATCGGACTTTGATTAAGGAACCCGAGGTCTTGAGTGATCGGTCGGATCCCTAACCGACCGATCGGAACTGCGCAGTCAAATAAGTCTTTTCCTTCAAAACTTTTCGTTTCAATCATTGTTTTCCGGGTTTTCTCCTCTCCTCCGAAACTTTTGTTTTCTTTTTCTTTTTAAATCTGGGGTGTACATGAACCTGTATGCAAGGTAGAAGGGCCTTGAATTTTCCTTTGACACCTTTTGACCCTAAACTTGAAATCCCTGATTTACCTTCTGATTCTTTCTACACAATGGCCTTAGCTGCAGGAAATAATAGTGGAAACGGTGGGGGAAACAGGAACCATAATAACAATAGAGAAGTCCCTATTAGGAATCACTTTCTGCCTGGACCTTACCCTTATGCCTGCTGTATTAACCCACCTGTCATTACTGCCACACACTATGAGATTAAACCCAACTGGATTACAGTGTTACCATCTTTTTATGGGCGTGAAAATGATGATCCTTATGGACATGTAGCCAACTTCCTTGAAATTCTTTCCATGTTTAAACTTGAGCACTTTAACGTTGATGCGTTTAGGTTAAAGCTTTTTCCCTTCTCATTGAAAGATAAAGCTAAACATTGGTTTCAATCCCTAGCACCAAATTCAATTTCGACATGGGACCAACTTCAGGATGCCTTTCTTAAGAAATACTTTCTCATCATCAAATCCCAAAATTATCGTACCATGATTATCTCTTTTAAGAAAAATGAGGATGAGCTTTTTCATGAGACTTGGAAAATATTCAATGACCTCTTGAGAGGATGTCCTCATCATGAGGTACCCAAATGGCAGCTAACCCATTCATTCTATAACAGTCTCAATGATCGAGATAGAACTATGGTCGAAGCTTACTGCGGGGGTGTTGTTCTTAGTAACTCTTGGACTGAGCTTTGGGAGATATATAATAATCTTGCTGAGAACTCACAACATAATGCTTCAATTTATAGGAATCGGCCTACCACTGTTTGTAGTTCTAGGGGAACTCATGAAATTTCTGAACTTCAAAGTCTCTCCATACAAGTAGCCTTCTTAACTAAAGATTTGAATTGGTTGAAAATATGTCAAACTTTTGGTCAATCTTTTGCTCCTACACCGTTTCAGACTCCACCTTAGACATGTGTCCTCTGCTCTAGTCCTCAACATCATATGTCACGCCCCGACCCAGAAAACCCATCCGGACCGAGACGTGAGGGTCCTAAACTATATTTCTAAAATCAAATGGCGAGAGTTTCCCCTGTGTTTCTCAATTTGAACCTTGTACAGTTATAATCTCCATAATAAATTAAAACGATAAATCTAACAGTTCTAAAATTCAACAATAATATGAATCTGCAATCACAAATCTTACTATCTAGTACAGGTTCTGATACAATGCTTTCATCAACCCTCATTACAAAATTTAATACAGACTATCAAATCCTCGAAGAGGGAAATTATACATTTAATATAACTGCAAATATACAACTATTAACAAAGGGGGAAAACTCCAGGATCATCAAGTGCTCCTCGAAACTCCAAGTCCGCGATCACCTCGAGAATAGCGCGCCAACGCCTAGAAGATCACCTGAAAGGAAAGGACTGCATCGACCTGCATCGTCGATGCAGCCCAGGTAGGAGTGAGCAACAAAGCTCAGTAGGGTTCTACGCTATTCTACGGCACACTGAAGGGAGGAAAACAACAACAGTGTCGTTTTTCCGCCTAAGTCTAGAGGATGCCACGGGGTCCCATAACCCCTGTCGATTCCCCAAGGGATCCTACTCTTCTCAACCAACCACGCTGGGAACATCAACCAAACACGTTGGGAGGAAACAAGAATCAGAGCCAGTAGGAACACCCTTTACCCAGCAGGAAACCACTGCCTGGGGACACATGTCAGGGACATCGACAACCATCCTTAGCACTTGGCATTGGAGAACCGACATGACCTCTAAACCTCAAACAACATAATATTCCAGTCCGACTACTTAATAATCCTCGAATGATATCAAACATGATCACTGATAACAATCACGTCTTAATCCTCGACTACCCCAAACCCCGGTCCTAGGGCTAGATCCGGGCTACCCGAGAACCCAGGATCGACGATCGAAACCATCGTCTACCACCTAGCCTGATGCTTCTAATGCAGTCAAATGCTTGCAATGCTCACGCGCACAGGAATACAGGAATAGTAGCATGCAACAATATGCCAACACAACATACACGGGCTAGGCGAAGCATCAAGCTTGTCGGAGGATAAACATGCATAAAGCAGATAAAGGTCTAAACTACAATAATACAATATTATAACGACGCCCACGGACCGTTAACAAACAACTACACATTCAAACGAAATTCCGGCATTACAACGGCGTCCACAGCCGTCAACCACAATTTCTACAACGGGGATACAACCCCGGCCACACAAATAATAACCCAACACATCTGCAATATACAATAGGCCACAATTACTAATTAACACAACTAAGGCACACCTTCGGCCATTTAATTAACTAAACATCCCAAGGAGCACAACTCCCTTGGTTCAACCACAAGCTAAGTATATATGTAAATAAGCATGACATGTAATTAATTGCTAATTAAACAAGGATGGTTTATAGTTAACTAAGCATGCCGGCATCAAACAATTAATCGTCTAAAAACCACCAATTAGAACAGGCTAGCCATCGAGATCTTTAGGAATATCAATCACATGAATCCCGAAGAATCAAACACGATAATACGTCGAAAATCCACTAACAATCTAATTTCTGGACTTCTACATTTAACCCTAGTTAGAGGCGATGAAATCTCATCAATTCGACGTCCAAACGACGTCGAATTGGAAATTAAACTTAGGCAAATATAGATTAGCATACTAAGAACATGCAGCCCAAGAATTGGATTAATCTAATGACTAATCTTCCCGGAATTTACTAATCAATTCACTAATTGCGATCTCGTCGCAGATCCGAAGAATAATCACCATAAATCGTAGAAAACTTCGAAAATTACGAAATCAGTGGCAATTGAAAGTAGATTCGATGATCTACAACTTTCGTGTTGATGATCAGACGGGATCATGCATGAATGAGCCACGATCTGAGCTTGAACGGCTCAGCCCGCAGAAAAACAGAACCTCGATAAAATCCGGGAAAAACCTTCCAAAAATCCCGATAAAACCCAAATCAAATCACATGGAAGCTAGATCACATGTTAAGCATGCTTAGAGGGACTAATTAATACATAGAAATCAATTTATTCAACAATCAAACCCTAGATCTAGCTTATCCTAATGATATAGGTAGAAACCCTACCTTCCCACGCTAATCCATTGCTAATCCACCTTGATCCGCCGTCCTTTGTCGTCGCCGTCGTCTCCAGCTCGCCGGAGAGCCGCCGGAGGCCTCCCACAGCTGCAGTCATCGTCGGGGAAGGAAGAGGGATGCTGCTGGAGAGAGAGAGGGGAGGGAGGAGGAGGAGGGGACCTCGCCGCCGCCTCCAGGCCGCCGGGGAAGGGACGGGGTCGCCACGGGAGAGAGGGAAGGTAGCCGCGGGAGAGAGAAAGGGAAGGAGGGAGAGAGCTCGGGCAAGTGGAGCTCTGGCCGGATCTGAGGAGGGGGAGCTCGAAGGAGACGACGGCCGGCAACGGAGGCGAAGGAGCTCCGGAGAAGAGGGGGCCGGCGTCATCGCGAGCGAAGGAGAAGAGAGGGGGTCGGGCGCGGGGAAACCAGCGAAGAGGGAAAGAGGGAAAAGAAAAGGAAAAGGAAAAATAAAAGGAAAAGAAAGAGAGAGGGAAAGGGGAGAGAGAAGAGGGCTAAGCCACATATGAACCGGGCCAACTGATCGGACTGAATCTGATCAAGCTCCAAATTGCGATCTCTACTGGATCTACTCAATCACGTACATCAATCAAGGTCATATGTGCACTACGAGAGTGTGAAACTGACTGCCAAGGCGCAATTTATCAAATTGCCCTTGGGGTCCAAAAATCGCGATTTGATCAACCAATCGCAACCCAAGGCCAACCGGGCCAAATCACAAAACCAGACCCTCGACCTACCGTGGTCGTACCGGGTTAGAGGAACGGGTCCTCACATTATATCACTGACTTTCACATGGCCTCCAACTTCCCTGACTTTGTTCATGAACACGTTAATGCAACATATGGCTTCTCTAAACCTCAACACAATCCTCATTCCAATGCCTATGATCCTGGTTGGAGAAATCATCCTAACTTGAGTTGAACACCACCACAGTCAGGAACCTTTCTAGGGCAGAGTAATTCCCCTAATGCTCCCTCAAATCGGTACCCATCTATACCCTCTGATCCGACTTAGAACACAATCATGACTACTCTTGCAAACAAGAGTGCTAGCATGAATAACATGAATGCTAACATGTCTGAGCTTAAGAGTGAAATGACTTTGATGAGGAATGAGCAATTATTGCTAAGAAATGATCTTAATTCGCATGATCAATCTATATCCAAATTAGAGACACAACAAGGGCAACTGGCTAACACACTGACTAAAAGAGAGGAAGGTCATTTGCCTAGTCAACCTGTAACCAATCCTAGGGGTCAGTATTATGTAGACAACCAGCACCTAGAAAGTGCTAAAGCTGCAGTGACCCTTAGAAGTGGCAGAACCATAGATAATAAAGTAGAGGAATCAGCTAGTCCGACCGATCAATCGGACGATCCGACAATCAATTGGTCTTCCGACGATCGATCAGCCTCCCAGACAATTGATCGTCCACCCCGTGATTACTCCAATATACAACTTGATTATGATCCATCTGATTCTAGGGAGCCTGATCCTGCTAGATATGTGTCCAAAGTACCTTCTCCTTTTGCACTTATGGATCCTTCCTCCAGACCCAATAGGAAATCTTATGTAGAGGAAATCATAGAGATATTCAAGCGAGTAAATATCAACATACCATTTTAGAAGCCATCCGACAATTCCCTTCCTATGCAAAATTTCTGGAAGACCTCTGTACCCAAAAACGCAAATCCAAATCTCAGGTCTCTAAGTAAATATTTCTGATTGAATATGTAAGTTCGATCCTGAAGTATGACACTCCACCAAAACTTAGGGATCCAGGCACCCCAACTGTTTCTTATTGCATAGGAGACTATCGTATTGATGGTGCCCTTCTTGATCTTGGTGCTAGTGTTAATTTACTGCCATACTCCTTATATCAGAAATTTGGCATGAATGATTTCAAACCTACGACAATAACCCTTTAGTTGGCTGATAGATCCATCAAGACACCATGAGGTATCTTGGAGGATGTGCTGGTTAAGGTTGATAGCTTCTTCTTTCCGGTTGACTTCATTGTCTTTGACATGGAGCCCGGTGTTCTTTGCAAGAAATATGTGCCTATTAACTTAGGTCGACCTTTTCTAGCTACTGTGAATGCTTGTATCAACTGTCATACAGGTGTTATGGATGTCTCTTTTGGTAACATGAAAAAACATTTGAATATATTTAAGGATGCATGTTTTCCTGAAAATAAGGACTGCTTTGCTGTTGATGTTATTAATGTCTATATTTCTGATCCATCTTTGTTTGACGTTGACTTACACACTGGACAATTTTATGTTGATTATATTGAAACACATTTATGCACAGAGATCTCAATAGCTTCTGAAGTTGAACCACCACCTCCTCCTTTACCTATATCTGCACCACTGTCTGTGCTTTCAACATCTATTTTGAAAATAAAACCTTCTACCCCTTCACTTACGGTTCATCCCAATGATAATTCCATTACTATGGGGGACACATACCGTACACTTGGTTGTAATATGAAATATGATGATGGTTTGTCTTTTATAGAGGGTGGGGTTTCTAATACACTTGTTGGGAGGAAAGAATTAATAGGTCTGCATCATCAAATAATTGACATATTGTGGGGCATGGTATGGTTTAAATCATTATGTGGAGAAAATTATTCTGGGTGGTGTGACCGAGTCCGTCAATCTGACGGATCCAGGCGATAACTGAGTTTTTAGGGATGTCTAACGAAAGACGTAAAATTGCGCGCTTCCTGAGAGGCAACCCAGAAGTTTTTATGACTTTTCCTACCTTTTTAGAATTTTCCTTAGTTCTTAGAATTTTTTCATGTCTTTTTCTAAAAAAATTCAGATTTTTCCTGAATTTCCTTGTTTTTCCTCGTTTTTCCTCTCTCCTCCCGCTCCGTTCTTTGATCGCGGCTCGTCGTCCTGGCTCTGGCTCATCGGCTCGTCCCCGAGCCGTTACCACTCACCACCCATCGCCGTCTCTCTGATCGGTCTCATCCCTCCAAACCAGTTACAAAACCTCCGCCAACCTTCCACCTCTTCATTCCCGTCCTTCTCTTCATTTGAAGCCTTCTCCTCCGACGCCGGTGAGCCCCACGACCATCGTCTTCACCATCATCCATGGTCGTTCAGCGCCCCAGAACACCTCTAGAAGCTTCCTCTTGCCACCACGATCGGTTTCCACCCATCAAAACCCGGACTTGCGCCCGAAATCACCGGAATTGACCTACCCATCGCTGACCATCACCGTCCACCTTCAAGCCGCCGCTTGGAAGCCCAATTCTTCAATCAGACACCATAGGACAATTCCTTGGCCTTCCAAGATCCTTTATCAACCTTTTCTAACCGTGATTGTAGCTTGGATCGGTGGAATCCAATTCTAGCAATCAACCTCTCCGCGCCAGCCATCTCTGATCTCCCACCTAGAAGCCTCAATTCCACAACCAGGCTGCATAGATGAGTTCCTTAGGCTTCCACGATTCTTCATGTACCTTCCGAGTCCTTCGGCGATGAAGTTTCACTGTCGATCACCAGCTGGCGAACTTTCAGCCATCCGATAGCTACTTGACACGATCCAGATGCTAAAGTGTTCCGATTTCCTATCAGACGGTCTAGATATTCGATCAGGACTATCACAAGCATCCTTAGACCATCACAAGCATTCACGGGTGTTCACTTTTCTCTATCTCCGCTAATTTTGAATTTGATCTTCTTGTGGGCTGCAGACCATGAATGAGAAGGACCATACTGCGGATTACGAATAATTTGGTGCTCGGCTTGGATGTTGTTGGTTCGTTAGTTCTTTGTCTGTGATGTCTAGATGATGATCTATGATGCTACTGTAATCTCCTTTCCAGTCTCATGTGCATTAGTTATTTTGTGTGATGAATGTTTGTACAGATTAATATATCATGAAAATACAAAGGAGACTTTGCCGAAATTTTCTATGATTCTAATGCCTTTTTGAAATTTTATTAGTTATATTTGATGTTTTTGGAAAGGTATGTATTTTTGTGACAGGGTATGGTAGGGAAGGAAGTATTTATTCAATGATCACGATGCCTAAACTTAAATTGGAAGAGAGAGAAATCTATTTTTTTGGGCCTTCATTATGGTTATCTTTACCCTTTATTCTTTGCATTATTTTTATGACTTAGTGTAATTAGGGACAATTACATTTAAGTTGGGAGTAGCATTCATAAATTTCATGCTCAGATGTTTTCTGGTAACCAAATATGACACATCCCTTGAATTATGTCGAAAGAATGAAATTAGGATAAGATTTGACAAAGGTGCATGTTTTAAAAATTTATTTTATGAATTATTCTGAGACTTGTATATCATATAAGAAATAGTAAATTTCTGCTATTCATGATATTATTTCTATACTTTAACACTTTTACCATGACTTAAGGATAGCTTGACATATCCTAATGCACATGTTCACTTCCACATGTTAAAGAGTTGAGATTAGATTCTAAACACGATATTATGATAGATTTACAATTTTATATCATGTCACATAAAATACATGAACACATGCAATTATTTGAATAAAAAATAAAAAAAGTGGATTTTCAACTTAGTATACCGGGCAGTGTGCCTAATCAACGTGGTGTTCGCGTAAAATAGTTGAAATTCCTAAAAAGCAATAAAGGTTTCATAATTAGTAACCGGGCAAGGTGCCTAACAAGGTGTGTAGTTCGTATAAAACAGTTGAAATTTCTACAAAAAAAAAAAGAAAAGAAAAGAAAAATGAATAAAAGCAGAAATTGCTATGTGATAAGTGAAAAATACGTGCTGAATAGAATTGTGATCTTGAATAGTTGAAGTGTTTAGATATGATTCATACTCTGAAGGATGTGGAACCCCATTCACACACAGAAGTGTTAAAGTTATTTTTAATCATGATTAAATATGTTAAAATATTAGAAATATGTTGTGACATGTTTTAATTTACTATATTTTTATGTGACTATGAGTTGAAGGGTTTATTCATGAATATTATTTCTATTTCAAGCATTAGAGTTGATGAATATTGTGATTGATTTCTAATGTATATTCAAGGGAATGTATAGATGTTTGTGGGTGTCATCCCTTAAAACCCTCAGGAGACTATAACTCATCCACTGGGGTAACCCAGGGGTTTAAAGGCTTATTGCACATGCTAAGTGCAATCGTGAGACCTACGAAAGTGGCTAGTTAGATTTATTGCTTTCTTTTTATCTTTTCTTTGCTCGGGGACTAGCAAAGTTTAAGTTGGGGGTGTGATAAGTCACAGATTATATACAATTAAACCTTTTAAATTACATTTGTTAGGTCTAGAGTAGGTGTATTTGATATCCTATTGTTTGATTTCAGGTTTAAGTAGGATTTGAGAAAAAATACAAGAAATTCGGCCAAAAATCACTAAATTCTGCAAAAAGATTGCTTCATCGACTGTTTGAAAATAAATCACCCGAAATTCTAATGAACTCCAAATATTCTGAAATTCTGGTAGATGAAAAAAGCCTTCAAGTTCTACAACTTTCATGTTGAACACTTTGAGAGATTCCGGACAGATTAATAGCCGTTTTGAAGACTATAAAGATAAACAGATGCTGGGAAACTGGTCCGTCGACGTTCAGTAGAATATTTGCCAAATATTCCACATAAGTCCGAATATTATGCAATTCTCGGGATCCGACAGAAGGCCTACTAATCTACATCGTTGGTGTTGGACTTGTTTTCCGATTCCGGCTTGATTAGACCCAGTTGCGACCGGAATAGACTACCAGGAATTAATCTAGGAAATCCGAGTTGTAATAGATGTCCAACTTAGCCAAAACCCTAATTTCGGGAGTTCTCCTATAAATAGGTTTATTCCATCCGAATTTCTCATCTTTTGGGGAGAAAAATCAGAGAGAAAAAGGAGAAGGCTAGGGTTTGAAGACGGAGATCTTTCCGCGGGGATCGATGGCTTCCTTCCCAACACCTATGGATCTTTCTCAAGAGATGAGTAGCTAATTTCTAAACTTAGGGATCTCATGAAACCCTAGTGTAACTTTTTGTATTCTTTGGTTTGAATCTTGTATTCTTCTCAAGCCATGATCTTATGAATTTGCTTTTTATTGTTAATAAAGTTGAAGGAACAGAGTTCCCCCCTTGACGTATTTTCAGTCCTACATGATTTCTGTGATTGATTGTAGAGATTTATAGGATGGTTTTCATGTGATTTATGGTTTGCTAGTGAGATACGCTATGCTAAGGTAGGATAGGTTGTGCGAAGGTTATTACGAGTAGTATAACTTAAAGTAATTGTAGAACCGAAGACAATCTATGCCAAGAAAGATAGGTTATACAGTTAGGAACATAAATCTTATTTTAGGGATTCATGTAAGCTTCTAACCGTATGATCTATAATGTTTAGAGAAGTAGATAAGAGGATAACTGAAGAATACAGAAAGTAAAACTAAGGTAGATTGAGTAAACCCTAAGCATCTCTCTCATTAGTGTAACAACTTTTACTTGCTTTCATTAGATAGTTTTAGTTAATTCAAACTATCATTGCTTCTTTTGCTTAGATTTAGAGTTTGAGAATTGAAGTCAATATTTCCTAGTAAATTTCCTGTGGTTCGACTCCGGACTTCACCGCTATTCTACCTAGTAGTGTAGTGATTGAATAAGGAATATAAATTTAATAAGGATCATTTCCCTTGGCTGGCATGGATGAGGTCTCTGTCGCGAGGATGATCGATCCTTTCGGAGGAAAGATCGATCACCTTGGGCTTGACAGGACGGAACCTTTCCATCACTAGGGCCTTCGCATGTACTGGTTTTCTTTACCACTTTATACCATGTATATATGTTAAGCATGTTAGCCCCATAATGAGGGGTAGTGGTGAACCGGGAGAGTGATGACTCTCGGGATGTGTAGAACAAACGGTCGGGTTGCTTTACTGCTTTCCCTAGCCTAGCATGTCGGCGGGCACCGAGGGCTTGCTATGTTGTACTGTTAGCCTTGCTTGTCGGGGTTGCTTCCCGTTGCTTGTTTTCTTTGTGAACTGGCTGGCAGCTGGTAGTGTTACCGCTGCAACAGTTCCCCAACCTTACTTATCTGGTCACCACCCCGGCCCGGCAGGGTACCGAGCCCAGACCTTGTTTATTATATCATCATATGTGTTGCATACTTACCTGCTTATCTATGTGTGTTCATAACATGAATTTTGATTGTGCATTAGATGCATAAGGATAGGGCGTGGGCGATGGGTTGATCAGCGATCCGAAGCTTTCGGGTAGCTCGGATCTAGCTCTAGGATCGTGGTGGGTAGCGTGGTCCGGAATCGGATGGTAGTATTCAGTCGATATTGATGATAGGCTTAAATGACTTGAGTACATGTTGATTGAGGTTTAGAGGTCATGTCGGCCTCAAGCAGGGTTCTGAGGTGTAGCCGGTGTCCAGTGTTCTACGACTCTTGAGTAGAGGGTGTGTCTACTCAGCGGTGTCGTTTCCTGCTAGCAGTGTCTGTTTCCTGCTTGTGAGTCAGCAGTGTTGGTTTCCTGCTTACTGAGCGTCACCCGGCATGTGACCAATTCTTCTGGAAGACCATACCTGAGGCCCTTAGGGACATGCGGTGGGGTTATTTGGCCCCTATGTACACCCAGACTCTGCTTGAGGGTGACACTGTTGTGTTGCCTCCTTGTGTGTGTCGTAGTGCAGTTTCCCTACTGAGCTTAGTTGTTCACTCCTACCTGGACTTCGTTTTGTAGGTGAAGACGCTAGCTCCTCTTCGGTGGCCCCTACGGGACAGGTGTTTGGTGGCGCGGCGACGTCTGGCGGTGCTTGAGGAGCGATGATCGTCGTCTGTACCCCTTTTTGTTTAGATAGTGTCCTACGGGAGTATGTGGTATAAATGTTAACCCTTTCGAGGATTTTAAATTATTATATTATGTCCGTTGAGGTTGGTTAATTAACAGCTTAAATAAGGGTGCTTATGTATTGTGTAGGGAGACCAATAGATTAGAGGGAACCCTCGCCAAAAAATTTCCGCATTTAGTTAGGTTCCGGTTTGTATCGCCCGCCCCGGCTGGGCCTTCGCGGGTCAAGGCGTGACATAGCATCTCTACCTAGACTAGAGCAGCTTCAATCCGTGCTGTTCAGCCTAGGATCACCCTTAATCTCCTCCAAAATCTCGCCAGATCTGAGCTCAAGAACGACAGATTTGAAAAGAAGAAATAAGAAGGGGGTGACGTCCATTTTTTAGACGGACAAACCGCCTTATGAATGATCGATCCCCCATAACGATGCACTCTGACTTTCCAGGCACTAAATGATAGATCTTTCCAGCTAGGAATGATCGATTATTTTGGTGCAGAAAAGTTAGACTTAGGCAAGAAAGCAATTCCAAGCCCGAATCTTTCGATCCCGCGTCCACTTAACCATTCTAATCAACCATTAACACAAACACGATCAGTGTGTGCACATGCGGGTGTGAAACAAACCGACAACGCGTAATTGACAAAATTACCCTTGCAGTGCATGAAACAAAACGATCCACCGGATCGCGCGTTCGACGCGAAACAAGCAAACGAGCCACGGGCCCGACCCAAATGGTAGATCCATGTGAGGACCTGTCCCTCTACTCCTGGGTCGACCGGCTGGGTTGGGTTCTTGGCTAGTTTGATTGTTTCGCGTCGAGCGCGCGATCCGGTGGATCGTTTTGTTTCTTGGACCGCAAGGGCAATTTGGTAAATTATGCCTTGTCGGTTTGTTTCACACCCGCGTGGTGCACACACAACCCCTATGTTTGATTTATGTGTTTGCTAGAACCCTAGGCGGGCTTGGGATCGAAAGATCCAAGCTCGAGCGCATAGAAGCCTGTTTTTAGGCAGCTGGCGACACGTGTGCGATCGATCAGACCTGTGTCGGTGGCCGACGTGTCCGGATAAGGATGCGAACCGACTTAACCCGGCTAGTCTGATCGATTGGTCCCTGGAGCGATAGATCGGACTCAAGCCTAGAAATAGCCCGCGACCTTCCCCTGTTTTTCCGTTTTGCTCTCGTCTTCTTCTTCCCCTCCGTTCTCCCTCATCCAACCATCGTTTTGGGCGCTTGAAGGCTTGTTGGACTCGTGGCAATGAGAGGAAGATCCCTGGCTTGCTTGGACGCCGGCTTGGTGGGTCTACCACGGGGAATCAGCTGAGGAGTGCGCTTCCGGTAGGTTTCTACCTACTTGAGTTAGTTTAGGGGTTTTCTCTAAATCTAGCCGGTAGATCTAAGTGTTCTTGATATTTTTGGATGCCTCTTACTTAGCTTAATTTTTGTTATAAGTTTCATAAGATTTGATTGAGTTTTTAGTAGAATTTAAGCATGTTTAAACTCGGATTTTCCGGTTTCTCGGATTTTCCGGTTTCTGTTGTTCCTGAAGAACAGCTAGTTTACGGCGTGTTTTTCGGTCTTTCCGTATACAATCTTGGGTTATGATGAACATAAGAGTTGTCGATCATTGAATCTACTCTCAGACCCATCTGGTTTCATAATTGTAGGATTTTCTTATGATTTGTTATGAATTTCCTACGGATGGGCTGCGTTGCAGCAATTAAAGGTAATTAGTGATATTAGTGATTTTGATTAGTGTTTTTCGGTTAATCTAGCCTTCTGATGTTTTCGGATTTTGGATATGTTAATTCCAGCATGTTTATCTGCGAGTGTCTAAGTTGGATCTTAAATCCGATGTTGTTTTGATATCGGATCGACGAGATCACTTAGCCCTAATTAGAGGATCTTGTTGGTTTTAATAATATTATATGTGCTGAACATATAGTATTATATTATATGTTCATCTGAGTTTTCGAGGTTGCTTCCCGTTGTAGGAGTCCACGGTTGACGGTCGCGGTACCGTCGTAATGCCGGGACCCGCTGCAGATTGGCTGGAAGCGGTTGGTAGTACCGCTGCAGCGATCCAACTAGACTTGTATGTTACCTTTATCATACTGTTGCATGCTTATCTCTTACCTGTGTATGATCATCACATGCATCTCTGTTGTGCATTAGTTGCATGGCTAGGGCGTGGGCGATTTGTGGGTCTCCGTCCCGAGGCTGGAAGCTCGGATTTAGCCCTAGGATAGGGGTTTGGTAGTTTGGACCCGGTTTGAATTGTGGTGTCCAGTCGAATTCGATGATAGGCCTAGATGACTGGTACACCTGTTGCTTGATGATTGTAGAGGTCATGTCGATCTCGAGTCGGATGCTGAGGTGTAGCCAGTGTCCCACTATGTTAACCCTTGAGTAGAGAGGTTGACTACTCATCGGTGCCATTTCCCGCCTGCAGTGTCGTTCCCTGCTTGTCGGCCAGCAGTGTTAGTCCTGCTTACTGAGTGTGACCTGACATGTGACCAGTTCTTCTGGAAGACCATGATCGTGGGCCTCAGGGACACGCGGTGGGGTTATGGGACCTCTGTATACACCCAGGTCTTGCTTGAGGACGACACTGTTGCGTTTCTCTCTTCCTTCTATATGTCGTAGTGTAGAACCCTACTAAGCTTAGTACTCACTCCTACCCGGGCTGCGTTTTACAAGTGCAGGCGTTAGCTCCTCTTTGGTGACCCTTACCGAGCAGTTGGTCGGCGATGCGGCGGCGCCAGGCGGAGTCTGAGAGGTGGTGATCTTTTACTGCTTTTAAACCCTTGGTTAGTTAGCCTCCTACGGAAGTATAAATATTGTATTTGAATCTTCCCCTCCCTGAGGATTTGTATATCAAACACTTGGGTTTTGAAATCTTGGGTTCGAGGCTGCTTAAATTGTTGTCTTTAAATTGAGGGTGTTTTGCTGAATTTTTTAGGGAGAACAATAGGTTAGAGGGAACCTTTGTCAAATTTTTCGCGTTTCTATAGGTTCCGGTTCGCGTCGCCCAGCCCGGTTGGGCTTTCGCGGGGACAGGTCCTCACAGCTACACTCCTACGGTGCTCCCGGGCTGGCCTTCGATTATACCCCCTCTGATGCCCTCTTGGGTCACCTTCGGACCTATCCGGTCCTCTGCTCCAACCCCTATGGCCTTCCACCATCACCACCGATGTTCCCTATGTGTCCTCCATTGCTGCCGAGGTTCCCCATAGGCCTAGGGCAGCCAGTTAAGTTGGAATACGCGGTCTGTACCATGTAATGGCGCCCTGCTAGGTTTTATCTTTGTATGTATTGAAAGTTATCAATGAAAAAAATATTTTGTTTCCCTTTTTTCTATTTTTTTCCATTTTTTCTTTTTTTTTTGGGTCGCGGGGTGGCCCAAGGGTTGTGGGCCTTTGGCCTGGCCCATAATACAAGAGCATGGCACATTGGTTTGGTGGGCCAGCACGGCACAAGCATGAGCACGGATTCGGCCTCAATTTCATGGGTCGGCCCGGCACGGTACGGCATGTTTGATACCTCTACATATTTGTTCATCATCGATTTCACCATCAAACAAGTAGCTTGTTTCAAAAATATGAGGGATAATTGATATTTAGTATCTTTGGGAGATCTTATTTGTGTGGTAGTTTCAATAGAAGTTCTTAAGGTATTTAGTCTCTTTTTTGATAGTTGTAAAATTTTTTTTACAAAAACACCCTTGTACCCTTCTCTCTCCCCTTCCCAACGCCAGTTCGTCTTCCCCAAAAATGGAAAGTAACTTAAAAAAAAAAGAAATTTAAGTACCGGCGACGGAGGTGGGGATGGAGATCATTGGAGGTGATGATGGGGATCGTGAAGACCGGCGACGGAGGTGGGGAAAATGGAAATTAACTTCAGAAAAAAAGAAAAGAAATGGAAAGTAACTACAAAATGAAAAGTAACTTTCAAAAAAACTGGAAAGTACATACCAATCAAATGAAATTTAAGTACCAAATAAATTGTAGTCACTACCAGTCAAAATGGAAAGTAACTGCCAAGAAAAAAAAGAAATGGAAAGTACCTACAAAATGTAAAGTAACTTTCAAAAAAAATGAAAAGTAACTACCAATCGCGACGGCGACCTCCTTCTCCTTCTCGTTCTCATCCTCGCTGCCACCTCCTTCGATCTCATCAAATCTCCCGATCTAGCTTTGTAGATTGGTGGTTGGAGGCGGTGATTGGATCGACGATGGGGAGCTCTAGATCGGCGTCGGGATCGGCAGCTGGATCGGTGACGGGGAGCTTTGGACCGGTGACTGGATCGGGATCTACGGTTGGATCAATGACGGGATCCGTGACGGACGGGATGGATCAGGATTGCCGACATGCTTGGTCTCTGGTGAGCTCAGGAGAGGGATCACCGACGGGCTTGGTGACGGCCAGAACGGGATCGGCATCTGGATCATGATCGGCATCGAGAACGGCCTCGGGATCAGCGGCGAGATCGGGACGATGGACGGACGGCGAGATTCAAAAGAGGATCCGTGACGGGATGGGACGACGACGACGGAAGGGGAGCTCGGCGTCGAACGACGAGACCTGCAACTCTGTCGGATCTGGGCGATTGATGTCATCGTGACGGACGGCGACGGGAACAGTATCATGATGGTGATGGACGGCGGGATCACGACGAATGGTGACGAACGACGGGATCGGTGACGCGACAAGGACGAGGGTAGGGGGGCTTAGGGGGGTGTTTAGATCTATATAGATAGAAGATTGGAGTAGTTTAGTCTTTTGTCATAATATGAATAGTAAATGACTGAAGGTCTTTTATAAGAGACCATTTGGCAAGTTGGTCTCAAATAAAAGATCTGACAAATTCATAAAATATGATAGAGTTCACGGACAACATTTGGTGAATCATGGTCTCCGACCTACCCCAAAGCAATGGCCCATGACGTGGCCCAGACGTCGCCCATTTGAGTCCCTAACCCGAATTCCTTCAATCCTTCCTATCTGAGTTCGTGGATGTGATGGATTCCCTCACGCCCACAGGTTTAACCCTCTTACCAAAATCTCACTCAACCTCTCTCCCGCTGGTATCGCTTTGTCGATGAGGTTTTATCGGATTTTTCCGGATTAAAAGCCGTGGGTGTCAGCCGTAGGGAAAAGGTACGCATGAGACATTGGAGATGTCCAGTTCTTCCATCCAACCGTTATTTCTTTTCTTTTTAATGAAGCTGCTTAGTGTTCTGTTTTCAATGAATCCATGGTGTTTTTCCGTCTAGGAAGTGTTTCACTTTGAGTAAATTAAATTAGTAAATCTTGGCAATTTCCTATTTTTTTTGTGCTGATTTTTATACTAAAAAATAAGATTGGTTGGGTTGGGGGCTATGGAGATGAGGACATATGGTGTTCGATGAAGATGCACGTTGCAAGGATCTTAACTGACATGAAAAATTCTTTATTCTGTTCTTTTGCAACACTGATAGTAAGCTTTTTTGGGACAATTGTTGTGGGAATTTGTCGACTGCCTCACAATCTAGCACTGTTGTGTGTCTTCCTTCAATGGAGTCCTAGCTTCTTTGTTTTGGTGATCTATCTGGCCTTCCAATTTGTATATCGTTGCATGGAACAACAAAAGCCGAAAAAAGTTCTGTTCTTAATAGCAATCTAACATGCTTTGTCTAGTTTTTCTTTTGATTCTTTTGGGTCATATTTCTCCTTTCTTTTGTTTTGTCTGTGAACTGTTATCATAATCAGTGATGTTGTTCTGTTCCAGAAATGGAGGCCCTTCACTTGAAACACATCATACCTTCAAGCTATGCTAATTCACCAATGAGATTGACCCAAACGAGTAGCATATGTGGAGAATTTTTGAGAGTTTCATGGATTCCGAAGAAAGTCGGCAAGCAAATTTGCCGATCCCAATTTGCTCTGGGGTCAACGGGATCTGCATATCAAGGTATCTCAACCATGACGGAAATAGGTGCCTTGGCAAATAAATGGATTTATCTGTTTAGTAATATGTGCAATATTTCTTACGTTATTTTTGCTCAAATTATATTTCATGGGGACTATGGATGTAATATCTAGTTTGATTAGGATTAATTGTTCTATTGTTTTCTAATTTTGTATTAGAGAGTTCTAGTCCTTACTATTGATGCTATATATATGTGTGTGGGGGACCAGGTGAATCCATCTGCTTCAGTCACAGTGTAGTCTTTAAGGATCTGTGTCCAAAACTTGTGTTCCTTTAAGTTTTAAGTCAAGATATCTACGCTCACGTTTCTTTCTTGAATAAGAATATGATCCATTGCGTTTCTCTAGACCGATAGAATCTATATGAGGATATTTTTTTATATCCTATCCTCTGTCTCTCTATCCACTCTCGAAGCACAAGTAGTTATCATGGGCAGAGATTGTAACTTAGTTTCGAGACTTTTGTGAATTGAAACAAACAATAAGCTATATATGTTTCATTTATTTTTCATTCTTTTATGTGCTTGAGTACTGACATAGATCATCCAGATTTTCAGGATTTTGCAAAGCCATTACGGCTTGTGCCTGCAACGGAGCCAAAGACTTGCACCAGTTACATCACTGAAGAGATGCTTGCTTCCTTGGCACTGGATGATTGCAGTGCATTTTATGTCTTAGAGCTACAGACAAGCAAAGACTATGGCTCTGAGTTAAGGGATAGGGATGCTGCCATACTTATTTGCTTCATAGATGTTATTGGCGACTCAATATTGCAGAGAATATCTGCAACTTCACTTGACCAGTGTACACGAGATGAAGAGATTGTTTTTGTGGAGTCCATCCATTTTCAGCGGGGTTCACATGATATTGTCACCTTCAAGGGACCACAACTTGGAAACATCGTAGCACTTTGGATTGGTGTCGAATCAGGTTAGCTCCCATTAGCTGATCCCATTGTCTTCGTTCTTTAGCCAACACTTGTGAAAAAGGAAAAGGAAAAGGCACACAAAACACACACACCAGTAGAATTTTATGAATATTGGATACTATGCATTTCAATCCCTTCCTTAGAAAAGAACTGAAAGTCTTACGAATCTTTCTCTGTCACGTTTAAGGTCAGGTTCCTGGAGATTGGGTGGAGTGCAATTGCTAGTTATCTCTGGCCCATTGTCTGGATCAATCAAGGACATAGAATGTGGCCAATTCAGTGGATTACAATACAAATTCCAGGAAACTGATATACTGCTAGGAGAGGCAAGAGGGGTATCGATGGCTGAGCTAAGGCCTGTGCATGGTGCAGAATTATCAAAGGATAAGATCTTAACCCACTTGCCTCTCAATGTGGCTTCAGTAATTTCATCACCAAATGAAAGAGCTTCAAATGAGGAGGGCATGAGGGAATATACGGATCTGAAGTTATCCTTGCTAGTTTATGACATGATTATTATCTCTGCTGGTTCCACAATCACAACTTTTGCTGCTGATGAGAAAGTTGGCTACGCATTCTTGTTTGGTGGAATAAGCGGCTTCCTTTACTTATTGCTGCTGCAGAGGTCAGTTGACGGGCTGTCTATCTCAGCATCAACTTCCATGGACCATAATGAAGTGAATGTCGGGAAAGTTTTCGGAGGAATCAAGGGGCCACTATCAACTCTGGCAGTCATCCTTGTGACAAGCATAGCTGCAGTGAAGTATGGGATCGGAGGTGCTTCAGTTGCATTGGCACCAAGTGAACTCTTTGCCGGGGTTGCTGGTTTTCTTGCATGCAAGATAGCTGTGGTGTTGGCCGCATTTAGACCCTTTCAGTTCCAGAAAATACAGAAAGAGAACAAGTGAATGCGATTATACTCTTCTTACTGTCGTTATTACACAAGCCATGACCATGGCAAGGCTAGAAGATTCTCTTTAAGGTTTCTTGGAAACTAGATACATTATCATTGATAAGCTTTGTGAAAAGGAGGATTTATAGCATGATGCAACTTCTTTCCTGGAGGGATTGTTGTGATGTATTGAGTTTCTCTTTTAAACTATACAATTTGGTTGTTGGCTGGTTTAGTTGACATTACCACCTTGAACGGTTTTGATTGCCGTAAAGATTCACATAGCTAGCCTTGCACGTCGTGCTTTCGGCCTTGCCAGACCCGGCCCGGCCTGTTAGAATCTGCTATTCCTGATCGGAGACTAGGTCTTCTTTTTTCTTTTCTTTTTCGGAAGTTTTCAGCTACAGGCTTTGATGTGAATGCATATAGAAATAGGAATTTTTCAGCATAAAACCCTCATGCAGTACTTCAGTAACCCGTCTCAACTAAGGGTGTCCATCCGGGCCGGCCCAGCCTGGCTCGGGCTGGGTTGGTGGCAATACCTGGTCCGGCCCTTGTAAGCATCCGGATCGGGCCGGGCCAGTACCGGAGCTAATAGGCCTTCCACCCGGCTTGGAGACCGGGCTGGATCGGGCCGGGTTAGGCCCGGTCCGGTTCTTTTTTTTTAAAAAAAAAAGAGGATCGGGGCCCACCTCTCTCCCCGATTGTAGTCGGCGATGACTCCACTCCGACTCAGATCGGGGCGACCGGCATAGAGGTGGCTGGATCAGGGCGACTGAAGGCGGGGGAGCAGACGGGCGGCGAAGGTGTGGAGGATGGGCGAGTAGGAGTAGAGGAGATGGGTAGAGGGGTCGATCGAGAGGGAGGAGAGGTCACTCGACGTCGCCGGAAGCGGTGGCGGAAAGGACGATAAGGGAAATGAAGATGGTGAACGCCATTAGAGGCAGAGCGTGGCGGAAAGGACGATAAGAGAGATGAAGATGGTGAACGCCATTAGAGGCAAAGCTCACTGGGGTGGGCACACGAGTAAGGGGATCCAACCACTCGTGAAGCCGGGATCGGGGAGACGGGAAGCTGAGAGGCCGTCGCTCGCGGTCGTCTTCCAAGGGGATCTGGTGGTCGGGGCGACCGGCATCGAGGTGGCTGGATCGGGGCGATCGGCGACGAGGTGGAGCGGGAGGGAGACTCAAGATCGGGATCGTGGATGGAGGTGTTGTGAGCGTCGTGGACGACGGTGAGGTCGGTGAAACTTGGGCGCGGCGAAGAGGTCGGGGCCGGGATCGAGCGGTGTGGAAGCCGGTGGAGGTTGGAGGAGAGATGGAGCGCCGATCAAGGGCAGTGCGGCGACGGCGACGGAGCTCCGGCGAGGGTTGGTCTTGGGTTGATCGTGGGTTGATCGGGTGGAATCGCAACACGAGAAAGATGAGGGAGGAGGAGATCGCGTGGGGATTGGGGTGACGTTGTTGGACGGTAGTGATGAAGGGGGCTTAGATCTAAAGGTTGGGACTTGATCTAATGGTTGGGCCTTTAGCTGGCTGACAAAATATTAAGCAAATATCCACTTACCCTCTTAACCCCACTTGGTTACTTAAAAATTGACATAAGACTAGGAAAGCAATTACATCACTATAATATGAGTACATCTCAACTAGGTTGGCACTTACCCATCTATCTATCATATGCATCACTTTCCTAATATTATAAATATAAAATTAAACATCTAAATCTAAAACTTCAACCTCATCTTTATGTTCTTCTTCATCAATTCCCAATCCTTGACTTCTCTTTTCAGCACTCCACCAATCCTGTAAACACATTAAGGCTTGTACCGTTAACTAATTTGGTCCGGTAGTCGTCGATCAAGCGTCCTCCTGTGCTAAATGCGCTTTCCAAAGCTATAGTAGACACTTGAATAGTTAGTAAATCACGTGCCATGGTGGAAAGTTTAGGAAAAGATGTTGATCCTTGTACTTTCCACCATGACAAAATATCATATTTGGTTCCCATATCCGAACATGATTTAAGAGGCGATTTATAATATCGTTCAAGCTCGGATTGTGATAAGCTTGAACTCCCTTTTCCTTTCCCTACTTAATTCATTTACCATAAAATGTCTTGAAGATACGACACCCTTACCTTTACTTGGGCTAGATTGACAGGAACTAGGAGCATGCACTTTAGAGCCAAATCTTGAGTTATACTCTTCAAACAATTGGTTAAACTTAATCTTAATTTTACCCAAACGTGCTCTCATTTCCTCATTAAACTCACCGTACATAGAGTTAAAAAGATTACCAAGACCAACATCCTTCTAGTATGGATCAAGTAGAATTCCAAAACCATAAATATAAGAAAGGGGATGACAATACTTATTAAACTTTGCTTCCATTTTTGCTTTCATATGCCCAAAATATATATCATTACTATATTTATCAAAGAATTCATGAATATAAAGAACTTGCATTGATACTTGACTAATAGTAGGATAATAGCAACCGGATATAAGGACAGTAGCATCATAAAAGATTTTAAGCATTTCTTTTAAATGAGAAAGACCATCCCACTCATGATCATCAATAAATTCCAAAGTAAATGATGAAGAAGATGTAGAATTAGAAACATGAGCAAATTGTTTAATGTACTCATCTATTATACCTCTATATTCTAATGCGATATTTAACATAAAATAGGTTGAATTCCACCTATGTCCTACATCCGATGGTAATTTCCTATGATTAACATTATTGTGTTTACAAAGAAGGTTAAATGCCCTAATCCTATGCTCCGAACTAGTGATGAACAAAATAGTCTCCCTAACTTTAGAAATAGAAACTTTAACATCATCAAATGCACTTTGAACAATCAAATTTAATATGTGGCAAATGCATCAAACATGAAAGAAAAAACCGGAACAAGGTAGAAGTAATGAACTTCTAAGACTATTAATGGCAATATTATTATTACTTGCATTATCTAAACTTAGAGTACAAATCTTATCATAAATGCCATAGGATTGGAGTTCATTCAAAATCATCATAGCAATATTGTCACCGGTATGTAAACTATCAAATACAACAAATGAAATAACTCTTTTTTGCATAACTCAAGTATCATCAATAAAATAAACCGTAGTACATAAGTAACTTTTTTTGTCTAGAAGTCCAAATATTCGAAGTAAGAGAGAATTTGCAAGTAAGAATAGAAAAAAATGTCAATAACTTTTCCTTTTCCTCATTGTAGTATTTCATAACATCTTATTGGCAAGTTTGACGAGAAAATTTTTGAAAACCCGGTTGCAAAGCCGATGTAATGAAATCTTGAAATTCCTCATCATCAACAAAACTAAAACGAAAATTTTTATGAACAACATACCTTACAAGCATTTTTCTAGCAAAAGCCAGATCATAGGAGAAGGTGCTTAAATTCCCCGTTGATGCCGATTACGATAGAAAAGATTGACGAATGTCAACTTGAGCTCTTCCTTGACCTTTCTTATGCTTTGCTATATGACGGGTTAGAAGATTAGTGCCATTTCTCCAATGGCCAGACAAGACTTGTTTGCATATCGAGCATGTGGCTTTGATATCAATGATCGTCCCATTGGCATGTTTAATCTCCTTTCTTTCATAGAACTACCAAATTGCGGATTGTGTGCGCTTCGATGAAGGTGTTGGATTATCACCGGCGACGGTTGAAGCAACTTCCGGGGGAGAAGGAAGAACTTTATCTTGATCACATTCTTCTTTTTCAATTTTGATCACATCCTCGACATTGTTATCTTGGATGGAGGAAGAAACCATGGGAGAAAGAGAAGAGAAAATATTGCGTTAGAGAATAAGGAGCTTGAAAATGAGAGAGTTTGATGAAAAATTGATTGAAAGAGTTGGTGAAAATGAGATCAAAATGCTCATTTATATAGAAGTTGGGTTGGAGATGAAATAAAAAAAATTATTCTATTTTTAGATTTTTTCAAATATAAGAAACAATCAAAGATAATTTTTTCTTAAAAAAAAATAAATGAAAAAAGAAGAAGTTGTGTGACCGTTTGAGACTCAAACTGTCACCTGTGAGTCTCAAATGATCACCTGTGACCACAGGTGACCGTCTAAGACTCACCTGTGGTCACAGGTGACCGTTTGAGACCACAGGTGATCGTTTGAGACCTCTCAAACGGTCACATTGAGCAATGTTACAGGCTCAATGTAATCGTTTGTGAGTCACAAACGATCACTTAGCAGTCCAACCGTGCAGAGCTTTAGCTCCATGTCGGTGAGGGCGAGCGCCTACGAGCACTTTTCTTTAAAACCCGGGCCGGGTTTTAGGCTAATGGGCCCTGGTCTGGCCCTGAACCCAGATTAGCCCGGTCCAGCAGGGCCAACACTCGGGCCGGACCGGGCTATGGCCCTAGCGGGTACCGGGCCGGGCTATTTGCGCTTTTTGGACACCCCTAGTCTCAACCAATGGTGATCCGATGGTTGTTGAGATAAGCTTTTTTCCTCTCTCTCTCTCTCTCTCTCTCTCTCTCTCTTCCTCTCTCTCTCTCTCTCTCTCTCTCTTGTTCTTTCTTTTCTTTTTTACTGAGTAAAATGTGATACTTGATCTTAACGGTCGGATCACCATCCAACGTTTGAGCCGTTTGATTCTGCTTCAGCTTTGGACATAACGGTCAGCTAATTATAAGTAGAGTAGAGTCCTACTTCTTTTTTTTTATTAGTTAAGCCAGAATGGCTAGGGATGAAAGAGATGATTACATGACAACTAGAGGGGGCCCGAAGGGGCCAACCCAGGTTGAATTGGCGAGGCTATCCGCCTCCGCGTTGAACTCGCGGGGGATAAGAACAAACAAGACACGAGAAAAAGAGGAAGACAGACTCCAGATCGGACGAAGGATCCTAAGGAGGTCCCAAGGCCATGCAATCCTGTCAGAAATAAAGTTGACGGCAAGCTTAGAGTCAGATTCAACCACCAGATCCAAGACCCCTTTCAACTTAGCTTCCGATAGACCACCCAAAATAGCTAAAAGCTCTCCTTCCACAACTGAAGAGGCTGTGTGGCAGGAGCTCCATCTCCAAGCTTCCATGCCAAAAGAAAAGAGAATTGCAGCCAGCCCAGCAGCACCAGGACAGAAGGCTACATCTGTTCTAAGGACTGGGACAGAGTGTGCAAGACGGGAGGTAGAAGGAGGTTGGGGACGGGAATAGTGGAACTCTCCAACCTGTCGAAAGATGACGCTCAAGAGCTGAGAAGGCGGAAGCATCTAATTATTGAAAACCATGGCGTTCCTTTCCTTCCAGAGCCACCACAGCGTAAATGCTACCTTCGACTTCATTTCCTCTACAGTGGCACGGGTGGATTTTGAGAGGAGCCAACAATCCCAAAGGAAGAAGGGTGCTGCCAGCCTTGAGCGATGCGACTCCAGACATCTTGTGTGAAGGTACAGGTGAAGAAGATGTGGGTCGGATCCTCCCTCGCAGCTTTACACCTTAGGCAAGTTGGGTCATCAAGGCATCCCCAACGCCACAATGTTTCAACTGAGAGAATTTTACCGTGGAAAAGCTTCCAAAGAAAGAACATCACTCTAGGGCTAGCTGGGATCTTCCAAAAGTTCTGCCATCCTGCATAGCGGTCCTCTCCCGCATACTCCGGGCTCTCTCCGCTAGAAAGCCAGTGGTAAAGGGATGTGGAAGAAATGACGCAATCGTTGGAGAACATCCAAACAACATGATCCTTTGTCTCGCGGTGTGGATGAAAGCTCAGGATCCGCTGACAGAGCTCTGGATGGAAGAAGGAGGAAAGCTTCGCTATGTCACATTCACCAGACTCCAGTAAGAGGTCACCAACCACCAGATCGGTGGACAAGAAAGAGGAAAAAAGAGATGGAGAAGAGAGTAACGGAGAATCAAACAGCCAGTTATCAGAGAGGACATTGACCTTGCTGTGCGTTGAGGGGGTCCACTGCAGCCCTTCCTAAAGTTCTCTGGTAGCGAGGCATATTCTGCGTCGGTGGCTTGAGCAGCGATAATGGATCTTGCCAGAGGGGATGCTCCCGAGCCAGTTATACTTAGCCCTAGAGATCCTACTCCAGATTGAGTCTGGCTCCTTGTAGAGATCACTTGCTCTCTTCAAACGTAGGGATCTTTGCCAAGTACTGAAGCGTCGAATGCCCAATCCATCTGCTTCCCTGGGGCTGCATACCTATTCCCAAGGTACCCGACCTCCTTTCGTCCCTTCCCACAGGAAATTTCTTGCGAAGAACTCGAGCTTCTTGATGACTGCAGCTGGTACGTGGGTGGCCATGAAGGTATGTGTTGGAAAGGCCTGAAGGATTGACTTGATAAGGGTGACTCGTCCGGTGCCCGCAAGCTTGAAGGCACTCCATTGACTGAGTCTACTGACAAATTCGATGAGGTGGGTGAAAGCCTCAGCTTTGAGTCTTCCTCCATCAATCGGCACTCCAAGGTATTTGAAGAAACCTTGGTCTTCAGCAATCTGCAGGACCCAGGTAATGCTGAAGCGTCTGGCCTCCTCGGTGCATGGAGAAAAATGAAATTTAGACTTGGCTTGGTTCATGTCAAGACCCGACATGGACCGGAACTCGTCAAGGATAAGGGTAATCTTCCTGGCTTCTTTGACATATGCTTTGGTGATGAGGAGCAATCATCGACGTATAGCAGATGGGAGAAGGTTGTTGGTGCTCGATAGAATTTGACTCCTTTGAGGCCGCGTGCATCTTCTTTGAGCTTTAAGGATAGTACTTCCTGCACCAGGATGAATAGATAAGAGGAAATGGGGTCCCCCTGGCGAAGGCCCCGGGAGGCCAGGAAGTGGCCGCAGATCCTGCCATTAACAATAAGACAGAGAAAAGAGGAAGAAAGACAGCCGGTTATCCAAGCACGCCATCTCGGGGGGAAGTCCATGGTTGCCAACACATGATCCAGGAATCTCCAGCAAACATTATCATAGGCAGATAAAATATCGACCTTAACAGCCATCAAAGGATGAGTCTTGGGAGGTCAGTGGAGATAGTGCATCAACTCTTGAGCAGCGGAGATGTTATCAAAGATATTTCAACCTGGGGCAAAGGCAGATTGTTCCGGACCAATAAGACCTCCAATAACACTGCGGAGCCGGCTAGCCAGAATGGAGGAGATGATTTTGTACTTCACATTACAGAGGCTTATAGGTCGATAGTCTCTGACACGACGAGGGTTATCGACCTTAGGGATCAGAGACACAAAGGTCTCATTCCAATGCGGGGAAGCCGCCCAGTGAGGAAGAATTTTTGGATCTAGTGGACAAGATCACTGTTGAGAACTGACCCAAATTTCAGAAAGAACTCAACTGACAAACCGTCAGGGCCCGGACAATGTTCCTTCTCCAACTCTATCAACGTCACCAAGATTTCATCCTCAGAAACATCGGCCAAAAGGATGAGATGATCTTCAGGTTTTAGCTTGGGGAGGACATGTAAAACAAACTCACCTGGGCTAAAAGGTGCAGTCCAAAGATTTCTAAAATGCTGAATCAGGATAGCAGCAACCTCATCGTGGCTTGAGACCACCCTTCGATCCTCGGCAACTAACTTAAGCACCTTCGATCTGTACTGTCGACGCTTGGCGAGGCTGTGGAAGAAGCTTGTATTTCTATCCCCCTCCAGGATCCACTTATGCCTGAAGCGTCTATCAACGAATTCCTCTTGATGAAGCAACAAGGCTGTGTGGTGATTTTCTACACACCGAAGCTCGACCTCCTCTTCAACGGTGAGGATACCCAGCTCTTCTTTCTCATACAAAAACTCCAGGAGTCGCTCAGTTTGGGCTCCCATCTTGAAAAGTTCAGAATCATCTCGTCTATTCCAGAGTTTGATGACGTCCTACTTCTTACCCTTGACCCTCTGTTTAACTCTCGCTCTCTCTCTCCGTGCCTTGCACGTTCCTCTCTTCATAGGAAACCCAGTCCGCCGCCTCGGGTCGCCGGTCTACTGGACGACCATTGTTTCTCATCATCGATGGTGGAGTCCTCGACTCTTCCGTTCGTCCTATGTTTTTTCTGCTCTATTTCTTTGTAGGATGGGCGGGTTCATGTCATCACCAAGCCATGCCAGAGACGATTGTGTTGGCGCGGAAGCTTTAGATAATGAATAGAAAAGTGGGAGACATAAAGATTTATGTGGTTCGGTGACGAATTCTTCTACATTCACGGAGAGAGCATAATAGAGAAATTCATCTTGATCAAAAAAAGTATATGATGCTTGATTGATCTATCACCAAGCCACCGAGTTCTCTTTTATCTCTCCTCTCTTTCTCTTCTCTTTTCTTTTCTTTCTCGGTTTTTCCTCCCTTCTTACATGCTGCTCTCCAATTCTCTTTCTTGCAGGGCCTGCCCTTTTAAAACCCACGTACAATAGACCAAGCGAGAGAGGCGGTGAGATGTCCAAGATTAACTTAGACTCTAATTTCCTTGCATGTGTTAGTGATGGTGCCGTTAAAAAACTAATTTCAGACATTAATTAAATAATTTATTGCATTTATTATGGCTTCTTTTTTTACGTGTGATGTTAGAAAGTATATGATACTAAGTTTAGTCCATAGGACCTTTAAATGATAGTCAGGTGATGAGCTTCAAGCTATCACGAGGAGAACCGGCTAACCAAATTCATGTTCCTTTAATTTCACAACTATGGGTGAAACTGGACATTTCACAAGATGTGTTTGGTTGCGGGATAGTCTATCCCGGGATTAGAGGGGATAGGGATTAGTATCCTGGGATAAGTTTTGGGATAAAATCTATCTCACTTTGGTATTTGGTTGAAAAGTAGGGATAAGGAGGTAATGATTACTTGGGATTGGTGAGGTGGAAAGTAAATTAATCATATTGGATAATAAAAGGTGGAATAGGAATAGGGATTGATGAGGTGGAAAGTAAATTAATAATATTGGTACTTGAATTAATAATATGATAATGCATAAATATTCACCTTGGCTTTACTAAATTACTTAATAATATGGTAATACATATTATATTAATTAAAGTATAATATTACCACCCCACCCGTCCTATTCGACGCCTCCACTGGCTAATCCCTCTTATATCAACACCCGCTTATTTGCCATTGTTTGACAATAAAATCGAGATCTCGGGGGAACGAGATTTGTTAATTTTATTCTGATCAAAAGTTTGAATTACATGATGGGATTTGTGGGAACAACTCTCATGAGTTCCCAATATCATCACAAGTTTTAAATCCTCCTTTCCTTGGGAACTGCATACCGATGATGAAATTGGCAACCCATCAATTACAACCCAAAAGGGAAAACCCCTGATTAAAGATTCGGGCCCTAAAGTTCTGTTACATCAAAAATAGAAAAATAAGAAGAGGAAGAAGAAAGAAAATAGAAGGATCTTGGGTGAAGACTTAGGCCTTCGACTTGCACCTTCTTTACCAATGAAGAACCCTTGAATCTTCTGCTCTGGACTTTTGGATTGATGACACGATCTTCAAGGAAATAAGTTTCCTTCTCCTATCTCTCAGTGTCTTCTCTATAGCTTTTGAGTTTTAGAACTCAGTTGCAACAGGATCCCCTTCTTTTAGAAGAATAAGGAGTCTCTTTTCACCAACCTCTGTCTTCAGCAGCTTCTATATGTGTTCGGATCCCCTCAAGCTTCACCCCTACCTCTATTTATAGGTGAGGGTTAGGGATTTGTTGGTTAAGAGGTTAGGATTTGGGTGGTTAAGATCGTGGGTGTTAGGGAGTTGGGATCTATTTGAATTCGAATTTTATTTTTGAATTTGATTTGGAATTTGAATTTCAAATTTCACACATTTGTTCAAATTTTAAATATTTGAACATGTTGTAATTTACCTTAATGGGGGCTAAATGACCAAAAATGCCCTTTTTATATGTTCCTGGTTTATGTAGGATGCCTTCAAAACCATTAAGGTCTAATTTAGAATGCTCTAGGTGAGTCAAGCCTATTTTTGGCTAGAATGACCAAAATACCCCCTAAAAGGTAAAATTTACCGAAATACCCTTTATGCTTCCGGTTTGTATAAGATGATATAAAAACCATATAGGGGTATTTGTCAGTAGAGGTATAAGCGAACAGGTACCCTCGATGAACAGCTCGTGAACAACCTCGATAAGGGCTCGTTCATGTTCGTTCGGTAAGGTAAATGATCGAACTTGAACAAAAAATTTAAGCTCGTTTAATAAACGAACTGAGCTTGAACAGAGGTGAGCTCGACTCGTTAATGTTCGCGAACAGGGTAGATTACCTGTTTGTGAACACGCTCGATTACCTTTTCATGAACAAACTCTATCACCCATTCATGAATATGATCAATTACACTTCAAGATTATATATGCTAAGTGTACATTCAAATAGTTGTATATATGCTCAATAATATAATAATCGTTTGTAACCTCTTGTTCATGAATCCTTTTACGATACATTTTTTGTGTGATTTATATGATTTTGTATAGAGAGAATTGTGTTCTACACTTATACTGTTCAGTCCATTCTGAATTAATCTTATATACTCTAATCCCTAGCTCAGTTTGATCAGAATATGAACTGAATGAGATTTCAGATCTAAATTGAATCAATATATTTCAAAAAATCTGATTAGAACTCAAATTGAGTTTCAAATCCAAATTTAAGCATTTAATTTCCTATTTGGACTCCATGAGGCAATGATAAACTAAATATTAGTTCTCTGTCCTATATGTTTATATCGTAATGGCATTTTACTCCAATTAGAACTCTTATGGATTCAGATGAACACTCTGTCAAGTTTTTATTTTCAAGTTAAATATATGCTATACTGCATTTGTTCAGTTGATGTCTGTTTAATTATGTGTTCACGAACAGACTCGATTAGCTATTCGCGAACAATTTTGATTAACTGTTTGCGAACAATTTTGATTAACTGTTCGCGAACAATTTTGATTAACTGTTCGCGAACAATTTTGATTAACTGTTCGCGAACAATTTTGATTAACTGTTCGCGAACAAGTTCCATTAGCCGTTCACGAACTTAACGAGTCGAACTTGAACAGCTTTTGGATAGCTCGTTTAAAGCTCGGCTCGAGCTCGAGTTCGATAAAATGCTTAACGAACGAACCTGAACATTGCAAAGCTCAGCTCGGCTCGTTTGCACCTTGTAAGATATTGTAGGGATCCTGAACACATATTTTGGTCAAAATTCCCAAAATACTCCCTGGCGGGCAAAATTAGCAAAATGCCCCTAAGTCTTTCAAACTTAAGTAGGATGTTATCCGAATCATGGAGGATCACATATAGAGTAGTGTATGTGTACTCTGTGTATGTTTGAACTTGTATGTCTGATAACGTGCATTCGAGGAATGTCTGAGGCGAGTAGGGGTAATTTCGTAAATACCCTTAAATCTGACCTTAGTCAAAATTGGTGTCTACATCCATCTCCGGCAGATGCCCGCTCCTCCGTCATCGTCGACATCGATGCCCGCCCGTCCTCCATGGGTCGTATGCCTCGGCGATGTTGCCGGCGCCGTGCCCGCTGACGACGTATACGTGACATCTACCTACATCGGACGCGAAATAGGATCGCATCGCCACATGGCATAGCATGGTAACGTGACATGGTTATACACATCAATACATCCCCATACGGACTCATTTATATTAATATAATAACAACATTTTAATTTATATTATTAAAATAATATAAAATAAATGGTAGATCCATTCAAACCAATCAAATTAGAAATTATTCATTAATTAGATTAAAATTTATATGAAGCCATGAAAGAATAATAGTGAAATTGTTCAAATTAACTCAATAATGCGTCCGGCGAGCTCTTCACTTCTGGTGTACTCCATCAACACTGGCCATCCAAGCTCCACTGTCCTCAACACCACCCTCATCCTCATCTCTCTCACCGATAGCCACCCCTCTCCTTCCTCCACCTGGTAGCCACCTCCCAAACCGGTGAACTCATCACCTCCCCCGATTCGGGCATCAACATTATCTCCTCTCCTTCTCCATTAACCCCAGCGAGCTCACCCCCAACCGCGGTCACCTGCGGCGTCCCTTCTCCCTCCACAAACCCGCCACCCACAACCACTGCCTCCGACCTCCTCTAGTATATCTAACGCCGCGAGATCAGCGTCGGCGATGGTGATGTGTTTGAGGACGCTGAAGGTGACTGTGAGGTCGCTGGCGTCGATTGGGAGTCGTCAGTGGTGCAGGGGGTCTCGGGGAAGACCAGAGCGGCGGCGGAATGGAGGAGAGTAGCCACAAGGAAGACCAAGAAGGAGACGAAGGTGACCGTGGGGTCGCCGGCATCGATTGAGAGTTGTCAGTGGCACAGGGGATCTCGAGGAATATCGGAGCGACGTCGAAATGGAGGAGAGGGAGCGTGGAAGAGGACCAAGAAGGAGATGAAAACCGACAAAAATCTCACTGGATCTACCACTTTTCTGGCGAGCTACACCTCTCCTTCTCCCGGTCTTCTTCCTCGATCTCTTCCACCCTTCTTCTCCTGCGCCGGCGATCCCCCTCCCTCCTCCCACTCCCTCTTCCTTCCCCCTTCTCTCCTCATCTCTCTCTCCTTCAGATCTAGCCGGAGAGGATGAAGAGAGGGCATCAACACCATCGGGGAGAGAAGAAAAAGAGAAGGTAGGGTTGCACCTATCCCAATACCAAACATGGCCTAAGGTTGCCACTTTGCGTAGTGACTATAATATAGTAAGGTTGCCACTTTGCTGGGTCAACTTGCTCAGCTTCTTGTCCAGCATTAAAATAGAAGAGTTGAGGGGTTCATGGCATCTAGGGTCAGGTTGATTCCACAATTCCCTGCTTCCTTTTCTTAAACTTAGAACAAGCCACGACCACAGTTCCAGAAGTATTGTTATTCAAAGCTAATAAAAATGTTAAAAATAACAACAGCGCACCACTTTGACAATAGATGAGGTTTCTGTTAAATGATCGGAATACATTGCCATAAAGAGGACTCTGCAGTCACATGCTAGACATCAATTCGCATTAGCTTTGTAAGAAATATAGGATCAGGACCCTTACTAATAATAACAAGGAATCCTTTACTATCAGTTTAGAAAAAAATAAACAAACTTCACGTATCATTAATTCGAAAAAAGAAGAAAAGATGAGGTATAGACAATGCCGATGAAAAAGATCCGTTTGATCAAGACCAGTGTGTCACACTATGTCCTTAACCTCTATTTTGCCCACCGCTCATTACTTCTGATTCTTCAGGCAACGAGATCTCAGGTTTTAACAATCCACCATGATTGGAGGGAAGCCGCCCATCCTATCGCCCTTCGGGCTCCAAGATGGTACGATATTCTCAATCAGAACCCTCTACTGTACAAGTGGTGTGGTGAGAGGTGAATGCATAAGCTAGCTCTAAAATGGCTGGTATGGGGTCTTATTTATAAGCTAGTTAGACTAGTTGATCAACCACTTGATGGGGAGGTGAAGAGATTCGCCACATCATCAATAACTGTCCACTCATGGGCTGCCACTCTACCACATCATCAATAACTGTCCAATCATTTTCATCTTTCTGAATTCATTTTCATCTTTCTGAATTCATTTTCATCATCTTAACTCTATTTTCATCATTTTAAATCTATTTTTATCATTTTAAAATTCATTTTCATCTTTCTGAATTCATTTTCATCTTTCTAAATTCATTTTCATCTTTCATGCATTTTCAACTTTTTAACTCTATTTTATCATTTTAAATCTATTTTCATCTTTTTAATTTTATTTTTATCTTTTTAAATGCATTTTCATCTTTTTTAACTCTTCAAATTACAACTTAATTGGCTGAAATTCTCCATCAACAGTCTCTTCGGTAACATCCACTTTTCTTCTATAAATTTCTTTATCTTTTTCCATATTTTTCCCATGTTTTTCTACCACTTTTTTCCTATTGTTTTTACCATTTTTTCCCTATTTTGCTATTTTTACCCGGGTTTCCTCTCTCTTCTTCCTCTATCTCCACCCCCGGCTCGCCTCCCAAGCCATCGTCTCCATCACCATCGGCTAAAGCGGCTCGATCGGATCCGGGGGCGGCTCGATCGGATCCGGTGCTAGCTCAAGTGGCCGGATCGGGCCCGGAGATGGTCGGAGGAAGGGTTGTAGAGGCGAGGGGCCCTCAAATCCGAGGCTGGGCGGAGCGGGAGGCCAGCGGGGGAGGTGGAGTCTGATGGGGCGGTGACGGATCTGAGAGGGAGGAGGAGCTCGAATGGGCTCCCGATGTAGACAGAGGCCGGGGAGGTGCGGTGACGTCGGCGCTGTTAGATCCGGAGGAGACGGAGAAGCTCGAGTGGCGTCCGAGCTCAGGTCGAGGTCGCCGGTGCCGAGGGAGGTCGTCGTCGATGCAGGGGACCTCGGGGGTAAGTCGATACCGTCACCGAATGGAGAGGGCTCACCGTAGGTGCTGCGGCTCCGATGGAGGAGGTGATGGCGGTCTGGGCGAGCTTGCCGGGGTTAATGGCCGGCGGATGCAGGGGACCTAGGGCGGAGGCCATGGAATGGAGATGGCTCGCCGCAGGTGGCCGCGGCTCCGATGGAGGAGGTGCTGGCGGTCTGGGGGAGCTTGCCGGGGTTAATGGGCATGGGTTACGGCAATGGGTTCCGGGGTGGTCGGCGATGGGTGTAACGGCGAGGGCGGAGGTGGTGGCGTGGGATTGTGGCAAGGAGGCGAGGGAGCTGGTGGTCGTGGCAGCGAGGGATCGGGGAGGTGAGCCAACGACGGGGCACAACCATGGACGCGAGCTGGGATCTTCGGCGATCCAGGGATGGAGCTCCGGGCAAGGGCAGGACGTCGGCCAGTGCTTGGTCGGGATTAGGAAGTGAGAAGAGGGGGGGAGAACGAGAGAGAGAGAGAGAGAGAGAGAGGAGGGGTAACAAGTAAGACGAAGGGGTATTATGGTTTTTTAATGTAAATAATAAGCCAGCTAATATACTGTCGTGGGGTTTTTACTTTAAAAACATGGTTAATGGGGTTTTTAGCAATAAGAGGGACTAAACTGGTGTTATTCCCAATTAACTAAATTCTTATTTTGGCTTGTATCTTGTATGATAAACATGACAGTTGCCTGCTTGAGAATTCACTCAATTGATTCAAAATGGACTCTCAAAAAATTATTTTTAAGCTCGCTCGGTAGTTGTAGATGCTAATGCAAATGTTGGAAGCCATCTGTTTTCTGATCGTTACTCAACTTGTTATAATCCCCAACATAAGAAGCTAATGGGTCATATATAAATGGTTTGAGAATTGTAGACTGAATCAATAATGGAAACTCAACATATAGACTCTTTCTGTAAACAACTTATAACTATGCAAGTACTTGTACTACATACACAGAGAAACACATTACATCCAACAATTGAGTTGTTTACTAGAATATGAAGTACCTTTTCATCTGGATATCTGATAGTCATAATAAATAAGCCTGTAAATATCTCATGGGCTATATTAGACAAGAGTTTTGACTAGAGTCTTTGATTAACTACTGAAAGACAAATCCGTGCTTTGGAGACTACTACATGGGAAGCTGCCCACCAAATCCGTCTTATGGAACATTTGCCTCACCTCCAAGCAGCTATGCCCGCACTGCAGCATCGCGAATGAAACACCAGAACATTTGCTCTTTGATTGTAGATTCGTGTGGGAGGTATGGAGCGGAGTACTACTTGAAGCTTGCAACTACAAGAGCAATCTCACCATAGATAGTTATTTCCATCAGCTATGTCAATCCCAGAAAGCTGAGGAGGGAGTTGATAGAGCTTGAAAACTGTCGTAGCTTAACAAGTCTAATCAAAATTATTATAATTTCCGGTGCTCTACTTTAACTACTAAGAAACTAGTAGATAGCGGAGAGTCCGCGTCGAGTCCACAGGGATTAAGGTGATTGAGATTGAACGCTTAGTAAATTTCCTACTAATGAGTTGGGCAAGATTACGGATTAAAATTAAACTAAACTTATACTAAAGGATTTAGGAAAATAAGAGAAGAGACCACAAGATTCTTAATCAGTAACTAAGGTTCTATCAAGTTTTCCTAAGATCAGGACACACAAACACGATGAATGACTTCCTAATAGTTGATAAGTGAATGGCTAGTTCTCCTTATCACTCAACAAGTTCTGATTAGGATTCCTTGTTAGCAAGAACAAAAATCTAATTATCAGTGACCGAATGATTAGTTACGTTCACTGCTAATGAACCCTCTTATTAGGATGAATTCATCGCAAATAATATTACGGATATGGATTTAGGTGTAAGATCAAGATGGGTTTAACACCTTGATAGTCAAAACTACAAAGATAGGATGTAGAAGGATTAGGGATGGAACGTAGTGGGACTAGCACTACAATAGTGGGACTAGCACTATACAATCCCTAATCACGAAAAAGATTTCATCCAAGATACCATGGGACTATCATGGTCCTCTTATTTGGATGAACCCAATCCAAGCCCTAGCATACACAAGCTCTAGAATCAAGTGCAAACCAGAACATTCCATACATCCAGCAAGAAATCGTCACCAAGGTATGAAGAAAATAGAAATCAATCCATATAGGCCAAACACCAATGTATACAAGCCCTAGATCTAAGAAATTCCTAGTAAAAACCCTAGCTACATCATAAGAATCCCTTGATTAGGGTTTTAGCTACTCATCTTTAGGGGTCGATTCATAGGTGGAAGTCGATGATCTCCTCCCGCCATGGACCTCCTCCGAAGAATAGTCAAAGAAAAGTGTAAAAGTAGAATAGGAAAACTCTCCCCAAAAAGATCTAGAAAAAGCCCCCAAAAATCCCTAAACATTGACTATTTATAGCCTAGGAAAACATCTCCCGCGGATTAGATCTGAGCAGTTGATCTTTATTTCTGACCGCAAAGGATCGATCCTCCTATGGAGTAGGATCGATCGTTCTATCTTCAATTGCTGGTGACGCCCTGAGAAGGATCGATTGGACCTATCGAGTCCGATCGATCTTTCCATTGTTGTTATGCTACGTCCTGTGGAGGATCGATCCGTCTAGTCGAGTTCGATCGATCCTTCTGCTTGTTCTTTGTTCACGCACTGTGCGAGTAGGATCGATCGCTCCAGTAGAGGAGGATCGATCTAACTTGCCAGAATACACTTATTTTAGCTCCAAAGTTGATCTAACTCATAGTAGGGTATGTTATACCTGAAATGGGATAAAAGTAGTCAGTGAAGGATCGCTCGGAGACCAACAAAGCCAAATTACAAGGGTGTTTTGTGCACTTTTCAAGTCTTATCAGGAATAAGGGCGACGCCACTGCTCCCATACGGAGCATGGTGGCTATTCAGAGAGTACATCAACATTGTTCTGGATGCTCATGAGCTGGCATGTTTGATCAGCTGGCAATTCAGAGAGTACATCAACATTGCTAATCTTCGCAAGCAAAGGCTATTCCTAGTTGAAGCAAAAGGAATCAGACTCTAAACCGACGCCTCCTTTGATCAGCTCTCCGGCAAAGCTGGAATTGGGGTGGTGTGCATTGACGATGACGATCTTCTTCTCTGGTCTGAGACCACCTCTCAAAGCACAAGCTCCATCCTTCTTGGAGACCTCCGTGGCATCCATTTAGCTGTCACCATTGCGCAGCAACGCGGCCTCAGGCGGGTACTCATCGAAAATGACTTACTCCACGCAATCAGGATGATAGAAGGTAGGATGTCAGTAGTGGAGGAATGTAGGGGCATTGTGCAGGACATATTGTGGCTTTGTCATAACTTCATTGAATTTCGTGTCTTCTACATCTCCGTTGAAGAAAACATGCATGCGGATTGGTGGCTTGTGAAGCTCTTAGACTCCACTTAGATTTTGTGAACTTCGATGGGACTGAGGGGCATATCCCAAGTCTCCTGAAGCAATTTTGTACTTAACCCTTAGTTGGATCCCTTAGCCCTCGGGCTCAGTTAGTCAAAAAAAAAAAATTACTAAAAGACAAATTACAAACATCGCAAGCACATGATTCTCTTCTAAACGTACTGCTCCGTTTCGATAAACAAACATACATATAATTCTTTGCCATAATAGGTTAAACTAAGTGCCACATGAATATTGCCACGAAGATCAGCACTAAAGTATGTGCAATCTACTTATAAATTGCATATTTCGACGCCCATTTCTATAATCTTCATGTGACCAATGGAAGTTATCTTGGTTGCAGAACCCGCGATATCATGCATCACTAAATTTGTGGACTTGTGCATGACATTCGAGCCACGACTAATAAACTACTAGTTGTCTCCCTCTGCAGACTACATAAAGTTACATTGCTGGTGAAACGTCCTGAAATTGATAGCCAAAACAATAACTTTTATCAAACAAAATGATAACATAATTGTCTCAAAACAAGATGATAACTAAGATAGTTTGCCAGCATAGTCTGGGAAGGGAAGAGGGGAGCTCTCTCCAACGCTTCCTGGGACGTTGTATGCCAACATAGGATGCAGGGAGGTTTGGGTCTCAAAGACTTGAAGAGATGGCAGCTTGCGTTGAGGATCAAGCGAGCTGCCATGTTCCTTGACGCACAAGAGAGCATTTGGACTACCTCCTGCCGTGCCAAGTATAGGTTCACTAGGACTCTACCTAGTCACAGAGGATCTTCCTCAATCTCTGGCCTCTGGTGGATAGGAGATGGTCAACACATCCTGTCGCGCGGACATCCTCCACGATTGGTGGATAGGAGATGGTCTTTTAATCTCGTACCCCTTCCTGGTAAGCTCTGATGAAAGCCTCCTCCACACTAGAGTTCAGGATCTCTTCACTGAGGATGGGAGTTGGGACCTACACAAACTCTCCTCACTCTTCCATCCAAGCATGACAAAGCATCCTCTCCACACCACCCTGCCACCTCATGCCACACGCGATTGCCCCACTTGGACATGGACCAAGAATGGGAGAGTCACTACGGCTTCTGCCTATCAAATGCTGGAACACACGAAAGGAAAACAGAGCACCATGGAGGACTTCCAGCTTTGGCACAACATCTGGAGAGCCCTAGCAGGCCCACGACCCAAGTTGTTCCTCTGGAAGCTTCTTCATGGAAGGCTGCTGGTCAAGTTCGCGCTCTGGATTCTCTGCCTGATCTCCAGTACCCTATGTCCTCGCTGTGGCATCACAAAGGAAACCGCAGAGCATGTTCTCTTCGAATGCAAATTCACAAAGAAGGTGTGGAACAGAGCGTTATCATGCTCTGGTATCCGGGACCCTCAGCTCACCACTAACAGCTTCCTTCACCTCCTTTGTCAGCCGCTGAAATCTAAGGAGACCAAGGGAGTACCCTCCTCACTCGTTTACAGGGTCTGGTGGTTATGGAAGGAAAGATGCAAGGTTGTGGCAGGGGAAGGGGGTCAGGATACCCAGGGTTTGGCTCATCTAATCAGATGGCAATCAAGAGAACACACAAGCGAAGCAAATCTCCGCAGATAAAGAGCGGCCCCAGTTGAACCAGTCGGCGTCCGGTTTTAAGTCGATGCTTCCTTTGATTCTCTTTCCGGCATGGCTGGGCTTGGCGCAGTGTGTATTGATGAGGATGATCGTGTCCTGTGGTCTGATAGCAGCTCGCACAAAACTGACTCCATCTTGCTTGGTGAGCTTCATGCCATCCGTATGGCTATCAATAACGCCGTGCACCAAGGCTTCAAGCAGGTGATTGTCGAAAGTGACTCCATGCACGTGGTCCAGTTAATTGAGGTGAGGCTACCCTTAGTGGAGAACTGTAGAGCCGTGGTTCAAGACATCTTGTGGCTGAGCCGCAGCCTTGTTGACCTTAATGTGGTATACATCCCCCTTGAGAACAACTTGCGTGTAGACTGGCTGGCTCGTGAGGCTTTGGCACTTTGCTTTGTTTTTGATGATACCGAAGAACCTGAGGGCCTTATCCCCAGTCCTTTGGACAATGCTTGTCACTAACCCTTAATTGGGTCTATTAGCCCTCGGGCTCAATTAATAAAAAACCAAAATATAGTAAGTTAACAAGATGTCAAGATTGACATAAAGTTTCATAGTTGGGCAAGAAAACTTTATTTCTAGAATACTTGCAACCAATTTGCTATTATGTTGAACATTCTAACAAGGCCAATAACAACCAGTAAACTGCAGATAGCTTCCAACATTTACAAATTTTATGGTATATCATAAAAATGCATTTGCATCATTATGAGACATGAATTATGTACAATTAAACCTCTTAAATTACCTTTGTTAGGCTTAGAGTATGTGTATTTGATATCTTATTGTTTGATTTCAGATCTAAGTAAGATTTGAGAAGAAATACAAGAAATTCGGCCAAAAATCATTAAATTCTGCAAAAAGACTGTTTCATCGACTGTTTGGAAATAAATTACCAGACATTCTAAAGAACTCCAAATATTCTGAAATTCTGGAAAATGAAATAAGACTTCAAGAGCTACAACTTTCATGTTTGAGACTTTGTGAGATTCTGTATACATTGGCGCCAGTTTTGAAGCAAAGTTGGATCTATGAAAGCTGAAATTTGAGAAAGGCTGAAATTAATTAATGATGTGGCAGTGAAGACCCAATCAAACTGATTTGAGCTATGGATCGGTTTTGAGTCCGATCGGTCGCTCAGATGACGTTATCAATACGGAATTTAGGAAAATTAGAGTTTAACCTCAGTTACGACTTCTAATTCCGGGATTAATGGTTTCTATTATATAAAAGGGTTATTCCAGCCGAATATAATGATCTTTTTGACAATCTTTGGAGAAAGAAAAAGAAGACAACGAGGATGCGGATGGTGACAGCTTCCTAGTCCAACCCGATGGCTTTCATCCATAAGATGAGTGGCTAACTTCTTGTATTTAGGAATATCATGAAACCCTAATGTAGTTTTCGTTTTTCTTTAGTTTGGTTATTGTGAACTTCTCGATGCATGATCTCATAAATATGATTTTTTTATTAATAGAGTTGAAGGAACAAAGTTCCCTTAACGTACTTTCAGCCCTACATGATTTCTGTGATTAATTGTAGAGATTTATGATATGGTTTTCATGAGGTTATTGGTTTGCCTTTGAGATAAACTATGCTACGCGAAGATAGGTTATGCCAATGTCATTAGGAGTAGTATAATTTAAGGTAATCGTAGGACAAAAGTCAATGTATGCCAAGCAAAGATAGGTTATGCTGTTGGGAACATTAACTTTATTTTAGGTATTCATGTGAGCTTGTATCCATATGATCCATAATGTTGAGAGAAGGGAACAAGATGATAATTAGAGAAGACTAATAATGAAAATAGGATGGATTGAGTAATTCCTATGTAACTACTCCATTGATTCGAATTGATCAACCTTTTATTTCTTTTCTTTATTAGTTCAGATAACTCTATTCTATCTTTGATTCTTTTCCTTAGTTTTAGGGTTTTGAGAATTGATTTCAGTTTCCAACGTTTTCCATGTGGATGGACTCCCGACTTCACCACTATTCTACTAGTAATGTAGTGATCGAATAAGGATTATAAATTTAATATTTGATTGAGTTTGCAACACATCACATCAACAATTACTTTGCAAGCTTAAAGTATTTTCTGAGTGTCCATTTTCAATCAATTGACCAGTCAGTTCCCAAGCAAGCAACTGTCATGTTTAGTATATAAGATACTGGGTGGGCCTCCCGTGCCACCTGAACCCCCCTTCCCCTCTCTATATACTAGTGAGGCCTCTGACACTTGGAACGGTAACCACCCTATCTCTCCTCCTCCCACAGTAACTCCCCACTAAGCCCCCTCGCCCTCCACGTAGGCTCCATATAGGACAACATGATGGTTAACTTATAATCATAATATTATATATAAGAGAGAGAGATATATACATATCCACAACATGGTGGGCCCCTGTGGCACATGACACGGATAACCACCCACCCTTGATATCCTCTCTATATTTATTCAAATACTATCATTTAGTTATGACGTGGAATATGACTCGTATACCATGTCTTAAAGCCTTCTTTTCTATAGCAGAAACGCCATAATCAGAATTATGACGTTAAAGACAAACTATGGAGACAAATTTTACCCTGATATATGGCGTCAAAAGTGAATTTATTTACTTTTCACTCCCTTGATATCAGCTTCCTACCCGTCAATTCCTCTCATCGCACTAGCATACCAATCAAAAGGTATAAAAACAATTATTTCTTAAGTTGATTATGAGTAACTAATACAAATTATACATAGTGAAATATTTGACTTAATTATTAATTAGTACTTCTTAATGCTGAAGACAGAGAGGTGAGTTTTGGAGGGCGAGTGAAACAATATTTGAAAGAGTTAAAGCCTAGTTGCAGTATCGAGGGTGATAATATTGGATAGAGTTAGAATCATAGAAAAAATTCCAAAAATTTGCGCCGCGAGTTTTTATTTTTATTTTTATATTTTTATCTTAGTTAAGCTCAAAGGTTGGGTACAACAAAACTAGGCATAAGTTGTTAGGAGACAACTGCCGAGCCTTGGACGCCACCCGGTGAGCACAACAATTCTGCTCCCTGGTCCTGAGTTGAGTCAAATAAATAAATTAAAAAGTATGAATGACTATATGCCCACACTTAGGCTTTTACACAAAAACTTTCAGGGGAAAAAACAGTTACACTCGCCATACATGTTGTCGTGACCATATCCCTACTTTGACTACCAATCAAACTCCAAAGTCGACCTCACACGGAACAATATGTCGACTCTTCACAAAACTCAGCTTCTACTCCACCGTCAACCAAATACTAAAAAGTAAGAGATCACTCCACAAAGTCACTCCATTGGAGTCAGCAGTCTAAAAAGCCAATCTACTCCATCCAGTCCTGAACAATTAAAAAACCCCCTAGCAACATTGAAGGGGGGGGGGGGGGACGAGGCTTCACAACCCTTGAGTAGATGGTATTGGGTTGCTCTTGGATTCTAATCCCCAAGCCTCTAAATTTGTTGGAAATATAGGACATTTGTCTCCCCTAAATCAGGATAAGAAGCTTAACTAATAAAAAAAACATTGGACTGGAAGGAAAATATCATTGGTCATAAAGTCAAAACCCTTATTGTTGGAGGCAATATTATTCTAGTGTGTCCAGTGTTTAAAATCATGGACCCAAATCCATGGAAGGGAGTCAGTGTTAGAATTGATTTGGCCCATTCTAAAGCTGATATATTCCAGCAAACTAAATACCCAATTTGGCCGGACAAATTCTATTCCAGCCACTTCAGAGTCCACTCTAGCGAACCAAACAAGCCAAAAATAGAGCACCAATTTCGAAAAACAAGCTAAAAATAGAGCACCAATATAGAAAGTGGGATGGGAGAGGCTTTTTATTATTTATTTATTTATTTATATATTTTTGAGGGTGGAGAGGGGGGGATTGAAAGAGCCATAATTTTTACTTCTCTAATAATTTATTTACGAAAGGCCGCCTTCAATATGTGGTAAATTCTTGATTCCAGGGCACCAAGCGGAGTTCTAACCATGTTAACGGATCTTTTATAATCCAATAACAAGAACCAAGTCCATTGCTAGTTTCAAGATCACGACATTGCTAGTTTATTGGATCATTTGTAATATTCGAAATTTATATATTAGTTCCACTTATTTTTCCAATTCAATAAAACAAGACCGTTTTCATATCATTTATTCCCAATAAGAGCTTTGCCCAATGCATGAAAGATTATAGGTCGATCAACCTATGCATTGTGTGCTACAAGACGACATCCATCCCAGGACGGTGTATGTATGATAGTGTGTCTGCAGCACGTGAAATCCTTCACTCTCTTTGGAAGGCCCCGAAGTCTTGCCCCCTTATGGCTCTTAAAGTGGATCTTCAGGCGGCATACGATCGAGTCCGTTAACCTTTCATCCAGGCAGTGCTCAGTAAAATGGGTTTTCCTCAGCAGTTGATAGATTGGGTGATGGCATGTATCACATCACCAGCTTTCTCTTTCATCATTAATGGGAGGTCTCTTGGCAGAGTTTTTCCACAAAGGGGGATACGGCAAAGTGACCGCTCGTCGCCTTACATCTTTGTTCTAGTGAAGCAAGTTCTCTCGTGCATCCTTAATGATTCAATATTGGGACTACTGGGGCTTCGATTCCGAGAATCAAATTTTCGTATTTCGAACCTCCTCTCTGCAGATGACTGTTTCTTCATCTCTGAAGCTTCTTGTACTGAAGCTCGTAAGCTGCGGCAGATCTTGATGAGATTTGGCTCGATGTCTGGGCTTTGCATAAACAACTCCAAGTCGAGTGTTGGTATATCTCCCTCCATTGATGCTCAGAGAGGTGATAGGCTTCGCCGGATCCTTAGAATTCATGTGGCGGAGTTTGGGGAGGTATGGACATATTTTGGTGTTCCAATATCGGGCTCAAGACTAAAGGTAGCAGCTTTTGATGGCCTAATTGAACGGGTACTCTCACACCTATTTGCTTGGTCTTCTTGTCATCTCTCTGGGGCCGGTAGGGTTGTGTTGGTAAAGAGTGTTCTTCAGGCCTCCACGGTCCATCACATGTTAACAATTGGAGTTCCATCAGCGGTTTTGACAAATACGGAGAAGATTTTTAGGAGGTTTTTTTGGTAGGATAAATCAAGAAGCCTTGGAAGGGTGGGTTGGTAGACCGTGTTTGCTCCTTTGGATCAAGGCGGTCTGGGCACCAGAGATATGCATAGATGGCAACAGGCTCTGTTACTTTGTAAAGTGGCATGGCTGATAGATAGTGTTTCATCGAGCTGGGTTGGGTTGGTGAAAGCTAAGTACCGATGGGAATCCCTATTATTACCAATCTCTTGTAGGCGCACAACATCATCTTTTCTGGAAAGCTGTGTTCAAACAGGTTTTAGTGCTAAGGCAAGGGTTGAGTTTCAAACCTGGCATTCATAGTAGGGTGAGCTTGATATATGATGCATGGTTTGATCAGGAAGCTCTGGTTCGGAAACCATGTCCTGTAAGGCAGTCCATAATGGAAAAGAATTTGGAAGATCTTGTGGTTGCTGATTTGATGATTGGAGATTCCTGGAATCTTAATATGCTATCTTCACTTTTTAGGCAGTGCTTGACTGCAAGGATAGCAATTACACCCATTGCGCTGTAGGACTCTTGGTGGTGGTCTTATGATCCGATGGGTAAGGTGTCCTCTAAATCTGCGTACATCTTCCTATCTTTGTCATCCCTCCCGATGGTAGAGACTCACGGTTTCTCCCGTTCTCTTTGGATTAATCTTTGGCATCTCCCAACAAGCCCTCGTGTGCACTTTTTTGTTTGGAAGCTTCTTCACAAGCGGTTGCCAACCCAGGATGCATTATGGCATTTTGGTTACATATTGGATGATAGATGCCCTTTATGTGGCTTGGTTCAAGAGTCCATCTTCCATCTATTTTTCTCTTGCTCTTTTGCTAGAACTCTTTGGAGTCTTCTCCGCTCCAGTTCTTTTTTAATTTCTTTTGAAGGCTTGATTCATCTGCTGAAGCAGTCTGCTTCTTCAGAAGAGAGTCATTTATTAAAATCAACATCTTGTGGTTACATATATCCTAGCTTGATTCATATAGCCCATTTGGCTTGTGGGCCATATGGGGTGCTCGGAACGATGTTGTTTTCAAAGAAGGTGGAGGTTCAGGTTATGTTCTTACGGGTTCAAAGATTGGTTAGAGAATATGGCCGCAGTTATCTGGCTTCTTACTTTAAAGAGATTGTTGTTAATCATCGCCATGATATCTGTATTGCTCAGTCACATGGCTCTTTCATGGCTGCTAATCGATGAGTGCATGAAAGTGCACTCTGAACAACCTTAAAACCATCTCAATTGCTAGATTATTATCCTTAATCAGCATCTTTATTACTATTTTTATATCTATATGTTGCTTCACATGGTTGTTTGGAAAATGCAGGAAATTGGAGCTAAAAGAAGCTGAAAAGAGTATATGGATCAACTTCAACAATTAATCTGTACCTGCTCATGAAGAATCAGATGATGTGCCATATATGGTTGGAAATCTCTTGAAGTCTAGATTCTGGAGAATTTTACGGTTCGTGATTCCGAGTTTCTTAGAAGAAGTTACGGCAATTTCAGTATCAATGCGCAGTCTGAATGGCAGAAAGGAAAATAAGCTGGAAGTCCGAGCGAAGGTCCGATCGATCGGACCTGGCAAAACCGTGACAGAACATATAGTTTTTGGCTGAATATGGTTCGATCGATCGAACCATCACTCCTACTGAGCCCGATCGATCTGACTCCTAGAGTTGGATCTATCGGACTCAAAAATACCCAGAGAATGTGGATTTTTATGCATCCGATCGATCCAACACTCATAATTCGATCGATCGGACTTGGGAATTAAAGGGTGACAGAACGTATGCTTTTTAGAGGAGCAGAGTTCGATCGATCCGTCCATCGATCGAACTCGGGAAGAGCCAGAGACGAAGGATTTTTACGAAATCGATCGATCCGACTCCCTTAGTCCGATCGATCGGACACGGGCGAAGCTAGAAGATTGGATATCTCAAGAGACCGATCGATCCAACATCCCGAGAAGGATCGATCGGACTTGCCCAGTGACGAAAATCAACGGTTTTGATTAATCCGAGTTTACTAATTCTTGGACCCTATAAATAGAAAACTTAGGGCTAATCAAGGGGGACTTCTTGGACGTTTTTGGAGGCTCTTTTCTGGCTGTTTCTCAAGGGAAGAAGATGAAGGAATCTCCATCCATGGCCGAGTAATCCGCGGGCATGGCGGACGGATGATCTAGCGAGGGTTAGGGTTTCTTCTCCAACGATGGTTCATGTTTTTAATCTTTATTGTTAAACTCTTCTTATGTATTGGATCTTCACAGATTGCTTTGCGGTTAAACATTATTATAAATCCAGTCATGCTTCTTTTATGATATTGTGATCCCATAGTTATCTCCTTCAATTCTCCTACCGAGTCTCGTGAGACCTTTGCTATACATTGCCCGTAGTGACAGCTGGTATTGTATATTCTTAGGGATCTGGTTAGATAAGGTTGGGGCTCTATACCGTGAGATCTTTGCTATACATTGCCGATTGTGAGAGTTGGTATTGTGTATTCTTAGAGATCCGGTTAGAGTTAGGGCTTTGTCCCGATGAACTTTTGCTGCGCGTTGCCTGTAGTGACAACCGGTATCGTGTATTCTTAGGTTTGGTTGGATGAAGTTAGAACTATAAAAAGGAAGAACCAATCATAGGAAGAGACATTTATATTTTATCATATTCATAATTCTATATCTTCCGGTTAAGGCGATTGGGATGTGAATCCCTTAACTGAGTTTTATATGAACCATTGAGAAGAGAAGGACCTAAATCCGAGTGAAGTGATTCCTGAAGCCTAGCCTCATTCAAATCCTGATTTCTTTCGTTAACTTTATCTTACCATTACATCTTCGATCTATTTTCTTAACTTTCATCGCTCTTGTTTGTCTTTAATTCATTGTTATTCGTATTTCTGGATCTTTCCTGATTGTCTCTCTGTGGGATTCGACCTCTCTTATGCTGTACTGCACCGCGACCGCTGTGCGTGACACATTTGAGCGACATCAAAAATTGGCGCCGTTGCCGGGGAGACGGTTCAGAAAAGCGCCAGAATTAGATTACAGTGATTGTAGACACCGAAAGCGGTAACTTCGTTCATTTTCTTTAGTCTTTATTTCTTTATTTCTTTATTTTGGTTTTGATTTTTTCTACTTGGTTTGCATCTTTTGGATCGTGTGTTTGCTGGTGTATGCCTCGGTATAGAGACGAACTAGGCAGATTTGCTAGACGCCCCGAGGGTGATTCTGAAACTTCTGATATTGAGACATATATTGCTGATCTCTTTGACGCACAGTCACAAACTTCACATCATACTTTCATTATGGCTGAGCATGAGGAACAACAAGCTCCTAGGAGTTTGCAAGAATATTTGCATCCAACACGCACTGCTACACCTTCATGCATCATGTTTCCACCTAATGCAGCACATGTTGAATTTAAACCTGGCATGATTCAGTTGCTTCCTACCTTTCATGGGTTGGAGAATGAAAATCCATATGTTCATATTAGGGAGTTTGAGGAAGTAGTAGCGACCTTCCATGGCCAACCAGGTGCACTAGATATGATCCGACTTAAGTTCTTTCCCTTCTTACTGCAGGATTGAGCAAAGAGTTGGTTATATTCCTTGAGGCCACAATCTATAAGATCTTGGGCTGAAATGACACCGATATTTCTCACCAAATATTTCCCACAACACAAAACCAACGCACTTAAGAGACATATTGCGACCTTCACACAGAAGGATAGTGAAACTTTGTATCAGGCGTGGGAACGATTTAAAGACATGTTGAATTTATGTCCCCATCATGGATATGAAAGTTGGCGTCTTGTTAGTTATTTCTATGATGGTTTAACTGTTAGAGAACGCCAATTTGTTGAGATGATGTGCAATGGTGAATTTTTGCAAAAAGATCCTGATGCAGCAATTGAATACTTGACTGAACTTGCGGAGAAAGCTCATACATGGACTGGACCGAATGCAACAGAAAGTACAAACAGGGCCAGACCACCACCGCAGCAACAAGGTGGAGGAATTTATCAGCTGTGGGAGGAGGATGCACTCAAGGCAAAAGTGGAGAGTCTAACAAGGGAGCTGGAGCTATTAAAGACCAAAGATATGATGGCAGCCCGAACCTCTCCATACAATGAACCTACAAGGCCGGCTGGGCCATGTGCGATCTGTCAAGGCGCGGACCACCAGACTGAAGATTGCCCCACCTATACTGAGATGAGAGGTGGGTACGACGAGCATTGTAACGCTGTAGGCGGATTCAGGAGGCCATACACTCCCTCTTCAGAGACGTATAATCCAGGATGGCGAGAGCATCTGAACTTCAGCTGGAAGTCGAACACTCCACAGAGCAACGAGCATCATCAACCACCACCTAATAAGCCTTTTTCTAACCCTCCTTATAATACATCTGGTTTTCCTAGGCCTACATTTAATGATAATTTACAGGAACTGAAATCTATGATTGTGCAGGAATCTAAGGAAAGGAAGGAGGATATTCAAGAGATCAAGAGCCAGATCACAAAGTTGATCAACTCTTTGAGCGTGCATGAACGAGGGAAGTTCCCAGCTCAACCTCAACAAACGCAGGTATCTAGTGTTGAGCAAAATAATGTGAAGGAGATGAATGCCATAACTACAAGAAGCGGGAAGACAACAAAAAGCCCTTCCCAAGAGGCCACCGAATCTCCTATTGCTATTGAAGAAGAGGACCGAATTGAGGAGGACCATGTAGAGACCGATCATTCAGATGGCCCTACACCAGGTGACTTTCAGGTACGTGTCCCTTTCCCTCAGGCATTGAAATCCACTAAATTTACTATGGAGCCCAACAGTGAGATTTTGGAGCATCTTCGGCAGGTTAAGGTAAACCTTCCTCTTTTGCATGTTATTAAGCAAATTCCTACATATGCTAAAGTGATTAAAGATTTATGCACTATGAAGAGACGACATCATGTAAAGAAAACTGCGTTTTTAACAGAGCAGGTTAGTGCATTGCTTCAGCACAGGATTCCTCCTAAATATAAGGATCCTGGCTGTCCTACTGTATCTTGTTTCATTGGAGAGCATGAAGTAGGACAAGCTTTATTAGATCTTGGTGCAAGTGTTAATTTGATGCCATATTCTGTTTACTTGCAACTTGGTTTGGGACAGATTAAGTCGACATCTGTGATCTTGCAATTGGCAGATAGATCCACGAAAACTCCACGAGGAGTAGTTGAGGATGTGCTTGTTCAAATAGATAAATTTTATTATCATGTTGATTTCTTAGTCTTGGATACTCAGGCTATAGTAACTGCTGATTCTAGGATTCCCATTATCTTAGGTAGACCGTTTCTTGCTACTGCTAATGCTATAATTAATTGCAGGAATGGCTTAATGAAGTTAACTTTTGGGAATATGACTTTAGAAATCAATGTTTTTAATGTTGCTAAGCAGCCTGATGAGGATGATGAATGCCAGCAGACTTACCAGATTGATCTGCTCATTGAAGAGGAGTTTGGTACATCTGAAATTAATTCTCTTGAATTAGATTTGGATGAAAATGTTGATGTTGATGGTATGTCTAAAAATTTAGAACATTGTTCCTTTGCAGGTCCATGGAATCCAAAGTTTGAAGAATTGCCAGAAAGAGGACAGCCACCAACACCATCATCCATAGAGCCGCCCAAGCTGGACTTGAAGCCGCTTCCTCAAGGTTTAAAGCACGCCTATCTTGGTCCAGGTGATACATACCCAGTGATTATTTCTTCAGCATTAACTGCAGAGCAAGGTGAGCAATTACTTAGCATTTTGAATGAGCATAAATCAGCTATTGGATGGAGTATAGCAGATCTGAAAGGTATTAGTCCCTTGATATGTTCCCATATGATTAATCTCGAACAAGGGGCTGTACCTCGCAGGGATCCTCAGCGTAGATTGAACCCTACAATGAAAGAGGTAGTCAAAACTGAAGTGTTGAAATTATTAGATGCAGGGATTATCTATCCTATTGCTGATAGCAAATGGGTAAGTCCTACACAGGTTGTGCCAAAAAAATCTGGTGTCACTGTTGTTAAAAATGAAAGTGGAGACTTTGTCCCCACTAAATTAGTGACAGGATGGCGTATGTGCATAGATTATAGAAAATTGAATGCTGCCACCCGTAAGGATCATTTTCCACTGCCTTTTCTAGATAAGATTTTAGAGAGAGTAGCTGGACATCCTTTTTATTGTTTTCTCGACGGTTATTCTGGATATTATCAGATTGAGATTGCTTTAGAGGATCATGAAAAAACTACTTTTACATGTCCTTTTGGTACTTATGCTTTCCGTAGAATGCCATTTGGATTGTGTAATGCTCCTGCTACTTTTCAGCGTTGCATGATGAGTATGTTTGCTGATATGATCGAGGAATGTATGGAGGTATATATGGATGACTTGACTGTATTTGGTAATACTTTTGATGCATGCTTGCAAAATTTAAAGAGAGTCTTGAGCAGGTGTGAGGAGAAGAACCTTGTGCTTAATTGGGAAAAGTGTCACTTCATGGTGCCCTCAGGCATTGTGTTGGGCCATATTGTCTCTTCCAAAGGCATTGAGGTAGATCGATCAAAAATCGATCTCATCTCAAATCTTCCTGTGCCAAAGACCGTTAAAGATGTTAGATCCTTTCTAGGGCATGCTGGTTTTTACAGGAGATTCATTCAAAATTTTTCTGCCATTGCTCGTCCTTTATGTAATCTGTTGATAAAGGATACCCCTTTTGAGTGGACTATTGATTGTCATAAGGCTTTTCAAGCCTTGATTGATAAATTGACTTCCGCACCTATTGTGCAACCACCCGATTGGAGCCTTCCTTTTGAATTGATGTGTGATGCAAGCGATTTTGCTGTGGGAGCTGTTTTAGGACAGCGAAAAGATGGTAAACCTCATGTTATTCATTATGCTAGCCGAACCTTGAATAATGCACAGATGAATTATTCTACCACTGAGAAAGAACTATTGGCTATAGTCTTTGCATTAGACAAGTTTCGTGCTTATTTGATTGGTTCTCCCATTACTATTTTCACTGATCATGCCGCACTTAAGTACCTTCTCACTAAGAAGGATGCTAAAGCGCGCCTAATTCGTTGGATATTAATCTTACAGGAATTTGATATCTCCATCAAAGATAAAAAGGGCGTGGAGAACGTTGTTGCTGATCACCTATCAAGGCTGATGGTGGAAGTAGCGGAAGATGAGCCACCAATCATGGATGACTTCCCTGATGAGCAACTCTTTTCAGTTGCAAGACTGCCCTGGTATGCGCACATTGTTAACTACTTAGCGACATGTGAGATCCCTTCATTTTGGAGTGCGCAGGATAAGCGTAGATTCTTTGTTGAGGTAAAGAAATTTTATTGGGATGATCCTTGTCTGTTTAAGTATTGTCCTGACCAGATTATGCGCAGGTGTGTCCCTGATTATGAAATCGAAAGCATCATTACATTCTGTCACTCTCATGCATGTGGAGGCCATTTTTCGATGAAAAAGACTGCTGCTAAAATTCTTCAATGTGGTTTTTACTAGCCTACTATGTTTCGTGACGTTAATATTTTCTGCAAATCCTGTGATAGATGCCTAACACTAGGAGCTTTATCTAGGAGACATATGATGCCTTTGAACCCAATTCAAGCTGTCGAGATTTTTGATTGTTGGGGTATAGACTTTATGGGACCCTTCCCTTCTTCTTTTGGCTATTTATATATATTGTTGGCTGTGGAATACGTGTCTAAGTAGGTGGAGGCTATTGCATGTAGGAATAATGATCATTCCACTGTCATCAAGTTTCTTAAATAGCATGTTTTGTCTAGATTTGGTACTCCTAGGGTCATTATTAGTGACCAAGGATCCCATTTTTGTAACCGCTCTTTTGAGGCTTTGATGCGCAGGTATGGAGTGACACATAAGATTTCCACTGCTTATCATCCACAGACGAATGGCCAAGCTGAATTAGCCAATAGAGAGATAAAGCAAATCCTGGAGAAGACAGTGAGCCCCAACCGAAAGGACTGGTCCTTGAGGCTATCAGACGCGTTGTGGGCATATCGCACTGCCTACAAGACTACCCTGGGGATGTCGCCGTTTCGCCTTGTTTATGGAAAACCATGTCATCTTCCAGTTGAATTAGAACATAAGGCATATTGGGCTATTAAGTCACTAAATCTTACTTTGGATGCTGCAGGTCAGGAACGAAAACTCCAGCTGTCTGAGTTGGAGGAACTCAGGAATGATGCTTATGAGAGTTCTAGGATCTTCAAGGCAAAGACAAAGGCCTACCATGACAAGAAGATCTTGCGGAAGACGTTTCAAGTAGGACAGCAAGCTTATCTGTATGACGCACGACTGCATCTTCATCCTGGGAAGCTGAGATCACGCTGGACTGGCCCCTTCACCATTAGCAGAATATTTGAGAATGGGGCTGTGGAAGTTAAAGACCCAAAGGATGGGAGATTATTTACGGTTAATGGACAGCGTTTGAAACAGATTCCAGAGAAAGCGGACCCTGAGGAGCACACCGTTTCTCTCGTAGACCCTGTCTACGAGGGATGATCTTTCTCCTATCTATCATTTCCCTTTTTGATTAGGATAGTTTGTTTTAGTTTGTTTGCTTTTGTTTTCATTTGTTTTTGTTTGCTCTCTTATTTCTTAGGATGTTGGACCACCGTTTGCCTTGCTTGAGGAATTCGACCACTATTCTGGAGATGAGAAATTCGGCCACCATGAGGAGCCTTGAGGAGATATTCACTTATTCTATGAGGTGGCCTCGCTCCTATTTCGATTTCCTATTTTTATTTCTCTCATATATGAAAATTCAGCCAACACCCTTCTGCTTATTTACATGATTAGCACACATTGAGGACAATGTGAATTTCAGGTTGGGGGGTGTAGGCATGCATGACCTTATGCATGCTACCTTATTGAGTTTAGTAGTGTTGAATTGATTATGTTATTAGAAATTGTACTTGAGCTGAAATTTTTATGCTTATTATGCATGTTGCTTTCATATGGATTGACCAATACATTGATTGCATGCGTGATAACCTGAACGTATAACATCATGTGATCCACACACGAACACTTTATGTGCAGTGGTAATTATACTCACTAGAGGAATGAGCATGCTATTGTCCATCGAGACCATGATTTCAACATTAGCTAGTGTTGAGTATTGCATGCAGAGAAAAAAAAAAAAAAGAGAAAAAGTTCTGGAGCTTGATCAAGCTGTGCCTAAACAACTATTAAGTGATCTACTGAGTAACCGGGTGTTCTTGCCTCAGGAAGCGGGAAGCTCGCGTAAAAAGGTAGAACCACTTATAGCTATAAAAAAAAAAAAACTATTAAGTATTTTGCTAAGTAACCGGGTCTCTGCGCCTCAAGAAGCGGAGAGTGCTCGTGTAAAAAGGCAAAATGTCTGATAGTTGAAAAGAAAAAAAAAAAGAAAGAGCATGCTGTACTTAAAGTGCGAGGGTTGGATGATTGGTCATGAAGATAGTAGTGTGTTTAGACTAATGGTGGGTAGAAGTTGCTTCTGCACGTAACATTTATTTGTCACGTCACATGTGTTCTTCTGGATGGTGATTAGCATGTTTTGATGTGTAGAAGTTGATTTCATATGTTGGTAGTATGTGTATGAGTATAAGAAGTTTTCATGCTCTGTACTGTATGAAACACTATTGACTTGATAAGGTAGAATTTTTATCATGCATGTCTACATCCTTGAACCGTTAGTGTGCTTAATTATATTCTATGCGCTTTGAATTGCTAGAGACTAGCAATAAGCTGGTTGGGGGGTGTGATGAGTGCATGAAAGTGCACTCTGAACAACCTTAAAACCATCTCAATTGCTAGATTATTATCCTTAATCAGCATCTTTATTACTATTTTTATATCTATATGTTGCTTCACATGGTTGTTTGGAAAATGCAGGAAATTGGAGCTAAAAGAAGCTGAAAAGAGTATATGGATCAACTTCAACAATTAATCTGTACCTGCTCATGAAGAATCAGATGATGTGCCATATATGGTTGGAAAGCTCTTGAAGTCTAGATTCTGGGAAATTTTACGGTTCGTGATTCCAAGTTTCCTAGAAGAAGTTACGGCAATTTCAGTATCAATGCGCAGTCTGAATGGCAGAAAGGAAAATAAGCTGGAAGTCCGAGCGAAGGTCCGATCGATCGGACCTGGCAAAACCGTGACAGAACATATAGTTTTTGGCTGAATATGGTTCGATCGATCGAACCATCACTCCTACTGAGCCCGATCGATCCGACTCCTAGAGTTGGATCTATCGGACTCAAAAATACCCAGAGAATGTGGATTTTTATGCATCCGATCGATCCAACACTCATAATTCGATCGATCGGACTTGGGAATTAAAGGGTGACAGAACGTATGCTTTTTAGAGGAGCAGAGTTCGATCGATCCGTCCATCGATCGAACTCGGGAAGAGCCAGAGACGAAGGATTTTTACGAAATCGATCGATCCGACTCCCTTAGTCCGATCGATCGGACACGGGCGAAGCTAGAAGATTGGAGATCTCAAGAGACCGATCGATCCAACATCCCGAGAAGGATCGATCGGACTTGCCCAGTGACGAAAATCAACGGTTTTGATTAATCCGAGTTTACTAATTCTTGGACCCTATAAATAGGAAACTTAGGGCTAATCAAGGGGGACTTCTTGGACGTTTTTGGAGGCTCTTTTCTGGCTGTTTCTCAAGGGAAGAAGATGAAGGAATCTCCATTCATGGCCGAGTAATCCGCGGGCATGGCGGACGGATGATCTAGCGAGGGTTAGGGTTTCTTCTCCAACGATGGTTCATGTTTTTAATCTTTATTGTTAAACTCTTCTTATGTATTGGATCTTCACAGATTGCTTTGTGGTTAAACATTATTATAAATCCAGTCATGCTTCTTTTATGATATTGTGATCCCATAGTTATCTCCTTCAATTCTCCTACCGAGTCTCGTGAGACCTTTGCTATACATTGCCCGTAGTGACAGCTGGTATTGTATATTCTTAGGGATCTGGTTAGATAAGGTTGGGGCTCTATACCGTGAGATCTTTGCTATGCATTGCCGATTGTGAGAGTTGGTATTGTGTATTCTTAGAGATCCGGTTAGAGTTAGGGCTTTGTCCCGATGAACTTTTGCTGCGCGTTGCCTGTAGTGACAGCCGGTATCGTGTATTCTTAGGTTTGGTTGGATGAAGTTAGAACTATAAAAAGGAAGAACCAATCATAGGAAGAGACATTTATATTTTATCAGATTCATAATTCTATATCTTCCGGTTAAGGCGATTGGGATGTGAATCCCTTAACTGAGTTTTATATGAACCATTGAGAAGAGAAGGACCTAAATCCGAGTGAAGTGATTCCTGAAGCCTAGCCTCATTCAAATCCTGATTTCTTTCGTTAACTTTATCTTACCATTACATCTTCGATCTATTTTCTTAACTTTCATCGCTCTTGTTTGTCTTTAATTCATTGTTATTCGTATTTCTGGATCTTTCCTGATTGTCTCTCTGTGGGATTCGACCTCTCTTATGTTGTACTGCACCGCGACCGCTGTGCGTGACACATTTGAGCGACATCACTAATCAATCTGCAGGCTTGGGAGTCTTACTTAAGCTTGAAGATGGATCGATTTGGGCTGCTGTGTCAAAATATATTGAAGCCAACTCAAGTACGGAAGCTAATCTTAAGGGAATTAAGCGAGCTATCCAAGTTGCGGGAGAGCTTGGTTATGGAAATTGCATAGTGGAGTCAGACAGCTCCTTTTTGATCGGTTGTATTAATGGCCAATAGAATTTTGTGAGCTTTTGAGAGATATTTGTAGCCACTCAGCACATCTCATGATTTCAATCTTTAGATTTGTGCATCGAGACCTGGTGGGTCAAGTAGAAAAGCTGGTGGATTTTGCTACAAGTCGCCGCCGGTCACGCTTGTGAGTCTTTGCACCTGGATCTGAGACAACATGAGACTGGCCTCTTAATTTATGAGATTATAGTTTGTGTTTTTGATGATATAATTTGGTTTCTGTTCCTTCTAGTTTTGGTGGTCTTATACCTATTGATGTAAGGTTTGGTTGGGGTTTTTTTTTTTGGGTGCTATACAGTTTTGCTGGTGGTGTACTTTTTGAGGCAAGGTTGTAAGCTTGTAACAGACTAGTTCTAATCTCTATAATCTCATACAAGCCTCTGGGCTGAATTGCAAAAAAAAAAGACAGTTTATGTTTTCCATACAAAACAAACCCAAAATTCATTTTTCTTTCGAAAATGCCTTGAAGTAAAACTGCATTGTATTTACTAATTGACGGAGCATTTAATGTATTTTTACTACATTAAATTAACTTCCATTTTTTGTATCAAAAATATTCTCTAGTGAAACTTTCTTTGAGATAATTTCCTCATTTACAACTACTTAAAAATTAATTAGGAGTCAAATTTATGATTCAAAAATCAAATTTTCCATTCAGGATTTAACTTCAGTTGTCTTGTCAAAATCAAATGGATTGGTTGAACACAAAGGATCATGCAAAAGAAATTTTGTTTCCTTGTTTAGGATGATTAATGATAAGAAAAGTACATATACTACTAAAGTGCAACACTCGGTGATATGCTTTGCCAGCGATCGTAGCTGTCCCAAGTGTGGTGCATTGGAGGAGATAGTAGAGTATGTATTATTTGAATGCCAGTATACCAGGGAAGTGATAGACATTTTGCTGCTGGAATCAGGTGATGGAAGCTGCGTTTGGGGAGCTGCACATCTGATAGGAGCTATTGATTGTTCATCTAGTCAACCAGGCATCCTCAAGCTGAAAGCATACCTGGGTTATGGGTTATGGATATCCTGGAATGATCGTAACGGTAGAGTTTTTGATGGGGTGGGAGAAGATCCATGAATTTTGGCACAAAGAGCTAAATGAATGGCAGAGGAATATCTCAGGTGCAAAGCGATGAGCAGACTAGTGACCTCGGGGAGGATTGTTGATTTATAAAGTTGATGCCTCTCAGGATCCCGTAACAGGGGATGTTGCTGCTGCGGTGGTGGAGATAAATGCGAAGAATGAGTATAGCTGGGCTAGAGGAGAATTAATATCGGCAAGGAATGTATTTGAAGCAGAGGCTTTAGCTATCCTGAAAACTCTGCTCTGGGCTGGTGAAAGGAAAAGGTGGAAGATTGTTATTGAATCCGACGCCCGGGATGTGGTTGAGGTGGTAAATGGTGGTAAAATTTGGCCCAAAGAGATGGAGCACTTGGCGAAGTAGATTTGGAAGCTCGTGCTTGGCTTCGAATTGGTCATGTTTTTATTTGTCCCAAGATCATGTAATGTTATGGTAGATAGAGTGGCAAGATGGTGCAGAGCTAACTGCACTGGTTTTGCTCGGCAGCAAGATGGGGATTAGGTCCATGGTTAGGATGTTGTAAATAAATTTTAGCACCCGGGCTTAATTCATAAAGAAAAAAAACACTCGGTGATATGCAATTTGAGTGATTATCCTATTCTTTCCTCTGAATAGCCCTTGAGTAGCTCAAGTGATTACTAACCAATGGTGATAATGGGTTGGTCTTGTGTTCTCATTCTCCAGCCCTTAAATTTGTTGAAAATGTCGGACTTGCACATGTAAAACTTCCTAACTAATATTTTATTTATTTATTAATTGAACGTATTAGCCTGACTTAGGGGGGCAAGTGCCCTACATACTACATCTATTACTGGTCATCTACATTGCAACCACACTTTGTGTTGTATGCTTTGCTCCCTCCAACGCATCTAGCCTCAACTGTGTCATAGCCACCACTTGCGTGTTAAGCTGCATCTGCTCGATCCAAACTGGACCACCTGCAAAGTTACACTAATCCACCATGGGCTTCACCATAATGACATCTTTATCCCACTAAATAAGTGGCATTTTGGATTTGACTCAAGGAGCTACTATCAATAACACGTGCGTGCTGCCACTTGAGCTAAAGTGATTAACTTCCTAGACAGTCTCAACTGGAACGAGGATTGTCAATCACCTGTGAGTAATATATATTAGTGTAATAATTAGCGCACAAAAAACAAGATTGCACAAACTCATTCAATTAGATGCAAATATATAGGTTTTTCTACATAATATCGATGGCATAAAAGCTTGAAATCTGTAATTTGCTAAATTTACAAATTATAGAAAATTGACGCAAATGATGAGAAGCAATGACCAGAATAAATTCTAAGTCTTTAAGAGAGCGTATAATGTGTCAATCCACAAACAAATAAAAACCTATAGTGATAATTTGCAAAAGAATTGGAAAAGAATCAAAATACTTGGATCGTCACCTGTTCGAAATGCAGTAAGCTTTGTCGATCACCATGCATCCTCATCACCGTCATCATAACCCTTATCCTCCTTGTCGTCATCAACAACAGTAGTAGCGGCAGCATCATTCAAATTGGTGTTGAAGGTGAAAGGATCTCTATTATAGAATATAAACTCATGGCTATTCATAACCTGGATGTAGACATGAGGTATGTCCCGAATCTTGGGCCAGTCTGGGCCATCGACGGCACACCGGCATAGTGTTCGCACCTCTCCGACGATCGCATTAAGCCTCTCGATTGCCGGAAAAGCTGGTACTTCCCTTGGCAGCAACCATTCTGGTAGGGACTCCATTTTGGAATCACCCCATTCCAAGAATTGCAGCAAAGGAAAGTTGTACACATCCTTTAACAGTGCTGGGCAACCGTCGACCTTCATCATTTGGACCGATGAAAAATTAGCAACTCTTCTCAAACTGTTGCAACCAATCAAAAGAAGGCCTCTCAAGGATGCAAGGCCCTCCACAACATCTAGGCTATGTGCGAATTGGATGAACAGAGTAGTCAAAGCGGTGGCATCGCGACCAAGGCCCTCAGGTAATGATCTTAACATTGGGCAACCACTGAGCTCAAGCGACTCTAGGCAAGGCATGGCCTTCGCTTCAGCATTTGGACCCCATATCCATTCTGCCAAATTAGGCATATCTCGCAGTCTTAGTGTCTTCAACTTTGGGAAAGCAATTTGTTCGCCACCCATGAACTCAGGCCCAATGCTTTTGACTGAATAAGCCGACTCGATGGTGAGGAGGTCCAGTTGTGGTAGCCTTCCTAATGGCGGCAGCTGCCGGCATTCCGTGCATTTGAGCAAGTCCAACCTTTTTAAGTTGGCGAAGAGCGAGCTCCGGCCGGGAGTGATTGTCATCATCCAATTCGGAAACCGATTGCCAAAAAATCCCTTGATCTCGAACTTCTCCAAGGAAGGTGGAGGGAAGAGCTCGTCATCGAAGACCTCTTCAATGCTCATCATCCTTTCTTGTGTTACTGGCGCAGAACCACTACTGCAAGCCAGCTCCAGATGCCTAAGGTGCACTTTATCTTTTAGAAATGAACCTCTTGTATGAGCTCCGATTGACGACCGCTCCAAATGCACTATGGTGAGAGTCCTGAGATCGGAAAGCGACTCAAGCTCTTTCAAAGAGCACCATTCTTTGCCTCCATCACTTGTCTCGTTTGTCCTGAAGCCAATCAGACGGTTGACATGACGCAGCTTGCCTAGCCCCCGTGGAATGCCATTTAATGGCGTCTTATGTAGATCTAGGCTCCTCAGCTTGTACAACTTCGTGATGCTCGCGGGAAGCTCTTCTAGATTCTCACATTTTTGGAGGATCAAATACTGTAGATTACTAAGGTTTCCTATGGAATTTGGCAGCTCCTCCATGAAACCACCAGAGAGATCAAGATATCTCAGGTGCACAAGGCTACCCACGGACTCTGGCAAGTTGTCAATGCCAACGGATCTTAAGTCTAAGACCCTCAGACAGCTGAGCTTCTCGAATAGATCACCAGGGATTTCATCCAAAAGCATAAAGATGTTGCAAAGTAGAGTTCTCAAGAACTTCTGCTCTTTTATGACCTCAGGGAACTTTTCGTTGAACAACTCAATAACAGATAAATGGCGTACCTTGACAAGGGAGGAGGAGACCTCGATCAAACCTTTCACGTCCCCAACATAGTACTCGTCTCGAGCCAAGAACTGCGCGAGGGATCTTAGGAGATCATGCATCTTGCATCCGCCCTCGTCATAGTACCGAGGATCACGTTGGAGAAGGCTCCTCCTGATGAGTTCTCGGTAATAATCCCGTGCCACTTCCTCTAATATTGCCCCTCTCTCCTCCTTGACGAAGCCTTCGGCAACCCAGAGCTGGATCAGGGTGTGTCTCATGAAGACATGATCCTCCGGAAACAATGAGCAGAAGATGAAACATTGCTTCAGATGAGATGGTAGGTCCTCATAGCTCAAGTAGAGGGCTCCCATAACCCCCTCTGTGAGGCCAGTCATGGACCATGCTGGATTTTGCAGGACCCTCTCCCACTCCCAACGTCGACACTCCTTGTCCCGAAGGACACCCGCAATAGTCTTGATTGCTAGAGGAAGGCCGCAACATTTCATCACAATTTGCTTCCCTACATCCTCCAGCAAATGGATGTTTTCTTCATCTTCCGAGTAGAACACCATCTTACAGAGCAGAAACCAACCGTCATCTAGAGACAACGGTTGGACGTAGTGGATGCTAGCAGCCTTCATGTGCCTCGGGACCCTCTCGTCCCTGGTGGTAATGAGAATTCTACTTCCAGCTGCGCCTCGCCGTAATGGCGTTTTCAGCAACTCCCATACATCTGCAGTCCAAACATCATCAAGAATGAGAAAGAACTTCTTGCGATTGATGGTTTCACCTAGTAACCGCTGGAGCTCCCCGGGGGACTCAGTGTTGCCGGGAGACAACCCGGTGTTCTTTAAGATCTCTTGCAATAGTTTGGTCTCTGAGTAGTCCTTGGAGACGCATACCCAGATTGGTGGAGGCATCTGGAAGTTGTCTTTGATGACTTTGTGATTGTATATCTTTTGTGCAAGAGTGGTCTTGCCAATCCCGCCCATGCCTACTATAGCATAGACGGAGACCTCCGGCTTCCCTTCCACCGTCAGCAGCCTCACCATCTTGTTCGTATCTTCTTCGATTCCAGCTCCTACAATGTCAGGGTCAACGTCTGGACCAGGATGCCGGAGGGCTCTGCTGCTCCCTTGACTATTGACAGCGGCAGGCACGAGGCCGAAACCATTCCCCACCTTCATGATCTCATCGAGCCTCAAATTGATGCCTCTGACTCTGGTTCCAACTTGATGGCGGAAGATGAGTTTTGGGAAGACAGAGAGAAGGGGAGAGTAGCATCGTACCGGCTTGTCAGTTGACAACCTTGCTAGCTTCTCAGCTTTGGCACAAGAGTAGTCGATAGTGTCATCAGCGTCATAGATGAAGTCCTTGAGAGTGGCGAGCCAACTGCGTACAGCAAGGTTGCTGACACCCCTGCGCTGGGCGTCCTCCAACAAGGCATGGATCAGCTGGATCTTTTCTTTGAGCTGCCGAAGCTCATCTTCCGCCCCGAGAACCAAAATAATCTCATCTTTGATGATGGCCACCACAGTCTCACGAAACTGAGAGGCAAGGGTGTCGACGATGACCGCCATCTTTGAGTGATCAAAGTTGCTGTGGAATGGAATGCGTTGCAAATTAACGGTTCTCTAAGAAGTGAATTTATAAGCATCATCTACTTCCTTTCTCTCATGGGACGCAAGGATGGATGGCGTGTGCTTTGAAATTAGGAAAGCAATAAGCTTTGGTGGATTCGTTGCCTTTTTCTTTCTTCTCCCTGGGTGGTTCTTTCCTTCCTTGCTTTGTTCCTCCTGAGTCCTGAGGGAAGACGTCCCTTCCAAACTTGGCACCATGTCATCTCCTCGCTTTTTAAGTTAGCAAAGCGATAAGCTTTGGTGGATAAGGATTCCTTCCCTTTTCCCCCCTCCCTGAGTGGTTCCTTTCTTGAGTGGTTCCTCCACTATGGGAAAAGATCCCTTCCAAACTTATTTCACATGGGATTTTTGACGGTGGAGATAGATAATTTTCAAGAGAAATTATCACTTCAAACATAACAAGCTTTTCATTGAACTTAAATCTCAACACCATTACATTACAAACCAACACATGTCTTTATATAGGATTATAAGTGACTCTTCATTAGACTCTTTATGACTCATAAAAAACTCACACACTGACTCTTTGGATACCACATAACCCATTGAAAACAACCCAACTCTTAGAGTTCCTACAACATATACTAATTAACTGGAAACTCTAAATAGACAACTTCAGTTTGATAACTTCAAACTGGTCAAAACATTCAAACTTACCATGATGGTCAAGCTTACTTAATTTAATTTCAACATCCCCCCTTAAGCTTAGACCTTTTCCATACCAAGCTTCTTCTTCAATTTGACAAAAGTATCCGGCTTCAAAGCTTTTGTAAAAATATCCGCCACTTGGTCTTGAGTCTTGCAATATTGGATTTCAATTTCACCATCTTTGACCAAATCTCGAATAAAATGATACTTTAGTCAAATGTGCTTACTTCGACTATGAGACTGGATTTTTGGTGAGTGCAATAGCAGAGCAGTTATCACAATATAATGGAGTGCCTTTAACTTGAGAATGCTTAAGTTCAACCAAAACCCATCTTAGCCATAATGCTTGAGAACTTGCTAAAGACAAAGAAATATACTCTGCTTCCGCGGTAGAGAGCGCCACAACACTCTGTTTCTTTGAAACCCATGAAATAGCACCAGATCCGATATGAAAAACATATCCGAATGTACTTTTGCCATCATCAACATTTCCTCCCCAATCACTATCACAATAGCCAACAAGGCATGAGTGATTAGTACTCTTATTGTGAATACCATCTTCCAAAGTTCCATTGATGTATCTCAAAACTCTTTTACCAGCTTCCCAATGACTTCTTCTTGGTGAATCCATAAATCTGCTCAACATGCTCACTGGAAACATGACATCCGGTCTTGTAGCCGTTAAATACATAAGGCTACCAACTAAGCTTCTGTAAAGAGTAACATCAACCATTTGATCATCTCCATGATTGCTTAATTTCAAGCCAACTTCCATGCGTGTGCTAATAGAGAGAGCACCCTCCATTCTAAATTTCTTCAGAAGTTCTCTTGCATACTTCTTTTGTGAGATGGAAATTCCTTCTTCATTTTGTTTGACCTCAATGCCAAGAAAGAAATGTAGAAGTCCCAAGTCAGACATCTCAAATTCATGCATCATCATTTTTTTGATTTCTTCACAAAGGAGTGAACTGCTACTTGTGAAAATAAGATCATCAACATAAAGACAAGTGATCAGGAATTCACCTTTTTCACCTTCTTTGATATAGAGTGTGTTTTCATAAGGGCACCTTCTGAATCCATTCTTTAAAAAATAGCCATCAATACGGCTATACCAAGCCCTTGGTGCTTGATTTAAGCCATAAAGTGCTTTCTTCAGTTTGCACACTTTATGCTCTTCACCTTTCTTCACAAAACCAGGAGGTTGATCAATGTACACCTCCTCTTCAAGAAAACCATTTAGAAAGGCTGACTTGACATCCATTTGATGCACCTTCCATTTCCTTTGAGCTGCCAAAGCTAAGACCATTCTAATGGTCTCAAGTCGAGCTACAGGAGCAAAAACTTCATCATAGTCAATTCCATGCTTCTGCTTGTAGCCTTTAACTACCAAACGTGCCTTGTGTTTGTCAATCTCACCTCTGGAGTTCAACTTGGTCTTATAGACCCATTTGACACCAATAGATTTGTGCCCATGAGGAAGCTCAACTAGCTCCCAAGTATCATTCTTCATGATTGAGCCAATTTCTTGTTCCATAGCATTTCTCCACTTTGCATGAGTAGAAGCCTCTTCAAATGATATTGAATCCGCATCGGCAAACAATGCGAAGTTTGTTATGTCTTCATCTTCAAGTCTTCTTGTGGCTTGATAAATCTCTGTCATGCTCCTAATCTTTGATCTTGGATATTGACTTGATGTAGATAGAGAGGAAGGTGGAGAAGATGAAGAAGTAGAGGATGAAGAAGTAGAAGATGGAGATAAAGGCAGTGTATTTTCCTCTTCTACTCCTTTGGAATCACCATCTTGATGTTCTTTCTTTTCATCTTCTTCGACAACAATCGGATGTTGCTTCTCTTCATTCCGATCCCAATCCCAACTTTCTTCCTCTTTGAATTTCACATCTCTACTAAGAATAATTTTCTTAGTAATGGGATTATAAAGCTTGTAGGCTTTGGAGACTTCACTATAGCCAACAAGAATGCACTTGTCGGATTTGTCATCTAGCGTTTTTCTCTTTTCACCCGGCACATGAGCATAAGCAATGCTCCAAAAGACTCTCAGATGAGCAGCAACCGGCTTGTATCCACTCCATGCTTCTTGAGGAGTCATGCCTTCAACACCTTTTGTAGAAGCTCGATTTAAGAGATACACCGCACAAGCAACGGCTTCTCCCCACAATAAATTTGGAATACTTTTAGCTTTTAACATGCTCCTTGCTAACTCCATAATAGTGAGGTTCTTTCTCTCTGCAACGTCATTTTGTTGCGGTGTGTAGCGAGTGGTAAATTGGTGTCTTATCCCATTTTCTTTGAGAAAATTTGCAAATTCTTGAGAAGAGTATTCGCCACTACGATCGGAGCGCAAAGTCTTCAAAAAGAAACCACTTTGCTTCTCAACTTGAGCTTTGAATTCCTTGAAACGGCCAAATACCTCTGACTTTTCTTTGAGAAAATAAAGCCAAGTTTTTCTACTGAAATCATCAATAAATGTTAGAAAATACCGATTACCTCCAATAGAGGTAGTTTGCATAGGCCCACAAAGGTCAGAGTGAACAAGTTCAAGAGGATTTGATGCCCTCCAAGCTTTTCCAACAGGAAAAGATTCGCGATGATGCTTTCCAAGAGCACATCCATCACATACTTGATCTTGAAGATCTATTTTAGGCATGTCGTGCACCATAGATTTCTTGGACATAAAAGAAAGAGCACTAAAGCTCAAATGACCATACCGAAGATGCCAAAGCCAAGATTTGTCTTTGATGATGGTGCTAAAACAAGGAAGAGCTTCGCCTCGAAACTTCAAAGGAAACATTTTGCTTGGAGTCATTTTCACCTTGGCAATAAGAGCTTTGTCCTTGTCTTTGATCTCGCATGCATCCTCCTTGAAGTGAACTTCATGCCCCTTGGATAGAAGTTGTCCAACACTAAGAAGATTGTGTTTAAGACCTGGAACATAAAAAACATTAGAAATACGTTTCATTCCCTTTCTTGTTTTCACAAGAATGTCTCCGCTTCCTTGAACAAGGAGTCTTTTGTCATCGCCGGTTCGGACTTCACTTTGAAGGGATTCATCCTAAATGACAAAGAAACCTTTGTTCCCGGTCATGTGGTTACTACAACCACTATCTAGAAACCAATCTTCTTCGAGGGCTACTTCTTGAGCACTACAAGCAAGAAAGAGATTACCATCCTCCTTGTTCTCATTTTCTTGGACAAAATTTGACTCCTTAGCTTCTTCCGCCAATCTTTTCTTGCAAAATCTTATAATGTGGCCATATTTTCCACAATGATGGCATTGAACATTAGCATGCTTTCCTCTTCCTCTTCCTCTTCCTCTTGGCGAAGAAAATGGATGAGTGCCTTTCTCATTTTCTTGACTTGGTCCTCCATCGCTTCTTCCTCTTCCCCGATTAAGTACATTTCTCCTCCTCTTCCTCTAGAAGTTCCTCCTTGGAAAAACACCTGAGTCTGAAAAGCTTGTTCTAAAGAAGAAGAGTCAAATTGTTTCATGCGAAGTTCATGGGATTGAAGAGATCCCAATAAACTTTCAATAGAAAGAGAAGATAAATCCTTTGACTCTTTGATTGCAACAACAATATACTCAAATTTCCGAGTCAAACTTCTAAGAATCTTTTCTACTATTCTTTGATCAGAAATTACCTCTCCATTGATCCTCAATTGATTGACAAGAGAGATTACCCGATTGAAATACTCTTCAACAGAATCTGACTCCTTCATTCGTAAAGAATCAAATTCACTTCGAAGAGTTTGAAGCCTCACCATCTTGACTTTATCTTCTCCCTTGTAGGCTGCAAGAAGTGTGTCCCAAGCTTGCTTTGCTGACGTCACCGATGAAATTCGCTCGAAGATTGCTTCATCTACAGCTTGATAGATGAAGAACAACGCCTTCTTGTCCTTCTTCCGGTTCTCCTTCAACTCATGGAGCTGTTGTTGGGTGAATGCTGCCGTGTCCTCTGGTTCAACATAGCCCATCTCGATTATGTCCCATACATCTTGGGATCCATAGAGTACCTTCATTTGAATACTCCATTGATTATAATTTTTCCCCGTAAACCTTGGAAGTTGGGGTTGCGGCAAGCTGTTGGAAGCCATTCTCCAATCTTCAGCCTAGCTCTGATGCCACTATGATGGTGGAGATAGATAATTTTCAAGAGAAATTATCACTTCAAACATAACAAGCTTTTCATTGAACTTAAATCTCAACACCATTACATTACAAACCAACACATGTCTTTATATAGGATTACAAGTGACTCTTCATTAGACTCTTTATGAGTCATAAAAAACTCACACACTGACTCTTTGGATACCACATAACCCATTGAAAACAACCCAACTCTTAGAGTTCCTACAACATATACTAATTAACTGGAAACTCTAAATAGACAACTTCAGTTTGATAACTTCAAACAGGTCAGAACGTTCAAACTTACCATGATGGTCAAGCTTACTTAATTTAATTTCAACAATTTTTGGCAGGATCTACTGAACGCATTTTGCACGAATTAATACATATATACTGAAGAAAGCAGCTCAAATGTGACAGGAAAGCAATTCCACTTCAAGGCCTACAGATTCAAGTTGCAGATCTCGAAGCATGAGTTTTCTTTTCTTTTAGATCTGATCAATCTAACTGCAAATAAGCATACTTAGTGCATGCAATGACCATAGATCATTGTTCATGAAGCAACACTGTATCACACAAATTTCCCTTTTTATTCGCAAACGGCCGACGACATTATAAAGTAATTTTCAGGGATTGATTAAAGCTAAGCATTTTGCTTTCGTAGGACGGTTGTTATCCCTGTTTCTTTCTCTTTGCTTGATTGATGGGTTCACCGAGCAATGACGAAGCCGGGGAAGAAAACCGTAATCTGGTCACTTCACCTCCCAGCAGCTCTGTGTGATCTCCTTCTTCCCTTTCATCTGCTTCTTATCTTCTTTTCTCCTTCCCCGCATCCTCTAATCTTTTCTTCTTCCTCTGTAGCTTCCGTTCTTTTTTCTTTTCTGCAGTTTCCCCTGTTTCTGTTTCAATTTCCAGAAAAATCAGAAAGAGGACAAGTGAATGTGATTATACTCTGACCATGGGGAGGCTACAAGATCTCATTAAAAGCCATGTAACAATCTTGAAGCAATGTGAGAAACAGGAAATGTCAGAAATGTAGTTACAGTTTACCTTTGTCTTTTTTTTATAGTAATTTGAATGAAATCATGTAAGGCTAGGAAGGATTGTGGTCACTATTTGGTTCAAAGAAGAATATGAGAGCATAAGAAGAATTGTGTTCTTCATTTGGTTTTAAGAAGATTGTGCTACTGAATGGATATTACATGACACATCACACATGTAAATCGATAGCCGTAAACTCATTTACCTTTCATGTCTTTTTCTTTACTTTTTTAGCTAAAGAAGACTGAAACATGATGGGAACATTTATATTATCTACTCCATTTGATTTTGATGATGGAAAAGCTGTTATGTAGTTTCCACTTCATGAAGTTTAGGACTCCTGCTATCTGTTTTGAGAAGTTTGACTGGGTTAGAAATCCATGGGCAGCAATCTATGCTCTATCAGATATCTTGTTATAGCACAGCCTTTGAGCAGCTCAAGTTTCGCCGGAAGAACCAGAGGTCAGAATGCTTACGTTCTCGACCGGCTGGCTGGGTTGTTCAAGTCGATGCTGCGATTGACCTGGATCTGAGGAATGCTGCAGCCTGCAGTGGGAGTTGTCCTGTTGGGGCTCCGAGGACACTATAGTTTGGGCTTTGGGTTCGCCAATTTCTGCAGATTCTAGGTTTGAACGCTGAGTCGAAGGCTATTGAGTTGGCTCTCTTAAGTTTAAAGGAGGAAGGTGGCTTCAGAGTTTGGCCTAGGGAGGTGGAACAGGAGTATTTAGACGGAGAACCTATCTTCTGATTCTATTGTATTTCTGCATATTCCCAGATCTTGTAATGAAAAGGCTGATAATATTGCGAGATGATGTGACTGACTTTGGATCTCAGTTTAGATGACTCCGAGGAGGACGGGCATGAAATTTTTGATCGGTTGCTTTGCCGATGTTACTTCTCAACTAATAAAAAAATAATAAATTATAGTTTTTGGCCTTGTGGTTTGAATTAAGTTTCATTTAAGACATGCAATTTTAAAACTTAGGCACCTAACACGTGACATCACGTGACCTAAACCACTGACCTTAAATAAAACATGACACAAATCACAGGGTTTTAAATGAAATTTAATTCAAACCTGAACCATAGGGTCTTAAATGAAACTTCAAAGTGGTAACGTCCGACGGTGGTAAGAGTTAGGTCTCTGAGGTTCAACCCTAAGCCTCCAACAGTTGTTGGAAATGTAGGGCATTTGTCCCCCCTCTATAGTTGCTAAAAAATATGAATTCTTCTGGCTAGAAATTTTATCTTTCTTTGTCATGCTTTGTCAATTATTATTTCCAAGCTACAAAAAGAAAAAACTTGATTATAAGTTGATTTAACAATGTTATGGTAAACAAATATTTAGCCTGTTACATATGAGCTAAAAAAACAAAAATTCTACTATACTTGAGTGACTTTGATTCAGTTAATGGCAAAAGCTTTTAGGGTATTATTTCCAATCAATCTTATCAGAAACGGCACATCCTATCATACGGTTGAGGCTATCTCTTTAAACTATATGGTTTATAATCTAACGGTGGAGGGGAGAGGGAGTCAGTGGTGGACGGTGGAAGAGGAAGAGAGAGAGGTTGGGGGGTGGTTATTAGATTTAAGGAGACCGTGCTTGCTGGCATAGAGGGTCCACTAGTCAGCCTCATAAGTTCAAGTTCATCCTATCATACGGCTCTAATTTGTTTTTTACTAGTAAATACCCGTGTCTATGTAGAGGTGACAATTCGAATTCACGGGTCGGGTTCGAGTCGGGTCGTGTACTGACCCGTTTAATAAAGGCCAAATCCGAACCCAACACGTTTATTAAACGGGTCAGGTTTCCCAACCCGAACCCGACACGTTTATAAACAGGTCAACCCGACCCGACCCGCCTAACCCGTTTATTAAACGGGTCGGGTCGAGTCGAGTCTGGGTCCGGGTCCGTCAGTATCTCTATCTCCCATTCTCCCACACTCTTCTCATCTCCATCGTCCTCGTCTCATCCTCCAGGCGTCCTCCTTCTCTCTCTAAACCCGATGACCACCACTCCAGCGAAGCCCCAGCTCCGGCGGACCTCCTCACGTGAGGCCTACCACCGCAGTCTCCTCGCCCGACTGCTCTCCTCGCTGGAAACTCGCCCGAGCTCCTTCTCTCTCTCGGATCCGGCACCATCACTGATGCGCCCAAACCACTCGTCGTTAAAAGTGACTAGGGCGTCAAAGATTACAATTTATACCGAATCCTACTAACTACTACGTAGCTAGCGGGAGTCCGGGTCGATCCGCAGGGAAATGAGAAATGACTAACGTACTTGATAGATAACTCCAAACAACTAGCTAAAATGATTTGGGTTTTGGATTAATGTCTATTAAAGCAATTAACTAAATGAAGAGAAATATAACTAATATAGAGAGGTCTTGGGATCTCCATTTCATTGTAAGTTCTAATGTAGCCTCCTAAAGAATTGAGGTGTGTAATCCAGTCGGGACGATCGAAATCAAGAAGTCGACAAGCGGGTGATTAGCCTCACTTATCGCTCAACGGAAGTCGGGTTAGGATCATCCGCCGGAAATAATCACATTCACAAAGTCGACGAATGAGTGATTAGCTTCTATCGTCGCTAACGAACCTTCGATTAAGATCGATTCGTCGCAAGAAAAAGATATTGCATGGAGTAGGGCATTGGATCGAGATGGTTCTAGCACCTCGAATCCAATGCAAGAGAAAGATAGAATGGATCCTTTGATTAGAGAGATAGGGATGGTTCTAGCATCCCTAATCTCTAATCTAAGGCTAGTAATCCTCCCAATGTCATTGGATGTGTTTCCAGTACATCCAACTCATTGGGGCATAACAACAAACACCTATCATGCACAAGTCCTAACTCATACCAAAGAAAGGCATTCATCCATTCAACATATGAAATCCATGTACAAAGATAGAGAAATAATGCTCAAATCCATACAATAGATCAATCCCTAAAGATTACACATCAAAACCCTAAGAAAACTACAAAAGAATCCTACAACTACATGGAAATCCCAAGAGATAGGAAGTTAGCTACTCATCTTGGTTGGATCCATGGATGGAGGTTGATGAAGCTCTCCTTCCATGGGTTTCCTCCAAGAAGTCCTCCTCTCAATTGGGTAAAAAAACCTAGAAGGGCTGGAGAAGACTAAGAGAAGATCCCCTAAAATCCCCCCTAAGGGGTCTATTTATAGTCAACAAGCCTCCCCCACTCGAATTAGATCTGGGCCATTGATTTTGCTCGGCTGGCATAAAAGGATCGATCCTCATAGGGTGAAGGATCGATCATTCGCTTCGTGTGATCGCTGGTCCCGTGAAGGATCGATCCTCCCATAGGAAAGGATCGATCTTTTCTTCTTGAATTCTGGCTGCGCCCCGATGAAGATCGATCCTTCCCAGGGTGAAGATCGATCCTTCAGAACTTGCGTTCTGTCACTGAGAAAATGCGCAAAAATGATCGATCCTCTCATGGTATAGGATCGATCCTTGTTGTCCTGATTGGCTCCTTCTTGAAGCACTTCAAAGGATCGATCCTTCATCAATACAGGATCGATCTTCTTCATAAAAACTGGCCTGAATGACATCGTTTAAGCTCGGAACTTAATCCAATCCTCGTTGAGGGCACTTGTACCTGTAATAGGGTAAAATCCATCAGTAAGGCCTTGCTCGGAGACTAACAAGGCCAAGTTAAAGAGTGATTTATGCACTTTTCACGTCTTATCACACCCCCTAACTTGAACTTTGCTAGTCCTCGAGCAAAGCAAAAGAAAAATAACTAGAAGGGAAAGAGAAGAAATAAGAAACTCAAAAAGAGCAATCCCCCGATCAACAATTAGTCACTTCTCATAAAGCTTTGGTTCTTATACGATCAAAATTCATTCATATGCACACATAGATTCAAATGCATAGTTCCATCCATCAACCCATAGCACAAGTAAAATGCAAGCGAATAATTCCATCAATAGCATCATTCAAACACTTCAAAGCACTTGAACAAGATTAAAGCTCATCTAAGCGATCCGTGTAGTGAAAGTCGCTACTCAAGTATTCGGGGTCTCATAGTCATTCAAGTAGGGTTCCAATCAAAACTAGACATCCTTAGTGTTTTACACCGGTCGAACAAATGACAAGTTTAATAAAATCTTTGTTCTTTTTTTTTTTTTTTTTTTTTTAACTCTGACTAAAACTAGTGGTCGTGCAATGCCATGATCCCTTAGGCTTTCTACTAGGCCCATGTAACAGGATTTAGGCCAGTGGCTCCTCGGTCAGATGACCTAAAGGCACTGGGTGTTGAGACACCCCTCAGGCTTAATTTCCTGAACCTAGCAGGCCACGAATCACAGCTGACCAACAAGCTTTTATTTGATACTAGTGTGACCGTGCAATGCCTTGATCCCTTAAGCTTTCTACTAGGCCCATTTAACGAGTGTTAAATCAATGACTCCCAAGCCAGATGGCTTTGGGGCATTAGGTGTTGAAGCACCCCTCGGGTCTAACTACTCGAGCCTAGAAGGCTACGAATCAAGACTAGTCAGTTTTGTTAACTTGGCTCTCGGCCTCTAACTTAGCTTCGAACCCTACTACAAGTCATCTCAATCGAGTGTAAATAGCCTTGGACTCCCAATCTATCAAGGTCCCCCAATCAAACACTACTTGCCCCCTCATACAAGTGTAAGTGCACAAGTGGATTGGATCACTTAAATGTCCTTAATGCATGACAAGAAGAATTAAAGTAGAAGAATAACACTACTCATGAAATGATTTGCCAAATTTTACAAAGCATGAGAATCAAGATGAATTATGCAATAGTCATCCATGCTAGCATACGAGTTGAAAATTTTTCGCATATTTACCAATCAAATAAACGTGTGACTAACTGTAGATCGATCACAGGTTATCTATAAACATGATGCAATCATACCCCTAACTTAAACGGGTTTGTCCTCAAGCACGGAAGAAGGGTAAAGTGTAGAGATAACCTTGTGACGAAATGGACGAAAATGTGACCTTGACAAAAGATATAAAAGGAGTTACAGTCAAGGTTAGTCGTGAAAAACCGTATTATTGTGATGTCAAAATGTCGTATTTTGCGTTGCTATCCAAAGCTCGTATGCCCTGTAAAAACATAGAGAAAATACCACCCATAGCATTATGAAAATCAAAGAATAGATATGATAAATTTTTGAGAAAAATTGGGCAGCATTCCCTCTATTTATTCAATACGCCCAAGGGCTGTACAAAGATGCCAATTGCATCCAACATGTTTACATTCAAATTGAAATACAGAATTGTAACTACCCCAACCATTTACAAGCATCCATCCACATTCATATACATATATCCACAGACAGACACATACATCCACATTCAGACAGACACACCCGGGGCACACCCCCACCGCCAAAAATCATGTATATATATATATATCCACTATCATCGATGCCAACCATATACAAAAGTAGAGCAGTGGAATACAAAAAGTTACCCACCCTCCAAACACAAAAAGAGATACACTCCAACCATCCAGAAAATACAGAAAATACCCCTAGATATAGTCTATCATCCCTGAGGTGCCGGCTCTGAACAGGTAAACGGCTGGGAAGAAGCGATATCTGTGACAGGTGGAGGAGGAGGGTGAATCAGTGGCCGGCCCAGAGGAAGATGAAGAAGATGCCGGCTGCGAGGATGGTGTGGAAGAAGCTTGCCCGGCTGGTGAGGAAGAAGGAGAGGATGCCGCAGCCTTGCCCTTCCCGGCGGTCTTCTTGATGGCGGCGGTATGCTTGCGAACCATCGAGGTGAATGGAAAGGATATGCCTTGGGGTGAAGTGGAACCACAAAGATGGCCGGCGACGACGAGCTTGAAGGATGAGGCGGCACCGGCGGCTCGATGGAAGGTGATGACGAAATGTGGACGGCGCCGGGGTCGATTGAGGGAAGTGGAGTGAAGGGGAGGGGTAGTGGAGGTACTGGGAGGTGGAGGGCGGCGGCGATTTGCGCCGGAGGCGAAAGGACCCCGCCGATCACAGAGATGTGAGAGGAGGTGGGGTAAATGTGGGGGACAGGAGCTCGATCGAGTGGCGAAGGGAAGTGGAGGGTGGTCGCGGACACCTTGGGAAGGTCGGCGGCGGTGAAATCCGGCCGGAGGAGAGGGTGGCGCACCGGTTGGAGGCAGCGAAGAAGAGATGTGGCATCCGGGCGAACAGGGGAAGGGGGAGAGATGATCGATCTTAGGGCTTGGGGCCCTAAGTCGATCTCCCGCGGCTATATATTTTTTTAACCATCCCCGCAAAAGATCGATCTCTTGAGAGAGGGAAGATCGATCTTTTGAACACGTGGCAGCATCATAACGGTTCTCACTTAAGTCGTGCTGACGTGTAAGAGTAGGTATGATCGATCTTTCTATGATCAAGGATCGATCATCCAGAAATCATCCCTCTGTCACGAATAAATTCGCAAAACTGATCGATCATGAGGGATTGAAGGATCGATCTTCTCAAAACCAATCCCCTGTCACGAATTAATTCGCAAAAATGATCAATCATGGGGTATGGAAGGATCGATCACTCGCCCCCAGGTTCCAGCGTACATTCAATCGGACATAAAGGATCGATCCTCACCGCTTGGAGGATCGATCTTTTATGTACCAAAATGCAAAACTGGGCTGAAAACTTGGGAATTCGCCCCATACACCCCAAACATGAATACTAGGCTCCTTAGGCATGAAAATACCACAATACAAACACTCTAAACCAGACAACACATCAATCATCCAACAAATTCAACATATCATCTTGACATCACAATTATTCCAACAAAGATCAAATCAAAAACACACCAAAATCAAACATGCAAATAATAGGAAAAACAATCAATCATGCAAAGAAGAAATAACAAGAAAATTTAGAAAAATACGAAAAAAGGATGGGTTGCCTCCCATCAAGCGCTTGATTTACCGTCTCTAGCTTGACACAATGTAAGCTTACTCATCAAATTTCGATGTCCCTCTAAATGGTGGTCGCATCTAGAAATGCGAGATCGAAGCCATTTTCGAAGAACTTTATTTAAATGCCAATGATAAAACCACATTTCTTTCATCACAAGCTATTTTAACTTTATGTCCATTTTAGCACAAAAGGTGTCACGTTTTTTATTAACGGTTTTATAAGGCCGAATGAATGTATGCATGAACGCGGGAAATGGGGCGGCATTCGAGATGAGCAATGCTAGTGTTGTGGCAAATATTATTGTGGAGGAAGATATAGATGGTGACAAATCAAAGTCATGTCTCCACCAAGGAGTAGCACAATCATTGCCTATATAATCACATTTAAGAATGGGCAAGACCTCATCCAAAATTTCAAAAGTCTCTAATGCCAACAACATATATTGGCCTTCATCATCACAATCATGAGAGATCGATAACCTTTCTTGAAAAACAATCAAACTCGGCTCGTCAACATTAGTTACGTCCTCCCAAAACACCTCATAGATAGGCATATTAACCTCATAGGAGTCCCCGAAAATTGATATATCCTCACTAAAGACTTCATAAACCGGCATATTGATATCACAAGCATCCTTCTCATAATTGGGTATGTCTTCGTAAAATGCTTGATATACTAGAAAATTAATATCATAACCACCATCATCAACCTCTTCATCATTACCAAGTAAATCATTCAAGCATTCAACATCGTCATGATCATTCCATACATCAATCATAAAACATTCTTTTTCACATGCATAATGCTTAGATGAATCAAAAATGTTAAGCCGTATCTCCATGTTGCCAAATGTAACGGTCATGACTCCATTCCTACAATTTATTAAAGCGTTGGCTGTGGCAAGGAATGGTCGACCTAGAATGATGGGAATGGACTGTTTATGCCTTGGTCCGGGCTCCATGTCTAAGACAACAAAATCGACCGGGAAAACACATCGATCAACCTTGACTAATATGTCTTCAAGAACACCCCGTGGTGTCTTGAGAGATCTATCGGCCAATTGCAAAGTCATCGAGGTCGGCTTGAGCTCTCCTAAGCCAAATTTACAAAACAAGGAGTAGGGCATGAGATTCACACTAGCTCCTAAATCAAGAAGAGCCCCCTCAATCAATTGATCTCCTATGATGCAAGAGATGGTAGGACTGCCGGGGTCTCTCAATTTCGGAGGTAGATCGAGTTGAAGAATAGAGCTAACTTGCTCAGTTAGGAAGAGCTTTTTAGAGACATGAGATTTGGATTGCCTCTTATGGGTACACAAGTCTTTCAAAAATTTGGCGTAAGAAGGCACTTGCTTGATGGCATCCAACAAGGGCAGGTTGATGTGAACTTTCTTGAAAAGTTCTAGCATCTCCTCATACTTGCCCACCTTCCAAGGTTGGGATGTAGCTTGAGGATCAACTAGTGCTTGCGGGTATGGCGCCTTAGGAATGTAAGCTTTGGTTGGTAAAGGATCGAGTAGACTAGGCTCAGTTTCCTTGAAAGATGGCAATTGACTTGAAGAATCATGAGGAGCATGAGGAGGTGATGCTTGAGAATCATTCATCAAAGTAGACAAATGAGGTTTATGTCCTTGCCCTAATGTGGTGTCTTTAGGCATCTCAACATTAGGAAAGATCTTTCCACTCCGGAGGGTAGTGACCGCTTGCACTTCCTCGTGAGTGGAATCGATAAAATGTTGGCCTTTAGGGTTTGCTATGGGTTGACTAGGAAGTCTACCCTCCTCCCTTCTTGCCATAGTATTGGCCAATTAGCCTATTTGCACTTCCAACTTTGCAATGGATTGGGAATGAGAATGCAAAAGTTGGGTACTTGTCTCAAAAGAGTCCAAAGCCTTGAGAAGCCTTTCCTCAATACACGGATCACGTTTCGGAGCTTGAGGGGCTTGATGGGCTTGATAAGGAGCTTGATATGTGGAAGGCCCAGGTGGCCTTTGATTCCAATTTGGAGGATGAGAGGATTGAGGATAACTCGCCACTTGAGAGGGATATGCATTAGGGGCTTGAGGCGGATATGCATGAGGAGCTTGAGGTGGCCGGTAGGTGGATTGATTTTGTGGAGGTGGGTTAGAATGATATGGCGCTTGGTACCTAGGAGGATAGCTTGGGGCTTGATTGCCCGAAATCGGAGGCCTAGGATTGTATGCATTTGGATAAGGGTCATAAGTAGGCTTTGCTTGATTGAAAATCGCATTGATATGCTCTTGCACGAGCTCCGGGTACTCACTTGCCAAATGGCAATCGGTAACTACATGGCCGGGAGTCGAACAAAGGAAGCAAAGTTCTCCCAATGATGGAGAATTGAGTGGGTAGCTCGATGAAGAAGGAGTAGGAATTTGATTCAAAGAATGAGCAAGAACTTGATCAACTTTCCTACTTAGAGTATCGATTTGTTGTGAAACACGGGTAGCTTCGGATAACTCTAAAAATCCTCTCGGGTTGGATTGTCCCTTAGCACCTGAGGTCTCCCTAACATTTCTTGAAGTGTAGGCATGGTTTTGGGAATTAATGGCAAGCTTTCCAAATAAAACCCATGAGTCATCATAGGGATTTGTCATGAACACCCCACCACAAGCGGTGTCTACATCTTGTTGATGACGTATTCTAAGGCCATTGTAAAAATAATCAACAAGAGACCACTTAGGGATTTGATGGTGTGGGCATTTCCTAATAAGCTCTTTAAACCTATCCCAAGCATCATGAAAAGGTTTGTCATCCTCTTGACGAAAAGTTGCTATTTGGGTTCTCATTTCATGAGTCTTGGCGATAGGAAAGAACTTTTCTAGAAAAGCACTTTGTAATTGGTCCCAAGTAGTGATAGTTTGGGGCTCAAGGGATCCTAACCAATGCTTGGCTTTGCCCTTCAAGGTAAATGGAAACAATTTCAATCTCATTGCATCCTCGGTAAAGTTTGGGATTTTGACCGTGGAACTCTTTTCAAGAAAATCCTCGAGGTGATAGTAAGGGTCCTCATTACTCAAGCCGTGAAAGTTTGGAAGAAATTGAAGGAATTGAGGCTTAAACTCGTAATGTGCGGCTTGAACAATGGGTTGTTGTATGCCCGATGTAGGTGCAAAAGTAGTAGGGACATAATAATCCCTCATACTCCTACGGTCCGGGATTGGATTGACATTAGGATTGGGGTCTGGGTTGGGAGCATCCATGATTTTAGGAAAAATGAGGTCCTTATGCAAGGGTATGCTTGAAGATGTCCTAGAATCTAGGAATTCTTGCAAGGTGATGTCTAAATCGGAATCCGAATCCTCATGCACACTCATTCACACATATAAGAACTTGGACCATACAAGGTAAGAGATACATTACAGTGGGCTGGTCCAAGAACTTTGTATCCTCGCCCGTAGATGAGTCGTTTCGCCGCTCGGAAGCTTCACCTACCAACACAAAAAGATATACAATATAAGCAACGTTCTATTTTTGGTATTTTGTAATAAAAGAAAATAAAGCAATCTAATTGAATGAAGGAATTTATCAAGTAAGAAATTCAAATCAACAAGTCCCCGGCAACGGCGCCAAAAATTTGACGCGCCCAAACCACTCGTCGTTAAAAGTGACTAGGGCGTCAAAGATTACAATTTATACCGAATCCTACTAACTACTACATAGCTAGCGGGAGTCCGGGTCGATCCGCAGGGAAATGAGAAATGACTAACGTACTTGATAGATAACTCCAAACAACTAGCTAAAATGATTTGGGTTTTGGATTAATGTCTATTAAAGCAATTAACTAAATGAAGAGAAATATAACTAATATAGAGAGGTCTTGGGATCTCCATTTCATTGTAAGTTCTAATGTAGCCTCCTAAAGAATTGAGGTGTGTAATCCAGTCGGGACGATCGAAATCAAGAAGTCGACAAGCGGGTGATTAGCCTCACTTATCGCTCAACGGAAGTCGGGTTAGGATCATCCGCCGGAAATAATCACATTCACAAAGTCGACGAATGAGTGATTAGCTTCTATCGTCGCTAACGAACCTTCGATTAAGATCGATTCGTCGTAAGAAAAAGATATTGCATGGAGTAGGGCATTGGATCGAGATGGTTCTAGCACCTCGAATCCAATGCAAGAGAAAGATAGAATGGATCCTTTGATTAGAGAGATAGGGATGGTTCTAGCATCCCTAATCTCTAATCTAAGGCTAGTAATCCTCCCAATGTCATTGGATGTGTTTCCAGCACATCCAACTCATTGGGGCATAACAACAAACACCTATCATGCACAAGTCCTAACTCATACCAAAGAAAGGCATTCATCCATTCAACATATGAAATCCATGTACAAAGATAGAGAAATAATGCTCAAATCCATACAATAGATCAATCCCTAAAGATTACACATCAAAACCCTAAGAAAACTACAAAAGAATCCTACAACTACATGGAAATCCCAAGAGATAGGAAGTTAGCTACTCATCTTTGTTGGATCCATGGATGGAGGTTGATGAAGCTCTCCTTCCATGGGTTTCCTCCAAGAAGTCCTCCTCTCAATTGGGTAAAGAAACCTAGAAGGGCTGGAGAAGACTAAGAGAAGATCCCCTAAAATCCCCCCTAAGGGGTCTATTTATAGTCAACAAGCCTCCCCCACTCGAATTAGATCTGGGCCATTGATTTTGCTCGGCTGGCATAAAAGGATCGATCCTCATAGGGTGAAGGATCGATCATTCGCTTCGTGTGATCGCTGGTCCCGTGAAGGATCGATCCTCCCATAGGAAAGGATCGATCTTTTCTTCTTGAATTCTGGCTGCGCCCCGATGAAGATCGATCCTTCCCAGGGTGAAGATCGATCCTTCAGAACTTGCGTTCTGTCACTGAGAAAATGCGCAAAAATGATCGATCCTCTCATGGTATAGGATCGATCCTTGTTGTCCTGATTGGCTCCTTCTTGAAGCACTTCAAAGGATCGATCCTTCATCAATACAGGATCGATCTTCTTCATAAAAACTGGCCTGAATGACATCGTTTAAGCTCGGAACTTGATCCAATCCTCGTTGAGGGCACTTGTACCTGTAATAGGGTAAAATCCATCAGTAAGGCCTTGCTCGGAGACTAACAAGGCCAAGTTAAAAGGGTGATTTATGCACTTTTCACGTCTTATCACTCACCACTCAACACCACCACCTCCGACCTCCCGGGCCCCATCTGACTCCAGATCCGGGTACCCGAGCTTCTTCCAGCCTCTTCCCGACCACTTCCCGGCAAGATCCGCAGTTGCGACGTCGTCCCCCTTGTTGGCGACCGTCGTCCCCGAGGAGGCGCTGGAGGCAAGAGACGTGGGAGGAGGAGGAGGAGGAGAGAGGGGCGGCCGGTGAGAGGGTTGGGAGAGGAGAACGGAGGAGGAGAGAGGGGCGGTCTAAGGGCGGTGGACCCCGAGGGAGATGCAGGGAGCTCTGGTGTGCGCCGAGCTCTGTGTGGTGGTCGACGATGATCGGAGAAGTGGACGGTGCTCGGGTGGGCTCCCGACATGGACGGAGGCGGGGGAGGTTGAGCAGCGTCGAGGAAGATGGGGCGGCGGGGTGCTGGATCCGAGGAGAGGAAGACGGGGGCGGCACGGCGTGGACGGAGGCCGGGGAGGTTGAGCGGCGTCGAGGAAGATGGGGCGGCGGGGTGCTGGATCCGAGGAGAGGAAGACGAGGCCGGCCGGCGAGAGGAGGATTGGGAGTCTTGGGACTTGGGAGACGAGAACAGAGGAGAAGGAGAGGAGAGAGGAAGAGAGGGGGGTGAGTGGGTGACCGGGTGACTTGAGGTTGATTATTATGGGTTTTTTCTTATTATTATTTTTTATTATTAAACGGATAAACGGGTTGACCCGCGGACTTGAGGTTGATTATTATGGGTTTTTTCTTATTATTATTTTTTATTATTAAACGGATAAACGGGTTGACCCGCCTAACCCGCGGGTCAACCCGACCCGACCCGTTTATAAACGGGTCATAAACGGGTCGACCCGTTTATGACCCGAACCCGTTTATACCAAACCCAAATCCGTTTATCTCGGGTCGGGTCGGGTGCATGGGTCATGACCCGGATTGCCACCCTTATGCCTATGACACGGATATTATAATTTTTTTTGTGATTTATAAGTTAGTTAATGTTTGAGCAATTGTTCGAGAGTGAAGATTTACAATATCCATTTATCTAGAGGCGTAGATCTTTTTATTCGAAAATTATGAAACCCAATAGTGTCTTAACCTTGGATCTTTACTCGAATAATGCTAAAAAAAGATAGCTCCAGGTTTTGTATTGGCTCATATCTGAGTCGTTGAATCATAAAGATCAACGGCCCATGTAAGGGAAGGCTTAGGGTTACAAATCCAAGCCTAACCTTTTTCATCTCGCTACCAAAAATTAAAAGAGGCGAACATTGTCCTCGTGGCAAACCTTATCCCCACAAATCACAACTTCTACAACATTCCTCAAATACAAAAATCAAATACAACTGCAACAACTCCCTAGACAGAATCATGCATGCAATGACACAGTAACTTCTTTTTTTCAATGAAGCATGAAGCTACCATATATTTCATACAATTTCCTTCTCTATTCCATTAGAGATTCCCTCTCCTCTCTCTGATAGCACACCAATATTAAGCACCCAAATGCATTTCATCAAGCACACCAATTTCCTTCTCTATTCTTCCTCTCTCTGATAGCACCCCAATTTTCATCAAGCATCCAAATGCATTCAAACATTTCATGTGTTTTAGGAGAGGCATGTGTGGGGATTATATTAACTTAAGAGTGATTGATGCATGTTGAGAAATCAATATACTTGCCAGAGGGCAGCAAAAAGGCTACTACTAAGTGTTAGAAAGTGAATCAATAAAATCAACTATTAATAGCAGCTTAATCAGTACACGTTAAACAGCTCAAAGACGTTAATTAATGTCTACATACATAGAACTGACGTAAATTTTTACTGCTTGTATCTTTGCTAATGCCATCAAATCGTACATTTGAAACATTAGTGTTCATAAGCAAAAAAAAACACATAAAATTTAAGTTCCCACAAAGAATCAATTCAAACACTTAAATGATTCAACTATAACATCAAGTTTAATTAACTGGTCCAATCCGTTAGATCAATCAAGCCCACACAGAGCTGTAAACTAATAGAACCCACAAATGAAATCGCCATCGGAATCCAAAACAAAGGACAAAATATATGAAATGATCCCATTTATTAATTAGTAAGTGCGACATGAAAGAACTAAGCAAGAAATGTATACATCACATTTGTGAAGAACCTGCTAACATGAAAGAACTTAGCAGGAAATGTACACATCTGTTATATTTGACTTCAGCGTTCTATTTACAGCAAGAACTAAGCAAGAACCTCCTAACATGAAGTGGGATGCATTACATTTGTTTTATTTGAGTTCAGTGTTCTATTCCTAGCTTTGAAGTAAAGCTTAAAATACAATGACAAAGGCATTAGCTTTGAAGTACAACTAAAAATAAGACAGTTATGAAGATCTCATAGATCTGCTGCAAGACCAAGGAAAAAGTTTACAACAAACCATAAAAATGAGAGCTTGCAGGAGGATATCTTTGCTAATGCCATCAAATCATACATTTGAAACATTAGTGTTCATAAGCAAGAAAAACACATAAAGTCAAGTTTCCACAAAGAATCAATTCAGTAAGTAATATGCCAAAATAAAATATTTGAATCTTTTCAGCTTTGGTACTAACACCTCCCATAAATATTTGAATCGGCACTCACATCTTTCACCGTGGTTGAGTGTGACTCGTGTGCATTATATTTCTACATACAGATTAATTAGCTAGAGCCTACTATCATGTGCACATATGCCCAATCCACCAAATATTGTTATCAAGTACATAGATCACAAATCTTTAGAAAAAAAGCATGTCAACTATTACACCCTCAAAACAGAGCCTGATAGGCTGACATAAAAGCCGAACCCCCCAATCACCAGTTACTATTATCAAGTACATAAGATCACAAATCTTTAGAGAAAAAGCAAGTAATCTTTAAGGAAACATTTCTCGTCAACGGTCACTAGCTTCAAAAAGATCATGCAAGTAATCTTTCAAAGACCAAACAATCTCCTATCTAACTTGCTCTCTCACATTTCAATTGTACAATAGAAAATAAACATCCTATGCTTAGGCGAGAAAGATAATTCTTACTTGAAAACACGGTTGCGGAGGAACCAGAGAAGAGGCGTCCCCGCCCCGGATCCGCCGTCCCCGCCCCGGATCTCCCGTCACCCGCCGTCCACCGGCCCCGGATCTCCCGTCACCCCCCCGTCCCCGCCCCGGATCTCCCGTCACCCGCCGTCCACCGTCCCCCGCTCAAAAGAAACTCGCCGATCCAGCCCCCCCCCCCCAAGCCGGCGGCGCTCCCCCAGCCCCCCCCCCCCCGGCGGCCTCCAGCACCCCTTTCCAATTTTTTTCCTTGTTTTTTGATTTTTTTATTTTTGAAAAGTAAAAACGGATGTTGCTTTTTTTTTAATTTTGACAAGTATCTCTCACTTGTACAATTATTAATTTTTGCAATGTAGATGAAATTTATCACAAACTGATTTTTAATTTGTTTTACTAATTTTTGACTCAAGTTACTTTCCACAACTCTACAATTGAAAAAAGTGGAAAGTAACTTGTACAAGTTACTTTCTATATGTACAAGTTACACTTATACAATGTAACGTTTCACATTTACAAAAAAAAATGGAAAGTAACTTGTACATATGGAAAGTTACTTGTACATAGTGGAAAGTAACTTGTACAATTATAAAATAGTGGAAAGTAACTTGTATATTTACAAAAAAATGAAAAGTAACTTGTACATTTATAAAAAAAATGGAAAGTAACTTATACATTTGTAAAAAAATGGTAAGTAACTTGTCTCACATGTTACTTTCCATTGGTTTAATCTGGAAAGCAACTTAGTTTCCTTTAGTTTAATCTGGAAAGTAACTTACTTTCCATTAGGTAATTACTTTTCACTGGGAATACGAACAGTCATTAAAAATATGAACAATCACTGGAAGGGCATTTTAGTATTAAAAAAAAGTGTTTACCCTAAATGCCTTAAGGAAAAGGTATTTGGTGTTTTGGGCAAATATTTCCTTATCCAAGCCTTAAGCGCCAATTATCTGTAAATAAAACATGACACAAAACCACGGGGTTTTAAATAAAACTTAATTCAAACCCGAACCATAGGGTCTTAAATGAAACTTCAAAGTGGTAGTATCCGACGGTGATAAGAGTTAAGTCTTTGAGGTTCAACCTAAGCCTCCAACAATTGTTGGAAATGTAGGGC
>OY986974.1:17324655-17462052 GCA_963920575.1 Narthecium ossifragum | reverse complement strand
AAAATCCACGGCAATGACACGGGTCCACACACACCAATCCAAGTGATATTTTCTACTCCGGTAAAGATTTATATATACGCTACACATCCTTTCAATCTGTAAATATCTATCGATTGAGTGTATCATTGAATCGGTAAAATACTATCGATTAATTGATCTAATTCATCGGGAGACACCAATGACAGATTAGGTGACATGACTCGCAGATTAGGTGACTCTAATCGTCACCGATTGAAGGCATGTGCATCCCATGTATAGGGGTGGCAATTCAGGTTCGTGGGTCGGGTTCGGGTCGGGTCATACACTGACCCGTTTATTAAATACCAAATCCGAACTCGACCCGTTTAATAAACGGGTCTGGTTTATAAAACCCAAACCCGACCCATTTATAAACGGGTCAACCCGACCCGACCTGTCTAACCCGTTTATTAAACGGGTCAGATCGGGTTCGGGTTGACCCGCCATGGCCCAGGAGGGAGAGGCGGCGCCGGCAGCCGGATATGGCCGGATCTAGCCGGATCTGGCGGGATCTGGTCGAGAAACAGCCGTAACTGGCCAGGAAACAGCCGGATCTTGCCGAATCTTGCTGGATCTGGCTGGATCTGAGTTGTGGACGGGCGGATCTGAGTCGTGGACGGGCGGATCTGAGTGGTGGACGGGTGGATCTGAGTTGTGGACGGGCGGATCTGAGTCGTGGACGGCGGATCTGGGCGGATCTGAGTTGTGGATGGGCGAATCTGAGTCGTGGATGGCCGGATCTGGCCGGATCTGAGTCATGGACAACAGTGGGGCTTCGTGATCGGTGGCGGTCGTGGTCGATGGCAGGCGTTGTCGATGGCTTCGCGATCTGAGTCGTGGAGGACCAGGGGGCCGCACCACTGTGGAGGACCAGGGGGGGCGCTGGTTGTTGGAGAGGAGAAGATGGAGGAAGTAGGAGGTGGGTTAGGATGGTCGGGGAAGAAGAGAGGGAGGAGAGGAAGAGAGGGTTGGGAGAGGAGGAGAAGTGGAGAACAAAGGGTTGGGAGAGGGGCGGTGGCCGATGGGTTAGGATGGTCGAGGAGAAGGAGGAGAGGAAGAGAGGGTTGGGAGAGAAAGAGTGGGTTTGTTTTTTTTTTAAACGGGTAAACGGGTTGACCCGTCTAACCCGTGGGTCAATCCAATCCGACCGGTTTATTCGACCAGTTTATGACCCGAACCTGATTATGTCAAACCCAAACCCATTTAACTCGGATCAGGTCGGATCGGATTCACGGATCACCCCTACCCATGTACCCCAATCGCGGTCCTTTGTAGGGGTGAACGTTCGGTTTTCGGTTTGGTCTTCGGTCCAGAACCGAAAAACCGAACTTTGTTCGGTCCAGAAATTTGAGAACCGAACCGAACCGAACTTTCTTAAAGAACCGAACCGAACCGAACCGAAGTTTTCAAAAGCACATTTAAAAGAACCGAACCGAACCGAAGTTATTAAAGAACCGAACCGAACCGAAATTGTTCGGTCCAAATCCCTAAAAACCCAACTTTTTATAATAAAAAAATTAAAGACTCTCAGCTGACATTCTCAGTTCCTTGTACAAATTTTACAAACTCCAGCAATGGCAACAATGGGAAGTTATGGTGCAACACTGAGAAAAGAGTGCAACGTATGTTCTCATTCCCATTTATCAAATAAATTAAGTCTTAGTCAGAATTATAAACATATAAACTCAACCGTTTCTATAGCTATACAGCAAAAGAGTACTAATTTTATGATGGGACCAAAAAAAAAAAGAGAGAAAGCATGGCTGGGCATCCGAGGCCAAAAGAGAGAAAGAAACATCCCAAAGGAAGGAACTCTAATGAGATGCTCACCACACTGTCTTTCCTCCAGTTCATTCGTTGGAATGCTGACAGTCCTGCACACAATACTCTTTCAATCCATCACTTTTGCAGACCCACTGTATCATAAATACCTGCAAATAATTATCATAGGGCCTCGTCGTCGTCGTCGAACCCGTTGGAGGCCAGAGGCAGAGACAATGCTGGTGGTGGTGGGAGGGAAGGATCCGGCCTGGAGGGGTTGGAGGCGGAGGCGAGCAGAGGAGGAGCACAGGGCCTCGTCGAACCCGTTGGAGGCGAGAGGCGGCGGAGCCGCGGAGGTGTCAGCAGAGCACAGGGCCTTGTCGTCGTCGTCGAACCCGTTGGCCGTTGGAGGCGAGAGGCGGCGGAGCCGCGGTACGCGGAGGTGTCAGGCTGTCAGCAGAGCACTGTCAGGTAGGTTAGAAAAGAATAGTGGGTGAGAAATGAGAATTGAGAAGGAGAATTGGAGAAAGGTCAATGCTAAAGGCCGTGGAAGAGTGGTTGCGGGCCTGCCAGCCTATGGCCTGTGGGCTGTGGCTGTGGATCCCGATGGGTTAGACCAACTATACCGGACCGGGTTTTTTGGGTTAGACCATGTTAAATTAGTTCGGTTTTTCAGTTTTAAATCGAATTTGTAAATTCAGAATCGAACCGAATCAAACACCGAATTATTAATATATTTAAAAATCGAATCGAATCGTTTGAATCGAAAAATTGAATCGATTGGACCGAATTAATTCGATTCGATTCGATTTTTCGGTTTCGGTTCGGTTCTGTTCACCTCTAGTCCTTTGTACTCTGGTGCATCTGTAAGTGACACTTCACCACTTCAGCCCCCACTTCCACTGGCGCACAAGGCCATGGTCACCGGGACCGGCGCCTTCCTCCGCCGGTGGGCTTCGTCAGAACTACTATGCAGCCGCCGGCGATGCCCCTTGATGATCCCGGCCCCTCATCCCGTTGCCTCCCTGTTCTCCACCACTGCCATCACCACCACGTCAGCTGCGGAACCCGGTCCACCGCCGATCCGCGTCGCGATTACCCACTCGGCAGGACGGGGCGTCTTCGCCACCCGCCCTATCCGCGCGGGGGACCTCATCCACACCGCCCAGCCTCTGCTCACCCACCCCGCCCCTTCCCTCCCCCACCCAGTAACCCCTCGTCCTCTTCGTCTCTTCCTCTACTTCATGGCAAAATTCTATCTTCCTTCCTGTATGCTAAGTTTTTATGCCCTTTTGAAATCTTTGCAGGTTTGCTACTATTGCCTGAGGAAGTTAGGAAATGAAGCTTCTCCGGTTAATCCATCGTCGTCGAACTCCAACCTTCAGTATTTTTGCAGCGAGAGTTGTCAAGATCACTCCAAGGTTGGTTTTTTCTTGGTTTTATCTCCCCTCTCTTCTGTGCTTTGTGGCATTAATGTCGATTCCCTTAGACATGGAAGTTTTTAAGTAGTAAGAAGTCTTAAGTTTTTTGTCAATCTTTGATCACTCCAAGGTTGGTTTTTTCTTGGTTATATCTCCCGTCTCTTCTCTGCTTTGTGGCATTAATGTCGATTCCCTTAGACATGGAAGTTTTTAAGTAGTAAGAAGTCTTAAGCTTGATACAGAACTCCTTGCGTAGTCACTCTTTGATTAGTGGTTGTTTCTGAAAAACTTTTGCTCACTTTGATGTTAGTACCTGTATGTTTGTTGGATAATAAGGGTAGTCTTTATGTTGCTTGATTTGTCATTCATGTTCACAAGACTTATTTGCAAGCTGTAATTTTCTTTGGTTAGCTGATCAATAAAAATTTTATTGTTCGCATGCTTAGGTTTTTTATGAAGTTGAGAGAAGAGTAGATTGGTCATTGTATGATGATCATTGCAGGTATGCAAGTAGTGTTTTGTTGATAATATATTCACTACTGTGGCCATAGTTAAAAAGTTGGTGCATTTGTTCCCTTCTTTGTCCTGAATCGTTAGCAGTCATCACATGGACTTTCTTTCTCCTATTCACCTGTAACTATTCTTTCTGTTGCTACTGGACCTTTTTGCCTTCACAATAACTTGGTTCCTTATTAATAGTGGTCTCTGTTGCATATTTCTTTCATCCAACTCAATAATTATTGAGTACAATTATATTATTTGGGCCATACTTTCCTTCTGCCAGATTTCTATTTTACCTTTCAGTTCATTACTCTGAGCATTGCTTTTATCCCTGAATCCAATGCATCCTTCTTTCGATTTCGGCAGCTAATGTGTAACTTATTTAACTTTATATCTTCTTTCTATGTCACTGCTTGCTGCATATTCCTACACTTCTAAGGGTGTCAATTTGGCGCCGAAATTCGCCAACCTGGTCTTTATCAGAAATTGATCCTCATCCGACAGGGGTGATGGAATACTCATGCTTTGTCTCTTAGTACTACATTCGACTGTGTTTTTCTTGTTTACTTCAATAGGCGGAACAAATAACAACTAGTATCATTGGTAGGTGAAAGAGTGGAGAAGAGATGTTAAATCACTATTCAAACTACCTGGGTTTGTCTCATTGCCAATTAGGAGATGCTACGATGATAATCTGATGAATTCAAATAGGACCCAATACTTTCAAATATGTGCAAGCATTGAGCTAGGTAAGACCAACTTTTAAAGTTAAATTACATACCAAGCCTATCAAAAAATTTATCATGGTCTGGTTTGAGCACTCCGAATTTATGTGCTAAACAAGTTGTAGGTAGAAATAGCATGTCCACTATTATATTGCTCTCACTTTTCTCCTCTCTGAAGAGTTCCTTGTGCTTATTATTTCTGAAGGGAACAAGGATTGAAATATCCATTCATGTTAAAGCGGTTGGCTTGCATGGTTCTATCCGGGGCAGCATCTGCAGACAGTCTTGACATTCTTCAACGAGCCAATTTACTTCCTGAAACAATTGTACAGGTGAAAGTTGCTTTACCTACTGAATGTTCAGCATCCAGATTTTTAAGTGCTGTGATTCTCATTAAATGCAAAAAATGTAGACTATTGTGCTTTCATTTATTAATTACTTGGTCTTTTCATTGGGAATATGCTTTCATATAACTGATTCCCTAGAAATTGTAGATGGAAAAGGAGTTCAGCTTGCTGAAATGCAGCCTGATGGAGGCGCATATTGAGGATACTCTGCTGGCTTGTATCCTTTATTACACTATGCAACTTCCCCATGAGTCATCCTACTGTCGAGACTACCCTATTTTCCAGAACTACTTTTAGTATTCTTCCCCAAACAGCTTTTCTTTAACTAGTTTAGTTCTCACCAAGGAATGGTATGTAGGTGTATTGGCACGAATTCGTATAAATTCTTTCCGTATTGAGTTGGTTGGAGGACTCTATGAGGATCTGCTTGCATCGGCTGCTGCCTCTTTCACATGTGAAGCAGCTGTTGGGAATGCTGTTTATATGCTTCCATCATTTTACAACCATGATTGTGGTAAGAGTCCATAATATCAAGCTCGTACATTGTGCTTCTTCCAATTTATAGAAATCAGAGAGTTAAAGTTTCAGCAACAACTATCCAAGATCATTTGGGTGTAGGGTGACATGGTAGCATCATGTAAACATGGACACCCTCGGGTGTAAATTCTTGAAATAATCCTATAGTAAAAGTCATCCTACAGTGTTTCAGGTCTAGTCGCTTGAGCAGGAAAGGGAGAAGTAGGTCGCGGAGAGGAGTTGGTGCCTTGTAAGAGCTTGAATGAGGCTTGTTTGAGTATTATGTACCTTAACCATAGTTAAACAGGGAGCCACTATCACTATGTCTGCCTTGTGATGTGGTATATCCAACTTGAAAAGAAGTGTTTATCTTGGAAACTAGTGACATGTTTATGTTTCTTCAATGATGAGTAAGATGAGATTGCTGGGAGGTAAGGAGTGCAAACAAGGCAATTCAGGTTCTACTGAAATAAACTTTCCAGATAGGAAATTCAGATTGATTTGTTTGGACATATCAAGTTGAATTTTGGAGCAAGATTCATTTTCTTGTTTCAGTTTTGGGATTGTACGCACGTGTAGAGGAATTTGGTTTTGCAGAACACTAGTTGGAAGTGGTGAGAGTGAATTGGGTGGAGATAAGCAAAATAACTGAGGGTTTGGGAGAGGGATGTTAAAACTAAGACAATAATCAAAATCATAAGTTAGCATTTTTATTTTTTTTAGTTGTTTAAAGAAATTACTGTTTTCAGTATTTTAGGTTATGAATACCTTTATATCCAACATATTTTGCTATGACTCTGTAGAACCTATTCGAATAGCATTTCATCTGGTAGGATAATGTATTCCAAAATGTCCTCTAAGAGTCTACAACACTAAAGAATATTGTGTACAACTGAGTACATATACAGTACAACTATATTCAGGCAAAATAGCATAATTTGTTCATTTGGATATATAAAGAGCCGAACCACTTAACATGTCACTAAGATGCATATGTCATTCTGTGTTTTCCATATTACTTAGTTGAACTGTATGTAAATTGGATCGTTTATGAGATCAAGTGATCAATATAGCAGGTGATTTGGCTTATCCAGTTAATTTGTATTCGTACTGATTAAAACATAGTTTTCCTGGTAGTTATCTTTTTCATAACAGTTGGATTATTTCCAATTGTTTGAATCAACATGCTCCGGAATATTTTTTAAATTTGCTCGATAGGACTAAATATTATGTTTGGCATGCCTTTACCATGCATCCTAGAGTTTGTGCTAGTTTAGTTATCATCGGCACTTTGGAGTTGGGCTGCTGTGGGTGTTTGAGAGGTTGTTTAAACCCAGTTACAGATAAATCAAGATCCCTAAGGAGCATGGAAGAAGATGGCCTCTATGCTTTAAGAAGGTTAAGGCTCCCTGAAGCATATTATTTAGGTGCTAACAGCTGAGGATTGGTTCCTTGTGTTTGACTGGTAAAAACGTGCTGACAATGGACTTCCTGCTGATAGTTGGGAGCCTCTTCAGGGTGGAAACGTTTCGGCACGGAACCAGTGCCAATTAGTCTTTTATTATATATCGCCGCGAACAGATGATAGCGTTAATGTAAGATCTATGCGGAGAACATCCGTGATGATTACGTAGCATATAAGAGGATATTAAAAAGAAACAATTGGCCTTTCTAAGTTAACTAATTTGGACATTTTGGCCATCAAACACTTTAATTCTGTTGAGGCATACAATTTTAATTCTGCCGAATCATATATATTGTGAACATGGTCTAACACCGTTGAGGCATACAATTTTATTATTCTCAATATCAGTTCACCGTGACAGCTTCCGTTGTACATCATTTACGAGTTCTTTATTTAATCCTTGGCTGGCGCTTTGGTAACATTGTGCTCTTCAAGTATTTTCCTTAGCTTAAAATGCAATTTACTTTCAGATCCAAATGCACACATAATCTGGATGGACAATGCAGATGCAAAGATGAAGGCTCTTCGGGACATTGAAGAAGGTCGGTCTATTTATTATCTTGGGGCACCACTTTTTTGGCCCTGTTACCTTGTTAACGATTCAAACCACATCACTCAGTGCCATATAAGGTGAAATCTCTGAAACCTGATTGACTATTTGTTATGATTTGTTGTAATTGTCAGACGAGGAGGTCTGCATCTGCTACATCGACGCAAGCATGGGTTACGACGCTCGACAGAGGATTCTTGCCGAAGGGTTTGGGTTCCAGTGTCGTTGCCCTCGCTGCTTGGCGGGCGAATGAGAGGCTGCATTTGGATTTATTTGGCTTATGTCTCCTGAATCTTCTGGTTTTAATATGTAATGTAAGAAACCTGTTTACCATTCTGATTTGGTCTGCGAACACCTTGTAAACCTTGTAAGAAGATATTAAGTTGTTTTTGATATAATAAAAAAAGGATAAATTAGAGAAAGGGTGGTTGCATATGCATCACATAAATTGATAGTGTACGACCATTTTTTTAGTTCGGTGACTGAACTGTATCAAAAAAATTCGATGAAAAGTCACCTAACTTGTATTAAAAATTTGATGATTAATCATCAATTCAGCTGGATGTGGTGCACTTATCACTAGGTATGACAATTCGGGTTCGAATCGAGTATTGATTCGTTTAATAAGGATCAAATCTGAATTCAACTCGTCTAACTCATTTATTAAACGGATTCGATTCGAGTCGACCCGCCGAGGCCCATGACGGAGGGAGGATGCAGCGCATTCTTCACTAGATAATCGGAGGTCTTGCAGCCCTTGAAGAAGGGATGCCGGAGCAGCTTCTCGGCGGACGGTCTCTTGGACGGGTCCTGAGAGAGGCAGGAGGCCACCATCTCCTTGAATGCCTTGGAGAACTTCTTATTAGTCTTCTTCTTTTTCTCCTTGGAGTTCCTATCGTGCGCGTCCTCGAACTTGAGCCGGTTGGTGATCCTCATCATCAGAGACTTGAACAGCGGGAGATGAGACAGCGGTGGCCGGCCGTGAGCCAGTTCAAGCGCCGTGATGCCGAACGACCATATATCGTCCTTGATCCCATAGCCATTGTGGGAGTGGATCACCTCCGGCGCCATCGAGTATGGTGTTCCGACCATCTCACTGAAGAAGGAAGACGACGACGACCAGTTCATGTAGCCGCCGGTGGACGACAACGACGGCTGCGACTCGTAGATCGAAGCCGAGACGCCGAAGTCGGCGAGTTTGACGGAGGCATCGGAGTCCAGCAGTATGTTGCCGGCTTTTATGTCACGGTGGATGTGGCCCTGGTCATGGAGGTAGGTGAGAGTGTTGAGGATGTTCTTGAGCACGATGGCGATAGATGGCTCCGGGAGGCCGTCGGGGAAGGAGGAGGAGATGATGGAGTGGAGCGAGCCAGCGGCCATGAATGGCATCACCACCCAGAGGTGCCGATCGATGGTGAAGGATAGAAGGAGCAGTGGGCTTTGAGGATGTTGGGGTGGGAGAGAAGGGCCATGGCCTTGGCCTCCCGCCGGACGTTGTCGAGGTTGGGCCTCGACTGGTCAAGATCGATGGACTTGATGGCCACCACGGCGGAGGCATCGATGAGGACTCCTTTAATATGGGGATTCGAGCTCAGTTTGGCAAGAAAGGTGGTGTACGTTTTTGAATAGTTCGCAGCATTTTTGTGAGACGAGATGGATTTTATTTTGTTATATTATTAAGCTAGGAGGCCGTTGTATTGGTTTATTAAATGGGTTGACTGAGCGGGTCAATCCGATCCAATCTATTTATTTATGAGTCATAAACGAATTGATCCGTTTATAATTCAAATTTAATTATATCAAATTTAAAGTCGTTTATTTCGGATCGAATTCACGGACGATATATGGTGCATATATAATCCGAATTGTCACTCCTACTTATCACACTGGATGATGCATATATAATCACCCTTAGAGAAAGGGTAAATATACTTTATTACCCCGCAGTTTGGATCAAGTTTTCAAGGGCATTGCTGCTTTCCTCTGGCTGACGACAGATACGACAAGCTTTCTTCAAATATAATCCTTTTCCCCCTTATTTCTCAAGGCATTGCCTCATATACTAGCTACATGAGTTGATTTCTCTCTTTTTACACAGAATGTCACCTAGTGGTAGGTCCTCATTGCAATCCATGACTTATGTTAGCGAATGCGGCCTGAAAACCATGAGAACATCTTGGACCACGAAGAACGTCACGCTCTTGCCATGCTCCCTCAATACCGTCTGTCTTTGGCTCCCGTCTTAGTTAATTTTGATCGTTAAATGAAATAGTTTTGAATTTTTAATTTATTAATCCCAAAAAATTTCTTAAATATCAAACATACCCTTCAATGACTTGATATTATACATGTACCCCTCAAAACTTGAGAAACTGGTTAATATGCTCCTCCGTCAACCTCCGTCAGCCTAACTAACTTAACCATGGTCATAACCTGATCAGGACATGTAAATTTGCTTAATTGCCCCCTCCATCCTCACGATGTCATGTGTCGAGCAACAACCGTCCAACAACCGTCCGCCGAGCCAGCGGCGATGGCTGGGGTGAAGTCCAGCAAACGGCAGCGGCGGCGTACGACGACCATGGCGAAGTCCATGCGATTGCAAAAGAATTGCTAAAAATTGCAGCGACGAAGTCCGCGTGACGGCCGTTATAAATTGCGATGAAGACAAGAAAGAGGGTGTCGACGCAGCGGCAAAGTCCACAACGAGCTCGAGCGGTCTTCGCTCTCCTTTGGCTGTCTCATCTCTACGGTGCCAATCTTGCTACATATTGATCAAGCTCAAAGAAACCCAATCTTCGCAAGAAAACAGAGCAGCAATGCAAATTTGAATTCAGCTGCAAAGAAGTTGGGGTTTGCTGCAATTAAACCCTTCAAAATTCACAGAGAAACTTGATCGGAGTAGAGGAGGTCGGTGATGAGGTTGAGTTCGGGAGTGACCGACGACGGAAAAGAGAGAGAGAGAGAGATGAGGGAGGGAGCTTGGGAGGAGGCGGTGGCTGAGCTTGCGGGGTGGTGTCGGGGTTGCAGAGGGAGGCCGGAGGCGGTGTCCGGCGGTGGGGAGATCGAGGCTGCAACGGGAGTTCGGCGAAGAGATCGGCAGCCGGTGAGATTGCTGGAGGGGGCGACCCCGCGCCGCCCTTCTCGCCTCCTCCTCACGGCCTTGCTCTGCGCCGCTGCGTCATGGTGGCAAGTCGCGGCCTCCTCAGATGCCGACACCCTCCTTAAGTTCAAGGCCACCATCACCGTCGGCTTGAAGCCCTGCAGCAATAGCACCACCAATTGGACGGGCGTCATTTGCGATGAGGGCGTCGTGCAAGGCCTGCGCTTGATGATCTTCGATGCGCTCACCGCTATCCAAGTGATCCGCACCCTGAGCTTCATGAACAACGGCTTCGAGGACCCATGCCATATATCACCAAGCTGGGGCTCTGAAGAGCATCTACAAATAACCTCGTTAATTCTATTTCCCTATCTACTGATAGGACTTAAAAGTGTCACGGCTTAACGCGTCCGATCAAAATTACAAATTTATAATCAAACTCTTAACTAACATTTTTTTAATTTTATTTAAAGCAACATTTTTTTTCTCTTCTTATTTTTTTTATGAATCGAACATGTGGTTGTGCAATACCGTGATCCCTTAGGCTTTCTACTAGGCCCATGTAATGGGATTTGGGCTAGTGGCTCCCCGGTCAGACGACCTAAAGGCACTATGTGTTGAGGCACCCCTTCGGGCTTAATCTCCCGAAACTAGCAGGCCACGAATCAAAGCTGACCAACAAGTTTTTATTCAATACTAGCGTGACTGGGCAATGCCTTGATTCCTTAAGCTTCTACTAGGCCCATTTAACGAGTGTTAGGTCAACGACTCCCAAGCCAGACGGCTTTAGGGCATTAGGTGTTGAAACACCCTTCGGACCTACTCACTTGAGCCCAGAAGGCTACGAATCAAGGCTAGTCACTTTTATTAACCTGATTCTTGGCCTCTAACTTGGCTTCGAACCCTACCACATGTCATCTCAATCGAGTGTAAATAACCTTGGATTCCCAATCTATCAAGGTCCCCCACTCAAACACTACTTGCTTCCTCATACAAGTGTACGTGCACGAGTGGATTGGATCACTTAAAGGTCTTTAATGCGAGACAAGTCGAATTAAAGTAAAAGAATAACATTACTCATGAAATGATTCGCCAAATTTTACGAAGCATGAGAATCAAGATGACTTATGCAATAATCATCCATGCTAGCATAAGAATTGAAATTTTTTGACATATTTACCACTCAAATAAGCGTGTGACTAAATGTAGGTCACTCACAGGTTATCTATAAACATGATGAAATCATACCCCCCAACTTATGCGGGATTGTCCTCAAGCACGGAAGAAGGGTAAATGATAGAAATAACCTCGTGAAATTATGTAGGAAAATGTGACATTGGTGATAGATACAAAGTAGATGAGAGCAAGGTTAGTCATGAAATCCAAATAATACGGTGATGTCGAGACGTTGGTTGTTGATTGGCTCGTCATATCATGTGTGCCCTGTAAAACCACATAGGAAATACCCCAAGATAGCACTATGGAAATCAAAGAATAGACATGGAAATTTTGGAGAAAAATTGGGGAACATTCCCTCTATTTATTCAATAAGCACAAGGGTTGTACAAAAATTTCATTTACATCCACAATTCCATATTGACAAAAACATTGACACGCATACACCCATAGTTTCATTTACAAGCACATATCCACATTGAAATAAACACAACCAAATCCCCATCCATCATTACAAGCACACACGGGGGTACACCCCCAAAGCCAAAAAAAATCATCATGTATAGATCCACTATCAACAATACCCATAAGCTACACAAGTGGAGCAATGGGGTACAAAAAGACTCCAAAAGTGTCACGGCTTAACGCGCCCGATCAAAATTATAAATTTATAATTAAACTTCTAACTAACTACCTTTGAGGTATCTAGTGGTGAGTCCGAGTCAATCCACAGGAAGCTAAGAGGCTTAAGTTGGTATACTATGTATAGCTCTATCCAAAGAGTTGGGAGAAGGTAATTTTTGGGTTTTTGTCGAAGGCCAAGCTAAAATAAGACTAAGAAGGTTAAAAATGTAAAAGAAAGCTTAGGGGTTCTTGATCAATAACTAGGGATCCACTAGGTCATTCTAGGTTTAGGGCTCGATACCTAAATCGAATGGTTTACTCTTAATGTCGATAGGGGATTGGCTAGGTCGCCCTATCTCTCGATGAGGTTTGGGTCTCAAACCCTCGTCGGCGAGTCTAAGAGCTTAAAAGTCGACGATCTAGTGATTAGCTATGGTCATCGCTAATGAATCCCCTAATTAGGGAGGATTCATCGCAAGGAATCTATCCTCATATGGATTTAGGTGCGAAGTCGATGTGGGCTAACACCTCAACAGCCAAATCGGCAAAGGTTGAATGCGTAGAGGATTAGGAGTGGGACGTTGTGGTTCTAACACTACGTGTAGTGGTTCTAGCACTTCAAGACTCCGAATCGCGAGAGGGAATCCCCACATCCAAGGCTCTAGCATGGATGCTTTAATGAGGAATTCCTAATCCCAAGCCCTAATGCACCATAGCTCTAGATCCACCAAACAAAAGAGCAATCCAAGCATCCATAAGAGAAAACATGGCACCAATATTATAAACTATTAAAGAAAAATCCATACAACCATCCATTAAGATAAAGAAACACTAGATCTAGAAATCCCTAATAAAAGCTCTAATTACATCTCAACAAACCCAAAGCTAAAAGTTAGCTACTCATCTTAGGGTCTTGATCCATAGATGGAGGTTGATGAAGCTCTCCTCCCATGGATCTCCTTCCAAGGATTCGAGCTTTATTGGATAAAAAGAGTTTAAAGGAGGAAAAAATTGAGAAAATGGTACAAGAGAATCCCCAAAAATTCCCTCAAAAGGGCCTATTTATAGCCTAGGAGCTTCCCTCACTCGGATTAAATCTGGGCCGTTAATTTTGCTGAGCGGGTAAAGAAAGATCGATCTTTATAGGGTCAAAGATCGATCTTTTGACTCTTACGCGTTCTTGCAACCGTGGAAGATCGATCTTCTTATAATAGAAGATCAATCTCTTTCTTGTATGCTCGTTACGTCCCGACGAAGATCGATCCTTTTGTTCATGTGTTCTTCAGCACCATAAAATGATCGATCTTCACCAGTGTGAAGATCGATCACTTAAATAGGTGCGCTCTGTCATCCTTCTGCAAAGGAAAATATCGATATTTATAGGGGAAAAGATTGAATAAACATGACAATCATTAGTAGGATACTTCTTGGCATCATATATTTCCAACCTAACAATTTCACCATCAAATTCCATGGTAAGTGTACCACTACGCATATCTATCTTAGTATTGGATGTCTTTAAGAATGGTCTTCCCAACAAAATAGGAGTACTATGATCATCATTCTCCATATCAAGAACATAAAAATCAGCAGGGAAAACTAAATCATTGACTTGCACAAGAATATCTTCAACTACATCTTTAGGATAGGTGTTAGATCTGTCAGTCAATTGAATCACAACACCAGTTTCATTCAAAGGTCCAAGTTTTAAACAAGCATATATAGAATATGGCATAACATTGATAGAAGCTCCTAGATCTAACATGGCCTTCTCAAATTTGGTGTTACCAATTGTACATGGGATAGTAAACATACCTGGATCTTTACACTTTGCAGGAATTTTTCTTTGAAGAATTGCAGAAACATTTTCACCAACTCTCACCTTCTCACATCCTTTAAGTTTCTGCTTCCTCTTAATTGTGCACAATTCTTTCAAGAATTTAGTATAACGAGGTACTTGTTTAATAGCATCTAAGAGTGGAATATTTACCTCGCATCGGTGAAAAGTCTCATAAAGATCTGAATTCTTCTCATATCTTCTTGATTCTGTCAAAGCTTGAGGAAAAGGAGGTACAGGTTTATAATCAGAAAGAGGTGGAAACTTACGTTTAGGTACGTCGTCGTCATTGGGAAAGATTTTGTCCGCGACAATATTTTGCTCTTTTCCTGCGGTGACGATGCAGTGACTTCTTTTGTTGGAACCTCAACTTCTTTACCACTTCTCAAAATAATTGCACTTGCATTTTCTCTTGGATTTATTACCATTTGAGAGGGTAATTTTCCCGAACTTTGCGCCTCTAGCTTGCTAATTGCAGTCGCCATCTGGCCCAACTGATGTTCCAAACTTTGAATACTAGCCTTTGCCTCTTGTTGAAATTGTTTTGTCTCCTGTTGAAATTGTAAAGTATTAGTAGCAAGGGATTTAACAATATCTTCTAAAGACATACCAAAATTGGAAGTTGGGTTTGATTGTGGTCTCGGGGGGTATGACAATCTATATTGTTGGTATTGCTGGCCACTTTGACGGAATTGAGTTGCGGGCTGATTTACTTGTGGATTCCCATAGTTGAGATTGGGGTGATCCCTCCATCCCGGATTATACGTGTTTGAATAGGGATAATACTTCCTTTGCGATAGTCCAGTAGATCCCTCAAATCCGTAATAAGCACAGGAGACGTGTTTGCTTGAAGCTATAAAGAAATGCCAGGCTTGGATGTCGATGTGGTTGTCCACCATCTCTCCATAGCAGAAGATGTCTGCCGTATCAAGCAATCTCAATGGCGCTTTTGACCCGAGTTGATTCCAAAAATCATCGCCGTGGTTGACAAACTCATGAAGGCAGGTTTTATTCGAGAAGTCCAATATCCAAAATGGCTCGCGAATATTGTTCCTGTGAAAAAGAAGAATGGCCAACTTAGACTCTGTATAGATTTCAGAGATCTAAACAAAGCTTGCCCAAAAGATGATTTTCCACTGCCCATAACTGAACTCATAGTCGACGCTACTACCGGCCATGAGATTCTGTCCTTTATGGACGGGTATTCGGGATACAATCAGATAAAGATGGCTCCCGAAGATGGAGAGCTCACAGCTTTTCGCACACCGAAAGCTTCTGCTACACAGTAATGCCTTTTGGGTTAAAAAATGCCGGAGCCACTTACCAAAGAACCATGACGGTCATCTTCGATGATTTACTTCATGATATTGTGGAGTGCTACGTCGACGAATTGGTGGTGAAAACAAAACACAAACAAGAGCATTTTGAACATCTGACTAAAGTCTTTGAGAGGCTCAGACGCCACAACTTGAAGATGAACCCCATGAAATGTGCATTTGGAGTTACCTCCGGCAAACTCCTTGGGTTTGTGGTTCGCAAACGAGGAATTGAAGTCGATCCTGCCAAAGTTAAAGCGATTTTGGAGATGCCTCCGCCCCGGAATCTTCGCGAACTTAAGGGTCTTCAAGGTTGGCTCGTCTATATACGCAGATTCATCTCCAACCTGTCAGGCCGGTGCAAGCCGTGTTCTCACCTCATGAAGAAAGGGACACCGTTCGAGTGGGATAAAGCTTGCCAAAGCAGCTTCCAAAGTATAAAAGAATACCTCATCAAACCGCCCATTCTCGCCTCTCCCGTCAAAGGAAAGCCCTTAATCCTCTACACGGCAACTCTGCCCGGGTCATTGGGAGCTTTACTTTCACAACACGATGATGAAGGCAAGGAAAGAGCCCTCTACTACCTCAGCAGATCCTTAGTCGAAGCCAAGCATAATTACTCGGACATGGAGAAGGTGTGCCTGTCCTTGGTATTCGACACCCAAAAACTTCGGCATTACCTTTTGGAGCACCCTGTACAACTTGTCTCCAAAGCCGACACCTTGCGATACATTTTAAAGAAGCTAGTTCTCTCCGGATGACTTGCGAAATAGGCTATGTTATTGTCCCAGTTTGACATAACCTACGTCCCATAAAAGGCTGTCAAAGGACAAGTCTTGGCGGATTTTCTCACTGCTCACCCAATGCCAGATAACTCGACTGTAGAAGATGATCTGCCAGATGAGGAAGTCTTCGTCACAAACATTCAACCACCATGGGAGATGTACTTTGACGGGGCTTGCAGGCGCTCGGGAGTGGGGGCAGGGATAATCTTCGTCACTCCAACACAAGCCTTACTCTCATATTCTTTCGTGCTCACTTCGGCGTCATCCAACAACATGGCGGAATATGAAGCCCTAGTCATCGGATTGGAGATATCACTAGAAATAGGGATGGATCCACTCACCGCCTACGGGAATTCCCAACTCATAGTAAATCAGCTTCTCGGCACATATGCAATCAAGAAAGAAGAATTAATTCCTTATTTCATTAGGGCAAAAGAGCTCATCAATCACTTCAAAGAATTAAAGATCCAACACGTCCCGCGATCCCAAAACCAAAAAGCGGATGCGCTAGCCAGTTTAGATGCTGCCATGGTTCTCTCGTCCACAGAAACATTGGAAATAAGAGTTCATGAGAGACGAGTCCTCACTCCCCTGCTTGAAGAAATTCCAAGTAGATACATGCCGGCGTTCATCAACGTCGCCTTTGTGTCAGAAATACAAATGCAAGACTGGAGAACCCCTTTCTTCGACCACCTCAAGTCCGGGATACTTCCTATGAACCCTCAAAAAAGATTGAGGATAAGAAAAAGGGCCACAAAATACACCTACATGTACAACGTATTATACCAAGGTCCTATGATGGACTCCTGCTACGATGCCTCTCCAGTGAAGAAGCAGCTTCAGCCCTCCAAGAAGTACACTCAGGTGTATGCAGAGCACATCAATCAGGTCCCAAATTATATCACCAACTGAAACATTTGGGGTACTATTGGCCTTCAATGGTGCGTGACGCCATTGAGTATGTTAAAAAATGTCACGTCTGTCAAATTCACGCAGACTTCATACATCAGCCCCCAGAACCGCTCCATCCTACTAGCATCTCATGGCCCTTCGAAACATGGGGTATGGATATCGTGGGTCCCATTCAACCATCTTCCTCAAAAGATCACTCCTACATCCTGGCGGAGACAAACTACTTCTCTAAATGGGCAGAAGCCATTCCCTTAAAAAATATAAAGGGGGAGACAATAGTACAATTTATCAAAACACATATTGTTTACTCATATCTGACAACGGTACACCTTTCAAAAATAGAGACATGGAGAGGTTTTGTGTCAAGCACAAAATTAAACATCACTTCTCATCGGCATATAACGCCGCGACTAACGGACAAGCGGAGGCCTTTAACAAAATCCCCTACAAGCTCCTAAAGAAAGTCGTCCACAACAACAAAAGAGAATGGCACGAGAAGCTTCTGGAGAATCTCTGGGCGTATCCTACCATGATGAAGACTCCAACGGGGGCAACCCCCTAGTCGCTCATTTTCAGTGGAGAAGTTGTACTTCCTCTTGAAATCCAAATTCCTTCCCTCAGGGTCGCCATACATGAGGATCTGACGGAAGACCAAGCAGCAAAATTGAGACTTGACGAGTTAGACAGCCTAGAAGAAAAGCGCATCGAAGCCCAGCAAAATCTAGAGATGTACAAAGCAAGAGTCTCTAGAGCCTTTGACAAAAAGGTGAAACGCAAGTCATTCAAAGTTGGAGACCTCGTTCTTGCCGTGGTCCGGCCCATGGTCGTCACCAGAAGAACCCAAGGAAAATTTGATCCTAAATGGGAAGGACCGTTCATAGCTCAAGAGGTCTACACCAATGGAGCCTACAAAATTGTATCCACGGATGGCGAATACGCTCCGCCACCAGTAAACGGCAAATTTCTCAAAAGATATTATTCCTAAACACACAATGCTCCAAGCTTCACGAGCCTAAACCGTAAGCAACAATACTCCAAGCCATACGAGTATAAATTGTTCGCAAACCATAAATTTTAATACACAATGCTCCAAGCTTCACGAGCCTAAACTATAAGCAACAATACCCCAAGCCATACCAGTATAAACTGTTGGCAAACCACAAATTTTAATACACAATGCTCCAAGCTTCACGAGCCTAAACCGTAAGCAACAATACTCCAAGCCATACGAGTATAAACTGTTGGCAAACCACAAATTTTAATACACAATGCTCCAAGCTTCAAGTGCCTAAACTGATAGAAAAAATAAAAATTGCTTTGCAAGTACACATTAGATTATGAGTATGCATTGCACACAGATAATACCCATACCTCTTCAAAAAGTATATATACATTCTCACACGCCATTAAATCGCAGGGATACAAACAAAATTGTCTTTGAATTTATATGAGCATACAAACCCTCAAATAGCAAAGATCGAATATTGACATATAGGAACAGTCTCTAAAAGCTCTGCTCCTATCTACCTTGAGCTCAACAGGAAAGGTGTGTATACACACATGCATGTCCTTGAACTCATCCAAATTCCTGAATCAACAGAAATCCTCTAAGAAGTCTTGAACTATTTACTGTCACATTGCAACATATATCAGCTAGGTAAATCGTTTGATTTATCTCGCACACATCGGGAGTAAATTGAATGCTGCCATCAAACGGGTAGCATGAAATATTCAAGGAAAGAAATTTCATAAATCAATCACATGATTTTCAAAAAAAAAAAAAGGAAAATCAATCAAGAAGAGCTAAACACACTAAGAAGTTCAAGATCTCCACGGACGTAGAGACTCGTAGGTCCTAACAAACTCAGCATGAACTCCCCATTCTTTACCCGTCCCTTGGAAAGCCTCCAAAGAAGCCAACGTTTCTTTATGCTTGTGCTCCAAAGCATCAAGCGTGGATGTAAAAGCAGCCACCTTTTCCTCTAAAGCGATGTCTTCCTCTAAAGCGATGTCTTCCTCTACAATGGTCTTTAGCTTCTGCTTCTCTACTTCCAAACGGGCATCGAGAGCAGCGACTTCAGCTTCTTGGAGTTGCTGGCGCTCAAGATGACACCAACGACACTCTACAGCAGTGGCCTTCTCAGATTTTGCTGCTTCAACCTCGGCAGGATACGCCGATATGTCAGCTACAAGTTGGCGCAATGTTGCCTCTTCCCTGTAGAATTCCGCATCATATGAGGATACGTGCAGCAAAAGTAATTCCAGAATACTCCTCAAAGAAGATGAACAAAACTCTCGGCTAGGCAATGCCCGAAACAATTTATTAATTCGTTCCTCCAGCTCTGAGAAATCCTGAGGGACAGTCAAATCGGGTAGAAGATTTGTCACCAAACTCTTCTCAAGGTCCCTATAGAGCCCAACGACTTGTTCATCCAAAACAACAGACTTGGAAAGAGCCCCGACATGTTCTTTCAAAACAACAGACCCAGAAGGAGCCACAGATATAGAGGAAGTATCGGGCGCTACATCGTTCGAGTTAATTCCGTCCTCCCCAAGACCACAGTGCCGACAGAATCCCCAGAAGGTGTCGTATGAGATGTGCTAGGCGCCGAGGACGCCTCCATGCCATTAATAGGAGTTGAAGCTTCTCTGACAATATCACCTTCGCGATCAGGCGCGACAATAGTTGGAGCCGTCGTCTCTTCAACCTCAACGACGACGCCTTCAGCTCGATCAGTCTTCTCACCATCACTAATGGCCTTTCTGGTGGGATCTCCATCTTCATCATCAAATTGAAGTGATCTCACAACAACTTTGGTCAGAGAAGGAAGAATATCTGAAAGAGCGCCTATCACCTCCGGTTATGCAAGACTCGCTGAGATCTTCGGGCTAGCATCTTTAGCAGCACCAACTTTGTGTCGCTTCCTTTTGGAAATTTTGATATCCTTTTCAACGGCAGCCGGAAGTGCCTGTACCATTTCTTGATCATCAGCAAGACCACCCCTTGCAGGTGAAACCTTTCGCTTCAAGGGACGAGGACGCTTAACCTTCTTTTGAGAAGGCCTACCGGCAGCAACACCCTGAAACAAAAATAATGATAAAGAGGTTATGGTTTGAAATCAAACATACCAAATTGAAAAAAAAAAGATGCAAAAGACAAGATGAGCAAGAAGACGAAATCATGAAAGAGAAGAGGTGGAGAAAAGAGGGCAGCAAGCAGTCAAAAGTTCTTCATGCCGCCATACCCTCTCTTCTCCTCTGTCTTCTTCTTTCTCTTGTGTCTTCTTCCTTCCATCATATTGTTTTTAACGGCAACAACAAAAGCCACCAAGACCTATAATCTCGCAGCCATGCAAAGTCAACACCAAGATTGGGTGACCATGACCAATACCACGGGGAAGAATGAAATAAAAGAGGGAGGACTTAAAAGATCTAAAATTCATACCTCCTGAACAGTTGCCAGCTTCGTCTCGGTCAACTTCTTTTGATCAAGAAAAATTTCCCAACCTTGCCTTAAATCTTTCCCAAAATCACTCCAAAAGACCTTCTCTGCCTTCTGGAAAATGCCAATTTTGGCCGACGACTCTTCGGGGTTCGCCTCGCGCACGGACTCCCCACAGTCAGGAAAAAGAATACTTCGATATGAATGGGCCCTCCTTTCCTCAAAAGACAACCAACTCTGAGGACACCCACTACGCATGCTTATCACGATCTCGGTGAAAAAATTATGTGTTTGATTTACCCACCACTTCGTCCAGGAATAAGAAACTTTTCTGACCCGATTGTCGTGAGGAATCATAAATTTCTTCCTTGCATCTATCCGTACCAAATGATCCCAGTGTGCGAGCAAGACCCCGAGACGGTTCTCCTCTAAAGGATACCGCAAGCCAACTTTTGGAATACCCTGATCAAGTCCAAACTGACGCGCAACGCGGTGAGGATTATAAGCCTCAGCATACTTCATCGAGTCCATCGAAACCAATCTCAGAGGGAGTACGCCTCGACGTATAGCGATAACAAAGCGCTCCGCCAGACGACAATTAGAACCCTTCGCCACGTACCATTTTGTGTCCTTTACATCCCATAAAAATACAGACGGACGGAGATAAAAGTTATCCCAAACGTCGAACCAAACTCTAGCTTCCGTAGCGGAAAATTTCGAATGGATGCGAAACATCAAAGATCCCAAATCTGGCATGCTATTCTCCCCACACTCGGCAACCGGAAGTTCCCATAGTGGGTTAATATTCTCCCGATAAGCCCCTCGTATGTAGCGGAAAGCCCAACCTATTAGCAAATGCATGGCCCAGCCTTTACTTGCAAAACCCGGTCCTGCTGGGTGTGAGCTCATTATCCTCATACCTCTATACAAGGAACACAATACCGCTGGAGCCAATGAATTTGATCTCCCCAAAGCCATCAAGCTTGCCGGTATGAAGACGCTTGGACGGATACAAGGTTCTGGCCCCGAAATGGCAAAATGGCATAACCAAATCGAAAGAAAAGCCGCCATGAAAACTTGGTCACCAAGAACTGCGCACGGATCAGAAGCTTGGTTCTTGCAAAAATACTGCATCCAGTCTTTAAAAGAAACTTTACTATCTCCGACCAATCCCTTCCATATTTGCAAAAGTTGATATGCCGCAGGAGGATAAAGATGAACATTCATATTACCCTTCGCATTCGTCAAGGCACTATTCTCATCAGGCATGTACTCCTCGTACATGTCCCCAGTGATAAAAAAACCTCCAAGATGAAAAACATCTAGCAAGGTCACTGTCATCTCCCCATGTAGAAACATAAAAGTGTTAGTCTGCGGGTTCCATCTCTCCATCAAGTTGCAAAAGAGTTGTTCATTTATAGAGTATCGGCCGAGTGAACAATATACCGGGCCATATATTCCTGACTTCCGAAAGTTCGAAGATTTCATCTCTAAGATGTCCTGGCCCAACTTCACATATGTGGCAGAAGGTCCATAAAACTCATGAATGTAGTTGGTCCAGTCTATCTCCTCAGAAATCAAACGACCGGCAAGACATGGGAGTGGTACAGAAGTTGGGTCATTCGCCAATGGGGAAAGCAGCACGGCGCCAAAAGAAGGTCGCGCGCTACCTCGAAAACTGTCCTTCTAATCAATCTTCCCTTCGGCAATCCTACAAGTTACGGTATAAGAGGCCTCGTCCTCGTCTTTGATAACAAATATCTTTGACCGAGCCGCCAACTATGCCAAAGGAGTGTGCGCCTCAATATCTTTGGAGGAAGATGAACTCGTCATCCTACTATAAAAAGAATCAGTACATACGAAAAAAAGGAGAAACATGCAATGCGCAGAGCAAAAGAAAAAAAAAAGGAAAGACAGAGCGATGTGCAGAGCAAGGAAGAAAGAAGGGAAGGGGAGCGATGGGTTCTCGTATCTGGATTGAAGGAAAAGAAGAAAGGAGGAACATCACTCAAGCCACAATATGCCTCCATCAGAGATCTTCAAACGAACCGTGCAGAAGATGCCGGCGTGAGCTCTCCAAATCTCCGGGACAGTGCACAACTTCAGTAGCTCCGGATGGTGTATGTTTCCTCATACCTCTAGCAGCATGTCCGCGTCGACACTCCCCTCCAGGTTCCAGCAGTGCTTCAGCGTCTCCAAAGCCTCAACCACCCTCTGTGACTATCGTTTCCCTCCTTGCCACCTAAGAAGCCCCCTGTAGAAGCAAAATGAACAGTGGAGTTTTGACGCAAACACGGCGGAGCAGAGAAGAAAGGAAGAGCGTGGAAGAAGGAAAAAAAAAGCAGAGCAACATAAAAGAAAAAAAACAGGAAGCGGCAACCATGCAACAGAGAGGAAGAAGAAGAATAAAAAGAAAAGAGATACCTCGAAGGAGGAACCAAAATCCTCGCCAGTCTCCCTCGCTGACTTCTTTCTTCTTCACCGACAAAGCACTTGTGGAGGAATGCAAAGGCACGCCGGCAAAAGCAAAGGGGTCTTCAAGGACTTCTCGTCGCCACCACAAACCCGTGACCGACCTGATCCCCACGACATCACTAAACGTTTTGTCCTCCCTTGTGACTGTTATTTCCCTCCTTGCCGATCGAGAAGCTCCTGGAGAAAGCAAAATGGTCAGCTAAGCCTTGAGGGAAATGAAAAAAAAAAAAAGGAAAGGATGAACATGGAAGAAACAGAGGAACGGGTTCCAAAGCATTGGCTGGCAACTATGGCAAATTCTTAATGGGTTTATCAGCATGCTCTGTTCCGGTTTCGTGCTGCATCAAGCTCGATTCCATCCATGGGTTGTGCCAGTGTCTGAGTCTAAGTCTCACACAGCAACCTCGGCGAGTTCCCCATGGGTTTGTCGGTATACCCGTCAGCTGTGGACGCCAAGTTCACCGGAAGTAATTGCAAGATATTACCAAATTGCTAGCCTACTCTAAAGATATCAAACTTACCAAATACCTTCAATGACACCCTCCAAAAACATGACAGGAGAAAAGAAGGGTATGCAATCAAAACAAAGAAACAAAGCATGCAGAAATAAAAAAAGCATCCGAATGCGATCCAAGGAAAAAAAACGCAACAAAGATTGAAAAAAGAGGCTGTTGACAATCAGAATATGAGAGCAAGCAGGTCAGAAGGAAAATAAAAACCTAGATAAAATATAAAAAAGCTCCAAATCCTCTTGGTCAACCTCTTGAACGATGAACTTTGCTAAGAAAGAAGAAAGCTCTTGTTGTCAAGAAACCCTCCGAAAAAGCCACACGAGAGGAACGACCTGATATAAATACGAGAACATGAAAGATAAGATCAAACTCCTATGTGATCTCGCCAAACCACCGATATTAAGAGCTATCAAGCTGTGGGAGAAGTGAAATCGATTTTAGAAGAGGTCAAAATAAGTTGGAACTCATCCTAAACTGATTCCTAACTGGATTTCATCAAAATAATCCAACAGAAGCTAGGGCGCCAGTCAATCATCAAACAATCTTAATCCTACCTGGATTTCTTTGGTCAGGCGGAAATTTAAATGTCCGAAAAAAAAAAATTCGAGCCCTGCGTGTTCAAATCACATAAATTTCACACACATGCCTCAAGGGGGCATCTGTTGACATCGATTCTAGCAGGCTAAGTCAACAACATTTGCAGAATTCTCCCGACTAAATCCACATGCACCAAATCCAAACTAGCTTGTACATAACCGAGTCCATCCAAACCCCCTGCATATTCCCGGTTTTGACGGCATCCTATACAAACCGAAGGAATAAGGGTATTTTGGTAATTTTACTTACCCAAGGGTATTTTCAGAATTTAGACAAAAATACATGTCTAAATCTCTCACTACAATCCAAAATAGCTTTTACATAGCTTTGACGGCATCCTAAATAAGCTTTGTAAATATAATGGTGTTTTGGTAATTTTCCACAACACCAAGGACATTATAGAAAATTCCCTGAAATAAATAAAGGAAAAATCTGAAAAATAAACCGAAATAAATACCCAATTTCACCTAAGTCCCGACCAAGGCGATACGCGCACCATGCGCGCGCACATGACTCGCATACATCGAGTCTAAACTACACACGTCACATAATGTGTGCACGTGTCCATGACACGCACAAAAATCGTGCTGCAATGCGTCGCGCCTAAATAACCAAACCAAAAGGGTATTTTGGTCATTTAGCCCCAAGGGACATTTTTTTGTCATATCACATCTTCAGGAGTGTGAAAATCTGAAATAGAAGTATTTTTTGTACCCGGGGACATTTCGGTCCAAAGTACATATGACCGATAAAAAGGTGTTCTGGTTACGTCCCGGTCAGCCTGGGGGTATTTCAGTAAATCCTCCAATCACCGTATGAAATGGTGAAATTCAAAACTCAAACAAAGATATTCAAAATTTGGACAAATGTTTGATAGCCGGACAATTATTCAAATTCAAAATAAACATTTGAAATTTGAATAAACATTCAAAATTCAAACAAGTTTACACATGAACTTGAAATTTAAACAGACATTCAAAATCTAAACCTCATATCTCAACTCCTTGATCTGGATGGTTAGGAAATCCTAACCTCCCCATATTTCAACAGATGCCAAATCTCAACACCCAAACCCATAGTTAGAAACCAAATCCCAACACCCCATCCCCCAACAAACATGGCTGGAAACCAAATCTCATCACCCCATGATCCCCATGCATATCTCACCAGCCTCTCAACAAACCTCCAAACATCTATAAAAGGAAGGTGAGGTTGAACAAAAGGGGTTGGTTGGCAAATATTGAGAAAAGAAGCAGAGGTTAGAAAGAAAGAAAGCAAAGAAAGAGAAGAAGAGAAAGCTTGGACGCCCGGGAGGGAGGAACCTATCGCCGTCGCCAGCCTTGAGCCAGTCCGAGGTCTTCGTCGTCGGCATCCCTGTTCCAGCCCAAGGAGCTCATCGGGGAACCCATCGTCGTCGTCATCTTTGATTCAGCCGACGAAACCCAAAGAACCCATCGATGTCATCCAGCCGGAGGAACCCAAAGAACTCGTCATCTTCCTTCATCCAGCCGGCGGAACCCAAAGAAGCTCGTCGCCCAGCCAGAGGAGCCCATCACCATCGTCCTCCTTGATCCAGCCAAGGAGACCGTCTCCGTCTTCTTCTGTTCCAGCCGGCGGAACCCAAAGAAACTCGTCGCCCAGCCCAAGGAAGGAGCCCCGTCACCTTCCTCAAAGCTCGTCGCCGTCTGTTGATCCAGAGGGAGGACTCGTCCCCATCGCCATTCTCGACTCACCCGTGAAGCGTGAAGCACACCTCCAGCAAGGTTCACGCCGCGACTTCCCCTATTTCCGTCCATCTCCAAACTTGGACGTCTCCTCAGCATCCAGCGCATCAACACCCAGCCAGGTCCGTCACCAACCATCCCTCGCTGTTCGCTCGCGGCTCCAAAGTACGACGGGATCTTCTTCAGCGGCTTCCTCTGTTCCAGTCGGCTTCGTCAAGGTTTCGACGCTCGGACGGCACCTTCTTCGGCGCTCGGACGACATCCTCCGGACTCCAACAACCCTGAGGATCCTGCGACAAAGCCCAGAAGGTATCTGAAGATCTACACTCGGATAACGTCGTCCCCAACTCCAGTAGTCTCAAAGCCCCGGCAACAAAAAAAAAAACTCAAACAACAACTTCAGTCACCTCAAAATCCTTGCGATGAAGGTAGCGGTCCTAGACATTATTTTATTTTATTTTTATGTAAGAAGCTTATTTTATCGAACCTAGAATCGGAAGTGTTCCCTACGGGGATGTAAATGATGGATTTGCCGACTTGGCGATCCAGGGGTGTGATGCCCGCAATTTCCTTGAACGAAATAAAAAATGATTTGCTCGAAAATAAGATAGAGATCTCGTCCCCGCAAGATCGAGATTTTATTCGCGAACATGGTCATCATCCACTTGAAGGACCATGGATCACAAAAGACCTATAGTTCATCATCTCTTATCAATACTCAGCTCATCACAACACGAACGAAAGCACAAATGGCTTATTGACAGTACCATCCATCTCATTTCTTTCGAACAACAACCTGTTGACACAGTATTTAGAGTTACGCAAAAGGTCTACAAGGGACAACAATGCTACCAAGATAGGAAATAACAACCGTTTCTTATGGGCACTTCGCTTACTTTGGAGACTAATTGTTGTACTGCTCCAAATCCAATTCCAAAAAGCACGAGGCGTTTAGCTCCGGCGGATCCGCGGGATCCGCCGGAGCGGATTCCGCGATCGGCGTCCCGATAAAATTTCGGGATGCCGAAATTGGAATCCACCTCAGGGCGGATTCCAATTTGACCGGAATCCGCGCGTTGCCAAACGCGCGGATCCCGGTCCGCGGGATCCGCTCGTCCCCGGATCCCGCGGGATCCGGGGCGCGCCAAACGCGCGAATAACTCGTCCAAAGTCCATGGCTCCATATCAGCGGAAGGCATAATGCGCGAGCTCTTGGGGCACGACAGCTCCAATTACACATACCCCCTGCAAGAAAAAAAAGAAACTAGGATCAAATCAAACAACAAAACCTAGCAATGAAATTAAATTCACAGAAAAAGAAAAGAACTGAACATAATAAAACACTCACATCGATCGATCTCATGCGATAAAATATCTCAATCAATATAGAACGAAACGATAGACATAATTCAAGAGCGTATATGATGTCGTAAGAATTACATAATGTAATGTAAAATTTAGCATGTTTTCAAGGGGAATATGATATTAACCCAAATTACTGCACAAGTACTGCAAATAGTTTTCCATTTATTTTCATATTGTTATTGTTCATACCTGATAAGACTTAAAAAGTGTACAAAACACCCTTGTAATTTGGCTTTGTTGGTCTCCGAGCAATGCTTCACTGACTACTTTTATCCCATTTCAGGTATAATAGACTCTATGATGAGTTAGATCAAATTTGGAGCTAAAAGAAGCATATTCAGGCAATTCTAGTTGAAGGGATCGATCCTACTCGACCAGTAACTGGACAGAGAGCAAATATAAAGGGATCGATCTTTCCTCCTTGGAAGGATCGATCCTCCACGGGGACGTATCAAGACAACAATAGAAAGATCGATCCTACTCAACTAGTAGGATCGATCCTTCTCGGGGCGTCGCCAGCAATTGAAGACAATAGGATCAATCTTCCTCCTTGGAAGGATCGATCCTTTGCGGTCAGAAAAGAAAATCAACGGCCCAGATCTAATCTGTGGGAGGATGTTTTCCTAGGCTATAAATAGTCAGTTTTTAGGGATTTTTTGGGGCTTTTCCTGGACCTTTTTGGGGAGAGTTTTCTTGTCCTTCCTTTGAACTTTTCTTTGAAGATTCTTTGGAGGAGATCCATGGCGGAAGGAGTTCGTCGACTTTCACTTATGGATCGACCCCTAAAGATGAGTAACTAAAACTCTAGCCATTGGATTCTTATGATGTAACTAGGGTTTCTATTAAGGATTTCTTAGATCTAGGACTTGTATACATTATTGATTGGCTTATATGGATTGATCTCTATTTCTTTTATATTTTGGTGTTGATTTCTTGCTGGATGTGTGGATTGTTCTTGTTTACACTTGATTCCGGAGCTTATGTATGCTAGGGCTTGGATTGGATTCATCTATTAGGAGTACCATACTAGTCCCATGGTATCTCAGATGAAATCTTCTTCGTGATTAGGGATTGTATACTGCTAGAACCACTATAGTAGTGCTAGAACCACTACATTCTATCCCTAATCCTCCATATATCCTATCGTTGTAGTTTTGGCCATCAAGATACTAAACCCATCTTGATCTTACACCTAAATCCATATCAGTACTATTACTTGCAATGAATTCATCCTAATAAGAGGATTCATTAGCAGTAAACGTAACTAATCATTCGGTCACTGATTTTTAGGTAATTATTCTTGCCAACAATGAATCCTAACCAGAACTTGTTGAGTGATAAAGAGAACTAGCCATTCACTTATCAACTATTAGGAAAGCCATTCATCGTGGTTAACGTGCCCTAATCTTAGGAAGACCTGGTAGAACCTTGGTTATTGATTAAGAATCATGTGGTCTCTTCTCTTATATTCATAAACCCTTTAGTATAAATTTAGCTTCATATTAAACCGTAATCTTTTCCCAACTCATTGGTAGGAAACTAACTAAGCATTCAATCTCAATCACCTAAGTCCATGTGGATTCGACTCGGACTCTCTGCTATCTACTAGTTCCTTAGTAGTTAAAGTAGAGCATCAGAAATTATAGTAATTTTGATTAGACTTATTTAGCCACGACACTTTTCAAGTTTTATCAATACCACATTGAAAATTTTGTTTATAGCGATTATATTCCTTTTGTAACATTGTTAGAACTCCAGCTGCCACTTTTTCTACCAGCAGGGTCAGCACTTTTTAGCATTGGTTCCAACATGCTGATAATTATTCAAATAATGGATAAATATTTCCGGTGCTTCAGCTTTACTTATTAGCAAATTTACATCACGCTATTTTGTGCGATTATCAAGGACAATAATAAAATACTTCCTACCTCTTCTAGCTGATTGACTGTTTAAAATTTGGACTAACTCATTTTTGCAGTACGTTGCATGAATCACAATATGCTTGATTGTGAAGAACTCTATAGAAACGAAAAATCTTACAACTAAATAAGTTACTAATCCAATATGTACACACATTGTGTACATAAAGGTTATGCTAAATTTTTGGACCTCGCTCGACAGGGCAAATTAATAAGGCTTGGATCTGTGCAGTACCAACTCATTGAACCATTAAATCTAGATGAAAGATTCCCCAAAGTATCTTCATTTACCCGAGCAACATTTCTGAGTCGAACCCAGATTGGGGTAGAGAGTCATCTAATCCATTGGTAGACATACGCCAATTGAATGTGTTAATCATCTAATCAATAGATGTCTACCGATTGAGAGCATGTACAGCGTACGCAAATTTTTTTCTTATCTGAGTTTTAAACTAATCCAAGAATAGATCTAATCACCCATGTGTTCCAAAGGACAGACAACCAGTTTAGTAGTTACAGAAGCACATAGTTACAACAAAGATGCGATAAGATCGACAGAGCATTTTTCCTTGTGGTAATAGGCTCAACTGATTATAAAAAAAAAAAAAAATTCCAACAAGAGCTGTCCACCATATGCAGTAATCGAGAATAAAACGAGATACCATAACCATGATGGACTTGAGTACTTAAACAAGTCCACATCCAAGCACCTCTAAACAAAAAGAGACTCAATTGAACAAGACATCCTCCTCAAGCTAAGATTGGACAATATGATAGAAAAGCATATTCAAAAAGATTCTTGTTCCTAAACTTCCAGCTCGATCTGTTATGAGATAAGAAATCACCATCCTAGTTTGAGAAAAAAAGATATGAGATTTCCGATTTTCCTTTTGTGAAACTATCATTCCCTTCTTCCCCTTATGTGATCAATTAAATTGACCAAGAATATAAGATCATTAGAGGGGTGGATAGAAAATGATCACATATACAACTAGCTAGATGTGGTCATACAATTTCATTTGACATCAGAGCAGCGCTCTTAAGCCGCCAACCCTCTGGTTCTTCTAGATATTTTCTGGCATGCAAGTAATTTTCAATTTGTCTAATGACGTCATTAGCAGATTCATTTCTTCTTTTCTTCAATGCAGGCAAAAAATAAGACGAGATGTTCTTCAAGATCTTCAAAAAATGCCTTCCATATCTGCGATGCAGTTGAAAGCCTGCCATCTGCAAATAAAACCAATAGTTACGTTTTAGATAAAAAAAAAATATCAACTGGAATGAGCTCTGGGATCAGCATGAACCTCCAAGAACGCTTTCAAAGCAACAGCAGACGCCCTGGTAACAGGGATTTTATTAAGAAACCTTGCAAGCCATGCCCACCCTTCCCTTAGGCCACCAGGGCTGGTGATACCTTGCATCTCCGTCTGTCAAAATAAGCACCAAATGCAAATTTATATTGTCATGAAGTATTAGAATATCCACGGTAGGCTATGTAGCGCATAAAGTAAAGCAAAGAACTTTCACAAATGATTAGTACAGTACAAATCTCTAATACGATAGTAAGTAATATGTGAGTCTTGATGCAGACAACAAGACAAAGCAATGAAAATGGACCTGAATCAATGCAGCATATAGTTTCATATGACGCTCTACACGGTCCATGTAACTGTCAGTGGTTTCCACCTGCCCATCTTCTTCACGGTAGCCAATCAAGTTTAAGAATTCCATGGACTTGGAAATTGACTGAAACCAATAAAAGCAGCACTCAAAAGTTGGTTGCAGAACGAGATAGAGATTACAACTCCAAAAGTGTAAAAACACAGAACACTCTGCCCATATGTACGTGTCGGCCATCATAAACTTTAGGTCCAGGCCAATGAATAACCAATCATACCAATTCTCTGGGATGGTAAATCTTTCCTGTTATTATTGAAACAGAAACACATGAACCACAACATGAAGGATATATAAAGTGCTAACCAATTTTTTGACAAGACATTGAAAAGATGTTCTCATACGTATTCTAGCAAACCATATCAATATCTCTCAGCTTCCCTTGTTCCTCGTAATGAAGAAATCAGGCTAACGTTGGTATAGAGCATGCCAGGACTAAGTGACTAGCAAGTGTTGCAGCTGACATTGGCAAACACCATGTGCTCTAAATAACATCGAGAAGAAGATCTCGATTAAGAAAATAGATCAAGGACAACCCTATAGAAGAAAATAAGGGCAAGAACTGACTGCTGAAGCTTGGAAATGCTTGGGAACAGTGTAGATGCATCCTTTATGGAACGCAGCCAGAATAAAATCCCTCAGCAATGGAACCTGAGTAGAACAAAGAAATGCTTCTCAGAAAACCTTTAAAATTTTCAGATGGTTCAAGTCATAATTATAAAATAACTCATCACTGGGATAGTGCAAGATGAAAAATGGCAAAGCAACGTCATACTTCAGGTGAAAGGAAAGCATCACTTATTTAACAGACATGAAATCATGGATTTTTATGTCGGTCACAACGGTCCGATATTTATCATGCCATTATGATATCGCCACGATACATCTAGTGAAGGCAAACCCGTGCCCACACTGGCAATACTAGTGACCAGCATGGAGTGTTCTAGCGGTACAATAATCCATGCATGAAATGACTCTAGTAATGCCAACTCTGTTCATCTCGGTTAAAGGCAAAATACAGCTTGCTATCCTATACGACAGAAACTAATGTCCAGTTGTTGACTGAAGACAAATGCAAAAGGGCGAAAAAAGCAAATGCCACCAATCATGCAAAACTAATGTCCAGCATGGAGTTGGCTTTTGTTCTGGTTCTAAGCTCTCCCTCTTTATGACTTGCTGTCACTTCTTCAGGAGGGCTGATTCAAAGGCTACCTTCTGAAATGTATAAGCTAGCATTGCTGCAATCAATTTCCATGCTAACGTGTGCATAGAGTGTTAATGCTGTAAATAGCCAGGTAATGGAAGGTCTGACATATACCAAAGCAAGCATTGAGGCCTAGTTTGAACACTAGGTTCAGTAGAATTTACTTCTGCCAGTGAAGAAGGGGCCAACCTTGAGCCTCTAGATAGAATGAAGATTGAATTGGTCCTTGTATGGACATCCTCTACTTTTAGGGGATGATTTTTTTTTGATGAGTGGAGCTCGAAAGCTAAGGATTATTTACAAGGTCAGAGGAAGGGAATCTAACCCCTCCTCTGCTTGCCAGGCAAAACCGGTGTCCGCAGCTCGACACCATCTGGCGACCCTATCAGCCCTAACATTGTCATTTCTACTGATATGCAACATACAAACAGACTCAAACCCCATGTATAGACTCCAAACCAACCTTACCAACTTTTCCTCCTCTCTGGGCCAGACCTTTTGGCCTCTCAGGACCTCCACAACCTCTTTGGCATCTGACTCGATGATGATACACTTTCCCCCCTCTCCTTGGCCCATTCCAAAGCTCGACGCACACCCTCCATCTCAGCCCCCAAAACAGAGCTAGCTGTAATCCTCATGCCATGTATCCACTTTAGCTCATCCCCTTTCCCAAGCGCCACCACTCCAACTGCCGCCCGGTCCCCATTTAACTCCCTTGATGCATCCACTTGCAGGATCGTGACGCCCAGTCGGTCCTCCTTGCTTCATCCACCGCTGCCCCTCTCCATCAAGCCGTTGGTGCAGAGAAAATACCAAACGAAAATGGCAGGCCGCCTCTCTTTTCCTCCGCAGTGAGAATGGCATTAAAGTCCCCAAGCATGAGGTGCAGCAAGCCAACCGATTCAGCCCTAGATAACGCCTCCCATAGCTCCTTCCTTTCCAGATCCCTGGTCAACCCATACACAATGGAAATCATGACATGCCCCATAGCCTGAGATGAGTACACCCTATCGATAGCTTGAGCAGACCAGTGGATGAAGGAAGCCCGTCCGCTGTCAAGTTTTCAGAGCACAAGGATTCCACCATGCCTACCTACTACAGGGAGAAGGTAGAGGCCCCCATTGCGTCCCAACTCTCTCTTTTATCCAATCCAACTTGTCCCCCCGAACCAGTACATCCACAAGGCCTAACATGTAAGGAGCATGTTCCCCAATCAGCCAGAAAACGGTGCGCACCACACGCTCAGGGCCAGCACCACGGCAATTCCAGCATATGAGGTCATTAGATCACCATATCAACATCCAGGTGCTCGCCCGGTGATCCCAAACACACTCTCTTTCTTTGCCCCTCCAGCTCAGTCTCCTTCGCCACCCTTGGTCCAGTCACTACCAGCGACGAGCTCGCCTCCTCCATGGCTTCCTCTCCATCCTCTTCAAGGCTGTCCTCCGATGGAATGGGCTCCTCCATTGCAGACACATGAACAGGGGTCTCGGACCCCATGGCGACAACGAGCTTTTTAAAGCTCTCCTCATGGGCCTCATCGAAGTCTTGATGCATAACCGGCCCCTGCGCAAGGTCCCCTCGTCTCTCATATTTCCGATCCAGCCCATCCTCTGATAACCCACTAAATCGATTTAGGCCTGCCCCCCTCGGTGACTTGGCATTTGGGCTTCTAGTAGCCGGCCCACCTAGGCCCATAGAATGGGTCAGCTTAAAACGGGGTGAAACCCTAAGGACCAAAGCTGCTTCTTGAGAGAGTTCAGCCGTCACCCTCCTCCCCTTTCCTCGCGTCACCTCCCTCGCCCTCGTGCCGCAGTCATCGGGCATTCCTTTCTCGTCCTGGCCTGGTGGTCCTGTCTCCATCTGTTGTCCTATCCGCCCATCATCCAACGGCTTCTTCGGTTGCCAAACGCCACGTGGCCTCTCTTTATCAGCCGACAACTTCTGACAAGCGTCGCTCCTCTGCTCTGCTGTGTCATCCGGCCTCTCTCGCGTCTCCTCCAGCTGTCCCTGTGAGTATCCATCCTTTCAAAACCCGGTGGCTCATCCATCTCCTCATGATCACGAACCCTTTTCTCCGATTCAATCTTCTCCCTCTCCTTCATGGCTTTGCACGACCCCGCTCCATGACCTATTCTGACGCAGAACTCACAGATCTTCACATACTCGTAGATGAACTCCACAAGCCTTGTCCCACACCTCGTTGTGACTGGCACCCCAAACTTCACAATCGTACTAATATCCATTTCCACACAGACACGGGCATACTTGCCCCTCTCCGCATCCTATGTAAAGAGGTCAACCTGTAATGGTAGCCCGATCGATGAGATGATCCTCATCACCGCCTCCCTGTCGAAGAGCTCCATCGGCAGCTCCGGTAGCCTGACCCAAACCGGCGTCATGGTGAAGTCCTCGGGCACCGGGCAAAAGTCCTCCCTCCAACGTAGTAGCGAAAGCATCTTCCCATGAACAGACCAAGGCCCCATGGTGAGAACGTGGTAGAGGTCCATCTCATTAGAGAACTGGAAGACCAACACCCCCCTGGCCATGTCTATGACCCTGAAATCATCTGTGGTATTCCACAGCATCGCCAGCTTCTGCTTCAAAATGGCAAGGGGTAACCTCCTACCAAGGAACCTCCCAAACAACGCAAACCTCCACTTCCGGCAACATCTCTCAAGGAGTTCATCCTCCAACACAATCTCCTCAGCATACAAAGGACCCAGCGTGACCATCTCCTCCTCCGTCACTCTCAAGGATCTAGGCTTCAACCCGGCCGCAGCTTATGATTAACTGGAAAAAGACATCTTTTTCTCCTTTTTGGTGTTGATGCCAAAAGTACCCTAGATGGTGATTCCTAGTCTTTTGGCGATGAACCTTCAGGTGAGGATTCCTGGAGACAATCTGCCATCAAAGCCATATCAATTGACCTTGGAATACGGCTTTATCTAACAAAGTGTTATGAGCTTTAGAAAAATACAATTGCCAAGACAAACTAAAGTTCTCAAAGCAAGACTTATTAGAAGCATGACAAGATGAAAAAATTCAATAGAGGAAAAATATCTTAAATCAGGGTCTATGACGTTCGGCCCTACAATTGATATCTATATTGCTGCATTTGATGAAAACAACTTCAAGAAACACCGCTTTATGAAGTCTTTCAAAGCCTAGAAGAGTTATTCTACAAAGTCAAATGTATGACATTAGACCCTGAAAGTTAGGCAACTCTATCCAAAGAAGACAACTATTGAGAATGAAAACCTTCAAATTCTCCTCCAGTTCTTTTGTAACTAGCTTTTAAAATGTTTCGCAATCACATGTTGGTTACTTGCAAAGGAGATAATGATTGCAATCCCCAACAGACAACCAAAAAAAATCGACAGATGCACACAAGGATTGCCATACCGGTGGCACATCCCATGCCGGAACTTGACTAGGACAGTACGTACTACCCATACGGTCCATGCCGGTTGAAAACCCTTGGCACGACTAATTGGGTCTTTCATCTCCTCTTTTTCTCCCCATACTTATCTGTCAGTGCGCCCATTACTTCATATTTTCTCTTCTCTCCTCTCTCTTCCCTTTTCTATGTCTTTTCCCTTCTCCTCTCCTCTTCTGGCCTCTCCTCTTCTTTCCCTCTTTCCTTCTTCGCTTCTCCCTTCTCCCTTCTCCACCTCTTCTTTCCTTCTCTCTCCTCCCCCCTTTCCCTCTTTCTCTTCTCCTCTCTCTTCAGGGTCTTTTCTAAACCTCTCCTCGTCTCCCTAGACTACTCTTCTTTTTTCTGCTTCTCTACCATTCTCCTTTCTTTCAGCCTCTTCCCTTCTTTCCCTCTTTCTTTCTTCCCTTCTCCCTTCTACTCCTCCTCTTTCCCTCTCTCTCCTCATCTCCTTTCGCTCTTTCTCCTCCTCTCCTCTACTTATCCTCTTTATTGAAGAGAATGGTGGGCCTTGATGGCCTCATAGCCATCCCATCACCACCGAGATTCTACTATAGACCGGCACGTACCGGTAGATACCATACATTTTGACCGGCACACCCCCAACCCGGTTACGGAGGTGGATCTCATTCCGCCTCCAAGCTGGGTCAGTAAGTACTGGACGGTACAGTATGTATAGGCCGGTAGGCAATCCATGGATGCACGTATGTATCCCAAAAAGATAGATGCAAGCAACAGAATTACAAGTCCACCACTTTTCTCAAGTTTCTATATTAGAGGTAAACATATTTCTTGCCCAAATACTAACGCAACTAACCTTGCCCAATATAGGAGAGCTTAGATGGAATAATCAAATCCAACAAACATTGCTGGATATGGAAGATACATACGCTACTAGCCCATACTCAAGGCTCATGCAATTGACAGTTACACTTGAAAGTCACAAAGCATTAAAACGAGAAATTACACCCCAAATAGTCTAACATGCAACACATGTTTGCTGTTAAAAAGAAAAAGAAGCAACTCATGTAAAGCCAAAAGAAGGCAATAAAGTTGCAAGTAAATGACATGCATCAACATGCAAGTTATTAACTCAAGGGCTATAAGATCCTAAGGTATAAATTGAGATCACAACTTCCTTCCAGCTTATATGGCTAGTCAAAATACCGAGTCGCAGGAAACAATATTACTGTTAGCATTTGGTCCCTTGGCACAGTAAGAAGCTCTGTAAGAAAATGACAAGAAGGATTGCAGAAATAAACAATAAGAGCAAATGTACTCCCATAAACAGAATAAAATACGAAGATAGGTCCATTTGCGGGTATGGCCATGTGTGGGAAAGAAGATAAACATCGACATCCCTTTTTCCGGTAAACCAAATATAGAGCTAATGTGTGCTTGCAGAAATTCAACTCTTTATGAGATGGAGTTATTTCTTTGGAAAAGCAGCTGTAGCGTAGCCTGTAAGGGCCTTTTCCAATAGAAACCTACAATATACAGCTCTAAGCAAGCAGCATTCATGTTATGATATTACTATAAGAACACAAATTTCTAACCACAGATCAAGTAGATTGCTATAAAGGTAAAAGTGTTACATGCAGGCTCCAACATGGATAGAACGGAGGCTATCATCACAACTTGAAGTAAATAATGAAGAAAAGGCATTTTAAGCATCTTGTATTTCATAATTAGGCTAAAATATTTCTATGTTAAACTGAATGTCAAACAAATAGCTATCAAAGATAAATGAGATCACCTGTGACATAACAAGTAGAATAACATGCCCATAAGCAAAAGCAGTACCATCCAAAATTTCTCCTGTATTTTTATTTTCACATTGGGACACGACCTGAAAATTGGAAAAGGAAAGTCATATCAAAGGTAGAAGGCAATACATTAATCCACATAAAAAAACGAATAGAAATTGGCAATCAACACACATCAAGAATTACTATGCCATGCAGGTCTTTGGCAACACAGTAAGTGCCGAAGATACTTAGCGCAGATCCCATGCCAGTGGCACAAAGCCTCATCAGCATGGAGATACACTCAGATTCGTGACGAGTATTTGTATTGTACCTGCAATTTACCAGTACAATATGTATCGATCTGCACAGACTGTGCCAACTCGCACGGTAATCCGTAATACATATCAGGTTAGTAGTAATCACGTGGGAAGTGATTGAAAATACAGTTGGAAGAGAATGAATATTGTTAAATACAATTGAAACAGTAAAACAAGAAAAGCCAATCAAAGGTCAAAAAAGCCTTTTATCAGATTTTCTCTAGGAGTGTTCCATTGGCTGCTTCAATGACAGTAAATTGTTTGTATAGTGTATCAGCATGTAAATCCATTAACAAGATGGTCTTGAGGGAATAAGCTAGAAAGCAACTGGACAGGTATAAGTGCACATATTTGCTAGCTGAAGATTACAAAAAAGTCAAACAAAAAGCAAACCAATCCTCCTTGCAAATATAGACAGAGCTCCTAACAATTTTGGTGCAATGAAGAAAAGAAGTGCCTCCATGGTGTCATATGCATATCCCTAATAGTGGACAACACAAGCATTCAGCTATGTAGCGGGAACAATATAATATAGTCAAAGAGTAAATATAGTACGACTCGAATATCGAGAGGGAGGATTGCTCAAACATATATAGATGAGCTTGGGTGAAGCTAGTACAAGCACGCACCTAGTGAGGGAGAAGATTTTCTTCTTCTGGCAAATGACGAGAAAGAAGGTCCAGAAGCTAAAAATCTTCCACTATCGACAAATGCAGCATTTGAAGCTATATGTAAGGGAAACATGATATGCAAAGCCTGAGCCGACCCCAATATTTGGGACAATGTCCTGAAGGTCATGGTTAAACTTAACCTGCCCAAACATAGACTCAAGCACATAAATAGGTGGAAATGCTATGGATTCCCATAAGCCCCTAATGCGGCATTATTTTTTGAGAAACTTGAATATAAAAGTTGGCTCACTCAGGATGAAAACTCAAGACACAAGCTAGAGTGTAGAGTTACCAACTATAACAAGCAAACAAAACTCGGATTTTGGGATTTCGCATGTTGGACAAGGATCCTTATATCTTGTAACAATGACCAACACGGAATTTAGAGTCTCTACCATGTGTCATGCCGCTATACCTGGCCGGAAACTTAACAGCCCGTTAAGTTCAGATTGGCACGGACTCTGCCGGACCGCAACTGAAACCCATGATGACCATGACAATCAACAACTCTGTTTGACTATACTTAGCATGTCTTAAGAACTAGTTAGTGTTTGATTAATATGAATGCGTACTGTGTGTCAAGGACAATAAGATAATCATGCATACATACATAAATATTAATACATTCATATCCGTCTATGGGAATGTATAGAGTTATCTTGAGACTCTTAAATATTGAGCTTAACAGTAAGGAGCCAACTGAGAAGATTTAAGCCCTTATGACTTCAATCTTCTCACAAACATAACTTCTCTGAAGTGACTACATGAATCCTTTCTAATACCAAATATTTGACTGAAACTTGTTTCAAACATCATAGTAGGTGAAGCACTGTAATAATGTTACGAATCCAATTAGACATTCTTTAAGAACTATAAATTAGCATGGATTACAAGCTAATATACAGAATAAAAAATTTGACATACCATTTTTGCGATCAAAAACATTGAAATGGTAGGAGGACGCAAAGGATCACGAATAATGTTGATTAGCTGGCTTGCACTTTCCCTAAGTAATAGATAAGATGGCAGCATTAATGCAGTGCACAAGTGAGCTTCAGAATCGCTTCCAAGTATCAACTCAACTAATATCGTCACTCATCTTGTCTATGAGTCAGGTTATTGCAGTGAAAAGTAAACAAAAAAGAGAATAAAGAGCAACTGCACAAATAAGAAAAAAAATTCTGAAGTGCAAATGTTATATATCCTACCTCACTTTCTGTTGAGTGCCAACTATTTGCCTCAAGCATCTGCTAATTTGCCTCTCACACTTAGTAAATTCCTGGTCAAAACACTAATTAGTCAACCAAAGTTGCTTAATAGCAATAAGAAAATCTCTCAAAGGTAACATTCAACACATGAAAATCCATACCCTAATCCTATTTGGATTGAATAATTTAGAATTTTGAAATTATGCACTATTTTGCCCAATAAAACCACCATTTGCTTGTAAAAGGTGGATATAAAGTGCATAAGGCCTGACAGTCAGGAAGGGCCATTTTGAATTGTCGAAAGAATTCGAATAACCTACAGAAAACTAAAGGTCAAAAGGCAGCAGGAGAAAACCTTGTTGGAACTTAAACCAATTCCTTTGTCCACCTCATCATAGATTTTGAGTCTAATAGACTCTGCCTTTAGAGCAGTATCTGCAGCATGCACTTCTATCCCTGCCAAGAACAATTGGCAATTTTTAACTTCATGATAAAAGTGCTAAGAGCAGTAACACACTAGTATGCCAAAAAAGGAATTGACCAAAACTGAATCTGAAAGGAGAACTGCTAGGACTTTATAAGGTCAATAAGAAATCTTTATTATCTGATACATGAACCGAATAATGAATCTGCAAATATATCACAGAGTCAAAAGCTGCAACGTCACAAATTTTAGACCATGGCAGTAACGAGACAAAGGGGACTCAAATAGGAGACCAGTTTCCTTAAAACAGGCATTAGCCAAACAAACATCAATAGCCTCCAAGTTCCAACACGCAAGACTATGATTTCAAGTTCTCAACCAACTCAATGGAAAATAACAAGTAGAGGTAAAGTGGTGATAACAGCAAGGTAAATACTACCTCTGTCTATGCACCATCTAGTATTGGATTTCTAGATGCATAGAATAGCAAGGGAAGGTTACTTCAGGCATGTGTATGCCTTGCAAAGTGTCAAAAGACGAGTATCTACCCACTATCAGCATATCAGGAACCTAAACTATTATAGAGATGAATTTAGAAGTGCTTGTCAATTTTACCATGTTGAATTCACTAATTGTTAAAGATCGAGAAGACTCCTATTAGTCAAAAGTCAAATCATTTGCGAAAACTTATGTAAGGGAAAGAAGAAAGAGCTCAATATGTGCATGAATTCATCATTTTCAGTTGCTTGCTTTTTCATTTCTCTTTTAACAAAGAGGCTCTCTCAGTGACCTGCCACATTGAACTTATTTCCAATCCTCGTAAATCCTTGATCACTTTATTGTCTAGGCACTTGTACATGAGAATGGCACAACTTCATATGCAGATGTGGCCATGTCCCATGCTCTCTCTCATTTTATGGATGCTGTAGATCCACTCCTGCAGTCTTCACTCCACCTACTACATAATTCATGCAACCATGACAATTAGATTAAAGACTATAAATTGGACTTCTATGCACAGAGGAACAAATGATGTTGATCCGGTAACCAAAAGACAAGATCCTTCTAATTAGCTGCTGTTGAGGTGTTGAGAAACTGGATTCATCCTGAGCAATTATTCCTCTGTACATACAACTACGATGTGGCCTCTTCTTTCTCGACTAGACCTAAACTAACTAATCCTCGCTTGGCTACCAACAATTTATAAATGATAATAGAAATAGAATGATGCACCTTTGCAGTTTGAGCAACGAAACAATTTCCAAGCTAATGTAGAATCCAAACATTTCTCAAAATCCTACACCTTAGAAAGATTGCTCTAATTTCAAACTGAACAATGTTAGTTATATATATATATATATATATATATATATATACATATTCTAGTCGAAATTTTATTAAAAAAACAAGGGTTTTTTTCATATCGCCACCTACAGTTTAGGGATATTGCAGAAAACTACCTACCTTATTGGTATTTGCAGAAACCTACCTCATTTATGGAATTAATTTGCAAAAAACTACTTGGGGTAAACTTCTGTTAGCTTTCGTCAATTTTATAGGCGAAATGATCGATGGGACGCCCCAGTATCAATGGTCGGAGTGCATCGCCGATGAGGGTTGCTTTGAATTAGGTTTTACTTCACAGTGAAAGAATTTAGGGTTACATCGACTATCTTACATTATCGGATCTCGGGTTTAAAATCCGATAGCTATATTGTCACTTGAGTCCACTTATGTATGGTAACATCATTTTGGTCATTTCCATGTCAAGTTAGGTTGAGTTAACCATGATTAGGGGGTAAGAGGTAACAGGTGCTGATGGAAATTGACGACATGTAGTTTTTTGCAAATTAATTCCATAAGGGAGGTAGGTATAGGTAGGTTTATGCAATGTCCTTAAAATGTAGGTGGCAATATGCAAAAAAACCAAAAAACTAATTTAAGTTTCTTCAATCAAAAGTCTATAACTTATACGTGCACAAAGCTTCAACCATGATGTTCATCCAAGATAAAAACCTATATTTAACTAAGAAGGTTTTACGTTAATTAATTACTCATACAATAATAGCTGCAGATCAAGAGAAACTGTTTTCAGGGCTCATCAATTCTATACTCAAAATAACATGTCACACATAAATAGTTTGGAAAGTGGAGGGCTATCAAAGTGGTGTCATTAGTGGAAACATGGCAACGTTTGCTTGGTTACATTGCATCATCTCCACAAACACACATGCATGACTTAGACCAAGAAGCTTGAACTATTTTATGTGCATTATCATACCGAAATAAAATTGTTTAGTTGACAAAAATTTATTTATGCAATAATTGCAATTGTACATCCACGATTACATTTTACGAATTCACCCATATCCAAACAAAGCATTTGATGCGTAGCAAGCTCCATATTTCAAGGAATTTGACTTCGAATTTGAATTTGAACTTGAATTTAAAATTTTAAGGTTGAATTTGGTTTTGTAACTAATTAGGATTTGATTTTTGAATTAGGTTTCATTTTTGAATTAGCATGTCGTATAGGCTATAAAGAAGAGATTAACGGCCCAATAGGACTTTGCTTTGGATAAATAAGAGAAGAATTCTCCTTTGCTGGTGATGCTGGAGATTCCCCTTGGTGGTGATTCCTAAGATTTACTGATGCCCGATGACCTCTAGGTGGTGATTCTTAGAGGTCGTCCAACATCAGTTTGGTATCAAAGTAAGGTTCCCCTCGGTGATGATTCTTGGGGTTTGCTACTAATCGTGTAGTTGGCAGTTCCTACTAGACATCCAACATTTGCATCAATGTCATACTATCATAGGTGACGATTCCTAGGGTTTTTCAAGGATCTTCTAGGTGGGGGATTCATAGAGGTTCGGCATCAAATTCGTATCAAAGCTCGAGGACGAGATCTCTCTATCAGATCTTTAATGGCTTCAGCTTGAGGACCAGCTATAGCCAACCATCGGAGAATGACACAGAAGCGAGTTCCATATTTGGAAGATTCAAAGCCAAACTCGAATTCAACTTTCATTCAAATGACTTGTCCAAAATTGATATTTGATTAGGTTTTCTACATGAATCAGCCTCTTGTATAGGCTATACATAAAGATGGTATGCCCATTTAAGGCTTACCTTTGGTTGAATAAGAGAAGGGTTCTCCTTTAGTGGTGATGCCAGAGATTCTCCTAAGTGGTGATTCATGGGTCTGTCGACCACCCCAGATGGTAATTTTTGGAGGTCATTCCGCATGAAAAGTTTTCGTCAAATATCCAATGGAATATAATAATACCAATATATGACAAATTTTTGAAGTTTGGCAAAGAAAGGATCAAGACCTACATTATGCTTCCTTTACATGGAGGATCTAGACGCGTCAACTGTGAGACTGCATCTAACTTAGCAATTTAATATAATTCTATTGAACATGTTTCTATTCAATTTATAATTTCAGGTGGTCATGATCAATTCCTTCTTGTCCACCCATCACCATATTCTTCCTTATAGTTAGTTTGTCAGCCAGAATCAACATGTAAGTTATTCTGCCAGATTATCAATTCATGAACACTGTACAAGTAGAGACAAGACATTGGATTGACTAAAAGGGCATATATATCAAACATATTTTTCCTATCAGAAAAGGAAAAGAAATGGCCAATTAACAGCTACATAAGCACTTGTATCTAGTGTGCATGACTACTTGCCATAACCTGACAACTTGACGAGATTTGGAATACATGACTTCCCTACACAGCTAGACTCTAGAGTTCAGAGTTTTCCCCATAAAAATTTTCACTAGAAGCACTTTGTATACTAATATTTCTGAAACAGATATGAAATGTCATCCAGTTTAGCTTACTTCCTGATTAAAATCTTATTGCCTAAATATCAGAAGACTACAATGGTGATAAGGATATAAAGCGGTCTACTTGAAATTGTATGTTACTTCATATTTTGGGCCAAAAAAGCAGGATTACTATAAAAAAAATGATGCTTGGTCTAGAGAATTAACAAGATTATGGATAACCTTTTGGTTTGGTGAACGCTGTTTTTTTGGGGATTCGACCTTCAGCCTCTGCTTTGTGAAGATTTTCCACTGATGCAGCAGTCTTTTGTTCATTGGCTTTGTCCTCAGCAAATTCAGCAGCCTTTGCTTCTCTAGCCTTAGCAGCTTCCTTCAAGGCAGTTTCTTCATATGCCCTCCTCGCAGCTTCCAGAGCTGCCTTTTGCAATTCTTCAGATACTTTTGCTGCCTTTGCTCTAGCCTGTAAAGCAGTAGTTTGTAACATAAAGGGGGAAAGAAAGCACAAAGTAACCATTAAAATCATATAAGCTCAACAAAACTAATGTTGAAGACTCGAGCTAATTTATTTTCGTTCTACTAGCAAACAATATCGATAATTATATGAAACTGGGAGAAAATCTATCATCACATGCATCACCCCATAATATTGTGGTTTGTATGAAGAATCGGCACCCAAGAACGATTGCCATACAATTTCTACAAAGAAAATCTTCGTCTCATGGAAGGAAGGTCCAACAAGATACTCAAGGCATGGCCTGGAATGGAAACCCTTTAAAAAAATTAGGCCAAACATGGAACCATGGCTCCTTAGGTATTATGTAATTAAACTTGGACTCGGGTAGTTTAACTGAAAAGAACGAGGATAAGCTCATGAAATGCATAGAGAATGCTATGGCTTATATCCACACTGCTCAGATTAGTCCTCAATTTCTACAAATTTCAATTTTATATAGGTCTTGCGTATCAGCTACCATCCCAACTTTTCATCAACACCTCAATGGACCTTTCACATTGGGTGCTTTGTTGGATTGAGGATGTTTGGCTAGGGATAACTCATTGTGAAATAAGAGAATGGCTAGCTGCAGATCAACATGCCCTCCCTCTTGTCTTCCTATATGTTATTCAGGCTAGAAGTAAACCATGATATTGAGAAGTTTAGACTAATGGATTAGTTGTGCTAGCAGTCAACCAATTCCCATCATTTCCTTCATCAATAAATGCAATACAAGTGCATAAAAGAAACAAGCTTACATGACCCCAGGATTGAATGGATTGTCTCTCTAGCTCAGGATGTAGAAGGGTAGCAAAATTTGGGAGATGACTATGCACCTGCAGGGCATGCTTTATCACAGTTGTGGTTCTAGAAGGAACAATTATGATCTAGACTGTTATTGGAGTTTAGCTTTAAATTTTACGACTTCCGTGAGAGGAAAACACATGCATATGAGACAGGGTTGTCATGCCGATACTCAGCACACACCTCTTACTGGCGACACCAAGCTTTTCTGAGCTAACACATGTATACATACCGATATGTGCCAGACCATACCAGCATGCACCGACTGGGAAGGAAGCATATGAGGGAATCCACATATTTGTACATTAAAGAGATGCACATATACATATACGACAAACCTCTGCCTCAGCTTTAGCTTTTTCGAGGCGCTCTTCTTCCTCAAGAAGAGCTTTCTCCTTCCTTCTGGCTTCTTCAAGAGCTGCATCATCTTTTATTCTTCGCTCTTCGATTTGGGATCTCTGTTCATGATCCCTCTGGACTGCAGATAAGTGACTATCCAGGGCTTCTGCACTGCAGCAGAGTTATTTTTCAAAGTGAGTTGCCTAAAAATGGCCACAACATTGGAGACAAAAGAACATAATTGGCATCAAAGTCATAAAGTACAGTAATGGATGAAAGCACGGCAAAGAGATGAAGTAAGACAAAGTATCCAACCTTGTCTTGGCTACAACTTTGCATCATAGAAGCTAGTTTATGTACTTATCAAGTAAATAGCATATACCAAAAGAATAGCAAAACTATCCTCAATCTGATTTGCCATCATCTAATACACAAGGAGCAAAAAGACACACAGTCACACATTAATTGTCATTTATTTCACTCATGTTTGCTTTATATGCAATTTGGTTAGTTACTACGAACCAATGCGGCAACGAGCTTTCCTCAACCTAGCTCACTTGCCATTGCGAGAAACCCAACATGACTCTTCTTTGATTACCTATAAAAAGCATTTAGAAACTCACAAATATTTCCTGCAGCATATCAATGGGACATCTCCGCAATGCCTCGCACCTCCGTTCCAAACAGACCGACCAAATGCACCAACATGTAGTGCTACGCCCCTTTCCTTTGAAGCTTACAATGCTATCATAAGCAGCCTAAATGCATAAACCTTATGCCTCAATGTGTGCCAAGTATGTTACTAACAAACATTGCATGCCACATCCACTGTCTCGATTATTCCACAAACATAATGCAATCCTATCGAGCCATGTAGCTGAACTGCCACATTAGGGACTCTTAGATACCTTTGCACATTAAGCAGCCTCTAGCAAGTAAAACACTTGTCTCCCATAATCATAAGCTAGTAGTTGAAGTATACTTAGAGCACCACATTGGCTACAAACTAATACTGCATTAAGATCCTTAACAATTCCACCCTACATCCTAAAGACTATTGTGTTTCGATTAGGCAAAACTTCATTAGTTTGCCGCCTTTACTTTATCGCATCGTTCAGCACAGTTACCAAATATTCTTGATGCTTGCATACAAGCCAGCACCATTTGCTCATGCTCTGGGGCATGCAATACCACCATGTCACTTCTATACTCGATCTGAAAGCGGTAAAACATGGTGGAAAAGCCCGATCATCAATCTGAGATTCTCACGGCACACCAGCATACCCAGAAAGACCCTTCATTGAGGCTCGTATTTCCTATCCTACTATCGATCGGCCTTTGCCAGCTGAAATTTTCATGAGTACTTCACTTAAGAGTTTAAAACTTGCATTCTAGGTAAAGGTGTCCATGCAAATTTTTCATTAAATCTAGAATGTTTTCCATTCAGATATATAATGCATATGGATTTGCTCTAAACATATACATGTTCTTTTTAGAAGTCAAGACTTGTTAAGGCAAACTTAGATCCCAGCAATAAATACAATAAAATTGATTACATTCATCTATCGCATATACACATGAAGCATTCAGACATAGCAGACTTACAACAATGTAAATTGAATGTGCTAAACGTGCAATTGCACATGCTCTTTTGCACGTCTTCCTGACCATAAAGACAGAACCAGCCTAACATGGTGCATGTTGCCATCAAAAATCCAAAAAAAACTAAATACGTGTAGATAAATCGTGTATCATAAAGCACATCTTCTTCAGGATGCATGCATGTGTAAAAATGTGACGAAAAATGTGCCTACATAATAATGAAGAATCAACTATATGTAAAACAGGCAAACAATAGCCATTTGACAATAACAGTTAATGCTTGACTTAAAAATGAGGTGCATACTGCTACCAACCTTTTGCGCTGATATTGCTTATCTAGTCTTCTGTCCATCTCCCTCTTTAGCTCTATGGACTTTCCAAGCCTTAAGAAGGCAGCAGTTGTCCTCTCAAGTTCTTCTCTTTGACCTGCCTCCAAGGCGGATAACTCATTCCTCACTTCCTCCTGTTAATTGAGCCAAATAGTCATGACACGCAAAATACAACGTACTGATATACTGCCCTCAGCAGTTTGTAGTGGAATTGAGAAAATAAAATTTGAGTATGCTAATAGCTTATACTTCATGCAAGCACCAGATTTAGGGGATAAAAAATCAACAATTCAACCTAGTACTATCATAAAACCACCGAGTTTTAGGTTTTAACACAAAATTTGTAATGATAGTATGGTAAGCAAAAGGCAAAAGAATTGGTTTCACATTCTCAACTTCCAATGACAGCACCTATAGTGGCCTTTCCATGCATTTCAGTATATCACTTCCCACATGTCCTACCTCAAGACTTCAAACAATATCTGCAAGGATACCATGGCAAGCATAAATTATGGAGAGGGAAAATTAAGCTTTTCCCTCTCCATAAATCTATAAATACCTTTCGGAGTCGTCTTCACAAATTTGCTCCCTAACCACTCCATTCTTTTAGCAAATATATCTTTAACACAATAAACATGCTTTATTGGCATCCTTCAACTAGATATATAAGCTCAGGTTTCAATTTTTAAGATAAGCAAGATTGACCTATGTCTCAAAAGTCCTTGTTTTAAAAAAAAACAAATAGCATAAGCCTCTTGGCTTTTTAGCTAGCAAATCACATGCAAAAGTCACAGGGTCTTGGATCATGATTATGAATGATAAGTTTTTAAGTTTGTGTAGCTATATCATAAACACATCCTTCTATTTTTGTCTAAACATGCAAATTTCTGAAAGCACTTCGACTGATCATTTAAATCTTGGATTTTAATGATTTTAGGTTTATTGATTGATATTTATACTCCAATTTCATGTGCATGTGATTTTCTTTTATAAGTTTTTCCTAGTTCCATGACGACAGGGCCCACAATAATTGCTTATGACTAAGCTACGAGATAGAAAAGAGAGAATCTTGGTGGTTGCCCTCTAGGCTATATTCATCTTTTACTACGGAAAAACCATCACTATTCATTTCGTTTATACAACAACATAGAAGTCCAAAACCTGAAGCACAAGAATTGGCATATAGAATATGAGATTCAAGAATAAATGCCCTCATAGCAAGGACCAAGAGGAAGAATGGAGGTAAGAATGAGATTTGTCCAAGCAAACAATAACTTCTAAATGCATCTAGTACAAAGCCTCACAACCAGATGAGGGAAGCGAAAGTGGAACTCAAAGATGTTCCTCATATCTAGAAATCCTTCTGCTAACATGCTACGTGAAAAGGCTCAGCTAATATGGTGAGACAGCCAAGGTTCGAAATATTGATCTCAGCGATACAATCAGCAAATGAAAATGAAATGAAATTAAAGCAATACATTAACACAAATAAAACAAGTTTTTTCAAGAAAATTAGTTTCATTTGACCTATAGGCATATTGGAGTAAAGTTTCTAGTGATTCCAGGCAAAGAACTGCATAAAGGTCACAGTTGCATCCAAGTATTTTCATAGACGATGCTATACTAGTGTTGTAAAGAACAAATATTCATATTCACATGTACACAGTACACAGTACACAATAGGATATTCCCATTGGAGTTATTTAATCCTCAAATGGAACCGAAGCCACAATTACTAACTGCAACATCACAAATTGCATTACTGTAATTAAGTGCTTTTAGTCTCCTAAAATTTGGTATTTGATGCATTCTGCATGAAACATTGCAATTGTACGTTAATTTATAATTACAACTCCAACAATTTAACATCAGCCTTAAGTTAGCCCAAACAACGACAAATCTTTTTTGGAAACATCTACAAGTTCAAACATTTAAACTGAAGGCCTTCTTGTGACTTTGACATCAAAAGAACGAGAACAATCATAGAAACCATAAAAAACCAATAACTTCCAACCCAATTTGCCAATCTGGACCACAAGTAGTTGACTTCAATTCAAAGTATCCAGAAGCACCAAATATTGGCCAAAACTTGAAACCACGGTGGATTCCCAATTAGTAGAAAAATAATAAAAGAAACTATGATTGCAATTATAAACTCAAAAATGGCACCAAATAGAATAGAAATTTTATTTTTTTCCCATTGCGAGCGGGAAAGAGTGTGAAGAACTCCAATCAATTTAAGGTGATGACCCTTGTCATGAACCTCACAGTTGCAAATTTTTGACCATCAACCTTCCACTAAGGTACATTAGTTTCTCACCATCAAAAGTCAAACTGTTTTTTAAGGTAAATAAGCATTTTTCTACATCATAGAGATGTACTACACATCAGAATGAAATTTTAAGACTTACATTTTGAAAACATATATGTAAGCATGTAACCAATACAACTCCCAAATGTAAGGCTTCTAAGAAATCAAAAATTTAAATTCATTCCACAACAGGGCAAAAGGACAAAAGGGAAAAGAAATGGTCCTAAAAGTTATGTACCTTTAATTTTAGCTCATACTCATGTTCATATTCAAATAGAACGCTTTCCTCTATACTTATTTTCTTCATCAAATATGGAGTCATTTGCTGATGTAATTCATCATCTGAACCTTCAGAGTCGCTACAACTGCAAAGTACAACCATAGCTTAGCGGTACATAAACAAGTTTAAAGTAGGATAAAACATCGAGCAATGTTACAGCTGCTAGAAATGTGACTAATGAGTTGGCAAACTCTTTCTTATGCTACAATGTAAATCAAAAGAAAAGAGATGTGCTAGCTTTTCAGTTCTCACTCCTCACTCCTCACTCCTTTGTCTTTGTCATTGGTGTTCATTCGAAAGTTTTGGGGCAAAGTCATATATGACCTGGACTTTGCTGGTAGCCCCAAGCTAAAACTCAAACAAAAGAGGGTTCGAACAAGGGCGCAGTAATTGCTAAAGCATAGGTTATTAGCAAAAAGATTCATATATTAAAGCAAATTTGGACAACTGAAATGGAAAAAATAGGGAATTCAATACTACATGAAATTAGGATTGTTAAATCTGAAGAAATTTGAGGTAAAAAACTACAAAAGATATTTGTCATAGGGGCTGAATGAGACTGATACTAAAGAAGAAGTCGAAAACCTTCAATAGACAAAGCCAATTCAATTTGATAACCTTCTAAGCTAGTCAACTTGATCACTTAATTAATATCCCTCGTTTCCCACCAATAGAGCATATTTTGATGATCATATTGCTAATCTTCCATGTAGTCAAATACTCAAAGAATCACTGCCAGTAAACAACGCACAATCTTTTTCCATCAACATTACAAACCTTGTGCAATATTCTTAGTACTAGTCAATTCAAAATCTTAATAACTTGAAACAAAAATTCACTACACATTCTAGTAATTTAATAACTATATCCCCTAAGGGTATTTCCTATTGGTCTGCAAGAAAATGAAATCCATCAAAGGATTCAATCAGATGAGATGATCCTTCCAAAAGATTCCACTAGAGCTCTTTGAAGATTCGAGTGAGCAAGAATAAAAAAGGGTCATCATCCACTTGAAAGACCATGGATCACAAAAGATCTATAGTTCATCATCTCCTATCAATACTCAGCTCATCACAACACGAAAGAAAGCACAATAAATAAAACAGAATAAGAAACGCCTGGTGCTAAATTGTGCTCGGTGCCCATGCATAAACTGTACCTAAAATCAAGATCCGTGACAGAAAACCTTGTCCCTGTCATCAAATTTTGACCATGACTCTCTTCGTCATCGTTTGTGCTGACTTCCCACTCGTCATCATCAGAGACATGCATCACAAATGGCTTATTGACAGTACCATCCATCTCATTTCTTTCGAATGACAACCTATTGACACAGTATTTAGAGTTACGTAAAAGGTCTACAAGGGACAGCAATGCTACCAAGACAGGAAATAACAATCGTTTCTTACGGGCGCTTGGCTTGCTTTGGAGACCAATCGCTGTGCTGCTCCAATTCCAATTCCAAAAAGCACGACTTGGAGAATAACTCGTCCAAAGTCCATGGCTCCAGATCAGCGGAAGGCACAATGCGCGAGCTCTGGGGGCACGACAGCTCCCATTTCACATACCCCTGCAAGAAAAAAAAGAAACTAGGATCAAATCAAATAACAAAACCTAGCAATGAAATTAAATTCACAGAAAAAGAAAAGAACTGAACATAATAAAACACTCACATCGATCGATCTCATGCGATAAAATATCTCAATCAATATAGAACAAAATGATAGACAGGAGTGGTTGTACTTGTCGCTGGAGAAAAGGAAGCAGCTGGAGGTTTAGGAGAACTTAAGAGGTTCGAACTCAGATCTGTAATGAAGATTTTATAACCCACTTTTCGGACAAGAGTCGTGGGCCTAGTCAGCGGGTGTAAATACACCGATCTGATGTGGCAGATTTTTTTTGGGGTATTATTGCCCACGTAAGCAATCCCCGTTTAATAACCATCCCCCTAAACCCTCGCGGGGAGAAGCGAAAGTTGTGACCGGTGGACGGCGCACCGCTGACGAGAACGGCCCACTCACACCTTGACGATGAGAACGGCCCGCCCCTGTCACACCCCGACACAAAAAAACCCATCCGGTCCGGGGCGTGACAACTTGGTATCAGAGCAGGCTGTAGGTCTCAAGAATAAGATTAGGCTTGCAGTTAAAATTTGAGTGTGAGTTGGGATAGTTCTAGGGTTAGAACATCCCTACATGTCTTGTGTGCGCTCATATGTGATGTGTTTCCGCTTTATTGATTGATACTTGTTTTGGTCTTTGACGAGTGGATTTTCATGTCTCTGGTGGTTGTGTAGATGGCAGGGCAGCTTGACGGTTCTCTTGCGGGAGGCACAGGAGGCTGCAGAGGCCGAGAGGCCTCAGCATCAGCTACCTACACTAGTACCAGAGGCAGCTTCAGTACGTGGCAACGGGCTAGGGGAAGTTTACTCCCGCGGCAAGGAAGTTCTTCCTCCCGTTGCTTAGCGGTCTTTAGCGTCGGAGATTCTCGACTTTCGACGGCTGGAACCGCCTAGGTTCAATGGTCGGAGCGGGGATCTGACAGCGGTGAACGAGTGGCTGGAGGAGGTCACTCGTGTGCTCGAACTCCTGTTTGGCGAGGATGACCCTCTCCGGATCAAACTCGCTGCGTTCCAGCTCGACGGCGACGCCTTAGACTGGTTGCGCACTGCCCAGGCCACCAGGGCAGGAGGAGAGCAGATGTCGTGGTCAGAGTTCTGTGTCATTTTTCTCGACGCGTACTTTCCCTACAATACGCGAGTGGCCTTGACCGAGGAGTACCTTTCCCTCACCCAAGGTACTCTAACAGTTCAGCAGTATGCCACCAAATTCACTCACCTAACTCGTTACGCTGGACCAGTGGCAGCCGACCCTACCACCAGAACCCATCAGTTTGAGAGGGGGCTACGAGCAGAGATTAGGAGACTGATCGCTATGCAGCAGCCGACCACGAACTCGGCGGTCTTAGGGGCTGCACTGGCAGTGGAGGGTCATTGCCAGGAGAGGTCGAGAGCAGTCCAGTCGGCACATTCCATGAGTACCAGCGATGGGGAGCAGTCACAGAGAGCTCAGGGTGGAGGAGATCCCTAGACTGAGGAGAGGTACCCACGGCACCAGCAGCCATACCCTCAGCGTGAACAATCCTACCAGCAGCAGTACCAGTACCAGCAACATCCCCATCTAGATCCGAGCTACTCGAAAACCTCGGATCGGTGATTTGCCCAATCACCATGACCTAAGCATGCAATGCATACTCGTACAGGATTTAATATGAACATAACCACAATATTAATACACTTGCAACATCTCCAGTAAACATCATCGCAAGCGTGCCAACATAGCAGCCATTGCCAATAACAATTAATACACTGGCACAACTCAAGCAAAAACAACATATCATGTGCACCATACAAATCACTGCTATAACCAGCATCACAACTACTATTTATAGCATCACAAGGTACTTACATGAATATAAATTCACTGCATAATAACAATCAAACAATTAATGCATCCTGGTAGTCCACCTACATATCAATAAGCAGTTAACATAACATAGTCACATCTTGCAACATCACAGGAAGCCATAAACTTTCATCCATGCATTGACCATGCAATAATTACAATTCAAGCAAGTGTCCTGTGTAGTCACCTCCCTCAAACAACAGAGAAAGGCAACCAGCTCCCCAAACCACCAAATCCAAGCAATCACACCTCAGCTTCCTCTGTTGCCATCAAAGAATACATCCAATTCAATTACCTAGCTGAACCATTATCATCTCATACTCATCAGGGAACATAACCAGCAACAGAAAGAAAACTGAGCCTCAATCCAACCCAACATAACTATCCATAAAAGCACTAATCCAAATAACAAGGAGGAAGCTAAGAACTCCAGAAAACTCTACCTAGTCTACTAAAGATTAACCCAAGAATCAATAACAATTAAATCCCCCAGACATCTTAGTAGAAAATTGAACAATTAGCTACCAGGTAAGGGAGAATTATCAACTAATCCCCTGTTCTGGCCGCTGCTTCTAAAAGCAATAACCAGCAGAGGCTGCTGCGGCACTGAAGCAAACCAACAAACACTCAACGTGCATACCAGAAGACCACCAGCCGATCCAACAACCCACAAAACAGAGAAGAAAACTAGCAATCAATTCCCCTGTTCTCTATAAGAGATAACCAGTCGACAACTCTACATAAATTGAGAAGATTAACAAGGGAATCCAACCCACGGATCCAACAAAAGAAATCAACCAAACCGGATCTTACAAAACTTCCAGAACCAACATCTCACAGCAATCCGATCTACTACGAACAAGAACAAAACCCAACCGATCAAAGGAAACCCGACATCTCAAGATCCATACCATGCTTGCAATAAATTAAAACAAAAAAAAGGAACTAGAAACTCAAGAAAAACCCAACCGATCTACTCAAGATCAAACAACCCAAACCACGATCAAAAGAACCCATTGGAGGAGATCGCCGTGAGGAAGAGTAGAAGACTAGGAAGAAAGAAATGGAGAGAGGGAGGTCGCTAACCTCCAGCTGGTGAAGAATCCCCCGCCTGCGACGACGATCGCGGCGGCTTCGGTCACGGGAGTCGAGCGTCGCTCTCTCTCTCTGGTTCGGCGGCTGGAGAAAGGATGCGAAGAAAGCGGTTTAGGCTATAAGATTCCTATTTGGAAAAAAATTAAAATAATATTATTTTAATAAATAATTATTAAAATATGCCTCTGAAGAAAGTATTTATGAAAATATGTCTGGTTTGGCCACGTCAGTCTTTCATTTTTTTAATCCTGTCATTGAATACGTAACTCCAAGTTACGTCTATATTAATAAATACGTCACCTGAAGTTACGTATTTGACCTTCCCCCAAGCTGCGCTAAGGACAAGTGGGGATAAAAGAGTGGCCCTTATAAGACGTAGGTTGGAGTTACGTTTATATTAATAAAAACGTAACTTCAACCTACATCTTTCGTCATCATCTACCCCCGCCTCGGGCCCTTCTCCTTCTCCACCTGACCTCCCACCCAATTTTTCCTCCTTCCCCACCCTGGCCCTCCTCCTTCTCCTCTTTCTGGCGCTCTCCAGCGCGTCTACTCGACGCTCTGTGCGCGGCCCCGCCTCCCCTCCTCCTTCCTCGTCCATCTACTCCTTCAAGATGAGTTATTTCTTGAAAATTTTCCAGCAAATTTCCAGCAAGCTTCCGGCCAAATCCTCCAAGTTCCTTTTGCTTCTCTCCATCTTGCTTTCCAGTGAGTTTTTCTTGAAATTTTAGTTACATGGTTGTTGTGTGAGATTTAGGGTTTATATAATCAAATTAGGGGTTTTAATAGAAATTGAGATGCCCATTTTTTATTATAAAATTCATTTTTTAATCATTCTGGTATGGTGATTTAGGTAGTGGCATTGTTGATAAATTTCTAGTATCAATTTAATTAGATTATATGAAACGTGTTTTTCATAAGAATTTTTAATATTAACTTGTAATTCCTTTATAATCGACTCGCAATTGTTATCATATTTGTGTTATTTATAGTGATGGATAGTGGCTTTGTTCCACTATTGTGTCGAATGGATGGAAAGGTGGAATTAAAGGGTAATGCGGGTGATATTGAGTACATAGGTGGCCGAATCAAATCAAGTAGGATACGAAAAAATACAAGTTATGCGGATTTAAAGGCTTTAATGTTTGATTTGACTGGATACAATCCAAATTGTTTTGACATTTGCATAACTTGTAGATATCCAATGGGAGAAAGCATGTCACACCCCGACCCAGAAAACCCATCCAGGACGGGGCGTGAGGGTTCCTATCACTATTCATCTCCAACTAGCGTGATACATTGTGGAAAACATGGATAAACTTAAACAATTCATATTCCAGAGGTAAACTGTAATTCAAATTATGAATACATCAAGTTGTACTATTTAAACATCTGATATACAATTCTTATCAAACTCCTCCAAGGGAAAAGATATTTTACATATAATCCAAAAATCCTCGAAGATGTTTATAATATACAAAACTATCAAAAAGTACAACAGTCTTCTTGCAGTAACCTCAGACGCCTCTGGAAGTACTCGCGCCGCCAAAGGCTGATCCCGCCGACTCTACTGCTGAAGAACTGGCGCTTGCACCTACAAACACAGCCGGAGTAGGAGTGAGCGATAAGCTCAGTAGGGTTCTATTCTACGGCACACAGAAAAGAGAAAAATATCAACAGTGGTATCTCCCCACTCAAACCTAAGGAATGCCACGGGGTCCCACAACCCCTATCGACTCCCCAAAGGGATCCTACTCTTCTCAACCGACCACGCTGGGAACATCAACCAACACACTGGGAGGAAAAGAACCAGAACTAGTAGGATCACCGTTACCCATCAGGAAACTACTGCCTGGAGACCATATCAGGGACATCGACAACCATCATTAACACTTAGCCTTGGGAAGACAACACGACCTCTAAACCTTAAAGCAAAGATCACAGCCAACTATAATACATCCTCGATAACATGAGATTCCAATTATGATCACGTCATAATCCTCACTACCCAGCCGCGGTCCTAAGGCTAGATCCGAGCTACCCGAGAGCCTCGGATCGGCTATCAACCCGTCACCCACCTAACCTGATATGCCTCTAATACATACAATGCATGAACCTATGCAAACATCTATCCTAGATATCTCTACATGCCACAACATCAGTTATATGTTCAACAATTATACATTAGCCCTCGGCACTCGCCGACAACGGGCTAAGGTTCCACAATACCTCGTTAGCTAACACTCATAGTTAGCTAACGGCTAGGGAAAGCGATAAGCATTCAAACTACTATCAACCAAGTATTTAAATGCGAGTAAAGACCGTAAATTCATCAAAGATGTTAAGCTCCCGATTCAATTCCCAATCTCGATAGAAATCCCGTGAAAACATCGTATATGCTTCCTAACATGATTGGGTATCTATCATGAATGAAAACCAATCAAGGGAAACTAGAAAACACAGCTTGGTGGCCCACGGTCGATGCGACGGTAGATGCGACGATCGATCCGACAGTCGACCGTGAGGCCACGGTCAATGCCACGGTCGATCCGACGGTCGACCGTGGGGTCAAATGAGGGAAAAGCACAAAGGCCACGGTCGATCGATGCATCGACCCTGGGCAGCCCAAAACGAAGCAGAGCCTCACGGACGATGCGACGGTCGCTCCGACGGTCGATTGTGAGACGGAATAGAAAAGAGAGGGAGCCCGCGGTCGATAGGTACATCGACCGTGGGAGACCAAAAACACGACAGAGCCTGACGGACGATGCGACGGTCAATCCAACGGTCGACCGTCAAGGTCAAAAGAAGCGTATCCACGCTTGACAGTCAATCCGCCGATCGGATCGACCGTCGAGCGTAATGCACAGTTCATCAGAACAGTGTCGGAAATCCAATTTCATAGATTTGAATGATCAAATCATGTTGAAAGTTGATGAAACTTTGCAAGCATGCGTAATAAATGATGGGGAAGCCAATAGTACGAAGAAAACACGATTTTTATGGTTAAATCTCAAGTCTAGGTCTTAATGGCTGAAAACCGACAAAACGGCGATAATACGGAAATCATCCGATAAAATACGGAAATCAGCTGATAGGAATGCTAGAGGCAAGCCATACTACACATGCATTGAACCACACAACATTCTAACAAGTATTCCTACAGCGAAAATACAAGAAACCTATCCTAGGAGAACCCGATAATAAGATCGAGGTAGAAACACCTACTTGACCAAGTAGGGCAGCTCCTCTACGCGTCCAACCAGTCGACCCGCCAAGATCCGCTCCTCGAAGCTCGCGTCTCCAATCCCTAGCTCAGCCGCAGGAGAGAGAGAGACAAGGAGACGTCGACAGCAAAAGAAGAAGAAAGAGAAAGAAAGGGACATGCTATATATAGAGATATGAAACGATCTCGGCCGTCCGATTCGATCTTTCTCGATCGAGCTCTGATCTTCCGATCGAACGTACCCTTAAGGTTTTAATCAAACACATACATCAATCCAAGGCCGTGTGCGCAACGCGGGTGTGAAACTGATCACCAGGGGGCATATTTACCAAAATGCCCATGGGGCTAAAAACCACTATATGATCGCCCGATCGTACCCGACGCGGAACCAAACCAAAAGGAGAACGGTCCTCGACCTACGTGGTCGAGCCAGGTCGGAGGGACGGGCCCTCACAAAGCATGTATTTGCGGTGTAGAAATAAAGGATGATAGTGATACTAGTGGCATTCTTAGTCTCTATCCAGTCATTCCATGTATACAATTGTTCTTGGTGAAAATTGGTGTCGAAATCAACAATAATCCTCCAAATAACACGGCATTTGGTGAATTTACACGCCTACTACAACGAGAAGACGATTCAACAGATAACGTCTCTCTTGGGTCTTATGGCGCTCCTATCTTCAGACACCAGACATCACAGTAAATAATTTATTGTCAAACATGTAATGTTACATTTTGGTTTGCTTCTTGTTCATTAGTTTGCTTATGTATGAACATGCAGGCCTTACCAGTAGGAGGATACATGGTTGACTCGTGAATACACGCAAACTACTCCGGGTACAAACATGGGACACACACATCGTACTTTTGATGTTGACCCGTCGAGTTTGCGCGGAGGGCACCAATATGATGATAATGTCAGTAGCGGGCATGGAGATGCTTTTAGGCCTTCAACATCTCGAAGCCATGGCCATGGAGATGCTTCTATGCCTTCAACATCTCGAAGCCCCTTGCTAGATGCCGTGGTAGAGGATCATGATGACGATCATGATGACGATTGAATCGAGAATACTGCATTGAGCAACAGGCCAGCACATCATGATGAAGATATTGATGATCCAATGCCGCTTACGCCAACACAATACGACGAGGAGTTACCAGATTATTTCCCAAATGATGAGTGGGTTGACCGGATGACAATGAATAATACCATACCTGGGGTATTTGAAGATCCGACCCTATTCAAAATGAGGAGCGTGATTTGCGTATCCTTGAAGGCCCCTTAGCAATCCAGTACGAACTCTTGATTTCTTTCAAATATTTTTTAAAGTTTGGTTAGCATTAGCATATAACTATTTATGTGCAATGTAGATGGACAGCACCACACAGCGGTAGAGGGAACCCGCATGGCCGTTACTTAGCCTACTACCAAGAGCAGTTGGATAGACAGTTGTCATCCCAGGTATTATTGCTCACGCTTAATGTTTGATTTTTTTACCTAGTTTAATGTTGATGTGATTTAACCGAGTTCGTATTTTAAAATTCTAGATTATATGGTATCCATACACACCGCAGCGTCTAGCACATTTACCGCCCCTTTGCACAGCGGGGTTTGCTGTCTGGAGGAGTCATGTGCCGCTCATATGCTTTGATGTTGTGGAGATGCACCATGCACTACGGGTGATGCGGCAGTTTGGCCTGCAACAAGAGATACCGCCTTCGGTGACAGAGAGACTAGAGCGTGCAAGCCGTCGAGGTAATGTTACTGTGGACTGGGTCTCTACGCATCACCAGTATATCACCCAATGGGAGGAGCGGCACCAGAGAATCATTGACGGTGTAGTAGACGATGGTGAGGATCCTGCGTCATATTTGCACTGGTACTGAGGGATCACCAGGCGTTATGTCAGTAGGCCTAGATTGGAGGACAGAATGGCGTATCAACCGAACATACACCTACTACGGAAGCTGGTAAATATAATTTATTTGTTAGTAATTAATTCTTATATTGTGTTAATCTAACCAAACTTTCTTAACTCACCATTAACAGTATGACACAGCCGAGGAGAATTACATGATGTGACGCGACTGTTCTGGAGAGGAGCTCGTCGATCGTTTGACACCAGTATTCTACTCTATGATGGAGGATTTGCGAATTTGAGGCGGAGATCCTGTTAATTCACAACAGTCGCAACAAACTACTGGGCAGACTACTTTCTATGACATACCGATATCTCAAGATATACCATCATCATATCCAGTCATGGGCACGACAGAGGAGGATTCGGAGGGAGATGTTGAGCATGATGTTGATGTTGGTGCTATGATGGGGGGAGACGAGGCAGAACCGTCGAGGAAGAAAAGGATGGCAGTGAAGAAGAAGCGAAATATTTGGAGGTTATGATTGTCTTGTATTGTAACTTTGGTTTTTTTTGTTAATGGTTTGTGACCATTTAGAGATGTTAACGATGTTTGATGTAAACGATTTTGATTTATATAAAGACTGTGTTTAGATGTGAATGGGGTGGGTGGGTGTTTAGATGTGAATGTGATTGTATGGTTGATTGTATTTCATTTTGATTGTATGGTTGTACAGAATGGAAAAAAAACTCAAAGTGTGAGTTTACTGTGAGTACCAAGTAAGACGTAACTTCACGAAAAAGGTTCCAGTGAAAACGTAACTTCAAGTTACGTCTTATTAATGTACTCACGGAAAAGGTTTCAGTGAAAACGTAACTTCAAGTTATAATATAGACGTAACTACAACCTAGGTCTTATAAGGGCCACTCCTATCCGCCCTTGGTCTTTGCGCGGCTTGGGGGGACGGTCAAAGATGTAACTTCAAGTTACGTCTTTATTAATATAGACGTAACTTGGAGTTACGTCTTCAATGGCAGGATTAAAAAAATGAAAGGCCACGCCAGCGTGGCGCTGACGTGGCCAAACCAGACATACTTTCATAAATACTTTCTTCACATGCATATTTTAATAATTATTTATTAAAATAATATTATTTTTAAAAAAATTCCTTCCTATTTATAGTTATTAGGGTTAGAACTAATTAATTAGGATTTTTGCTAAAAGCCCCCCTAAGATGTTGCAATTACACATAGGTCCTTAATTTACGTATAGGTCCTCACATTGGCGGTTGGTTTCACACCTACGTAGTGCACACACAGCCCTATGTATTGTATATGTGCTTTTTATAACCTTAGGCGAACTGAGATCGAAAGATCTGAGTTCGAATGCGCGGAAGCTGCCTTTGGCACAGCTGTCAGCCCAAACCAATCGATCGCTCCAGAGAGCGATCGGTCGGATCGATGTCAGTACCGCTTTGACGTGTCCCTTCCAGAACGTCGAACCGACATAGACCGATCAGGCACTTCGGGAGCGACTGATCGGACTAGGGTCTATAAGAGACCCGCGACCGGCTCAGTTTTTCTTCTTTTATTCTCTCTCCTTCAATCCGTAGATTTCTCGATTTGTGCTTGATCCAGAGCCTTAGGGAGGTTGCCAGCAAGGAGAGGAACATATCAAAGGCTTGTCAACTCGGATTAATAGCGGATTAATCAAGGAATTACGTAGTTAGGTAGGATTCTAGACTTTAAGCTCGTTTTGTTATTCTTTGTTGATTATATGCTTAATTCTTCAATTAAACTATGTTAGATGCTGCTACTGTGTGTGTTTAATAACTGTCCTAAATTTCATTGGATTTGGTTTTAATTTATACCGGATTTAAGCATGTTTTTTCTATCTAATTTTCGGATTTTTTGGTTTAATTAGAACAACGATATTTGAGAGTGATTACAGAGCTGTACGTGCATGATCTAAGCTGATGTTCTACATGAAAGTTGTAGATCTCTGAGTTACCTTTCATTTCCAACTGGTTTCATAATTTTAGGAATTATTTATGCTTTGTGGTGAATAAAATGGCCAGGCTGTGCAGGGCAGTGAGTTTAATTTGAGGAATTAAGTGGTTTTTAGTTATCCAATTGTTTTGATTTTTGGATACGATGATCTTAATTACCTTTAGGTTTGATCTGCCAATTTTGGTTTTAATCCAACGTATTTTCAGAGGGATTTTGAGTTATTTATCAAATCTTAGATTTAATCGAAATTATAGGTTTTTATCGATTTCTTGCTATCCGATTGACCCGATCTTCGATTATGTAATTCGAGGTGTGTTATTGAGTGGGCACATCAAGTTTCACGTTAATCGGACGGTTAGATTAAGAATTATGATTTTTCGAAGTTAGTAATAGTTTGTTTGCTTTAATTCGATAAATCGAGCTTTTCATTGTTGTATATATATGTTATTAGCCCTGTGTTTGGCTTGTGGTTGAACCAATGGGTCCCGGCCTGTCGCGCTCCAACCCGCGAAGGCCCAACTGGGCCGGGCGACGCGAACCGAAACCTAACTAATTGCGGAAAGTTTTGGCGAGGTTTCCCTCTATCCTGGTGGTCTCCTTAGCAATTGATAATTACCCTTATAATAAACAATTGATCAAAAACCTCAAACTGGATAAAATATTATACAAATCCTTAGAAGGGTACAAAGTTATACAAACTCACTCCCGTAGGAGACTAACTATCCAAAAGGAAGTAAACAGTAGATCACCGCTCCTCAGCATCGCCAAACGTCGCCACGCCACCAAACACCTGCCCGGTAGGGGCCACTGAAGAAGTGCTAACGCATGTAACTGTAAAACGCAGCCCGGGTAGGAGCGAGCACTAAGCTTAGTAGGGTTCTACACTACGACTCACACAAGAAAGGAGGGAACACAACAGTGTCGCCCCCCAAGCAAAGCCTAGATGTATACATGGGTCCCATAACCCCACCACGTGTCCCTTTGAGTAGGAAACCACCACTGCTGTCTCACAGCAGGAAACCAACACTGCTGGTGGGGTTGTCACTCCCGACGGGAGCCGACACCGCTGAGTAGGCACACCCTCTACCCAAGAGACATGGATCACTGAACACTGGCTACACCTCAGAACCCGGCTCGAGGCCGACATGACCTCTAAACCTCAATCAACAAGAATATTCAAGTCATCTAAGCCTATCATCGATATCGACTGAATACTACAATCCAACCTGAACCAAGTTACCCGCGACGATCCTAGAGCTAGATCCGGACTACCCGAAAGCCCCGAATCGGCGATTAACCCATCGCCACACCTTATCCTTATGTATCTAATGCACAACAGAAATGTATGCTATGATCATGCGCAGATAAGAGATAAACATGCAACAATATGATAAAGCAACAATCATGTCCAACTGGACTGCTGCAGCGATACCACCAACCGCTACCAGCCAGTCCGCAACGGGTTTCGGCATTACGACGGTACCGCAACAGTCAACCGTGAACCCTCACAACGGGAAGCAACCCTGAAAAACACTGATGGATAATAAAATAATATTATTAAAATATCAAGATCCTCTAATTAGAGGCTAAGCAACTTCGTCGATCCGATGTCCAAACGACGTCAGATTCGAGATCCAACTTAAACAAATACAGGTAAACATGCTGGGATCGATATATCCAAAACTGGGAAACATCCAACGGCTCGATTACCGAGAAAATGCTAATCAAAACCGTTAATTCCACTAATTACCTTTAATTGCTGCAGCGCAGCCCATCTATAAGAAATTCATAACAATTCATAGGAAACTCTGAAAATTATGAAACTAGTTTTGTATGAGAGTATACTCAAAGATCTAAAACTCTCATGCTTATCACAACCCAAAACCATGCACGGACAGACCGAAAAACTCGCCGCAAACCGGCTGTTCTTCAGGAACAGCAAAATCGGAAAAAATCCGAGCTTAAACATGCTAAAATCCTACTAAAATCTCAATCATATTATATGAAACTCAAAACAGTATTAAGCTAAGCTAGATAAACACAAAAACACCAAGAACACTCAGATCTACCGGCTAGAACAAGAGAAACCCCCTAAACTAACTCAAGTAGGTAGAAACCTACCGAAAACGTAAATCTCGACTGATTCCCTGCTAAGCAGCTACTAAACCAGCTTCAAACCAAGCCAAGAATCTTCCTCGCGCTGTCACGAATTCAACGAGTCCTCAAGCACTCAAAACGGTGGCCGGAGGAGGGAGAACGGAAGGGATGAAGGAGGAAGGAAGCTCGGTCGAAAAACAGGAGAAGAAGAAAAAGAAGAAGAAAAGAGAGGCGGTCGCGGGTCTTATATAGACCCAAGTCCGATCGATCGGTACTAGACCCAAGTCCGATCGATCGGTGCACAGGACCGATCGATCGGACCGAGTCGGTTCGTCATCCTTATCCGGACACGTCAAAGGCGGTTTCCGACTCCGATCGATCGCTCCAGGGCCGCTAGTTGTCCCAAGAACAAGCTGTCGCGCGCCCGAGTTCGGATCTTTCGATCCTAAGCCCGCCTAAGGTTCTAACAAGCACATAAATCAAACATATGGCTGTGTGTGCACACGCGGGTGTGAAACAAACCGACAATGCACAATTTACCAAATTGCCCTTGCGGTCCACAACGAGCCACGGGCCCGACCTAGACGGTCGACCCAGGAGTAGAGGGACATGTCCTCACACGGCCCTTGGGAAGTGTAGAACAATATTTTCGCTTTCCTTAGACCATTGCTATGTTCACCCCTTGACGGGCTTTATGCTATGCTTAGGCCTGTATAGTGTAATGACATCTTATTGCATGCTTGAAATGTTATTCTTGTGTATATGAGCATTGCATGTATTTGATTGCATTAGAATCATCAAGGTTAGGACGTGGGCGATGGGTCGATCGCCGATCCGAGGGCTCGGGCAACTCGGATCTAGCCTTAGGACCGAGACTGGGTAGCAAGGTTTGGGCAAGATTGTTATTGTAATCATTGCTTTATCGAGGTTCTTGCTTAGCTAGCTACAGATCGTAGTGTTTGATGTTTAGAGGTCGTGACATTCTATTGTGCCAAGGTTTAAGGTGGTTTACTTTACTGTTACGTCTTGGGCGGTTCGTTATCGGTTTTGGGGTTTGGGATGCATTGGAGATGCACTGAAACCCCTGTTGTTTTACCTTGTCACACTTCGAGTAGCGCCTAGAGCCGGCGTGATCCTTATCGTAGTTGTTCGCTATTTTCTAACGCTTTTACGCCTTAGACTTGGCAGAGAGATGGCACAGTTGTAGTTCCCTTTCTTTGTGAGTGTCGTAGAATAGAGTACTACTGAGCTTTTCGCTCACTCCTACCCAGCGCTTTCATAGATCCTATCGGATCAGCTTTTGGTGGCGCGTCGACTTCTGGAGGCGTTTGAGGTTACTGTAGATCCGATTGTACTTTGGCAGTTTTGCTTATAGACATCCTTCGAGGATAATGTTAAATGTATAATTTCCCTGCTCGAGAAATTTTGATAATATTGTATCAGTACATTCTGGTTTAATATTGAAGATTATTGTTTTAGCCTAAAATCAGTTGTGTTATTTTATTATAAATGCACTACAGATAGAGGTGACAATTCAGGTCATGACTCGCGAACCCGACCCGACCCGAAATAAACCGGTTCGGGTCGTTTATGACCCGAAAATAAACGGGTCGGGTCGGGTTGACCAGCGGGTTAGGCGGGTCAACCCGTTTATCCGTTTAACAACCCCCCCCCCCCCCTTTCTTACTCGTTACCACTGGTCTCCTCCACAGTCCACTCCTCTCCCTCTCCCTCTCCCTTACCAGTTACCGTCGGTCCCTCTCTCTCCTCTGCTCTTTCTCCCCCTAACCCCCACCCCCGATCTTATCCTCGGCGGCTCGACGATGAGGTCAGCCCTCAATGACCTCAGCAGCCTCGACAGCGGGGTCGGCGACCGCCCTCGTCCCCTCGGCAGCCTCGACGTCCTCTCTTTCTACCCCCAGCCCCACCCCAATCGAAGCCTCGATGGTGAGATTAGTGACCTCGATGACCTCGGTCGCCTCGGCGGTGGAACCGCCAGCCTTGTCATCTCTTTCTCTCACCACCCCTGATCGGAGCCTCGACGGCGAGGGCAGCGACCTTGACAACTTCAACAACCTTGACGACCTATACGGCGGCGTCAAATGGGTGGTCGTTGGTCAGCGACCTCGCTGACCTCGACGACAAGGTCATCCTCCGCCACCGACGCCTCCTCTGCTATGCCTTCCCCCCTCTTTTCCTGACCTCCTTCAACGACCAGTCACCACCCGTTCGACGCCGGCGACACCTCTTTTGATCAACGATGCCGCTCGATCTCCCTTTCCCTTACCCAGATCCGACTCGACCAGACCTGTTTAATAGACGGGTTAGGCGGGTCAGGTCAGGTTGACCCGTTTATAAATGGGTTGGGTTCGAGTTGATAAACCTAACCCGTTTATTAAACTGGTCGGGTTTGGGTTTGGTCTTTGGGTCGAGATATTGGTGCTCGATCCGACCCGAACCCGACCCGTGAACCCGAATTGCCACCCCTAGCCACAGATGGATTGAGTAGATTAGGAACCCTCACGCCCTGGACTGAATGGGTTTTTCTAGGTTGGGGTGTGACAGCCCCCCCCAACCCAAACACACACACACCCCCCACCCCCGTACGTCGCCTCTCCCATCGAACTCGTTGGCGCCTCTCTCTCACACCGTCGACTCTATCTCCAGCCACTCGATTTTCAACACCAGCGACCTTGTCTCTCTCTCGCACTGCCCGGTCTTCCATCGACTTCGCCAACAACCCCTATTCACTGACAGCTCATGCCCTAAGCAACGTTTCTAGGGTTAGGGATGGGGAAACATTAGGGCATCATCACCCTAATGTTATGAGAATTTTTTCAAACATGTCTGCTTCAATATTGTTCGGGTAATTCGTGGGGTGTAGAATTTTTTCAAGATAGTTATGAGAATTTTTTTGGGTTATATCTTCACCTAATACATGTCTTGTTTCATCCGGGGTTTCTTAGATTTTAATTTCATCCCACAATTGTTTGGATCTTGATGAGAAGATTACATCTCGTCGAGAAGATGTAGTTTCATCCACGATTGCACATCCAAAAGAAGTCAAAATATGAACCATATAAAAGTTAGTCCATAACAATAAGTTTTTTTCATGATGAGTTGTTACCAAGGAAAATACTCAAACGCCAACCGACATGCATCCATCGTTGATTCAAACACGTGGCACTCATCCAGCAAGTTATAATCGTAGTACTTGTAGCACCATATGGACGTGACATGTGGATGAATCGGATATGAGACTAGTGGAACCGTCGCTTACAAGACCACGCGAGAAAAGAAGTGTCGACCAATGAGAACAATACACACATTAAAAGCTACTCTACGCCCAAGCTTAAACCTCATCATCACGCCGCCTCCGCATGTATTGCGATGAGATCCATCAGTGCGATACTCGAGGTGTCGAACTGTCCTCTATCACACGGCCATTGGCACAAAAGGAAGCGACTATTAAAGTCCGACGCTACCAATCCCGGGGCCAAGCAACCTCGAGATCAAGGCAATTTACGATGTCACTGATCTAGTAGCCAAGCAATCACGAGGTCGAAGCACCTTGTGAAGTTACTAAGTCCGGAACTAAGCGGCCTCGAGGTTGAGACGCCTTATGAAGTCGGACCATCATATAATTGGATCGAACACGACACCTGGGCCACGTTTCCACGATCAAATCTAGCTACCTCCAAAAGCGGAAGAAGAGGGAGTGGAGCCAACTGTCACTTGAACAGTTATGTTAAGTGGGCCACGTGTCAAGGTTTCATCAAGATTTGACCCACGATAAGGATTAAGAAGGGTCGTGGTTAGTAGGTGATGGTTAGCGATTAGCCACGTGGAGGCGGCGACTGGAAGATATAAAAGCCTTCAAGCCAAAAAAGAAGACCCCGCCCCTCCCCCCCCCCCCCTCTGACTCAGATCATATTTTTTCTACTACTATCTTAACTACCTTAGCTACTGTAATTCAGCCTTAGCTTGTACTCTTAGGAACTTTCATCGGAGTTGTAATTTCTTAGCTGTTGTTTCAATGGAAGTAAGTATCTAATTTCCTGCTTTGTTGTTCCTTTATTGCTTTCTTCAACTCTAGGAGTAGCACGGTCACTGTAGGAGTAGCATAATCATTCTTAGAAGTAGTACAGTTACTTCTAGACGTAGCTTCAACTCTAAGAGTGGCATAATCATTCTTAGGAGAATCATAGTTAATCTAGGAGTAATTTAGTCATTGAAAAGTACAAAGATCCATCTGCGTTTAGAGCTAAGTATTTCTCTAAAAGTCCTCTTAATTGAGGTACAGTAGAATTCACACACCCTTTCGATATTCATGCACTACGGTTGGCACACCTCACGTGCCTGACGACCACTTATACATCTCGGTTATAATTTTTGAGCAACATGAGTACGCATGAATACCAATGGGTTGAAATTTGAAGCAGCACTACTGATCCAAATCAATTCATACGCCAATAAAAAGCTTGATACATCACAAAATGTAAGCTGATATGCCCAAGTTCGGGAAGGTTAATTTGCATCTCTTTCGTTGAGTACCGCCCATATGAAGTGGTCTAGCTTCCACTCGAATTCTCTTATATGACTTTTTGATTGTAAGATAATTGCTCGTCCGGGTTAAAGACTCATCTAGAATAAGCAAAGAAAAAAGAAATAATCCTACTCCACATAGTACAAAATTTTAGATCGAGAACTTTATAAAGAATAACATTTTTGAGTTCTTATCAAGGATCGCATTTGTTTAGTGCATAATTAGAATCACATTTTTGGACCTGTCCAACCGTAGTATTGTTTCATTTCGACCTGACATTAGTTATTTAGTTCCATTGCAATAACTTAACCTCTCCCACAATTTCCTCTCATTGCAGTAACTATAATTAGGAATGATGTAATTAGGCTATGTTTGGTTGCAACAGGGATTGAAACTGCAACAGGAATGGGAATCAAAACAGAAACAGTATGAGAATGGGATAAAAAATCAGAAAGAATTTTGGTGGGTTGTTTGGTATTAACAGGAAAGGGAATGGGATTGATGCAATCTAATGATCGAGATTATTTTTTAAATAATATAAAAATAATTTTAATATATTTTTAAAATATTTGTGAAGTTTTCACATAATTCACCACATCACGGACACTCACCGGTCCGACAACGAACAAAACCTCCACAAATACTATCCAACTATTCAGATCTATTTTGCTAATTAATAGTCAAACAACTGATTGACAATTGGTAATTAATTATGTTAAATCATATCGGGTACCGCCTTGAGCAGGTCAAGTGGTTAGTTTCTAGGAAGTCCTCGTGTCTCAGAACCGCTAAGCCAGCATATATAGAGACGTAACTAATAAGAAGAAAGGAAAAAAAAAAGAAAAAAAAACTACAGTGGTTAGTCGCCTGTAGTTGTGATGGGTTGGTCTTAAGTTTAATCCCAAAGCCTCCAAATTTGTCGAAAATATATGGCATTTGCCTCCTAAGCCAAGACAACAAGCTTAACTAATAATAAAAAATGGAATGTGTAAGTCACCATTGCAGATTGATGGTGGTCACACTATCAACAACGACAATATATGGCAGTACAAGAGTGTGGGAGACGGAAACAATGCTAACACGACAAAACATTTTGAATGAGTTTTTGAATTATTAAAAAAAAAAATCATAACAATTCATGGATTCATACATGGTTTCGAAACCTATGAAATTCTTCTTTAGATTGGCAAATGTGTACCCAAACGTGTATGCAAACCTACTATTATATGTATGTAATCACCTAACTTTCAGGCTTATCTATTCAAAAATATAATAAAAAAAAAGAAAAAAAAAAAAGAGAGCATGAGTAGAGTTGAATTGGAGTTAAAGAGGTTTTGTAAATAAAAGTTTTGGATCAAAAAGTTTGTAAGAGAGGAAAGGATGCAGAATTTGGGCTTTGAACATTATCTCATATATAGACAACTGTAACTTTTGACACTGAGATCGGGATGCCATATATGATAAGCCGTTTGGTAAGAGAATAGACTATTCTGGGTTAAGAGATTTTGGGTTAGAAAAGTTGGAATAATGAATGGGGTTAGATCAAAATATTTTTTTTTACTGTTAATTGGTGTTTAGGCCCATAGTAAGGAAATCTTTATCCAAAACTCCACTTACGTTTTTCTTAAGGTGTTTAGTGCTCTAGGTTTGGGTCATGATTAGCTGTTAATTTTTAATGACCAGAATACCCTCCAACCCTCTTTTATCAGATCGCGCGCTCTTTCCGAAATCACTTCGGCTCCCTTCCCATGGTCGTTGGCTTCGCCTTCCTTCTCCCTACACATATTTCTTTGGCCATTCGTCGTGGAAGGTCTCCGTCGCCGGCACCGTCGTCTACGGCCAGTTGTTCTAGTTTTTTCCCTTCGCTTTCACGGTTGTCGCTGCTTTATCCGAGGTAGGATCGCTTGTTGATCTCGCGTGATCTCTTTTTTCCCTCTGTTTTTGTTTTTAAATCGAGGTATTGTCGTGGATTGGGATTGTCCACCATTCATGTACTTTTCTCGTGGTAGGGTCTTTAGCTGTCATAACTTTGTTTTCATAATAATCATTAGTTTTCAGATTCACAATCAATTCAGTATTGTTTTGATCAATTCAGTAGTGTTTTCCACTAGTTACTTTCCATTAGTTTGTTTAGTTACTTTCCATATTTTTGAAGTTGCATATTTGGTACGAATGGGTCCATTTTAGTGTTGTGTTTGTTTGTAAACACTGGTTTCTGATGGTTTTATCAGCTATGCATAAGTTTCTTTCCGCATACTTATGCATAAGTTACTTTCCACCAATTAGTTACTTTTTTACAGTTGGTGTTTATGCATAAGTCTTGGAATGTGAACAAGTCTACTAGCTCGGGGTAGTTAGTTACTTTCCACCAATTGGTGTTTATTAACCAGTTACTTTCCATGAAGTAGTTAGTTACTTTCCACAGTTGATGTTTATGCATAAGTTACTTACCACCAATTGATTACTTTCCATAGTTGGTGTTTATGTCATTTGTGTTGTGTAGGGTTGATGATGGATGAGAGGTTGATATTGCTGTTTAGATATGGTGATCAGACTTTAATACGTGGATTAGGAATGGTTGCATGTTTTGATGGAGCAGTGGGAATTGTTTGTGATAAGTGGCCAGACTTGGGTGAGGAAAGTTTGTGTCTATGTTATTCGATACCTGAACACCCGAAGTGTGTTCTTGAATCTGAAGCTGATTTCAAGAGTATGGTTTCCATTGCATTTTCATTGCATATTGAGCGTATTGTTGTAGATGTTTGCAGTAAGAATGATAGCATTTATCATTGCAATGCTGGTGATGCTTCTTCAGCCATTGTTCCTTATTTTTCTGGTGATGAGGAGATTGATTTGCTGCCATCATTTTGTCAGCACCCCAAGAAGGTATTGTTGACATTTAGCTGGGAGAGGGCTATCCATAGTGTGGGCCAAATGTTTAAAGGTGGTGCTAAGGAATTTAGACTAAGTCTGGCTAAGCTAGCAGTAGAGTCTGGATATGATTTTGAGTATGTGAAAAATAAACCTGAGGTGGTGTCGGTGGAGTGTTCCAAGAAGGTGTTAAGTGGTTGCCAATGGATGGTCAAAGGTTCTCGTCAGCCTTGTAATGGTTTCTTCTACGTGAAAAAGTTTAACAATGTTCATACGTGTGGCGCGGGATCTCGCACAGTGAGGCATAAACGCATGAATTCAGATGTTGTGGCCTGTTTGATACATGACCAGGTGCGCATTAATCCCAGCACTAGACCTATTGAGGTTATGAAATCCTTTCATTCAGATTATGGTGTGCAAATTTCATATGACATCGCGTGGTCTAGAGTTGAAAAGGCGAAGAAGGCTGTATTGGGAGATGACAAGGGTTCATTCGAAATGTTACGTTGGTATGCTCAGTCTGTAGTTGACGCAAACCCAGGTTCTCATTTTGTTGTTGAGGTCAATGAGGAAACTGGTCGGTTTAGGAGGTTGTTTGTAGCCATGAATGCATGTATTGAAGGTTTCAACTTTTGCCGGCCACTGCTATGTCTAGATGGCACTCATTTGAAGGGCAAGTTCAAGGGACAATTGTTGGCTGCCATAGGGAAGGACGGCAATGAAGGTTAGAAATTGCAACTATGTGTTTGACTTTAAGTTAATTTGTATTGGTTATTAGTAGTTATTTTCCACCTGCTTCTATTCACTAGTTACTTTATGAACTCTTATATAATAGCTGTCAGTTACTTTCCGTAATGCCATTAGTTATCTTATCTATAAGTTACTTTCCACTAGTTACTTTCCACTAGTTACTTTCCATTTGTTACACTAGTTACTTTCCATATTTATAGTTGCATATTGCATTACTTATCTTATGTACAAGTTACTTTCTATTTAATTTCCACTAGTTACTTACAAGATTTCTAGTTGTGATTTGTCGTGAGTGTTTTATCTTTCAGTAGTGAATTTTTATATGTTGCTTTGCATTAGTTACTTTATATACAAAGCATGCATAATTCAATAGGTTGTTGATATTCATCAGTTACTTTCAAGTAATGGTGGAATTTTGTAAATTAAGGAATGAACTCTCTATTGCTTTCTTTTGCTAAATTGAGTACGAACATTCTTCTTCCATATTTGTTTTTTGCAGGATTGTATCCTATTGCTTTTGCAGTTGTTGATGCGGAGAATGAGGAAAACTGGTCATGGTTTCTGCTCTGTCTGAAAGCAATTCTTTCTCCAGATCGGGTTATAACATTTATTTCGGATAGGAATGCTGGCCTTTTGAAAAAAATGCCAGAGGTTTTTCCTGGATGTCATCATGCGTACTGTCTCTATCACTTGAAGACAAATTTGAGGAGTTGTTTCAACGGTAAAAGTTTCAAGGGGGATTTTAAGGAGACAATCATATATAAGTTTGCTGAGTGTGCTTATGCTCCCACTGTTGATCTCTTTGAGGAGAAGGTTCAAGAGTTTGTGCGAGAGGGAACGCATATTGCATCGAAGTTTTTGAAGGATTTGCCACCTGAGAAATGGGCCAATGCATATTTTAAGGGTAACAGATATGGTTTGATGTGCTCAAATGCCGCAGAATCTTTCAATGCTTGGATTGTTGATGAAAGGAGCCTCCCTATTATGAAATTGATTGATATGATTAGGGTTAAACTCATGCAGAAATTGTCAGGTGTGATTTGTTAAGTTGAATATACCTTTTTCATCTTTGTTTTTGACAGTGTGTCTATTGCTAATTGACATCTTCTTTGTGCATGCAGATAGGAGGAATGCTTGCAATAGTTTCAGGTCACAGATTTGTCCTGAAATTGACCGGAAGATCTCAATAGCATTTAACGAAGGAAGGACTTGGATTGTGAACAAGTCTACTAGCTCATTATTTGAGGTTTATTCCGAACCATCTGTTTCAGTTGATATTAGAAATAGAAGATGCTCATGTTATAAGTGGCAAATAAATGGCATCCCTTGCTCTCATGCTATGGCTTGCATCATGACGACAAGAGAAGAGGTCAGTTCATTTGTGGATGAATATTTCCACACGTCATCTTATGCGAAGAGTTATTCGTTCCCAATATATCCTGTTCCGTCAATCAACAAGTCAGATTATGTACCGAGAGATGAACTTATTCTACCTCCATTGTCAAGGAGGCCACCTGGCAGACCCAAGAAGAAGAGGATCAGGTCAAAGGGAGAGTTTGTGAGAACCATGATTTGTGGTCGTTGTGGTCGTGAGGGTCATCATAACAGGAAGACATGTAAAGAACCATTGGACTAGTCATTTTTTGTAGTTTGAATTTCAGTATTTGAGATGAGTGAAGTGTTTTTGATACATTAATCATCATATTTGTTCAATTTTGAATGTGATTCACCAGTTAATAGTTACTTTCCATAGTGTCTTTGTTCATCAGTTACTATGCATCAATTACTTTCCACCAACACTATGTGTTTATTCACCAGTTACTTTCCACATTTGGTAGAATTTTATTATCATGTTATTCACCAGTTACTTTCCATAAACAGGTTGTTCATTAACCAGTTACTTTCCACCAAAACTAGGTGTTTATTAACCAGTTACTTTCCATAAACAGGTTGTTCATTAACCAGTTACTTTCCACCAAAACTAAGTGTTTATTCACCAGTTACTTTCCATAAACAGGTTGTTCATTAACCAGTTACTTTTCACCAAAACTCCACTTACGTTTAACCAGTTACTTTCCATAAACAGGTTGTTCATTAACCAGTTACTTTCCACAAAAACTCCACTTACGTTTAACCAGTTACTTTCCATAAACAGGTTGTTCATTAACCAGTTACTTTCCACCAAAACTCCACTTACGTTTAACCAGTTACTTTCCACATTTGGTAGAATTTTATTGTCTTGTTATTCACCAGTTACTTTCCATAAACAGGTTGTTCATTAGTTTCCTGCATCAGTTACTTTCCACAATTGGGTGAATTAACCAGTTACTTTCCACCAACACAAGGTGTTCTTCACAAAATTGTGCTATTTATTCACCAGTTACTTTCCACCAACACTAAGTGTTTATTAACCAGTTACTTTCCACCAAAAATAGAAATAGATTGTCAAAGTAAGATGTCATTTGAAATTGGAAAAGTAACTCACAGTGCTACATAGAGTTTTGAAAATACAGATGGGAAGTAGCTATGTTACTTCGTATGAGTGTAAAAAGAAAAAGTAACACAAGTTACTATCAGTGTAATTACATGTAAGATTTCAATTAATTTCCTGTAGTCACTTTTCAATACATGTTTCAGTTGCGCAGTACTAATCGCTCAATCAGCTGGGCCTTGAATTCATTAATTCCCCCTTCCTTGATATCCCTTGGAATTTGATGTCTATGATGAATTGCTATTTCCCGCATGAAATAACAAACGTACATGGAGCAATCATTGCTGTGTAAGGAAACACCAACATAAATTAGATTCGAGTTGTAATGAATGCTAAACAACTAAAATTCAATAATGATTGTAGTTTGTTTCAGTGAAGATGTTGGTCAACTGTTTCTTACGAGTCAGGACTCTGCTGAGCTGCACTCTTGACGGTTACAATAGGCATCTTTTTGTTTGGTGTTGGTTGTGTTTCGTCAATGAATTCATCTTCTATCAAATCTTTCTGTGAAAAACATGGACAGAAAATGAAAGATATTCAATTCAGTTAGAACATAAATATTAACAGAGACGTTGAACTTATAATTCTATAGAGAGCATTTAGAATTACCATTTTCTTGGCGTCCTTTAAGAATGCATCTCTCCTACCCCTACCTCTTGGCCTCATTGAGTTATAAAAATACCATTTTTTATCGCCGACATCGTAGACCAATAGTGTCCAGTGGAACAACATTTTATCTTCAGTTTTGTACCCCGTTGATAGTACTGGGAATACAATATATGTCATTCCATCTGAAATTGCCTTGATATATTTGTCGAAAATTCGACATGCGACGTCATTATTATAATTTAGAACTAGCATACTCTGCAGATGAAAATATATGAAAAGTAAGTAATTATAATGATAGATTACTATATGATACAATATGTTTTTTGAAATGCATCTTATGTATTTGACATACCCAACAACAGCCTTCAATGAAGCATGTTCTTCCATCAAATTCAACATCCTTAGTTAATAACTTCGCATATGCATCTACAACATGTGGTATGAATTACAGTTAGACTATATGAAATTACCTCCAATGTGTGATATGGAAAGTAAGTAGCAGTTAATGGAAAGTAAGTAGCAGTTATATGGAAAGTAACTAGTTATGGAAATTGTAGTTACATACCTGCACTGATATGTAATCATAACTCAGCATGTTGATGATCATTTCAACATCTATCCAGGTGAATGGGTTATCGACGTCCTTCCATATTGATGCCCTTTGTTGTAAGAGATAGTTTTGGCAAAGTCAGTTGTAAGTCAACAAGTTATGTTTTTCATATAAGGAAATAGAATCAACTAGAAAACATAGGATGGATAATTACATTAGTCCTTCTTCCGCAAGCAATGTCTTGATTCTGTTGTAGGCATCGTCACTGAGGTACTTGCCACATCTATACTTTTCTTTTGGTTCCATCCGATGTTTTCTTCCACCTTGATTGACTTTCTTTTGTCTGTCTAGTAGCACCTCATCATCTTGTACATCTAATAATTGGAATTGTGACATTTCGTCAGCATCTTTCTTACCTTTTTTCAATTGTGGAGGTGTACTATACTGGTAATCATCATCTTTTGCTTGCTTTCTTTTTTTTCCTTTGAGCCTTTGTACCATTGAATTTTGATACTGGACAATGGCAAGGCTTTCCGTACTCTTCTCTATTGCAATTTTCTATGTGATTTCATGAACATGAGCTTCTTCAATATCCATTTCACGCTCTTTGACTTGAAGATCTATTTGCCTCCTCAAACTCATGATTTCTGACCCGAGGTGTTTATTGGCTGTCACCAAGTCATCATTCTTTGAAGTTATGTCTGCTACAATTTTCTTCAGGTCATCGAGTTCAGTATGAATTTTGTCATTGTCATTTATCAAGTCATCATTAGATAACAGGAGTGCATCCCTCTCTGCTGTTGTGGCACGTAGAACCACCAATTCCTCTTGTAAATTTGCATTAATTGCCACAAGTTCCATATTGGTCTTCATCACAGATTCTCTTTGTGCATTTGAAGTAGCTATTTCCGTTTGTAGTAACATAATCTTTGATTTCATTTCCTCAATGATGTCATTACTGGGCAGCATCTCTGGATGATCTTCGGGCAGTCGAGGCTAAAAGTAAAATGGAAAGTAACTACCAGTTAGAAGAAAAGTAACTAGCAGCTATCATTCTAGTTACTTTTCGCATTGAACTATGGAAAGCAACTAGCATATAGATGGGAATATACTACCAGTTACTTTCCATAGTTACTACCATAGTTACTTTCCATGTAGATGGAAAGTAACTACCAATTAGTTGAAAAATAACAAGTTAGGTGGAAAGTAACTACTAATAATAACTAACTAATGTGACTGTATCAAAATGGAAAGTAACTAATGTGATAATATCTAATTAAAAGTAATTAATGGAAAGTAATTCATGGAAAGTAATCATACGTTTGTTAGTTGAAATTGTGCTTCATCCATGGCTTCTTCTTCCTCATCCCCTCCATCTATCTCATCATCCCCTTCTTCATTTTCTCCTTCCTCATCCTCTCCATCATTTTCTCCTTCTTCATCCTCTCCATCTTCCTCCTCATCATCCCCTTCTTCATTTTCTCCTTCCTCATCCTCTCCATCTTCCTCCTCCTCATATTCTTCTTCTGTTTCTTCGTCATCAATGCAAGTAGCATACACCTTTATTTCTTGTAATGTTGGCTGTAATTCTGATGTCTTCAGCTTCTTTTTAGGTATTCCAGAGATTTCAAAATTTATGATATTTTTTCCACCGTTATATAGGTTCCACTTGACACATCGTGGAATCATGCATCCCTCTTTTGATGGTTCAATGATTGTCGTATGCTCACAGAACCAGTACTGCACAGACAGGAACTAATTTTTGTTAATTGTAAAGTACCTAATAAGCGGAAAGTAAGTTGCAATTGGGAGGGAAAATCCTAGTGGAAATATGAAAAGTAACTGATGAATGAATTTAGATACGAATGAACCAATAAACTTGTACATAATATATTCGTACCGGCAGCAGGACGGTGCGTCCAGTCACCTTTGATGGCTCCTTGTAGTTTTTATCCAGGGATTCCATGAGAGTTTTCAAGATCCCTGTCGACCAATCATATTTTTTCATGTTGTCTATGTCATTTACGTAATCCAGAAATGCCCGTGTTATATTTCTTCCACTGGTGGGGAAGAAGAGTGATTCAATGACATAAAGAGCTAACAATTTGATGCTTTCAGTAATAGCTGCATCTGTCCTCTTCTGGAAAATACTGACTATTTTGTCTCTCAGCATAGCCATTGAGATGGTACTTTCCTTTGGAAAATTTCTGCTTAATATCTGAGAGGTTTTTTGGTGTAACCATACCTTGTTTATTTTCAAATCTTCGGTCCCATGTTCAAGGGCAAAGATGTATTTAACATCTGTACTTCTCAATTGAATGTACTTGCCTCCCATATTGAATGCTTTTATGTTGGGATCATACTGGTTGACCAATTTTATAATGTCGTCATCATGCTTTATTGTGTTTTGTTCGTAAGCTGGCCATTGAACACTGCCTCCACCAATGCAAAAAATGGTGTCTTCTGCAGTATTGCCCAGTGTTGATCCCTAAACATTTCGTGCAAAGTTGCCATTAATTTCACTAATGTGCACACAGTTGACATGTACTGTGCCACATTAGCTTTCCTGCCTTCACCCTTGGGAACTGTTTTCCTGCACATTGGTGAAGATACTAAGGGAAGTAATCAAAAGTAACTGGAGAACAAACAGGACAATTGTGGAAAGTAACTTATGAACAAACACATTATGGTAAGAAACTAATTGATGAAAAGTAACTAACTAATTATGGAAAGTAACTGGTTACCAATTATGGAAAGTAACTGGTTACCAATTGTGGAAAGTAACTGGTGAAAAATGTGTTCTTATGGTGGAAAGTAACTGATACGTAGTAACTGATTTACAAACACATGATGGAAAGTAACTGGTTAAAAAACACCTAATGTTTGGTGGAAAGTAACTGGAGAACAAACAGGGCAATTGTGGAAAGTAACTTATGAACAAACACATTATGGTAAGAAACTAATTGATGGAAAGTAACTGGTTACCAATTGTGGAAAGTAACTGGTTATCAATTGTGGAAAGTAACTGGTGAAAAATGTGTTCTTACAGTGGAAAGTAACTGATACGTAGTAACTGATTTACAAACACATGATGGAAAGTAACTCGTAATTATGGAAAGTAACTGGTTAAAAAACACTTAATGCTTGGTGGAAAGTAACTGATGAACAAACAGGACAATTGTGGAAAGTAACTGATGAACAAACACATTATGGTAAGAAACTAATTGATGGAAAGTAACTCGTAATTATGGAAAGTAACTGGTTAAAAAACACCTAATGCTTGGTGGAAAGTAACTGGAGAACAAACACATGATGGAAAGTAACTCGTAATTAAACAGGACAACCAAATTCTACCAAATGTGGAAAGTAACTGGTTACTAGGTTTGCAAAGATAATATGAAGAATACTAGAAAGTAACAATAATGTCAAAAACGATGATTAAGAAAATAATGAGCAAATATATCATGAAAAGTAACTCGTAAAGAAGCAATGAAATACTAGAAATTAACAATAGTTTCCATAATGTGAAGCAACATTCATGAACGATGATTAAGAAGCATACCCTTTCCCCATAAAATCCTGGAAAGTAACTCGTAAAAAACTTCGTTGCTCAAGGTCCGTCGAAATGTCGTGATTTCGAAGGACGTCACAGTAGATATTCGACTAAGGGAGGACGGACTAGGGCCGGCCGTCGGGAGGGTGAAAAAAAGGGAAGAAATGTTTCAAATTTTTCACGCTTGGTGAAGACGAACGGATGGTTGCTTGGGGAAGACGAGCGGATGGGTTGCTTGGGGAAGACGAAAGGGCTTTGGCGGGGATCGGGTCGGTCGTGGGCTGCTATATTTAAGAAAGGGGTATTTATGACTTTTTAGCATAGAAAGATAGTAAACGCCTTGAGAAAGTTTAACAGGTCCTCTATGCCGTACTATATTTTTTTTCAGCCCTTATTGACCCTTGACCCTTTTTTTTAATAAAAAAATAGAAATGGGAATACAATTAGGGTGGAGTTAAATGGGGATAGGATAGGTGATATCCCTATTTTTTGGGATGGCTCAACTTAACCCACCTTATTCCTATTTTGCTAACTCTACTCTGTTTGAGGGATAATGCAGGGATATCACCTTATCCCAAAATCAAACACATATTTTCATACAAGACAGGGCTACAACTTCATGTCTTCCGTGTATTCATATTTCTATGTGCTGGTGGTCAAAATTGAGTTTGATGTTTACCAACAAAAGCTGCTGAAAGATTTTCTACATAGTTCGAGATTTTGGAGGATAGCTTTTTCATCTAAACTCAGATCAGACAGATTCTTGCTGCATTGGTAGTGAGATTTCAGAACCTATAAGTTTTTGTTAATAAGGATATCATTAACATATTACAATGGTCCTGTCATAGAATACAAACAGTAACCATTTTATGAATTCTACAATATGACTATTGTCATATATTAATGCACCATCTCATTACCACAGAGGGTGATTACTGCAGGTGCATGGACCGCATGGTCACCATACAACTTGCATGTCATTTTCAGGGTATAAGATGGTCCAATTCAGAAAATTGGTTAAGATGAACGTTAAAGGTCTCCACAGTCTTCTTTGCAACAAGCCCAAGAACATCACAGTTCTAGTCGTGATTGATGAGTTGAGCCAAAAGTCTGAAGTAACAGACCAAACTGCAACACCATTATCTGGAAGAGGTACAGAGCCATCCTCAGCAAACCAATTAAACAAAGTCGGTACAGGTCAGCCTAAACTCTATGATGATCATAGAGTTATCTATTGCTTCCATTTCTCTTGTAGATGATGTTAGAATGTTTGAGGAGATGGAAGTAAAAGGAAAACTATTAATGACATATGAATGTGACTCTAAACTCACATTGGGTAACAAAAATACTAATTAACAGAACCACCATCTTTCCCTTTTCTTGTACAAATATCATATGCTAATTCAAAGGCTCTCTTTTGGTGACCTCCTAATAAACCCAGATCGAAGTAATACATGAAGTCCGGCATCTCAGCCATGTCCAGAAAGCATGAATGGTGTGGCAAAAAGAGAGCCTCTTCCAACCCACTTCGGCACCAATAATCTCTCTTCATCCTCCCCCTCCCCTTTATAACCTTCTTCCCACCATCCTCCTCCTTTTGCCACCTTCTCCCTCTACACCACTTTGTTGGTTGACTTGTTTCATCAGCTTCTCTTTTAGTTTTAGGAGGAAGTTAGTTAAAGTCTCATTCACCCAACTCTTCCTCAGATACACACAGAGACACATTTGTTGGGCTTGCTCTTCCATCTCTCAGCATTTTCTAGGAATTATGGATCATATTGTGTGCAAAAACTTCATTAGTGTTGCATTAGAGAAACCTGCAAGTTTCTCCACCAAGAAGCTAGACCGCCAGCATTGTGCCAATTTTACAAGTTTTTGTAGACCATTTATCAAGAAGAGTGATGCCATTGTCTGCTGCTGCTCCTCTAGTGATAGGAATACAACAAGCCCAAATGGCTTTCCTTCAGTTCTTACAGAAAAATTGGCGGCCATCGTCACAACTGATGATAATGGTGGAAACAGTTGTTTGATGCCATATAATGGAAGAAGAGAAGGTGCTGAAGGTTTTGGGATTGTTAGGTTTCTCAAGGGAAAGAATTTTTTGATCACAGGTGCCACTGGTTTCCTAGCAAAAGGTGAAATCCTATAATACATCTACCTTCCTTACCTGCCTTCTTCTTCATATCAATTTCTAGACATTCATGATGATATGATTTCTTGCACTTTTAATCATCTTTGTAGTTCTTATCGAAAAGATTTTGAGGACGGAGCCGCTCGTTGGAAAGATTTACGTACTTATAAAGGCCAAAGACGAGGAAGCTGCCATGGAAAGATTGAAGTGTGAAGTATGAATCTTAAGAATCTAAATATATAACTTTCCATCTGATAGTTTCAAAGATTTCTTAATTGGTAGTTTTACTGTTCTTTTACAGATAATAAATACGGAACTCTTCAGATGCTTGCAAGAGATCCATGGAAAGGATTACCATGCTTTCATGCTAAGAAAGCTTATTCCAGTGGTGGGGAACGTGAGAGAGACTAATCTTGGCATTGCGGCGGAGTTAGCCTATGAGATTTCGCAAGAAGTGGATGTGATTATAAACTCTGCAGCTAACACCACTTTTGATGAAAGGTTCTTCATGCTCTTTTTCCTCTATGCCTGATTGTTGTTGTTCTCTTTAATTTGTTCTTTAGAATGACTAATATGAACATAATAGCATATGTGCAGGTATGATGTTGCATTGGACATTAACACCATAGGAGCTTGCAGGCTTATGAATTTTGCAAAGAGGTGCAAAAAACTAGAGCTTTTCTTGCAAGTATCAACAGGTCAGAACTTATAGTTAAGATGGAAATTAATTTTCAATGAAACTATCTTACTTTTCTTCTGTTTTGTAGTTTTACTGAAGTCTTTATTTCCCTCATTTATGTTTCATTCAACAGCTTATGTGAATGGAAAAAGGCATGGCAAAATATTGGAGAAGCCCTTCTGCATGGGGGACACCATAGCAAGGGAGATTGCTGTTCCAGAGAGTTCAGCAAAAAACATGCCTCTGTTAGACATTGAGGCAGAGATTAAGTTAGCTTTCGATTTGTCGAAGACATTGAGCGATGCATCCTTGATTCAGAAGATGAAAGATTTGGGCATGGAAAGGTGATTATTTTTTATCTACCCTTTTTTTTGCTTGATACACTTCATTCTAGAAGAAAATAATCTAACTTGGGTTCTTCAAGTTGAGTCTAATTAATAGAGCAAAGATGTATGGATGGCAAGATACTTATGTTTTCACAAAAGCAATGGGGGAGATGATGATAAATAACAGCAGGGGTGACATTCCAGTGGTCACCATTCGGCCGAGCATCATCGAAAGCACTCGCAAAGAACCATTTCCCGGATGGATGGAAGGAAACAGGTGCCTTCTTTTTTCAGTAACTTTCAAGTTCAGATAAAAAAAAAAGAATCCATCTAAATCTCCATTTCTACTTCTTTTTCTGTGTTTTCTTAGGATGATGGATCCAATCGTTCTTTATTATGGCAAAGGACAGCTCAGTGGCTTCATTGGAGATCCTAAAGGAGTACTTGATGTAGTATGTTGAATTACATGAACCTCACTCTCATCATAAGAAATCTTTATTTCAACATTGTTTTCAATTGCTGGTACTCATCCAAATGGTTGTTCTCATATGAAGGTACCAGCTGATATGGTCGTGAATGCAACACTGGCAGCCATGGCAAAGCATGGGTCTACAAAGGAACCAGGGATGCACATATATCATGTCGCTTCATCTCTCATGAACCCCCTAGTATCAGAAGATCTGGCTCAGCTCCTGTATGAGCACTTCAACACTTACCCTTACATGGATTCGAAGGGGAGGCCAATCGCAGTGCCCAGGATGAAGCTCTTTAGCAATATGGAGGATTTCGCGGCCCACACGATGTTAGACGCCATTGAGAGAAGCCAGAGAACAGCAGCTTCCATTAACAATGAAAGGCTTTCTCAGAGACTGAAGAGCATATGCATGAAAACAATGGAGCAAGCCAAGTACTTGGCAAGTATATATGAGCCATACACATTCTATGATGGAAGGCAAGGTTTCTGACATCTCATGACATACAAATACTAATGTAGCTTCTTCAGAAAAGTTCTCTTCTCTTAGCTAATAATGTTCCAATTTTGTTGCGCGATCGATAGGTTTGATAACGCAAACACGCAGAAGCTGATGGAGGAGATGACTGAAGAGGAGAGGAAAAGCTTTGGATTTGATGTGGGCAGTATTGATTGGAAGCAGTACATCTCTGATGTTCATATTCCTGGATTGAGAAGGTATGTGATGAAGGGAAGAGGCATGTGTACTGCTACTGCTGCTAATTCACAGCTTGATGGAACAGCTGTATGAGACAGGATTTTTTTTTCCGCTTAGTTGAGCCAAAGAGGCTGGAAATTACATCAAACACTTACACCTACACCTCATAGTACCGCCCGCAGCTCCAATCCGAGCTGTATGAGACAGGATGCTAGTAATTGAATGCTTGAACTCATGCATTTGTTGTTCAACAGATGATTCTGTACACTCACATTGCCAAAATCAAGCCAATTAGTATGTCTTCTGTTCCTTTTCTCTGCATGCTACCAATGAAGGTGATTCATCAGGAATATCAACTATTTTGTGTTTGTATTTAACTATGTTTGGGAATCACTCATTGGGGGATTTGAATTTTGTTCATGCCTATCATTGAGCTCATATTATGTCATCAAGATGAAATATGGGTTGGTCTATCTGATTCTCATGCAACCAATTTAGCTTGTCCTGGTATGGCATACGTAATCATATATAAAAGCATATAACTATGTAAGAATGGTGTTTCATCATCTTTCTAGGTAAAAGACTTGAGAACTTGGTTCCAATCTGCTGGCCTGCTGTGTGAGAGATTTGTGGTAAAAGGCTCAATTTTAAAAAAAAAAACATCTTCCTGAATGAAAGCAGAGTAATTTTCGAGGGACTTCCATTGCAAATCCTCTAATCTCACAATACAATCAACTACAATTGCAGTCTGGATCAATATCCCATTCCAGTATAGGCCCATCCATATAAAAAATAATCACAACAAAAACAGTAACAAATCTAAGCCATCATTCAGTTTAAGACCTAGCGTACTCAGCTCAGATATACAGGGACACAAAAGGACTAATTTCAAGTGCTGTTACAAGAGCTATGCTAGTGACTTAGAAGACAAGGAGCCTAGCATAAAAGATGTGCCAAGTCACCAAAACTTTCATTTAGGGACGGAAACATTCAAAGTCAATGATTAATCCCTGATTCCGCTTAAAGTTTTTCTCCTTTTTTACTGGAACCTTACAAGCATCCATGAGAGCTCGTTTGATAAGCGTATATGACCCTTAGATATGATCAATAGTACAGTTTACAATCAGATAAGCAAGTGCACATAAGAAGCCATATGCCCATGACTCAGAATAGTTGGGGATCAATCTCCACTCGCACACCCCCTACATCCACAATGAACACACTCTATAACCTTTTCTTCCCTCAGGTGTTTAGGAACTCTGCAAACACATGCTGTTTGGAAGTTGTGATCTCGTGGTTGCATGCATCGGAGGCAACAAAGACGCTCATACCCTTGCTGCAAGAAGTGAACATTGTGGCGTAAGTATGTACCTCCATCATTAGATAAGATGGCAGAGAAAACATCACATGCTATAAGAAGAAGAAAGGCAAATATCTTCATTGAACAAAGCATAATAGGATAAGGGCATCCAGAAACTGCGCCTCGAGTTGGGTGCTCGATTAGCGGTAGGGATTTGAACAGCCTAAGGATGTGGCCAGTGGAGGTAGACAGGGTTGAAAAGAGTGTGTCTGAGATCCTCAAGCTTGGTTATGTTAACTTCGGGGCTATTCCTAGGACTGCTAATGAGCGCACAGACAAGGTGGCCCGCCGGTGCCAGATGAATGGTAAGAATTACGTATGAGCTGATAGGGAAGCTGGGCTGTTTTGACAATGTAACTTGCTTTGTAGCCTCATGGCCAAATTAATACCAAAAGAGGGATTAATAGAAAAGGATTTCTTCTAATAAATGGTAAGGCTAAAGAAAATATTCACACGAGGATCACCATGACTAATTAAAAAATTAAGGCTATGGCCATATCGCCAACCAAATATGTTCAACACCATGCGGATGTATAAAGTACACCAAGAAGGTCATGGAGCAAATTTAAGCATCTAGCTTAAGACATGCAATCTCAAATGAAGTAGAAAATGGGAACGTTACATCTCCCTGATGAACAAAGGGCAAAAAAAGAATATCTCATCTCTTTGCTAAATTTTGGAGGCCTGCATAATATGGTCTGAACCTAGTTTAATGCACTTACATGGACATCTCGTTTTGGGCTAGCTGAGTCTAGATTCTTCAAAATTAGATAGTTTTCATGACATATTTGAATTATCATCGTTATCCGATTTCATTAATTTGGTTCAAACTTGGTAGTTAAAGTCCAAAGAACCCAAGTTCATCCAAATGCAGTACATGCGAAGAAATAAGAACTAATGATATTTTTAGGCAATGTGTTAATAAAGGACTACAAACGCCGATTTTCAGCAATAATTACTCATAAGGATCTGTGACGCAACCCTTTTCCAGGTGTGACAGCGAAGAACCCTATATGTGACGCTCATGTTTGTCTCTATTTCTTATTAGTATTCCTTTCAAATTCCACCTGCCCTTCCCCTAAAACTCAGAGAACCCGAAACAATACCCCATCACATGTTTCCTCGACCTAAGTACGAAACACTTTTTTTAAATAACTACAGAGAACCAAAGAAGATCCACCAAACCCTATTCTCATCAAATGAAAAATGCTTCCCCCATTATTTCAACCAAATCCTAGCCCGAGTCTACCTGAAAATTTGCAAGTGAGTTGCCAGCCAGATCCTTTTACATCGAATTTGCTATTCCAAGTTTCGAACCTCTGTTCCGTGTAATTTTTGGCATCCCTACTTCAAACAGACATCACCATCATTTCTGGTCTTATGCATACTGCCCCAGGAAATTAGGTATTTAAGACCTAATAAGATTGGCCATTTTTTGAAGGCATAATTCAAAACCAAGTTTTTAATTAGCAACCTTAAATCGTCAATTCACAAATGAAATCTTGCCAGAATCAAAAGTCCATACTAAAAAGGATTCATTTTCAAGTTCTTGCATTCTAAAGGTTCAAAACACATGCATACATCATAAAGCAGTTTCAGTGTCATTTTAAACTCCCAGTGTATCCTAGTGTTTCTCAAGAGCTCACCTAATAGTTTTCACCCAATATTTAGTGCAAATGTATAAAAAGGTCATCAGAATAATATGCCTCATGATCCAAACACATATGCTATGTCACCCTGAAAGCTGGACAAAAAAAACATAGACCACCTTAAACTAGTGAACAATGACACCTACTAAGGCCAAACTTCAAACAAAAGAGTATTATCATAAAGCATGGGCCATGTACAATGAAGTATTCACATGCTAAATAAAAACAATATGTTCAGACTTCAGCATTATCGACCAATCACTAAAAGTATGCTGCTCTACAACATAGGCACTCAAGGGCATATAATATACCTAGCAATGACTATGTTTCCAAATCCAACCTAAGCACATGGAATATATTGTACTGGCAAAGCTTTGGACATTAGCAATCCCAAACTAAACAGTGCAAAGCCATAGAATATGTTAGTCATTTTCTGTCTCTACCATCCAAGTGGAAAACCTAAGATACAGCCAAAGAAACTGATGTTCGGTCGCCAGGATTAGATCAATGAAAAGGCCAACCTTCTTCCATTTTGCTATTAGATTATGGTCTGCATATCCCTGGTCCAAGCAGAACTCATACAATTCCTTTGATATCTCCTTTCTCCGATGATAAAGGTCGTATATGTAGCGGCTCTTCTGATGGGCGATCTTAAAAATCGGCCACAGACCTTCACACTTCCTCTTCCCATCATGCGGGTCATTTTCAGCTGCCAATTAGAACAAATACATAGACATAAGGAAAAAACAATAAAGTATGGAAGGCTCACTTCTGGTATAATAAGTACAGGATAAGAACATAAAAAGCCAGCATCAAAAACCTTCTCGCATCTTCGCTTCTAGTTCGCGCAAGGTAGGCTCAATTAGCTCCCATCCCTCTGGGTACTTAACACGGCTCGTCTTCACCTTCGGCATTTCTTCGATGAAAGGACAATCTAATTGGCAGCAACAAAACAATGTAAATAAGGAAAACTAAGATTACAACGAGCATAACTAGAAAACTACTAACATGACACCAACCTATGAAGAGATCAACAAAACTCGATTTCATTATTCAAGATTCCAAATTGTAGTGCTCAAGAACCATAAAACCAACAACCAAACCATAATAAACTACAAAACAATGAAGAAACAAGGCCTCGTGAGGGGTACTAGATGGAATTCTATGGGATCCGACCATTGTCTATAGATAAGGTGAGAGAGAGAGAGAGAGGTATAGAGATAGGCATAGAGGAGGTGAGAGCGAACGAGAGAGAGGAGAGGAGAAGAGAAGAAGGAAAGGAGGTGAGAAGAGGATACCAGTGGCTCTGGAGTCGGGCGGAGGAGTCCAGCGCCGGCGAACCACCAGGTGAGAGGACGGGGGAGTCACACCGAAGGAGAGTGGTATCGGGAACGAGATGAGTTTGGGGATAGATTTAGGGCCTTAGGGGTAGTCATTTGGGCTTCGGGTTTGAGAACTTATGCGTGATTAACGGGTTTCGGGTTTCAATCAATATTAACAAAAGGGATTTTTGCATTCCGGTACCATGTACTTTTCCAGGAATGCACTTTGGTACTATGTAGTTTGGGATTTGCAATTTGATACCACCTAGTTATAAACGAATTGCAATTTAATCCCGACCCTCGACTCCGTTAGTGTAAATTGACGGGAAACCGCTCACGTGCGCGCACGTGAGCGGTTTTAAACCCGTTTCCTGGGTTTGGCAGTCGTTTCCCGGGTTTTGCATCCCGTTTCCCACCTCTCTCCCGTTTCCTGGGTTCTTCTTCTTCTTCCTCCTCTGATTCTTCTTCCTCCTCTTCCTCTGCCTCTTCTTGCTCTTATTCTTCTTCCTGAAGGGTGATGTTGGCGGCATGGGAGGACGACAAGGCAGGGTGGCGGAGGGTGACGTTGGCGACGGAGCCAGCTGCCCCGAGGACAGAGAGACCAAGGCGGTGGTGGTAGGTGAAGGCCGCCAGACAATCGAGGACGTCGCAGCCAGGCGCTACCTCCAGCACCACCGGTTGCATTGCTGCCTCGCTCTCCCTTGTTATCACCACCGGCGGCTTCGGCTTGTTCTTCGACCCCAGAGGCCGGCCCTTGGCTTCTTGCTTCCCGACGACGACGGCGAGGCCAAAGCCTTCCCACCAGAGCCCGAGTGAGGTCCTCCGGCCTCCTCGTCCTTGTCAGAGGTGGGTTGGGTGAGGGTGATGGCGGAGCTCGGCGGCCGCGGGTACTCGGCCATAGGAATGGTTTAAGAGCTAGCAAACAACAGAGCATCCCCGACAAGGTGGTTTAAGCCTTCCCACCAGAGCCAGCAAGGTGGTCTTCGTCGTCCTCGACTTCCATGAAGATCAGAGGAACGCCAAGAACAGAGCATCGTGAGCTACCATACGACGGGGCCTAGGAAGCAGCTGCGGCGGTGGCCTTGGGAGGGAGGCCGGCGACCCCGGCGAAGGAGAGGTGGCGGGCCAGGGTGCAAAGTCCTTTGGAGGCGAGACGTTGGTTAGCATCGCCGGAGGGGGAGGTGAGCTCGTGGAGGACGATGAGGAGGTGTTGAACCTGCGATACGTTCGCTGCCTGGATTGCAGTGGCGCACGGGTTCAGTAGCTGCTCATCCCATCTGACCTCCTTCGATCTATTGCCCGCCACGCCCCCGCCGCTCTCGAAGGAGAAGAAAGAAGGAGAAGAAGGGAGATCGGGAGAGGAAGAGAGAGACGGAGACGGGGAAGAAAACAGAGGGGGAAGAAAGGGGAAGGGGAGAAACAAAGGAAAGAAAAGAGAGATAGGGGAGGAGAAGAAAGAAAGAGAAGAAGAAGAAAGAAGAAGAAGGAGGAGGAGGAAGAAGGAGGAGGTGGTGGCTGAAACCGGTCAAAATTGACACCCTCTTCTTCTTCTTCTTCTGCCGCGATCTCCTCCTCTTCTTCTTCCTCCCCTTCTTCATCTTCTTCTCCTCCTCCTCCTCCTCTTCCTTCTTCTTCTTCTTCTCCTCCTCTTCCTTCTCTTCTTCCGTCTCCTCTTCTTCTTCCTCTGCATGCACGCTGACGCATGCTGACGTCACCAGTTTGCCGTCAAGCCACATGACGCCGTTCGGAGGGTCGGATCACTTTGCTATGATATTATAACTTAATAGTATCAAATTGCAAATCCCAAACTACATAGTACCAAAGTGCATTCCTGGGAAAGTACGTGGTACCGGAATGCAAAAATCCCTTAACAAAACAAACCCAATAACAACCTTAGTCTCGCCCGGCTTGATCGGTGGTGGCTATTCAGTTGAGCCCTGATCGGCTCTGACTCACTATTTGCAAAGCGGCTCATACCGACCAGCTAAAACATTCCATTACGACCACCACCAGCTGCTAATCATTTGAACAATTTAAGAGCATACTTATCCCCAAACATTGTTTTCTATTTCAAGTAATCATTATCTATTTATTTTCATTCCACCTATTACTATCATTCTATTTTTATTTATTACGAGTAATCATTATTATTTAATTTCCATCTTTTCTAATATCAAAATCCCTTAACTCAGAATAAACTAACCTCATATCAAACGAGCCCAAAAGTCATAGAATAGTACCCTAGTTTATAAACAGTCTATGTGGTTTGAACCGGTAATGCACGGATTCGTAACTTAATTAGAACTACTAAAAAGCAACAATTTTTCTTGAGGATAATAGATCGTGGATTAACCAAACTTATAGATGATGAAAAACAATTTACCCTAGTTTATAATAGTCTAGTAATAACTAATAAGACATTTTAACGTTCCTCGGTAGTTCAAAAAGTTTCTCTAAATCAATCTTATCCTGGTGAGCATGACATGAGTCACATGACCATCATGTTGGCAATACATCAAGTTGCTACTATCCTTATATCCGGAAGATCAGGTACTTCCATTCCCTACTTGTTTTCAATTACTTGAGCTATAATTGTCTACTTTTTTTTGACAAACTGAGCCATGAGGCTGGTGAAAACAAAATACAACAAAATTGGGCAAACTTCCGATCCCCCAAAATCTCTCTATGGGGTTCCCGGGATAATTGTCTACTTACAAATCCATATTTATGTTGCCACTTCACCTAAAACTCAAGCAGAAAACATTCTAAGCTGGGACCCATTTCAATATAAAAGCACTCAGTTTGTTTTTTATTTCACACCGCTGATCTCTTCTTGGTATCAACATCGGCAACAATCGCACTGGAGTTGGAGACTTAGGGATGGCAAAATCGACCGCGCCGCTGGATAACCGAGCCGATCCGCACCGATGGGGACGAGTATGGTATATATTTTTTATCCGTGGATACGGGTATGGATTACAAAATTAAAATCCGTGCGGGTACGGGGAGGATTATGGTATTGGGTAATATCCGCCCCCGCTATCCGCATATCCGCCCCACCCCTCCCCGCCACTTTATTACAAAAATACCCCTTATACATATATATGCACACATGACACAACTCTACCCTAATCCCTGAATCCCTACCTCTCCACTGCCGCCGCCACTCACCCTGTCACCCACTCCACTCCACTACTCCAGTCTCTCTCTATCTTCTACAGTTCTGCGATCCCCTCTCCCAGTCCCACTCCCAGGCAGCAGACTCCCACTACTCCAGCTTCTTCGCCATCGCCGGTTTGCCGCCACCCTCAGCTTATTTGTCGTCGCCCTCAGTCGCCCTCAGTCTCCCTCAGTCTCCCTCAGTCTCTCTATCCACTGTGATCCCCTCTCCCCGACGTCCCCGTCCACCCTCGCTCTCCACCCTCGAGCGCCGCCCCTTCCACCCTCGTAGGCTCACCGCTCCACCCTGAGACCCTCGAGCCGCGCCCCCCTCTTGCGTCTTCGCCATCGCCGACCTCCCAAATCCAACGGCGGCGTCGGCATCGGCATCGGGCTTACCCCAAGCCCTCCTCCCTTCCTGCTATAGTCCTATCCCGATCTCCATCGCCGCCGCCCCTTTTCCGTCGATCTCCAGTTCTCCACCACCCCCTCTCACCACTACGGCCCCCAATCCCTCTCATTCTTCTGCTCCTCTCCTCTCTTTCCCTCTTTCTTGTCCAGTTGTTCGGTCCACTCCTCCACCTCCACTCCTGACTCTAACTCTCTATCTAACTTTGTCTCTCTCTCTCTTGTCCGGCACCGGAGGCCCCCATTTCGTCGATCTAACTCTCTATCTCACGAGCAAATAGCAGATTGGTGGTCGTCTGGTCAGGCTGCTCACGAGGAAACACGAGGAGATCATCACCGTTTCGATCGAGGCTGCCGGCGAGAAGATACGTCTTCGGCCAAAGGTTAGCAACGCCTTTCTTCTCTTTCTCCTCTCCCTTCCGGCTTTAGTTCTTCTCCTCACCACGCCCTCTCCCGCTGGAGATTCGATGTTGTTAGCTTCGACTGAGAGATTTCTTTGGTAGGTTTTTAGTTACAATGTCTGCACCCAACAGTGGTGAAGGAAATTCATGCTCACAACAGCTATCATCTGGGAGTCCTGGCCAGCCACCATCATTGGACACCCCATTCCCTGTTGAGAACTCTTCCAACCAAACTACCGGTGATGATGAAGGGTCAAAATCGAGATTAACCAGCTGGGTTTGGGAACACTTTGATAAGGTCAAAATCGAAGGAAATTGGAAGGCTGTCTGCAAGTATTGTAAGGCAAAACTTGGAGGTGTGACAAGAAATGGAACCACTCATTTGGGAGAGCACTATAAGAGGAAACACAAGCAAATAAAAGGAAGCATGAGGCAAACAGTTTTAACCAATAATTTCAATAAAGAAAATCCAGAACTGACCATGTGTACCTTTGATCAGGCTACAGCCAAGAGATTACTTGCAAGTGCCATTATTATGCATGAGTATCCTCTATACATTGTGGAGCATGTCGGACTTAGGAGGCTTTTAACCACACTTCAGCCTTTATTTATGGTGCCTTGTAGAAACACCATTGAGAGCGAGATTTTGAAAATTTATGACTATGAGAAGGTGAAAACTATGAGTTTGGTGGAAAGCAATTCAAGTAGATTGGCATTCACAACTGATATGTGGACTTCGAGCAACCAAAAGAAAGGGTTCATGGCTGTCACGACCCACTTTATTGATTATAATTGGACTTTGCAAAGCCGTATTTTGAGGTATCTCAACCTTTTCTCTTTATTAAAATGTCTAATTTTTGTAAATGTGCATTCTTTTCCTTTTCTTAATCTGATTTTCAGTTTTTTCTGTTAGGTTTATATATGTTCCATGGCCACACACAAAAGAAGTTTTATGTGATCAATTGTTCGAGTGTTTGATGGATTGGAACCTTGATAAAAAAATTTCTTGTTTGACTGTTGATAATTGCACTACCAATGATGCCATGGTTGCACTTTTGTTTGACAAGCTTGATGGTGCCTCGCTTCTGTTAGGACTTGATTGTGCAACTAGGTGGAATTCAACATACTTGATGCTTGAAACAACCTTGGTGTATAAGGAGGTGTTTGAACGCTTAGGCATTCGAGAGAACCAGTACCAATCATTGCCTACAAAAGAAGAGTGGGGGTTTGCTAAAGAGGTTTGTGAGAAGTTGAAAATCTTTTACAAGGTGATTGAATTGTTTTCTGAAACTAAATATCCCACTACTAATCTTTGTTTTACAAACATATGTGAGATAAGAATTGCATTGAGAGATTGGTTGTATTGTGAGAGTGGTGTGATTAGAGCTATGGCCCAAAAAATGATGGAGAAGTTTGATAAGTATTGGGCCATTATACATGGAGTGGCGGGGGTGGCTGCTGTGTTGGATCTGAGGTACAAGTTATCAGTATTGGAATTCTACTTTGGGAGATTGTTTGGTGAGAATGCTTGGGAGGAGGTTGAGAAAATTCGAGCTCTTTGTTATAAGTTGATTAAGGAGTACGGAAATTCTACTTCAATGTTTGAAGGTACTGGTGAATCTTCCCATATGGGTTCTAAGGATTATGAAGTGGAGGAGTATGATTTGTTTATTAGTAGGAAGAAGATTAAAAGTATTGACCATGTGATAGAGGAGTTGGATCATTACTTAAGAGATGATGTCTTGCCAAGGACCCCATGATTTGATGTATTAAGGTGGTGGAGTGCGAATGCACTTAAATATCCAACCTTGCAAGCTATGGCTAGGGATATGTTAGCTATCCCGGTCTCCATAGTCGCTTCTGAGTCTGCCTTTAGCTCCAGCGGTAGGTTGGTGAGTCCACATCGTAATAGACTTCATCCCGATATGGTGGAAGCTTTGATGTGTGCTCAAAGTTGGTTGTGGGCTGCCGAAATGAGAGGTAACCAATATATTATCATTTTATTTTCTACTACACTGAAATAAGGGCATTTACTAATCTTGTGAGTTTTACTTGATTTATTTTTTTTAGGAGAATCATCATCTGGATATGCGACTATATATAATGATTTCGAAACGGAGGATTCTTGCATTACTCGTGAGGTAATCGGCATTTTTTCTTATGCATTACTTGTAGGCCTAGCATTGTGCATTATCCATTATTCATATTGATTACTTGAAGCATTCTATTCTATTTTTTTACAGTTTTAATCGCATGAATGGAGAAAATGGAATGCATGAGCGATGGTGGGCCAAGATGTAAGTTGATGGTTCTGGCTGAAGTTGGCTGAATATTGTGCTGAATGAATGTTCAATTTACCTGCAAGTTCATTTCTTACATGTTTCCATTTTCTATTTTATCATGATCTTATTGTATTCCTTTTGATGCTGCAGTGGTGGAATTTTTCCGTTGGAATTTCTCTCTTGCTTGCTGGAAGTGGAAGCTGCTCGTTGGAGTTGCTTACTGAAACTGGAAGCTGCTACAGTGCTACCTGTAGCTTTTTAGAGACTGTTGGTTCTATTTTGAAGTGTTTGTTGAAACTGGAAACTTCAATGTTGGTTTTCTTTGAATATTGTAAATTCTGAATATTGGTTTTTAGAGACTGAATGTTGATAATGGTTTGATGTATTTAGATTTAAATTTTAGAGACTTGAATGTTGATTGAATAGTTATTTTTAGGTTTTGCGGATAACCATGGGTTGCGGGTAATATCCGCGTACCCGCGGGGACGGTTATGGTCCGCGATCCCCATTATCCGCATGGGGACGGGGCGGTGCGGGTATGGGCGGAGGAGTGCGGGGACGGGGACAGATATTCCAATATCCGCCCTAATCCGCCCCGTTGCCATCCCTAGTTGGAGTTGACCATTTCAATCGTATATTTCACTTGTTAAAATTTAATGCTAAACTTGTTCATTAGCATCCTATGTTCTCCGATATGTCTATGACTTATTAGGAGTAGTTTGGGAATAGCATGTTATGTGTTGAAAATAAGGTTAGGATCTTGCTTATTGTTAGAAAATAACTAGGATCCTTGCTTTTCCTTAAGTAGTGAGGATCCTTTACAAGTAAGACAATCAAATAAAAGAACTGAACCTTACCACTAAACTGAATGCAAGAAGGAAGAAGATAGCACAAACTAAAAGCTTGATCGAGGCCAGTGTTTCACACTGTGCCCTTAAGCTCGTATTGCCCACCACCACTGAAGCTTCTGGTTCTTCAGGCAAGGAGCTCCCAGGGTACAATGATCTTCTGCACGAACGGAAGGAAGCCGCCTATGAACGCCCGTCAAGCCCTTGCTAGTACAGTACTCTCAAACATGACCCTCTATAATGGTGGTGTGCAAAAGATTGGAATGCATGTACTGATCAAGGCTGGTAGGGGTCCTATTTATAGGCTAAGGAAGACATCTAATCAGCTAATTAATGGGGGAGGTGAAGAGGCTCGCCACGTCTGCTGAAACAGCCCAGTTATGGGCTGCCATGTCACATGTAACATCTCAGTAATGGGTTGCCATCATATGTAACGTCCACTTGGCAAGCTCAAGGGTAAGTGGTCCTGTGAACTTGACCTGACTCAACCAGGTCGTTGTGTAGCAAAAAGGACACCCACTGCGCACGAGCACGGCCGACCGGCCGGCCGTCGGGCGGCGGTGCACGCGTGTGGGTCCCTTTCTCAAGTCCACCCAAGTGTTCAAAGCATAGAAGCTTCAAACACTATATAAACTGGTGGAATGTTTTCTCCACAACCAATGTGGGACTAAACATTTTACTACACCACATGAGCTCCTCCATTGTAATTATTAAATAATAGGCTTTTTCTTAGCCCATTTGATTCAACCCTTTTAGGCTTAGCCCACACTTACTTAATAAGTGTTTTAGGTTTTTATAATAGCCTTAATCCAACACTTTTTATTAATGATAGTAAGTAATTCTTTACGATCAGTTTTAACAAAATAAACAAATTTATTGTACCATTAATCCGAAAAAAGAAGAAAAGATGACGAAGACAACGCCGATGAAGAAAATCCTCTTAATTGAGGCCAGTGTGCCACACTGTACCCTTAAGCTCTATTTGCCCACCATCCTTTCATTCTGGGTTTTCAGGAAAAAAGCTCATAGGGTACAACGATCCACCACGATTGGACGAAAGCCGGCCGTCTGATCGCCCTTCGAGCTCGAAGATGATATGGTACTCTTAATCAGATCCCTCTATTGTGTAGGTGGTGTGGTGAGAGGTGAATGCATGAACACGCTCTAGAATGGATGGTATGAGGTCCTATTTATAGGCTGGCTAGGCTAGTTGATAAGCCACTTAGTGGGGAGGTGAAGAGACTCACCACGTCATTAGTAACTGCAGCCATGTCAGTGCCATTATCAAATGGTCATGTTATCGCTATTGACCGTGAAGAATGGGAGCAAGCACATCATTATGTGTTAGAAAACACAAGTGATGTCCAACCTTACATCAGGTGAGAATATTTATTTCATCTTTGGTAGAAGATGACAATTTTGTTTCATTACAATAAGTGTTGAAAAATGTTCGCATTCTTTCTTTTATAGGGTCCATATGAATTTGTTGAAGGTACAAAATCCTCGTCAATCAAAAAGTTAGAAGTGGCTACAAATTGAACATAATAAATCATTTATATATTGGCTACGTGAAAAGGTATCGAATAAATTCTATATATTGCAACTTGTTTATCAATAAAAATAGGACTAAATATTCAATATTATGCATAGGTTGCAGAAGAATTAATTGTAGATCATGATGTCTCTAATACGCTACAATGGATAGCTCAAGGACCCTGCTTTGATGTGATTAAACATTCAGGCTATATCATAAAGGGTTGTCGGTATCACACAAAAGATTACGACGATTTACGAGTTAACCAAAATAGTGGAGTTAGCTTAGTGACAGCGGCAATGCAAGTTACTGGTTACAAGGATCCAAACCCTGTGTATGTTGATATGACTTTTTATGGGGTAATTACTAAGATATGGCAACTTGATTATCATATGTTCAACATCCCAATATTTAAGTGTGATTGGGTTGATAACATGAAGGGTATTAAAGTGGATGAGATTGGATTCACACTAGTAGAGCTTGGAAGGATAGGCCACAAATCTGATTCCTTCATTTTGGCTTCCCAAGCCAACCAAGTTTTTTATGTGGAAGATCAAATTGATCCAAGATGGTCCATTGTCATAGAACCTCCTCAGCGTCGACATCCTTGCCATGGGGATTATGAGATCAATGATACTGAGCACCATGGAATCGACCAAGTATTGCTCGAAGTTGAACCACTTGATGCAACTGACGACTCTATGTTACCTTGCACCCGTAGAGGAGTTGAGGGCACTTGTGTTGATTCAACTATTTAAGAAAATTCTTGCTGGTAATTCATTTTTTTCCTATAGCACAATATGTTTACGATTCAACTATATTGGTACTTCTACTTGAATAGGTGATTAATCTTCTAATTGATTACTACAATTTGCTTCCATCTTCATACAGGATGGCTCATAACGAGCCTACCAATGTAGAGGACACAAGGATGTCGTGGAAAAAAGTAAAATGTAAAAAAAGGAAGACTAGAGATCCAACAACCTTATCAAGGTAATTTGTTATTTTTTATAGCAAGATATGATAACCATCCTACTTTCAAGAAAATGTTTCAACAGGATGGATAATGACCCTATTAATGAGGAGGACATAATGATGTCGTCAAAAAAGGCAGAAACTCAAAAAAGGAAGACTAGAGGTCCAACAACATTGCCAGATGTTATAAGGGATAGGAGTAATGGTGTGAAAATGGTCCTTCAATACAATGACAAGGGTGAAGTTATAGGAGACTACAGAGCAAAGTACAAGAGTTATCTTGGAGTTTTAGCTCGCACAATGATTCCAATAATTTATACAAATTGGTTCCAGGTGCCGCTTGAACTAAAAGCTAAACTGTGGAGTTGCGTGTAGGTAAGTTTCTTGGTTTAATTTATCCATTGTAATTCACCCAAATGTTTCATTTAATAACTAACATTTCTAATTGTTTAGTCGAGCTTCATTGTGGATCCGCGAAATCTGAAGAAAGTCATATCCACAATATCGATAAACTGGAGAACTTTTAAAAGAACTCTAACCGCCTACATATATATTTACATGTCAGATCCTTACATCGTAACAAAGGCGCCTCCACTTTATAGTAATATCATAGAACAAATTCACTGGGATCTATTTCTCAATGACAGACTGAGTGAAGACTTTTAGGTATATGTCAAAATAGTTTGATTGTCGTTGTAATTAATATGAAAACATGTTGCAATTGCACTTTATATTTTCGTGTGCTTTTCTTTTAAAGATCCTAAGGCAGGCTCAACAAGAAAGATGGAGATTCAATATATATAATAACAGGCTCAGTAGAAAGGGCTACTCTCAGCTTGAAGAAGATCTTGTAAGTGTTTGGATTTGATGTTGTGTTTGGAATATTAAAATATAAAGGTGTAACTTTATGTACATGAGCTCCCTAATAAGAGTTTTGTTGTTATTTGTAGAAGGAAAGTACATGAGTCGAGAGTTTAGATAGGAGTTTCCCATGGAAGAAGGCTCGACAAAACAAAAAGGGAGAGTATGATGATGAGGAAATCACCAAACAAGTTGCAAAAATCGTAAATCAGTTTACATTGCACTGATCTTGAAGATTTTTAAAATGATTAATTATATGTCATATTGTTAGTTTTTCTCACAGACTGTGTGCATGTGTTATAGAATGAGGTAACCAAACAGGCAGAAGATGGGAGTATATCTATTGAAGGGAGTGATGACATCCTAACTAAGGCTTTAGGTAAGCTGGAGTATTCTGGTCGCGTTAGGGGTGTAGGAGGATCTATTACACCAACCATATACTTCCACATGACTAGAAGTGGAAATCATTCACGTTTTGAGGAGAAGGTGAAAGGTCTTGAGGCACAGATGTTCCAAATGAAAGCTGAAATGCAAGATCTAATCAATGCAATGGGACAACACGCTGCCCTGTACACCACAATCTGAACATGGTTCAAACACTTTCAAGAGTGAAAACATGGGAAGTCCACAGTGTGATCTATTTGCAATGGAAAGAATTGCTGATGTTGCAAAAGAAAAAATAGCTCCTATTGCAACGGAAAGGATTGTTCCTATTGCAATGGGACAAAATAGGGTGAGAGGTAATGACATTCAACCTCCAAACCCTAAACCAAAAGGGAAGAAGGTGTGTACTTCAACATGTTATTTCTATGTTTGACATTGCTATTTTATTCTTCTTTATGTCTAACATTTAAATGCCTTGTAGAGCCATCCATGTAAATTGGCAGTGGGATCGCACGATAACATCGTTGCACATGGTACGGTGTATGAGAGAGTCGGATTTGATGAAAAAATTCATACGATACCTCTAGGGGAGGGAAATGTACGAATATCTATTGATCGTGTGATAGTAAAGGATGCTCTTCTTCCATTTCCTATGCCAGGAGAGGATAATACTGTAGGAGGGGCAATAGGGTTTCAACTACCTTAGCCCGAGAATCTTGTATTGGTCGGCAATGATCAGGTATATTGGACAATCTTAAGAGCTTTATTATAATTCCTTAACCGTAACCAAGATTATATTTATTTAATTGCTTTTTTTTTTTTGCTTTGTAGAGAGCTTCGAAACATTTTGGAGTTGTTCACAATGAGGTTAGAATAATGCACTTGTTATATATTTTCAGATGATCTACTTTATAATCATCTAGCATGATTTGTTATAAAAGAACATCAGAGTCCATTTTAATCCTGTCATGAAATAGTATAAATGTTCATTTTGTCTGATAGGATTGAACATCAGAATCCAAGGTAATCCTTGGGGCTCAACTTGTTGACTTTTATACTTCGTATCTAGGCAACTTCAAAAAATACTAATTGGGAAAACAACTTGGAGTCCATTCGTTCCTTTGCTTCATTTGCTAAGCAACTAGATTATAAGGAAGCCATTAGCATTGCACTAGAGAAGGAGATATTTGGCGAGGGGGTCACAATTCAACTTCAAAGAGAAGACATGGAGTATATATGTGAAATGAAGGAATTAACTGCTACTTGCATAATGTTATATATGAGGTAATAGTAATTAAATACATTCAATGTTAAGATTTTACATATATAATGGCTATTTAACAATTATCTCCTTAAATGTTAGTCATCTCTTTTGCATTTGGAATGCGGCCAATATGGAGAACAATTTCCTGTTTGTTAACCCCTGTATCATTAGCGGAAGAACAAAGGTTGGTGGATGTTCAAAAGCAGCAGTGCTAGCAACTAGACTAAGGGAAGTCATGATTGAACAACTCATTTTCTTCCCTTATAATGTTGGGTAAATATCATATTTCTATCTCTTTTATGTGTTCCTTATGATATGTTTATGTATCGCGGTCATACATGTACTTAAATAACTTGTTTTATTGTAGAAAGCATTGAATACTAGTGATCATGGATTTGTCTTCTTCAGTAGTGTACTATCTTGATTCACTTTATACTGAAGTCAACCCAAGCCTTGAAATTGTCATTTATACATAAGCCTTTGAACTTTGTTCATTGTCATGTAATTTTTTTTTATAATAATTATAACTAACAGTATTTTGTTGTTAAAGTGCACTCAAAATTTATGAAACTACAAAGGGAAACAGGAGGAGAAGTTCAACTTGTAAAGTAGTTAAGGTATCAATATAGTTACATTTTTTCTTTTCTTTTTTTTATTGGACCCGATAGTTCTTATATGCAGTTTTAAATTTTCCTTAATGTTTTTATGTAGTGCCCAAAACAACCTCCAAGTGTGGCATGTGGATTTTATGTCATGAGGTACATGAAGGACTTGATTAGTGATCAAGACATCTTAACCAAAGGAAATGTGAGACTATTTACATATTTCTTTTAAATATTCTAGTTAATATGATTTTCATTACTGTTTCTTAAACATGAGCTCTTACAATTCAATGGGAAAAAGAATTACACGGATGCCGAAATTGATGAAGTACGAGCTCAGTGGATAAGTTTCGTCCTTCGAAGAATCAGATTTGCTATTTACATGTAAGCTTGCTCTTATATTTTCTTCTTAAAGTCATGTGTGTGTTCTTTATTTTTGGGTGCTTATGCTATGTGTGGCGGGGATCTTTTTTTGTTGATGAAAAATATGAAACTTGAAATGTTTGTTGTAGACAATCATTTTTGCATGCTCTCTGTTCAACTCTTAAATTCATTTGTTATAGCTACTTCATTTTCGCATGCTTCTCTACTTGTTTACATTCCCCCATTTATCTATAACGTGACATAGAAGTGTGTGGGGTCTGAAATAGTCACTTTATGATTCTTTTTTTGCATGATTCTTGGATGGCTTAAGTCTATTGCCTATGCACACTTCATTATGAGTCTTTACCTGAAATTCTGAAAGCTATTGCAACTGTATACACTTTCCAGAACTACTTCAACTTTTGTTTATTATCTCTATCTCTAGTTGCTTGTGGAATTGTTGTAAGGCTAGTGGCAGGATATTTAAGCATGTCTCTGGAACTTGTCGTATGCACAAATGCTTGAAAAGAGTGTTTGTAATCGAGTAATGTTGTTGCCTTTGTTTGATACTCCTTTCTTTGATTATTTTTCAGAGACTTTCCAAGGTGGCATCGTATTATTGTCTTCTGGCATTGTTAGTGGGCTCTATGTTCTCTTGGTTGGTTGCTTCCGCTTAATTTATGTTTGCATGTCTCTATGAGGTATAGGCATCTACAAGTTTACCACGGACTGCCATGGTAGCTATGTCAATCTTTTAGTAAATTGGAAGAGCTTGAGTGGACCTCATATTGGATTGACTGAGGGTTGGAGAAGAAACGAGCTGAAGCATGTACGTGGAAATTGTAATAGAAAGGAAAGGTTTAATTAGTTTCTCAGTGGTGTTCTTTCCTATGTTGAAGCAAGTTTTATTCATGGCAGTGGAAATGAGGCTCTCTAAAGTTTTCACCGCATTTTCAGAATTCTCAGTCTTCAAGAATGAGGAGAATTTTGCTTTTCTTTTCTTTGGTTTTTTTTGGAAATTGGCCTATTGAAAGTTCTACAAATTCAGATTGGGAGAAAGGGAAAAACATAAAAATATTATGAGTTTAGTTTGTTACATTATTGTTTTGTATAGATTGCACTTGTGGTGATATTTGGGGAAACAGTTTTAGGTTTGGTATATGAAAATATCGTGTTTTGGCTATGATTGAATAAGGAGACAATCACATGTTTTTCAAAAAATTGAGATCTAAAATGGTTATAGAGCACAGCGTCATCAAGTTTCCATCTCAATTTTTGGTTATGATTAAACATCACATTTGATCACGGTTTTCCTCTAAAACTTAGATCTAAACCCATTAATAGGACACAATTAAGTTGTTTCCATCTCAGTTTTTAAACCCTTTAATCACACACATTAACCGTGATTGAAACCTATAATAGATCTCAGTTTTTAAACGTGATGGAATTAAACTACTTTCAATCACACCCAAGTAGATCACGGTTTAGAAACCGTGATGGATGTGAATAGATGACAGGGAAAAACCGTGATAGTTATACTCTTCCTCCCCCCCCCCCCCCCCTTTTGTAGCAAATTCTGCCAAAGTCTGATAAGGTATGCATCAGACTTGTTGGCTTCCTTCACTTGTTCCCATATTTCTGATGTAGGGGATGATATTGCCAGCAGTTCCGGCTCTTCCGCTCTCCGTGACAATGCATCTGTTGCTGCATTTTCCTTCCATGGCCTATACCGAATCTAGTACTCGTAACCCAGTAATTTTGACACCCACTTTTGTTGCTCGGCTGTCACCACCCACTGTTCTAGGAAATACTTTAAACTCCTCTGATCAGTTTGAATAATGAACTTCCACCCCATGAGGTAGGGTCTCCAGGCCCGGACTGCTTCCACGATGTCTAGCATCTCTTTGGAGTAGGCGGACCAAGATATTTTGGACGCCGCAATCGCCCGGTTGAGATATGCAATTGGCCGCCCTGCCTGCATCAATATGGCACCAATTCCTGCTCCCGATGCATCTGTCTCCACTGTGAACTACTGTGAAAAATCTGGTAGAGCCAATACCGGTGTCGTACTCATCGCTTGCTTCAGAGCCTCAAAAGCCTTCGTCGCCTCGGGTCCCCAATCGAACTGCCGTTTCCTCAACAAGGTGGTTAACGGCGCTGAAATCCTCCCATAGTTAGATCATACTATTTGAATCCAACAGCTAACACTCCCTACTCAACATAAGCAACTACTAAACAAGCTATTAATAATCCAGCCCATATACTAGTTAGGGAGATCGCTAACCCAAATAGCGTGGGTTAGGCCGGCGTGGCCTTATTGGACGCCGGTTCTCATCAGATCATAAGAGACAGAAAAGAGAAACAAGTGAGGACAAAGGGCTTGGTGACAGAAGGCTTAGTTATAAATCAACCAATCAACCCTTGTACTCTTCTTGATCATAGTAGATTTCTTTGATGTGCTCTCCTCTTGGATATAGGAGAATCTTTCTCCGAACTATGTAAATCTTTATATCTCCCACATTTCTGTTATCTTGTATCTTTTGGTTTAGTTTTGTTTAGTTTTCTACATTTATGTATTCGTACATCAATTTAGGGCATATAAATACCGATCAAAAATCGAGAATCCAATGCTTCTCCATCAACACTTGCGGGTATGTGACTTTGGGATTCTACATTTGGATTATTTGAGAGAGAGAGAGAGAGATAGAGGGTGGGGGAGGAGGAGTTGACCGTTTACACCCATGAACAAGAGAAGGTTGTCCCACCCTGGGAACCCGGAATTTCTATAAAAGTAAACCCAGTTGAGGCCTGCCCATAAGGCCGCGTCCACGTTACCGATAACATTGAAAACCGTGGGCATGAAGCCATGAATCAGTCTCCCTTCTCTCCCTAGATCTCTACGGACGAATTAAATTAGTCTTTCTTCTTTCTTTATCAAGCGCCAACGTCCTTCCTCTGTCTCTCTCCTCTTCTTCTATCTCTCTCTCTCTGTATAAGTCCAGCTGACCATCCAAGAACCAGAGAATTGTGCTGTTCAGAAGGAAAGCATGCATAAGAAGACTGGAGGAGGACATGGAGATCAGTAGCATGTTCATTATGTGGCAGGCACTTGCACTGAGCTGCATCCTAACATGGGTTTGGGCATCGTCCATGTTGGATCTAACTCGGAGGGTGAGAAGCCTCACCCAGCCTTGGGTCACTCGCCGCGTCATTTCCGACATCGCATTCATCCTAAAGATCCAGGTGATAATTGACGAGCTTCCATTGCTGTTAATTATGATCAACTGGTCCTTAATTATCTTCTTTGATCTTTGCTCTTAATTTGGATTTTCATTTGATTTTTAGAGTGGACATAATAGGTACTTGGATAATTTGTTCACCGCGATCTCGTGCATCGTCTCGGTGCCATTCTACACAGGATTTCTCACCTTGGTCTACTGGGTATGCATGTCTTCATCCATCTTCTTCTTCTTCTTTTTTTCCTATTAGCGTATTAAGCTTTCCTGTGATATATACAGAATTATTGATTAATTTAGTGTTTGTTGGGCAATTCTTAAGAGTGGCCATTACAAGCTGTCCAGGCAGTTGACCCTGCTGATGGCCTTCTGTGATTATATTGGCAACTCCATAAAGGTACATATGATAAGCCTTCCTTTCTTATTCTTTCTTTTTCTTTCTTTTTTTTTTTATCTTTTTTTTCTTGGTGTGTTTTTGGAATCAATTCATATATAGTTTATGCATTCCAAATAGGAATTCATCATTTTTTTTTGTGTGTGGAATTGTGTTTTTTGATTGACTAGGTGTGTTTGATTTGAATATAGGATTTGGTATCGGCACCTAGACCCAGTTGTCCTCCTGCAAGGAGAGTGACTGCTACTCAAGATGAAAAGGAGAATGCCATGGAATATGGTTTACCCTCAACACATGCTTTGAACACAATTTGCCTTGCTGGGTACCATTAACTCCCCCCTATACGTATTTCTCTTGATTATAATTACTGTTTCTTTTAGATTTATGTCTGTGACGACGAAAGGGATTTGGACTAGCAAAGAAAAGCAAATCATTCTAATTTTATTGTAATTGCTCCTATTTGGAAGAATTAATCCTGAAAGTTTTTTGTTCAAGTTTTTGTTTTTCTCATTATTATCGTGCTGCAGGTACCTATTGGATAATATTCTGACCAATTCATTTGAAAGGGATGTCACAACAAAGTGGATTGGATTTGGTCTACTTTTCATACTTGTGGGATTGATTGGCATAAGTGAGTTACCCATTTTTTCGGCATGTTCATACCCATCTTGACTCTCTTTATAATTCGAAGACAGCACCTTGACTAAGAATGGGAATCCTTTCCGACTAACATTTCAAACTTGATCACATTAAATTTTGAGTATTTAATTAGCAAGTTTAGATTGTTTCTATGAGTTATCAAAACATATTTTTTTGTCCTCTTTATTCAGGTAGAATATACTTAGGGATGCACAGCTTGATCGATGTTGTTGCTGGAATTGTAATTGGTATTGTTATCCTTGCTTTCTGGTTGAACGTCGACGAATACATTGATGAATTTATCATTTCCGGAAAGAATGGTATGCATATCATCATCAGAAATTATTCGATGACAAACAATTCCTTTGCCTTCTCTCAGGTTTTTATTGGTAAAAGTCTATGATGGTCTTGTTTGTTTATCACATACTTTGCAGTTACACTCTTCTGGACCGGCCTTTCGTTTCTGCTGTGTTTTGCCTATCCTACTCCAGAATCCCCCAGCCCCAGCTTTGAATTCCACACTGCCTTCAATGGCGTTGCATTTGGATTGGTAAGCATCCAGTTTCACTTTGGTTTGAAGCCATTTTTTCCCTGTGTTTTTCTTTCTTGTTTCAAAGCAGAGATCGAGATTTGGAACTCTGTCACCATCAGTCCATTCCTTAAATTCAACATTGCAGCCAATATCCATTGGCACATAAATTCTCACAAATCGCACATAAAAAGATCACAAATTGATTCATCGTTTAGAAGTCGCTCCAAAATTCGGAGAATCTGAAGAATTCATTGTCATGCAGGTCATTGGAATACAACAAACACGCTCTCAAATCAACTCGGAAAACGTTCGGTACCTATTTAGCTCCGAAATACCCCTCCCCCTCCATGTCTTTGTCGAAAGGATGATGGTTGGCCTTGCCGCAGTTCTTACTGTCAAGTTCTTCACCAAAAACCTAGCTAAGTGGTTGCTTCCTTTATTCTGTACAACACTGGGGATTCCAGTATACTCAACGAGCTATGTTCCAGCACTAGTGGATTCTGATTGCAGCAAGAAGAAGCATGGAACTAAACAGTCGGGATTTCTGAGCAAATTCGTACTTTTCGTTCCCCAGGAGACTTTCAATGTCGATACTGGAATAAGGTTTCTTCAATATGCCGGCCTTTCATGGTCCACCGTCGACATTGTTCCCCAGATATTTACTTTCTTGAATTTGTAGTAGGTATATTCACTGTAACATTGGGTCCTATAATTGAAAAATACCATCTTCCAAATTGTTATAACCTTCAATGGCATTATTTTGGTACGTCAGTGGGATATTCATATTGTTCTGAGGACGGTGAGGATGGACCCAGATGTTGAGATGACCAGAAGTCTTACCACTGCGATAATATATGAGCGAGCAAATGTCCGGAAGGTTCTGGAGCCATCGTGTCCTGCTGCAAGCGGCAAACATGTCCTTGTTACTCTTATATGAGCTTTCAGTTGACATATTCAAGCCAAAGTTGGTTCAGAATTAATTGCTCCCACTAATATAGTTTTTAAGTCATTGTCATCATGTAGTATAGTCAATCAAGATGACAGTTCATGATGCTTTTTTTAATGAATTGAGTCCAAGGGCTAATCAATTATTTACAGCAACCAGTGTGGGGCTGTTACCCCATCCTCATGGTGCCACTCAAAACATGTGCAGGCATGCCTACACCATTTTACAACTTGGTCTGCAATCACATTTCCATGCCTCGGTATAAACAAAAATAAAACTGACTCAAACCCAAGAATCAATTTCCAAATCTGCTTGGTAAGTGACTCCCTCCCTCTTGGCCAAACTTTGAGTCCATTGATCACATCCACAACATCACGGGCATCCGATTCAATTATAATCTTACTTCTATGTCTCCTCTTAGCCCATTCCATAGCCTTTAAGATAGCAGTCATTTCTGCCTCAAAAGAATCTTGCGCCTGGATTCCTTCACCTTTAATCCAATAGCATTCCTCCTGTTTTAACATTTCTATAACCCCCACAGCAGATTCCTCTGTTTCCATATCACGTGAGGCATATACCTGATATACCCACGTATCTTCCTCAACCTTTATTGTGTTATGCGGACCAAGCTTACCATGACAACGTAGATACTCCTCAGCTAGTCTCTTCGCCCGTTGAGCCAGCACCTCGGATCCATCACCTTGGTTTTCAAAGATCCTCCTATTCCGATCTTTCCAGGCCACCCACAACCCATATCCGACATAAGCTTTCAATCTTAACACTCCCTGTTGACTTGATGAGCGTGAAATCACACCAAGTAGATGTTCAATAGTCCATTCACAAAATCTCATCCCCAATTCAGTCAACAACCGATCAATGACATCCCGAACATGTTGGCATTTAATCAAGACATGCTCAACCGTCTCAGAACAGAACCCACATTTAGGACATGATCATTCAGATGTGTAGCAATACCTCCATAATAGCTCTCGAACAGGTAGCTTGCCCTTCACTGCTTTCCAAAGGAACTGTTTAATTCTTGGGCCAGCTGGGAGATGCCACAAGTTCTTCCAATTGAAATCCCCTTCATCAAACCAATTCTTTATAAACCTCTGTGAAAGAAGTGTATAAACAAAGGACGTCGTAACCCGTCCATTTTGGCTATATTCCCACCTTGCTATGTCAGCTACAGCTACAGGGATTGCTTCAATAGCTACTATTAGGTCTGGATGGAATAATTCCTTTAGAAAGCTACTGTGCCAGCCTCCATTATTCCTCAAATTCCCAACCACCATGTTCTCTGCTCTGTCTCCATTAACCATTGTCGGCTTCAACTGCAGTGCCTCATCCAGTACCCAATGATCACTCATAACTCTGATTTTGCTATCTTGCCCTGGTGACCAACATAAACCAAATCTTAGATCATCCGCCGCCTTACAAATCATCTTCCAATGGGGTGATCCTTTGTTAGTAAAATATGGGAGCTTCCCACTCCAGCTATACTTAGTGATAAGACGTGAAAAGTGCATAAATCACCCTTTCAAGTTGGCCTTGTTAGTCTCCGAGCAAGGCCTTACTGACGATTATTACCCTATGACAGGTACTAGAGCCCTCAATGAGGATTGGATAAAGTTCCGAGCTTAAACGAAGTCATTCGGGCCAGTTTTTATGAAGAAGATCGATCCTTTATTGAAGAAGGATCGATCCCTTGAAGAACATTAAGAAGAAATCCAGTTGGGACAACAAGGATCGATCCTCCATCATGAGAAGATCGATCCCTTATGCGCATTTTTCAGTGACAGAGCGCAAGTTCTGAAGGATCGATCTTCACTATGGGAAGGATCGATCTTTCACGAGCATTTTTTCAGTGACAGAACGCAACATTCTAGAGGATCGATCTCCACCTACTGAAAGATCGATCTTCATCGGGGCGCAGCCAGAACTCAAGAGCAAAGATCGATCCTCGTCTATAAGAGGATCGATCCTCTACAGGATCAGCGATCACACGGAAGAGGAATATCGATCCTCTACCTTACAAGGATCGATCCTTTTGTGCCAGCCGAGCAAAATCAATGGTCCAGATCTAATCCGAGTGGGGGAGGCTTGTTTACTATAAATAGACCCATTATGGGGGATTTTAGGGATGTTCTCTGGGTCCTTTCTCCAGCCTTTCTAGTTCTCTTACCCAATTGAGAGGAGGACTTCTTGGAGGAAATCCATGGGAGGAGAGCTTCATCAACCTCCATCCATGGATCTATCCAAGATGAGTAGCTAACTTCCTTTCTCTTGGGATTTCCATGTAGTTGTAGGATTCTTTTGTAGTTTTCTTAGGGATTTTTGATGTGTAATCTTTGGGGATGATCTATTGTATGGATTTGAGCATGATTTCTTTATCTTTGTACATGGATCTTATTTGTTGAATGGATGAATGCCCTTCTTTGGTATGAGCTAGAACTTGTGCATGATGGGTGTTTGTTGTTATGCCCCAATGAGTTGGATATGCTAGAAACGCATCCAATTCCATTGGGAGGATGAATAGCCCTAGATTAGAGATTAGGGATGCTAGAACCATCCCTATCTCTCTAATTAGAGGATCCATTCTATCTTTCTCTTGCATTGAATTCAAGGTGCTAGAACCATCTCGATCCAATGCCCGACCCCATACAATACCTTTTCCTTGCGACGAATCGATTTTAATCGAAGGTTCGTCAGCGACAATAGAAGCTAATCACTCATTCGTCGACTTTATGAATGTGATTCTTTCCGGCAGATGATTCTAACCTGACTTCCGTTGAGCGATAAGTGAGGCTAACCACCCGCTTGTCGACTTCTAGATTTCGATCGTACCAATTGGATTACACACCTCAATTCCTTAGGAGGCTACACTAGAACCTACAATGAAATGGAGATCCCAAGGCTTCTCTATATTAGTTTTATCTCCCTTTGCATAGTTAATTACTTTAATCATCATTAATTCAAAACCCAAATTATTTTAGCTAATTGTTTGGAGTTATCTATTGAGTATGTTAGTCAATTCTCATTTTCCCTGTGGATCGACCCGGACTCTCGCTAACTACGTAGTAGTTAGTTAGGATTCGGTATAAATTGTAATCTCGACGTCCTAGTCACTTTTACGACGAGTGGTTTGGGCGCGTCACTTAGCATTTGCAATCTTAGTCCAAACTGTTTCATTATCATTCATCAAGGCATCTGCTCTCTTCAGCTTCAGTGCACCCTGCCAAATAGAGAAGTCTTTTACACCCATACCTCCCAATTCCTTTTGCCAGGAGACTTCATCCCACGCAACCATACTGAATCCAGCTCTCCGACCTTGCCAAAGAAAATTTCTACATATCTGCTCCATCTGTCGAATAACTTTACCAAGAACAGTTGACGTTGTCATGGCATATATTGGTATGCCCTGTAACACAGACTTGAGCAACACAGTCCTCCCTGCTTCAGATAGCCTTTTCTTTTGCCAATTAGTCACCTTGCTTGCCATACGATCAATGATATAGGCAAAGTCTGCTGCTTTAAGCTTCTTCGAGCTGATTGGAGCACCTAGGTTCTGCCATCCTCCCTTAGCAATGCCAACCTCGTACACATTAATCAATATTGTACACGTGCGTATCCTGAAGATACTCGTGAAAAGAAGTTGAGACACGCGTTTTTCAAAAAATACACATATCGTCATAAAAAAAATACACGTATCGTCATAAAAAAAATACATGTGTAGCGCCAAAATGACTGATTTTTACATTGCATCAAAAGGTGTACCATACAATACACACAAGATAGACGCAACATCATGCAGCGGACGGAGCTGGTGTTGTACCGGGCACAGCTACAGGACGTACGGGTGCATCCGGATGAATGGGTGCTCTATAAGTCTTCTTATTGTGCCCAAGTACCTTACACCTCGAACATCTCCGCATTGTTCTCGACTGTGCCTCGCCTTGAGACGACAACCTTCTCTTCTTGGTGTTGTACCGGGCACAGCTAAAGGAGAAGAGTGGTTAGGGAGAAGAGAAGAGGAGGCAATGGAGAGGAAGAAGGGAAGATGGCGGGAGGAGCCATGCCCGGCTGGAGGGAGGAAGAGGATTCGGGAAGAAGAAGTTTTGGGAAGAAGACACATCCCGTCACATTAAATGCGATGGGATGTTTTTCTAATTTTTTAACCAAAATCAGAATGTGAACATTGTCATTTTGTCATTAAATGCGAGGGGCAAAATTGGGATTTATATGGTTATGGGTCCTCTATTGTAAAAAAAACTTTAGGGGGGGTCTCATTCTGCTAAATGTGAAGATCAAGGGTCTAATTTGGCAAAAACTTCCTAAATATCACCAAGTTCGGATAATTTTTGACAACATCGCAAAATCTCCTTGAAAACAAAGACTTGTTTGGTTCGGGGATAGGGAATCCCTATCCCGGGTTAAGCCCATTTTATCTCTGCATTACATCCAAACACCTTCTAATCCCTATTTTTATCTCCACTTTTATCCTCATTTCTATCCCCTCTTTATTCTCACTTTTCAACCAATCATTACTACTTTTTCCCTTCTTTTCAACCAATCATTACTACTATATTCCTACTTTTCCACTTTTCAACCAATCATTACTATTCTATCCCAACTTTTCAACCAAACATTACTATTTTATCCCTACTTTTCAACCAAACATAACTATTTTATCTCTACTTTTCAATCAAATACCACACATATCTCAATACTTATCCCAACATACTAATCCATATTCCTCCAATTCCGAAATTGCTTATCCTGCAACCAAACGACACCAAAGGGTCATTGCATGTAACCCTTCCATCTTTAAACTTAATTATGGTAAGAATGCATGATTAAGCTATGAAATGACTTCGATGTCATTGGACGTCAAGAAAATAAACCAAATATAGCTAGGGGGTTGTTTACATAATTTTGCCTATATTCTCACATTAATTTAACTCCAAGTGGTTTTTTGAAATATCCTATATTTCCAAGGTAGATTTGTTATATTGTCAGAAATTTAAAAAGTTTTGCAGTGTTTAGTAATGTTTCAAGGAATTTTATAATATAATACATGGCGACCAAAAGTCGGCATATATACTTCGGGAGCCATTGTGTCCTATGAAGAGGTGAGATGTATTTTTAAGGAAATTTTTTTAAAATAAAATTATTTTAATAAAATATCATTAAGATATATCTGTGGAGAAAATATTGATGGGGATATGCATCCTTTGGCCACGTCAGCACTACGTTGGCGTGGCCTTTCATTTTTTTAAACCCTCCTTTGGAGTTACGTCTTCAAATATCGACTATTGGCGGAGACCACCAAGTCCTAAGGAGATGAGAACTCCTACTTAGTAGACGTGTTTTGAAGTTATGTCTTAATGGTTCTCATCGCCTTGACAGGATGTGGCAGTGCTTCGTAGTCACGATGGATTCCGGCGTCTAATGAGTCACTAAATTTTCATAATTAAATCCCTTATACTACCTTTTTTATGCCTAGAGTAGTTATATTTAATAGTTTGTTAGTTGATTTCAGGTTTAATCATGATCTCAGAAGAAATATAAGAAATTCGGCTAAAAATATGGATTTGTGTTATAAAGTCTGCTTCGTCGCCTGTCAGGAGAATAATTGCCATATATTCGGTATAAGTCCACATATTCTGCAACTTTACGATGTGATAGAAGACTTCAAGATCTACATCGTTCATGTTGGACACTTTGCGAGATTCATGATGAATTGATTCCAGTTTTGAAGAAGATCAAGATACACAGCTGCTACAAAACTGCTCAGTCGAAGCTGAGAAGAATATTCTCCACATATTCTATGTTAATTAGTATATTATAAAATAAGTCGTATATGACAACAAACTTGAAGATCTAGAACTTTCCTATTTAAGACTTTTTCAGATTCCAAGTCAATTAGTGCCAGAATTGAGTTAAAGTCGGAATCCTGAATAGGAGTTGAAATACGAAAAGAGGAAAGTCAAAGTTTAAGTCTAGATAGGACTCTTAAGTCCAAGTTTAGGGTTTCCCTATTTAAAGGCATTTTGCAGCCAAATTTCTCATCTTTTTGATAATCTTTGGAGGAGGAAGAAGAAGACGGAGAGGATGTGGATAGTGACAGCTTCTTATTCCAACCCGATGGCTTTCATCCGAAAGATGAGTTGGTAATTATTGTACTTAGGATTATTCATGAAACCCTAGTGTAGTTTTGGTTTTTATTTAGTTTGATTCTTGTAAATGATACGAGCGGTCTACTCGTAATCCTCTCGTATCGGGTCTCTACTGCTCCAATCGATCAGAATTGGCCTGATCGGACTTGATTTGAGTCCAATTGGCTGATTTGGCTAGTTGGATCGAATCTGGCTTGAGCTGGATCAGATCTGGCTGAGCCTGATTGGATGGGACTTGACTGGGTCAAGTCTGAATTGATCTAGATCAGGTTGACCAGGTTCAATTGGCTGGATGTGGCTGAGTCAGTTAGTTGGACTGAACCAGCCTGGATCCGAGGGCTGAGAGTCGCTGGAGTGGATCGCCGGTGTAGGGGCGGCGGCGGCGGTCGGGATCTTGTCGTGAAAGGTCGTTGGACGGTGGGGAAGTGATCCAACGTCTCGGATCTGGGATATGGGTGGCGGATCGGCCGGATCTGGGGGAGACGACGGTGATGGTAGGGTCGGCCGGCGTCGGAGACTACGGGGATGGTTTTGGGGACGTCGGGAAGGGTCGTGGATGGTCGGAAGGGAGTTAGGGACGATATGCGAGGTGTTTAGGACGGATTGGGGATGAGGTCGGGGATGGACGTGGGGTTGCCGGCGATGGGGACGGAGGAGAGGAAGAGCCGCGGGCGCCGGGAGACTGCGCATGCGAGGTCGCCATGGTCGAGGCGGGCCTCGCAGAGGTGGAAGGAGACGCAGGAGGTGAGATGGGTGGCGTGCGCTGCCATCATCGTGCACGTCAACGCATACAATACTCACTGCTGCAGTCTTCGATGTGGGATCAAGTGCAGCATCCACCTGCACTACAAAACCTTCTGGCATGGCATCCTTTTGGTTTTTCTCATCCTTTGAAGAAAATTCCATGACCTGTCGACGAATTCTTCGAATCAAAATATTCACCGAGTCACATTCCCCATCAAAGATAATCTTGTTTCTATCCTTCCATATAAGCCGGAATGTATACCCAATAAAGGTCTTCATGGTTTTTGCATGCTCACGACTCAAAGAAGAGAAAACGATTGCCCATATATCCTCCGATCTCCCAGCAAGTCTAGGCAAATTATCTTCAACAACAATAGCAACAAAGATGCTCTGAACAAAAGGACACTCCAAGATGGCATAGGAAATGGTTTCTGGGGCTTGTCTGCATCTTGGACACTCTCAATCTGGGGCACAACATAATCTCCATAAGCTTTCCCTCACTGCAAGCTTTTCATGAAGGACCTTCCAAATAAAATGATGAACTCGGGGGCCAATGGGCAGTCTCCAAAATCATGCTCCATCGCTCATCATAGTTGTCTATTGTCACTAACCTCCCTGCTAGGAAGCCATATGCAGAGGCCGTTGTAAGGTGCCCTGCACCACCAAAGGCCCACCGAACATTATCTCTCCCAACCACATGCTTCTGAGTGACTCTTCCCAACATAGCAGGATGGCACGGACTCCTTAGTAGTTCGGTGTTCCAAGCCCTCTCGATTAAGAATGCCCCCACCACTACTTTATCAAGGCCAACATCATCATATAGACCAGGATCCCTTCCCAATAGCTCATCATCAAGCCACACATCATGTAAGAAACTAAGTTTACTATTTTCCCCTGGCGCGCAGATCAAGCCTCCTCTTAGTTGGTCAACCGCCTGACATAGAGCTTTCCAGTGCGTCGAGCCCACCCCTGCCCTGAAGTCCCTTGTTGACGGCAATATTTCCTTCCATCGATACTTGGCGGTAACAAAGCACTTCCAAACGTTCTTCTTCGGCTCAAAAAAATTTGACATTCTCCTCATCTTTAGAGCAACCTGCCATTCCTTGAAATTTCTCACTCCAAGTCTTCCCAGCTCACGTGGCATGCAAACCTTCTTCCAAGCCACAATGCTAAGGCTTGAACGATGCCCATGCCATAGATATTCTCTACAGATCTTCTCCAATCGCTTGATTACCGCCACTGTCAACTTTGTTGTCGCCATAAGAAATGCCTGAATACCCTGCAAAACAGATTTAATTAGTATTAAACGGCCGGGGTTCGAGAAGGCTTTCCCGTGCCAGGAAAGGACTTTGGATATCATCTTATCGACAAGAGTTTAGAAATCTGCCGCCACTAGCCTTCTATCAGTTAGGGGAACCCCCAAATAGATCCAGGTATCAGTCACCTCCGCCATCCCCAAGATAAAGCACATGGTTCTCCTTCTATTTTCATCAATAACCGACGATAAACGTAGGCTAGACTCTGTTGGGTTCATCTCCAATCCTGAAAGTTCCTTGAAAAGATTTGACCCTTTGCTTAAGGTTTCTTGCCTCCATACATGTAGCCCTTGTCACAAAAAGACAATTATCTGCATACAATAAATCGGATGTAGTAAATTCCGATCCCCTAAATCCCAAACCTTCCAAGCCTTGCAAAGGGTCATTGAGGATTCCGGATAGGACCTCTTGCACAATCAAGAAAAGATACGGTGACAAAGGGTCCCCTTGCCTTATGCCACATCTCGAAGTAACGCGCCCATGCACCTTGCCGTTAATAATAAAAGAGAACCTAGGGTTCACCACACACTTCATCACCCATCCAATCCAGCTAAGTGAAAAGTTCATTCTCGTCAATGTTTCCTCCAAGAAAGCCCATTGAACCTTATCATACGCGGATTTCAAATCTACTTTGAGAACCATCAAGCCGTGAGTCTTCGGAGAAATTCTCATGGAGTGAACAATCTCCTTTGCCGTGTCAATATTGTCATGTATCCAACGCCCGGTAAGAAATGTTGACTGCTCAATACCAATAATATCTTCAAGCACACCCTTTAACCTCCTTGCAAGGATAGTAGTAATGATCTTATAACCAACGTTGCAAAAGCTAATTGGTTTAAAATCTTTCAGCTTTGATCGAAAATGGCATTTAGGAACAAAAGAGATGAATGTATCGTGCTACGAAGGATGTAGATGGCCGAAACGAAAAAAGTCTTGGACAAGCCTCACAAGATTCGGGACAACCACCCCTCAACAAGTCACATAAAAATCAGCAAGAAAACCATCCGGTCCTAGTCACCTGCTCCGGTTCATAGTAAAGACCACATCCTTGACTTCTTCCAATGAAACATCAGTTACTAGGCCCTCATGCAGATTCCCATCCAATCTAGGCAAATCAGGAAAATATTCAAAGTTAGAATTAACTGCACTATCAACCCATAGATTGTTGTAAAATAGCTCAATAGTGCGACCAATCCTCCCCTGCTCTGTAACAGACTCTTCCTCCCCATATGGAATTATAGCCAACACCTTTGACTTGTGTGAACGGGAGGAGACCATCCGGTGGAAAAAGCTGAGTTCTGATCGCCAGCTTTCAACCATTCCTTCCTGACACGTTGTGTTGCCCTCATCTCTTGCTTCTCCAAGACCCGCGGCCATTGTTTCTCCAAATCCCAAAGTTGACACTCCCCAGTTTCAGTTAGCAACCCCTACTCTTCTTGCTTGTATAGCTGTGTCAAGCACTCCTCTAATTTCTTTCCTAGGCCAAAAATATCCTCTCTGTATGACTCCCGATTCCACCCTTTGACAGCTACCTTGATATCTTTCAATCAAGAGGTAAAAACATATTGACAGTTTCCTGGGTAGGGGAATCGCCAAGTTCGGGTCTGTAATGTTTTGATGTCCAATAATTTCATCCACCCATGCTCTAACCGGAACACACCCGGCCCTGCAATAATATATGCAGAGGCAATCAAGACTAGCAATGGAGAATGGTCTGACCCTACCCTCGAAAGATGCTTCAAAGAAATAGTTGGCAAGGTTTCCTTCGCTTTCTTTTTCACAACACCTTGTCCAACTGCTCTAGGACCTTCGCCCCACCCAACTGACCGTTTGTCCATGTGCAGCAGTGTCCTACAAAGCCAACATCAACAAGATCATTTGAACACATGAAACTAAGGAAATCCTTCTCTACTCCCCCAAAGACATTAGGAACGCCACCCTGCTTCTCCTCCGCCGAAATAAGCACATTATAATCTCCTCCGAGGATGTGTGGGTGATATCGCTCAAATGTGTCACGCACAGCGGTCACGGTACAGTACAACATAAGAGAGGTCGAACCCACAGAGAGACAAGCAGGAAAGATCCAGAAATACAGATAACAATGTATCGAAAACAATCAAGAGCGTAAAAGTTAAGAAAACAAATCGAAGGTATAATGATAAGATAAACTGAATGAAAGAAATCAAGATTTAGATGAGGCTAGGCTTCAGGAATCACTTCACTCGGATTTAGGTTCTTCTCTTCTCAATGGTTCATATAATACTCAGTTAAGGGATTCACATCCCAATCACCTTAACCGGAAGATATGAAACTATAAACCTAACAAAATATATAAATGTCTCTTCCTACAATTGATTCTTCCTTATTATAGTTCTAACTTCATCCAACCCAAACCTAAGAATATATGATACCGGTTGTCACTACAGGCAACATATAGCAAAAGTTTATCGGGACAAAGCCCTAACTCTATCTAACCAGATCTCTAAGAATACACAATACCAACTCTCACAATCGGCAATGCATAGCAAAGATTTCACGGCATAGAGCTCTAACCTTGTCTTACCATATTCCTAAGAATACACAATACCAGTTGTCACTACGGGCAATGCATAGCAAAGGTCTTGCGAGACTCGGTAGGAGAATCAAAAGAGATAACTATGGGATTATAAGATCATGAAAGAAGCATGACTGGATTCATAATATTAATCATCCACATAGAAATCGATAATCTGAAAATAGTCTTTGAAGATCCAATATATAGAAAAGAGTTTAACAATAAAGATTAAAACTATGAACCATTGTTGGAGAAGAAGCCCTAGTCCTCGCTAGATCATCCATCCGCCATGCCCGTGGATTACTCGGCCATGGATGGAGATTTCTTCATCTTCTTCCTTTGGAAAACGTCCAGAAAAGAGCCTCTCAAAAAGTCCAAGAAATCCCCTTTATATAAGGACATGAAACCCTAGCTTTTATTTTAGTCGTTGGATTAAATCTGATGGCTCATATTCAGGTCATTCGACAAGGGATCGATCTTCTTTCTTTTCTCAATTTTCGTAACCTTGCCCGCCCCGACTAAGATCGATCTCCCTAAGGAAAGGAGGGGATCGATCTTCTTTCTCCGTAGACTGGGTTCGTTCCAGATCGCCCAGGTTCAGATCGATCTTTTTCAAGGAAGAGATCGATCTCTTTCATCAGTTGTTGTCAACTCCCACAAAGGATCGATCTTCCTAGTAAAGAAGATCGATCTTTTATTCCAACTTTCTTGTTTTCGCTCACGGTCGATCTTCGCATCAACCCTGCGAAGTGTTTTCTTTGACAGAGGCCGACAGTCGATGCCATGGTCGATGTCACGGTCGACCGTGGGTCTTTTTCATCTCTGCATGCATAAGAGATCGATCTTTTATGTAAGGAAGATCGATCTTTTATTTCCTGCATATTTCTTCTGCCATTCTGCACTGCGCACTGGCACTAAAAACACTGTAACTTTCTCTATGAAGCTCCAAATCACGAACCGTAAAATTATCCCGAAACTAAACTTCAAGAGCTTTCCAACCATATATGGCACATCATCTGGTTCTTCATGAGAAGGTACAGTTTTGGCGTTAAAGACCCATCTTTGCTTCAATTTCCTGCATAATACAAATAACTTTGTAAAGCAACATATACGGATGAAATCGTCTATACTAATCATGAAAACTAAGCAAATAAGCTGCTCTTAGTCATGTTCAGAGTGCACTTTCATGCACTCATCAGTGGGAAACCAGTCGAGTTAATTCTTGATAGAGCTTCCCAGAGTTCCCAATGACCCCACCTAGTTCTCGCCCCATAGACTGCAGAAATAACCACCCGACCCAGCTCAGAACATGTAACAACCCCATGCACCGCTTGCGCCAACCAATGAGTAAAAGAAACTCAACCAACATCCTTCTTCCAAACAACCAATATTCCACCAAACCTCCCCTTCGCCGGAATCATGTAACAATCACAACATGTTCCCATACGTCTTTGAACCCATCCAAAAGTAGCATCAGTAACCAGTGTATCAAGCAAGAAAATAAAACCCGGATCATGATCACACAACAGCCTATGGCATAATCGGATAGCCCTTCCCGCCTCTGCCCCCCTTGAATTCCAGAAAATAAGCTTCATAAAGTCACCCGATGAACCGGCTGCTCAGCCGGTGAAGCTCCAAACAAATCAAGGAAATCCTCCCCATACCCATCATCAACAACTGCCTCCCCTTCCTCATCCTTGTCGTCACTGCCCTCCAAACCCTCCATCACAAATACCAAGCTCTCATCTGTCAATGCCGCCTGAACTTTCCGAACCCCCTCACCATGGAGAGCATCTAATTCATCTTCCGAGAGACCTGGTAGCTTATGCAGTAAGGGAGGAGTTTTCTCCTCCTCCTCCACCGTCAATCCCTCCAACTTGTTATGAGATACATTGAAAGCATTAGAAGCATTTGAACCATATGGAGCATTACCCGCCAAAGATTGAAGTATGGGTGAGTCAGCAATAGAAGGTGGGTCAACACAATACTAAGGAGAATTAACAATGCTTGGCTGAGTAGATACAGGGAGCCCAACCCGATCAACAACCACCATTCTAGAACAACTTGGCCCAACATGCTGGGGAGTAATAACAATACTTGGCTGACTCGAACTAGTCCCAGCCCGCTCAGAGCAGCTTGGCCCATTAACCGGAGCCAAACTCTTCACAGACCCGACTTCACCTCCCTTCCCATCACTATAAGAAAATCATCTTTCTGTGACAAGGTTTCAATGACAATGGGAAAACTTGTCACTAAACATAGGTATTTAGTGACACTTTCATTTGTTGTCACACATAGCTGGTTGTCATCTAATCATTTTGTGACAAGTGATTGGCGTTGTCACACATTAGTGATGATTTAGTGACAAGTTTTATTTTCTGTCACTGACATTTGTAACAGTAAATGATATCAATAAGTTCAGAAAAACATATTTTTGCATTTGTGACAAGAATATATTAGACGTCACTAATAGTTGTTAGTGACAATTGATTGTTGCCACTAACATTGTTTAGTGACAACATATAGTTGTCACTAATGGTCATCATCATTTTCTCTCTTCTATAGCAGATCTCACCCATCCATATGAAATTGAACAGAAAATCAAGGTACTCTAAGTACTGTAACAAATATGCATATTGAATATTGTTTATTTCCGAGTCCACCAACCACTTTCATTCTTATTTTTGTGGAGTGTGATTGCCGTATGTGGATCTCGAGTTGAAGCTCGGCTTGTGAGCTTTCATTCTGAACCGAATAGTTATCAAGTTTGAGCTTGTTTTTAATTCGAGTCCTATTTATGGGTTCGAGCTTGGCTCGAGCTCAAGGCTTAATGATGCAGGCCCAAGTCCAGATCCAGACCTGGCTGAGTCCAAGGTGATCCGGTCGCGTTCGAACTCTGTCTGTTTGACTCAGATGGGCATAAGTTTCGACCCCGATGTCCGATTGGGGCGCGCGACCAGCCGTTTCGACCGGCTTGACGAGCCCGACGAGATTCATCGAAGATCGAAGATCTCTCCATGATCTGGGCCTTCAAATCTCTAGATTCCTTTTCCTTATGGCCTAAATTTTCATTTTTGTGTAAAACTTTCCTTTTTAGGCAGGTTATCGATCTTTCTATTTTTAGCAAGTTTTCCTATTTCTAGCCGGTTTTCTTCTTCCTTGGTTCCGGCTTGCCTCATTAGTTATTGGGTTTGAGTCTAATTCATGTTTTGAGTCAATGTGTAAGTTGGTCTCTTCTTATCCTCTTTGAGAATTCTGGTTGTCTCTCCCATAGAGAGGACGGTTGTCTTCCCCGACGAGAGGCTTTCACGTTTACCCTGAGCCACTTAATCAGTTCAATTACAGCCCTGCTTATGAGGACATCCACTTTCATTTTTATTTTATTAACTCAAATCCAAGTCTTGTGATTAGATTGAACTCTAATTAAAATTAGTTTCCAACTTTGACTTAAAGTAAGACCACATACAAGTTATTCTATCTCAAACTCAAACCTATATCAGATTGGACTCTAATTAAAATTAGATTTGTACTTTGACTGAAATCCTAGGCCACTTTCATTAAGATTGGGTTGTAATTAAAATTACATTTTTACTTTGACATAAACCTCAAACCACTGGTAATAGAAAATAGTACTACATGTTTAGGAAATAATATAAGGGGTCACTTATAATCAATTTTAACGAGCTAAAATCCAAGGAGCTTAATTGGGTTGTTGATTCTTTTAGAAACATGGAGAGCTTTTCTTAAAAAAAATGAAAATAAAATAATAATAAAAATAAAAATAAAAAAGCTTTTAGATTTAAAAATCGATGCCCAAAGCCAGCTGTCCCTCTTTTCTTATTAGTTCGTCCTTCTCCCGTCTCTTTCCTTCGCCCAACCCCACACCGACCCCACACCTCCACTGCGTGATCGATCCCGATTCCGGCGGCGTGCTCCGACGATCTCGTGTTTCCGGCGTCCTTGATTCTCCCAACGTCCCCTCTACGGTAAGGTCTCGTTCTCATCTTTCACAGTTTTCTCTCTCGATCTCTCGATCTATTACTCTCCCCTTTTTCTATTACTCTCCCCTTTTTATTCTCCGGCTAGCCTACCATTGTAAAGCGAGCCTCACGGTGGTCGGGGTGTTTGAAGACGAGCGGAGCTTCCATTTAGAAGCTACTGAGGGGTGGCTCCGTTGCTGCTTAGCGGAGCACCTACACTAGCTACTTGGATTGTGTTCGGTTGATCGCATCGCTGTTTTTGGACCCTAAGGGCAATTTGGTAAATTACTCATTGGCGATCAGTTTCACACCCACGTAGTGCACACACAATCTTGATTGATGTACGTGATTGAATAGATCCAATAGGAGTGTTCGGGATCGACAGATCCGGACGAGATTGCGAAGAAATATCGTAATTTCGAGTTTAATCGGACTCGGTCCTATTAAACTGACTGGACTAGGTTGGTTCAGCCATTTAAGTGGCTTAACCCTCTTTTCTCTCTCCCTTTCCTTATTTTTTTCCCCTTTTCTTCTCTTTTCCCTCTTTTCTTCCCCTGCTCTTCCCCGCGCCCGACCACTCTCTTCTTTTCCTTCGCTCGCGACGACGCCGGCCTCTCCCCTCTTCTCCGGAGCTCCTTCGCCACCGTTGCCGGCCGTCGTCTCCTTCGAGCTCCCCTTCCTCGGATCCGACCAGAGCTTCTCTCCCCCGAGCTCTCTCTCTCCCGAGAACCCTAGATCCAAGATCCTCTCCGCCGATCTCCCTTCTCCGGAGTTCCTTCGCCGCCGTCGTCCACCGCCGCTCCTCCCCGAGCCAGTCCTCACCTCTCTCTACCTGCGGAACCCATCTTCCTCTCAGATCCGACACCCTTCCCCTCTCCTTCTCTTACCGTCGCGAGTGGTACTCGACGTCGGATGGTTCCCGACGGACTTCGGTGATTCCCAGCGGATCCTCGGCAAGCCAGAGGCGGGAACGACGATGGAGGAGGTGGTCTTCAACTGGATTAAGCTTGGATTGCGTTTTCAAGTAGGGTTTTCTACCTTAAGCTTTGATTCAGTCTTGGGGGGTCTTTATGTGATTGTGGGTGTTTCCTTCATGGTTTGAATGCTATTCATGCTAGATTAGTTGCTGGTTTTTGGATTCATAGATTTCGGACTTGACTGTGAGGGTTTCAGTCGGATTTTTTGTGGATTTCTTCCTCCAACCTTGTTACCTATGCTTAGATCTTACCTTACCTGGGTTTAATCGACTATTGATGGTGTTTTGATAGGATCTAATCAAGCTTTGATCCCGGATTTTCTTTTCAGCCCTGTGTTCTCTCAGGCCAGCTGAGTTCCATTCAGTTCTGGTGCTATTCCGTGAGTAATCTCACGAAACCTTCATCGTGAAGGTTGTAGATCTCCGGATCTTCTTTCAACTGCCGCTGGATTGATAATTTTTGGATTTACATATGAATTTTGATGGTTTTTCTACGGAACTGCTGTGAAACTGGATTTGTGAAATTAGTAAGATAATTAAGGAGAAATTAGACCTCAATTAGGTCCAATTCTTGGTGGAAATGTTCCTCACATGTCAATCAATATCTGTGCAAGTTTAATTTAAGATTTGATGGACGTCGTTTTGGCAAGATTTCATGGTTTCGAATTTAGGATTACTGTAGCAATCCGAAAATGTGGAATTGGTGTATTTCGATGTTTTTCTTGTGTTTAATCCTTCGGGAATGATGAAGTTAATGCTTCTAATGATCTCTAGGATTAACATGTTCAAAGTGAGGATCTTTGTATACCTAATTACCTCAATTTCGGCCTAATTAGTTAGTTGTAAAACCCTCCTCTAATTAACAATTAGATTGTGAAGTATGCCTATTAATTATAAGTGATTTGGAGTATTTTAATGAGCATGTATGTCAAGTTTCGCATTAATTGGACGGACATAGTGAAACCAAGGTTATACCCTAATCTTGATGACGATGATGAACATTTTTTTCCCTCTGCAGGAGGTATAAAGAGGTGATACTCTCAATCTGGAACTTTTAATTATTTTGCTTCGCTATTGTATCAGTTTGTATGTTTGTTTGTTGTATCCGATATTTGGTTATAGGTAACATTTTTAGCCAGCTGGATTTTGAAGTCACTGCTTTCGATATTGTGCATCTCCTTAATATTTTTAGCCAGTTTGTATGCTGTAGAAGTACGGTGGTATTACTTGTTAATCAATAGGCCCAAGGTGATTGTTGACAATGCTGGATATATATAAGGCTTCCTTGTTAGCTTAGCTCTCTAGACTTAAGCTCAATCTTTATTGTCAGGTGTCAGATGCATTGTTTACATGGGCAGACTTGCAGACCAAGCTAAGCAACGATTTGAGAGCTAATCTAAGAAATTTTGTAAATCATGTATTGAGCTTCATTGTTAAACCAGCATGTTAGTTAGTCAGAAAGCATTCCTAAAGAAATTAGATACTCTACTTTCTTGTGTAGTTGCTTTGCCTCCAATACCTTATTGTTCTTTTGCCATACATTTGCAGCTGAATTTTTGCCAACTAAATTCTCCAAATCGAAGCACAGCGAAGCCCCTTCTCTCCATTTGTTGGAATCACAAACAAACAATCGACTGAGTTCTCTAATGCACTTTGTCAAGAAATCACATTTAGGATATGTATGTTGAGCAGCTAACATTGATAACAAATCACATATGCATGCTAACCTTCTAATGAAGAAGTTTATTGTTCTCATCTAGTCACCTAAATACTGAAATCATCCTTCCATTGGAACTTGATAATTGTGAGATAACGTGCTCAAGCACAAAACTTTGCTATGGTGTAAAAGTAATTACCTGTTTCTATTGCTCAATGCAGGTGGCCTAAAAATATGATCATTTACTGAAGTCAAGCTTTCAAGCCTTGCTCTCATGGGAGAAATTTTGGCTATTCGACTTTCCAGCTAACTAGTTTAATACTAGGTATTATTAGACGAATGAAATAGTTGAAATAGTTTAATACTATATATAATAGAGAGATCCTATCACTGGGGAGAAGCTTAAAGTTGATGAAGTATGGTTAAAACAACATACTAAGAAAAACAAAGAAGGAGGAGTGATATGGTCTGACATAAAATCCCAAGAGATTCATGTAAGTACACAATTATAAACCTTACTTGATCTTATTTCTATCGCTTAGCATTGTAATTGCGGCAATTGTTTATTTTAGAGAAAACTCAAAGATATTGTTAGTAAGCAGACACAACTTGAAAGTGACTAGCAAATGAATGATGATGAAATTCTTTTGCACGTTCTTGGTGAGAAATCTGGGTACTTTCGTGGGAAAGGTGCGGGAAAAAAGACACCAACTCAGAGAGTCAGAGCCTAAGATATGCATGAAGAGATGGAGGAAGTAAGAGCAATGATTGGCATTATGAGAGAAGAAGTTTGTGCAGAAGTACATGCTGAAGTTGTTGATGAAGTGCGAGCAGAGCTGGAAAAAACTATGCAATTGGAACTTGAAAAGAGAATGCAAGCTCAGTTTGATAAGATGTTTCAAACACACATGAGTTCACTTTTTAATGCCGCTAGCTCGCAATCATCACAGCGATAGGTTAATTTGAAATTGTATATTGTGATAATAGTTGAAGTTATTTTTTGCAGGATCATCGATTGTTGCTCTTCTGCATTGGGATTGTTTTGCATTGAGATCTTAGAGCCTAATTTACCAGAACTTTTAGCTCTCTTTGACATTTATTAGGAACTATATAGTGAATTTATTTATGTTTTTTGGACCACTTTTGTTATGAATAATTTGATTAATAAAATTTTATTTGTAATGCTCGTTTTATTTTATATTGAATGTATGTCAATCGATAAGTTCATTAGATCAAAATTGTATGTACAATATAACAGGTTGCTAGTCTATGATTTGTGGCAATGAAGATTGTCAATAACCTTCAGTTGTGATAACAATTATTGTCCCTAACAAATGTAATTGTGACAATAATAATGTTTTGTCACTATTTATGATTTTTGTGACAATAAGAGTTGTCATTTTAACTATTTTCGTAACCAACATCACATTTGATTGTGACAACAATTGTTGTCACTAACAAATATCTTTTGTGACAACAATTAATATTGACGCTGATAATATTATTAGTTACAACACTTGTTGTCACATACTAAAATTAGTGACGCTAATTAGTGTCAACAAATCTAATATATATTTGTCACTAAATCCTTACCAGTGACGAGAGAAAAAATATTGTCACAGAAAGAATTAATTTGTGACAAGAAGTTTGTCACTAATAATATCACTAGTTCATACCCCATTCGATTTAAAGCGAGTTATAGTGACAAGTGTATATACTATAGTGACACCCATAGTTCTCTAAAATAATAGTTATCAGTGACAAGATACATTTGTCGTCACTAACGTATTAGCAACGGCCACACAAACTACAACAGTTGTCGTCACTAAAGAATCTTCAGTGATGAGAACCATGTTTGCAGTGACACAAAGGGTTGTCACTAAACATCCTTTTTCTTGTAGTGCATTCACCATTAACTCCTTCCCAAGTCCTTTTAATTTTGAAATGCCCAAGCTAGGCCCAGTTGCCAAGCATTTCATGGAAGCTTCACCATCTACCCCGTCGCTGACTTCACCAGTCCCCCTCCTATCACCATAAAGAAGCACCTTCTGCTGCTAACTACTCCTGTCAGGCCTGCGATAGTCAAGAGTGTTTCCTCTTGAAATCAACGACCGCCCTTCATTCCCTCTTCCACATGTAGCCATCAGTTGCACCCTGGATCTATCCGTAGTTGTTGCACGCGTTCCAAGGAAACGGCCTCGATTCGTGCGCCGTCTTCCGCGTCCGGTGCACTTATGAGTGCATGAAAGTGCACTCTGAACAGTCTTATAACCATATCAATTACTAGATTGTCACCCCTAATCAACCTCTTTAGTATTATTTTGACACTTATATGCTGCTTTACATAGTTGTTTGGAAAATGCAAGAAATTGGAATTAAAAGGAGTAAAGAAGCTGAAATTTTTGCATGGGTCAACTTGAAAGATTAAACTGTACCTGCTCATGAAGAATCAGATAATGTACCATATATGATTGGAAAGCTCTTGAAGTCTAGTTTCTGGAGAATTTTACAGTTCATGATTCCGAGTTTATTAGAGGAAGTTACAGTATTTTTAGTACAAATGGCGCAGTGTTGAATGAATAGTGACGGTCGACCGTCACATCATCCGCGAGATCGACTGTCGCATCATTCGCGAGATCGACCGTCGCGCTCACTATACTCACAGTCGACCGTCACATCATCCGTGAGATCGACCATGAGCCTTTGTCAAGAAAAATACTTCTCAGGGTCGATGCGAAGATCGACCGCCGCTTTTCCAAATAAAATTGCACAGTTGACGGTCGACCGTGAGATGGACCGCGAGCGTAAATAGGAAACCAGATCTAATCCGAGTTCAAGACTTTTGGAGCCTATAAATAGGATACTTAGGGTTATTCAAAAAGGGGGTTTTTGAAGACTTCTAGGAGGACTTTTCTGGAGCGTCTGGAAGAGATGATGAGGCGTTAGGGTTTTGTTTTCTTCGTCTTTCTTTCTTTATTTTTCCTTGAACACTTGTGTTATCTTCATGATGAACATGAGTGGCTAGTTTCTTTTCTGAGGTACCGATGTAGCCTAACAGAATCATTCTATGTTATTGAATCATGCTTATTTTATCAGTTTATATTCCTTGTTTCATTTATTATTATAATTGAGATCTTAAATACTTATCTCTGGTCAATAGAAGTATTATAGATTGTTTTATGTGAGATTGGGCAACGGTTCATTCCCTAATCTTGCAGGATCTATAAATACATGAGTTTATGTCGAAGTCGGGTTCAAGGTAAGACAATTCTTGGTTCATAATTATTTTTCAGAGCTTAATAGATTCTTGATTAACACTTTGCTATGGGTTCATTATCAAGAGTTAATTGAGGGTACTTGGTGAAGATCGCAGCCAAACGGATCATCATATCGGAATAACGAATCCTCAGAATTAAACTGAGATTTTGTTGATTCAATGCATAGAATGAGGATGTTATAGTGAAATCGGAACCTTAGTCTTCATCCATCAGATTTCCATCGTTTTCTTATTTCGTTAATAGATCTTATATTTTCGGTACTTCTTATTTCTTACTTTACCTTCCTTATTTTCTTTCTTCTCTGTTCTTTAGCGTTTTACTCTAATAATCTTGACAAATCTCTATGGGTACGATACTCGTCTTGTTACTATATTAATTACACCGATTCGTATACTTGCGAGATATAGAATTTATTCATCATGCACCATGCCCCCTCGCCTGGGTCTACCGCCGGTTGCTCTACCGTAGAGGAGGCCCCCTTGCTTGGATCTATTGCCGATGGTTCCGCCAGAGAGTGTACTCTAACGCATGGATACGTCGGATCTACGGACGTTGTTTCCCTTGGATCTATCACCTGAAGGTCTGCCGGAGAGGTACCCCCCTCGACTGAAAGTTCATCACCTGAATGACCCTCCTCAACAAGTATATTCCCTGAAATCTTCTCTTCCAATGCACACCGGTCCCCTGCCCAGAAACCCCGATCATCTTCTTCACCACACCCACGTTCCACATCTTCACCTCATCCCCCATTATACAATCTTTACGCAAGTGCCCAATTCTGTCACAGAAATCACATAGAAGCACAGCCTCGTAATCAAAGGAGACAAATCTACATCCAGTCCTGGTCCTTCTCACCATAACTCCCCGCCGGACTGGTTTGGTGATGTCCACACTCACACACACTCGGGCGAAACACCCTCTAGCCTCCTCCTTAGTAGCCAAGTCCACTGCTAAGGGCACACCGATCCTTGACGTCACCATGGAAGCAGCCTCCTCCCCCACACATTCAACAGCCATTTGAGAAATCCTCACCCAAACTACAAGTCTCTGAAAGTCAGCTGGAGTGGGACAGAAGTCCTCCTTCCAAGGGATCAAAGAGAGCATGATTCCATTCACAGACCAAGGTCCCTTCAAGAGAACGAAATTTCTATCCTCCTCACTGGATAGCTTGATCGCATAAATACCATCAGCCATATCAACCACCTTGAACCTCCCCAGTGAACTCCATAAGAACGGTAGCCTAGCCCTGAGAACTTCCAAATGCACCCAACCTCCCATAAACCGGCCAAAGACTAAAAATTCCCAGCTACGACAACAACGGTCAATTAGTTCATCATTCAGGAAAACCTCATCGCTGCTATCACCTTCATCCTCCCGAGGAAGCAGTGAAGTTAGCCTCAGGGATGGCACGCCAGCCTGATGGGGTGTGTTAACGATGCCTGGAGTTGGCTGCGACAAAGCAGCAGTGTAAGCTGACAAGCCCACAATCCTTCTCCCACTTCCAGCCCCAGTAGATCTCCCTATCATCTCCCCTGCATTAACTATAGCTTCACTATTAGCAGCAGCATCCTCCATAAGTGCTCCACCATCCCCTCCAACAACCTCCATAAAAGCTCCTTCGATGGCAGCGTCCATCACTGTTACATTCCCTCGATCCACAGTCAAGTGCAGAGGCCCCATGAGGCAGTCCTGAATGCTCAAACCCAGGAGGGCAGGATGGTGGCGAGCCATCACTCACCTCCTTACTAGCCTGTTCAAGGGCTACCGGCGGTCGTGGACTCCACCCTGTCACCAATTCACCCACCTTCACCCCAACCTTCCCTTTCCCCTTCCTAGCTTTTCCAGCTTCCTCCTTTTTCTTACGCTTCATCATCTTCATGTAAAATGACATCAGACTTGTCTCCGGCATTGTACCTCCGACAAGCAGCTGCAAGCTATCACGAATTTGAAGCCTTCCCCTACCTGATCAAGCTAGTGATTCCGGAGCATCTTTCTCGCCCAATGCACACACCCTGGATCATCAACCGATCATCTTGTCACCACCGTCCTTGCTCGCTGAAATCCTACTTGACTCCGAACCGGCCAATCATCCTCCGACAGGTTCTACCTGACTCCCAAATAGTCTTCCCATTCATTGGTGACTACCCCTATCTAGCCGGATCCATTTGTTTCCGACGACTCCCTTGAGATGCTGGTAGACTCGAATATCCCAGAAGGCTATCAACATGAACCAATCATTTTTACTACAGGATCTTTGATAAACAAAAGCGACACGATGAAAATACAACAACAACAAGAGAACCGATTGATTCTTGATCTATAATCTTAATGACTTCCCCGTGTCGTGGTGCATGATTGAATTCAGGATATATGGTATTGCTCACATAGGCTTTTCATGATAGATGGTGCACAAGTAATGTGGCGTTGTGATATTCCATATCTTCTATGTGTCAAGTATTAGCACTCATACTTTCTTTTTCTTTCTTTTTTTCCTTTTGTTGTCTGAACCAGAATACTAATGATGGGATTAATTTCCCACGACCCTGCTTAACTGCTCACTTTCTGCTTCTATGGGAGAAGAATAAAATGCAAGTCGCTGTACGTTAATTTAGTTGCAGAAACTACAGGGTTGTCATCAGATATTAACAGGAAGTTATAGCAAGAAGAGAAGAGAGAAAGGTAAGAAGTGGATTTCTGCAATTAATGGCTGCAGAGCACCCCTCGTCCACTTAATGGCTGGATGACCCCTAATCCTTTCTTAAGACTAAGAAGGAGAACTTTCATTAATCAATACTTAACCCTACACACAGAATTCCTCTCTATTTATACTGAACAGAGTAACCTCTTAGCACACGCAGGTGCTAACTCCTAATCCTACTCAACTCCCTCTCCTATTGGACTCTTGAAAATAGAGCTAAGAACAGAACTCAACTCCTACTTGACTTCATATTAAGAACTCACTCCTTCAGTTAAAAACAGAACTAAAACTCCTACTGGTACTTTGCGTTAGGCTTGCGGATCCGACCGGATCATCGTGACTCATCATTCTCCCCATCTTCAAACAGAACCTTGTCCTCAAGGTTCAAATTAGGAAACTGTTTTAGGATAGTATCGATCGGTTCCCAAGTGGCATCTGCCATCGTCATGGTCTTCCATTTTACTAATGCTTCTTCCAAATATTTAGTGCCTCTTTTAACCCAGCGAAAATCTAGCACTCGCTCTGGCTGAAGCACAGGCGCACCTTCATCATCACACGGGGGTACTTCTTGCGCTACTAACACCTGTTCTCCAATTTTTTTCTTTAGCAGTGATACATGAAAAACAAGATGGATGCGTCCTTCTTCCGGAATGGCGAGTTTATAAGCTACTGGCCCAATCTGATCAACCACTTGTTAAGGTCCAAAAAATCTGTTTGCTAATTTTTGGTGCGCTCTCCTGAAGACTGAACTCTGCTGATACGGATGTAGTTTCAAATATACCCAGTCTCCAACATCGAACTCCACCTTTCGACGTCGTTGATCAGCAACCTGCTTTGTCCTGTTGACTGACATATACAGATTGTTCCGTAGCCGCCGAAGAATCTCATTCCGTTCAATTAATTCCTTGTCAACTTCTGCTACCGGTGACTGGCCAGCCATATAATTTGGAATGGATGGGGGTGGTCTGCCATATAACGCTTCAAACGGAGACATTCCGGTAGACGAGTGGTACGATATATTATACCAGTATTCTGCCCATCCCAAAAATTGCATCCATTGTCGTGGATTTTGGCTTGCAAAACATCGAAGGTACTGTTCTAAACAACGGTTAACCACCTCTGTTTGTCCATCCGTTTGCGGATGATAAGCAGATCTTATCTTAAGCTGCGTTCCTTGTATTTTAAAGAATTCTCTCCAGAAATTGCTCATGAAAACAGGGTTACGATCACTCACGATGGCATTGGGTACTCCATGGAGACGGACAATTTGCTGGATGAAAGCTTGAGCCACCTTCGAAGCCGTATAAGGATGAGACAAAGCCACGAAGTGTGCATACTTGGTTAACCTATCTACGACGACCATTACGATATCCATTCCTGCAGAACGTGGTAATCCTTCCACAAAATCCATAGAAACTTCTTCCCATACCTGTTCAGGAATCGGTAGGGGTTGTAAGAGTCCCGCTGGTTTTCTTGAATCACTTTTATTTTTTTGGCAGGTGTCGCACATTGCAACATATTTCTTCACATCTTGTCTCATTTTTTCCCAGTAAAATACTTGTGACAATCTCTTGTAGGTACGCAGTACACCTGAGTGTCCTCCGACTGGCGAGTCATGGAATTCTGCTAGCAATTGCCGACTTAATTCTGATCTTGGTGGTACCACGGCTCTTCCCTGAAAGTATACCAGACCATTCTTGATGGTGTATTTAGCATATTTGTCTTGGTTTACCCAGCTATCATCATCACCATCCTTTTGAGAAACTTTTCCGCTAGTTCCGGACTCACTATTTGGATCGTTTCCGAAGTCAGCTATCGCGCCGTTTGGGTCATCTTCGGAGTCACCGTCGCCCCTCACGGCGCCCCCATCTTGAGTAACACCAACTGGATTGTTTAAATGCCACCTGCGAAGAATCTCTTGAAGGAACGGATCTTGTTTATTGGCCGTTTTAAGTTCTTCCCAAATTGACGTCACCGGATAATATAGAGCTTGTAACTCAGCCTCTTCGCTGTGTCGTGACAATGCATCGACCGCAGAATTATCCTTACTCGACTTGTATCTTATTTCATACTCATACCCAAGCAACTTGGAGACCCAACGTTGTTGTTCAGTAGTTGCTACCCGTTGTTCCAAGAAGTACTTTAGACTTCTTTGGTCAGTTTGAATAATGAACTTTCTTCCCATTAAATATGGTCTCCAAATTCTTACTGCTTCTATGATGGCGAGCATCTCCTTGGCATAGGCTGACCATCCTCGCTTAGTGGGAGCGATGGCCTTGCTGAGGTAAGCAATAGGTCTGCCGGTCTGCATTAAGATCGCCCCTATTCCACACCCGGAAGCATCGGTCTCTACTACGAATTCCACCGAGAAATTTGGCAAGGCTAAAACTGGGGTCGTCGTCATCACAGTTTTTAGGGCCGCGAAAGCTTCCTCTGCTTCTTTTCCCCAAGCAAACTGACCCTTTTTTAGTAATGCTGTTAAGGGTGCTGCAATCTTTCCATAATCCTTTACAAACTTTCGATAATATCCGGTAAGCCCAAGAAACCCCCGTAACTCGGTAGTATTTTTAGGTGATGGCCACCGTTTCATAGCCTCGATCTTCTGAGGATCTGCGCTTACCCCATCCGGGGATATGATATGTCCCAAATATTCAACTTCTTGCTGAGCAAAACTGCACTTGGAGGGCTTGATATAAAACTTATTGTTGCTTAAAATATCTAGGACTATCCTGAGGTGCTCCAAATGTTCCTTCCACATTTTGCTGTATATCAAGATATCGTCGAAGAAGACCAATATAAACTTTCGTAGATAGGGACGAAATAGAGCATTCATGGCGGCCTGAAATGTCGACGGGCATTGCATAATCCAAACGGCATTACAACATACTCATAATGACCACTATGAGTGCGAAAAGCAGCTTTCGGAATGTCTTCCTCTTGTACCCGGATCTGATGGTATCCTGCTCTCAGATCGAGTTTGGTAAAATATGCAGCCCCATGTAGTTCATCAAGCATGTCATCCACCGTGGGTATCGGAAATCGATCCTTCACAGTGACCTCATTGAGCGCTCTATAATCTATACAAAACCTCCATGATCCATCTTTTTTCTTGACCAATAGAACAGGAGATGAAAACGGGCTGTTGCTAGGACGAATTAACCCAGATGTAAGCATCTCTGCTACCTGTCGCTCAATTTCATTTTTCTGGTAATGGGCGTAGCGATATGGTCGGACATTGACTGGTTGGACTCCTTCCTTCAGCGTGATCTGGTGGGTGAACTCCCTAAGAGGCGGAAGGCCTTGTGGCTCGGCCAATACATGACAATATTCTTCTAAGAGTTGCCGAACTGCAGCATCTGTTTCTTGTTTCTGATTTCCGCTCGGAAGGTCAACACGTACAGCGAAGAGCTCTCCCCCTGCGCGAAATTCCCTTTCTAGAATCTTGGCGGAAGCAGGCTGGGCGATCTCTGGCTTGAGGGCTGCAATAGTATATTGCTTCCCTGCCACCTTAAATTGCATACTCATCTCTTGCCAATCACACACTACCTTTCCAAGTTTTCCCAACCAATCAATGCCAAGGACAACATCTAATCCTTGTAGAGGAATGGAGTAGAGATCAGCATGAAAGCCATAACCCTGTATTTCTATGGCCACACTTTGATATTTCTCATCGCACACGAGCCTTTCTCCATTAGCAACTCGCACTACAAAGTTTGCCACTGGAGTTACGGCCAATCCCAACTTGTTAGCAACCCTCCCATGAATAAAATTATGCGTAGACCCACTATCAATTAAAACTGTAATTTCTTGCCCATTGATCCTTGCCATAACCCGCATAGTCCGAGGTCCTGTGCACCCAGATAGAGCATGTAGTGAAATTGATGGAATCCTTTGTTCTCCTGACCCATCATCTTGCACTTCCCGGTCGTTTCTATCCCCGGAACTTCCCTCCATTACTTCCTGCACATCATAATCGTTCTCTTCTTCTTCTGCAACAATCATAAAAGATTGGGTTCGTTGGCACCGATGACCCGGCGTGAAACGTTCATCACAGTTGAAGCAGAGGCCTTTTTCACGTCTCTTTTGCATCTCCTCCATGTTAATTTGCGAACATTCGACTGTGGTCGCGCAGGCGCTTCCCCGCGTGCTCGAATTGGGACTATTGCTCTGGTAGGTGCCATGGGGGTCATTGAACCCTGTGTGCCACGTCCGGATGCCCCAAAAACAGGCCCACCTCTAGTATAGTTTCGATTGACTTCCCCTTTTGGTCTTTTTTGTTGATGCTGTAATTTTTCATCAGCTAGCCGTGCTAGTTCAATGGTTTCACTCAGCGATGAAGGCCTGAGTAGCCTTACCTCATCAGCAATGTCTTCTTGTAGACCTCCTAGGAAGGTGCCCATTAATGCAGATGTTGGCCACCCTGTTACTCTGTTTGCCAGGATATCAAACTCCTCCATGTAGTCTTGTAGAGATCCCTTCTGCTTAATCCTCCCCAAGGCTTCATCATGGTTGATATACTTGGTATCTCCAAATCTTATCTTCAATTCCCTCGCGAAGGCTTCCCAAGTAATCTGCGTTTCTACCTCTCGATAGATGCGTTGTAGCCCTTGCCACCATTGGTTTGCTGCGCCGACAAGATAGTAGGGTGCCAGACGAACTCGTTGGTCCATCGGAGTGCCTTGGATTTCAAAGAATTGCTCGGTCCGGTTCATCCACACAGTCGCGTCTTCTCCATTAAAGACTGAAAATTTGATTTTTAACTGTCCTTGGACACCCACTTCGTTCTCCCCACCACCGATGAGACGTCGGCATTCAAATTCCGAATAACCTCCGCCGCCTCCATTCGATTCGCCGTTGCTGCCAATTTTGCCACTGCCTGAAAACGAAGACTCCCCTCTAAACCCGGCCTCTAATCGTTTATTGATGGCTTTCAACTGTGCAACGACGTCCAATATTGCAACCTCATTGTTATTCAGCTTAACCTCCAACACCTTCTGCCGATCGTCAGCATCCTCACGCCTTTTTAACAGCTGCTCCATGCCCGTATGGAGTTCTTGGACATCTTGTTCTAATGAATCAATGCGCTCCTTATTTGCTGGTGGTGCCATCATGCCCGGATCTATGGCTCTGATGCCAATTGATGGGATTAATTTCCCATGACCCTGCTTAACTGCTCACTTTCTGCTTCTATGGGGGAAGAATAAAACGCAAGTCGCTGTACGTTAATTTAGTTGCAGAAACTACAGGGCTGTCATCAGATATTAACAGGAAGTTATAGGAAGAAGAGAAGAGAGAAAGGTAAGAAGTGGATTTCTGCAATTAATGGCTGCAGAGCACCCCTCGTCCACTTAATGGCTGGATGACCCCTAATCCTTTCTTAAGACTAAGAAGGAGAGCTTTCATTAATCAATACTTAACCCTACATACAGAATTCCTCTCTATTTATACTAAACAGAGTAAGCTCTTAGCACACGCAGGTGCTAACTCCTAATCCTACTCAACTCCCTCTCCTATTGGACTCTTGAAAACAGAGCTAAGAACAGAACTCAACTCCTACTTGACTCAATATTAAGAACTCACTCCTTCAGTTAAAAACACAACTAAAACTCCTATTGGTACTTTGCGTTAGGCTTGCGGATCCGACCGGATCGTCGTGACTCATCAACTAAGCACATACGTACCTACATCTAGTGGCTCTGACCCCTGACTTATACAAGCATATACCTACATCTGCAAAGTTGCAAATTAGTACCACATATGTCATTTGCATTTGCATGTTTTATGAAGATTAGGACATGCTGGCAGTATGTATAGTCTCGGGTAAAGGCAGCAACGAAGAATGGTAATATTTATGAAACGGTGGGATCCAATAAATACTGGCGGAGTGACTAAAAGAAGTTGTAAGATATTTTTCCATTCTAAGCTTTGTTAAAAGGACAAATAAAAATTATCAATGGTTATTGGAGTTGGAGATTTTATTTAAATGTTTCTGATGGAGAGTCAAAAGAATTCTGTAATGTTTTGTATATGTTCCAGATGGGCCAATAGTAAAAGAAACGTGAAGCTGCCATGTGGATGCTTTTAAAGGGATTTTATTTCAAGTCAGTTTTAGCACGAGTTTTGAGTTGTTTGAATCAAGTAAAGAAGCTAAAGGAATCGATCTGTAAACAACTGTAAATAAGCTCATTTCAGTTTTTTTTTTTGGGTTTGATAAGCTAATTTTATTTGCTTGGTTTTGGTTTCGTTGAACGGAGCTTGTTTACTAAATTGGCTCCTTTATGAGCTCCATTATTTTTGCAAGATTTGTGTCCAATCGAAATAAGTTAATAGCATACAAGATTGTTGATACGGGAGATTAGTTAGCAAATGATATTCAAAATATTTATGCGCAAAAATATAAAATAAACTGTAAAAATTAATCGAGCTATATCAGGTGAATAAGAAAGGAAGATCTAACTCATATTCTAGTCAATTATATTCCAAGATCAAAGTTTTGGCACGTGATTAGCACATAATCTTCGGGGGTTTCGAATTTGAAAGCCAATAAGTATATAGACACTACAAATTAAGCATTATCTTTTGACAAAGATATTTGACACTTATTTTATCTTTTACTTCGTCTCTGACACTTATTTTATCTTTTACTTCGTCTCGAGATGTGCTCATGTAAAATCCACTGGAGATGGAAACCAATGTGCTTTTTATTAGGCCAACAAACACCACTAATAAAACACCACAAGAAATTCTATAAGAAAGGCCACAACATTGTAGAACAAAAAAAAGCTAGAAAATAATCGCAGCCCAACAAACACTACTAATAAAACACTGTTCGAAAATTCCGCCACTAAGTATAGTTCGTTGCTATCGTTTTCCAATATTTTTCTGTTGGCGCTGAAAAAACGTCACAAATAATTTAGTGGCGTTTGCAAATCCAATAGCGGTGTTTGTTGGCTGCCGCTAATTTATGTTTTTCTTTGTAGTGACATACGCAAACCACGTTCCATTACCACAGAGCAGAATGTGGGCCAAACAAGGCACAATGACCTTTGAGCTCATTAAGCGGGTCGGGCTGGACCCGAGGCTAGACCAAGAGTAACTCCAACGCTGGCTGCAAAAATGCAGCCAGCAAACCTACTTTTGGCTCTATATTTGGAGAATGCAGTTGATGCACTCCAATGGTTCCCCTGTAAAAAAAAGATTCATTCAATAACAACATGGGTGCGGCTATCTACACCATCATTTGGACTCAACACACCACAGTTCAGCTGTTTTTGCATTTTAAAAAAAAAAAATAAAAAAACGAAAAAAATCCTAAACTACCCTCCCTCTCTTCTCTCTCCCTCTTCCCTCCCCTCTCCGGCGCCGGCTCCGGCCTCCCTCTCCCTTCTCTCTCCCTCTTGCCTCCCCTCGCAGTCGCCGGCCTCCGTCTCCCTCTTCCCTCCCCTCTCCGGCCCCCCTCTCCCCTTCTTCCCTCCCCTCTTCGGCTTCCCTCTCCCTCTTCCCTCCTCTCTCCGGCACCCCCCTCCCCTCTCCGGCTTCCCTCTCCCTCGCCAGCTTCCCTCCCCTCCTCGGCCGCGTGGGAGAGATGGAAGAGGGAGAGAGAGTGGAGAGGGAGGCAACCGCGGGAGAGAGGGAAGAGGGAAGAGGGAGAGGGGGGCCGGAGACGGGAGGGAAGAAGGGGAGAGGGGGGCCGGAG
>OY986974.1:16875834-17324455 GCA_963920575.1 Narthecium ossifragum | reverse complement strand
AATTTTTTTCCATTGTTGATTTTCTATTTAATATAGCATTTTTTAATGTATGTGGTTTTTTAAAAGAATTCTTTTAACATTTTATTTTCTGGACAGTAAATAACATAGCAGTTTTTTTCATTAATTTATTTTTACATATTGGCGATTTAACTTGATATTAGAAGAGAGTTTAAATCGTAATTTCATATGAGTATGTATGTTCACTTATTCAGTTATTCCTATTAGATGAGAGTAGGGGTGACAATCCGGGTCACAACCCTCGAACCCGACCCGACCCAACCCGAAATAAACGGGTTTGGGTTTAGTGTTATCGGTTTCGGGTCTTGAACGGGTCGACCCGTTTATGACCCGTGATTAAATGGGTCGGGTCGGGTTGACCCGCGGGTTAGACTGCCTCGGCCCAAGGATAGAGGTGGCGCTCGGCGGCCGGATCTGGCCAGGAAACGGTGGGATGAGGGTCGCAGTGGATAGAGGGTGTCAGATCTAGAGTTGGGTGGTGCAGGGGACGTCAGGAGTGGCCGCGCGTCGGGGGTGGCCGCACGTCGGTGGAGTGGAGAGGGAGAGGGGGTCGTTGGAGTGGAGAGACGTCGGGGGTGGCCGCACGTCGGTGGAGTGGAGAGACGTCGGGGGGTAGCCGCGCGTTGGTGGAGTGGAGAGGGGGAGGGGGTCGGTGGAGTGGAGAGACGTCGGGTGTGGGCGTGCGTCGGTGGAGTGGAGAGGGGGGTTGCCGTGGGTGGCCGCAGCTTCACCGGATAAGGAGGGAAGGAGTGGGTTGCGGCCCTTGCGAGATAGCTCAGGAGGAAGGAGGAGAAGGCGGGTGGACCGGTGGAGGAATGTAGAGAGAGAGAGAGAGAGAGGAGGAGGAGAGGAGGAGATGGATTTAAACGGGTCAATTTGACCCGGATCCAACCCGATTCGACCCGACCCGTTTAATAAACGGGTTAGACGGGTTGGGTCGGGTTGACCCATTTATAAATGGGTCGGGTTCGGGTTGATAAACCGGACCCGTTTAATAAACGGGTCGGGTTCGGGTTCAGCCTTTATTAAACGGGTCAATACCAGACCCGACCTGTTAATACAAAGTAAATTATAATATCCGTGGCGTAGGCACGGGCATTTACTAGTATATATATATAGGCCAGTAAGTATGTGCCTTGGATGAGTAGTAGATTAAAAGAGAGGAGTGAGGCTAAGGGCATGTTTGTTTCATTTCAGCATCCTGGAATGAAATGCTGGAATGGAATGAAATTCCATTGGACTGGATTGGATTGAAATGGAATGTCATTTTTTTCTCTTTGTTTGCTGCTGGAATGAATGCAGAATTCTGTGGAATCTAACACTTTTATTGTTTGTTTGGCGTTGGAATGGAAACTGTATACTGTGACTGTTCCAGTTTTTGCGATTGTTTGGCAATAGAATGGTGGTTATGGTCACCCCAGAATGCCTGTGGTGAGATTACCACCCCTTTTTCACATTATATGATTATAAAAACTATTTTTTATTATAAAAACTATTTTTGAGTGTATTAATATTTAAACTCACAATACATTTATAAATCTAATTTAAATATATGTTTTTTTTAAAGTATATATTTGATGCGTTTTTTATGTTATTTTTTTTATATGGTGAAAATTTTCAATTGGCACATGGTCTTCAAAATTTTCAAATTGACACATGGTCTGCAAAATTTGGGGAATGGCTTTGTAAGGTATTATTTTATTATTTGATAGTTGCGTATGGTCATTCATTTTCAAATATGATGTGATTATTTTATTATTTGGAGTTTGGCATGGTCGTTGCGTCTATTGTACGAGATGAGCATGTAATGATATTTCTAAGAACGTTAAAATTTAAGCAACTTTTATTGAGGCCAAAAAAATACACAACTTCTGTTATTACCGAAAACTTTATTTATAGTATTCAATGATTTCATACAACAATTTACATATAGTGCCAAATTGACTAGTTTTCAAAAATCATTGGAAAAAACATTGTACAACACCTGCCTTCCATAGATTTCGATGTCTTCCACAACTCTCAGATTTGCATTATATTTCCAACAAAGCCAACAAGCAACAATTTACAGCAAACCAACAAGCTCAAATTTGCAGCAATTTGCAACAATCCAAGCATACTACAATTCAAAATCAAATTAGCAAAGTGTACAGAAATCAGTGAAAAAACTGCCAACCAGCAAAAAACCCACATGTATGCAAAAATGGGGATCAGTACCATAGAAGAGGACGAGTAGAAGACCCTAAAGGAGAAGCAAGCCGCTCTGGATCCGAGGACTCCAAGCACCACACAACCAAAGCCCCGTCAGAGATCTCTAGGCACCACACAGCCGAAGCCCCGATCCAAGATCTCCAAGCACCACACATCCAAAGCCCCGATCCAAGGTCTCCAAGCACCACACAACCAAAGCCCCTATTCGAGATCTGTTAGAGAAGGGGACTACCAGCCGTAAAAGAGGAGGGAATGACCGCTGGCGAGGAGACGAGGAGCCGCAACAGAGGAGGGAACGACCCACGATGAGGGGATGAGAAGCCACGTCAGAGAGGCGGAGAGCCCTACGGGCCAAAAAGAGGTGGAGGAGGGGAGATGGGTAGGCGGAGGGGTTGGATCTCACGAGAGATGGAGAAGATATGGATCACTAGAGTGTTCTAGAGAGAACGATGGAGATCGGGGGAGGGGGGTTGAGGGCGGAGAACCCTAGTCACGACATATGAATGGACGCTGGATAAGCTAGTCTAGCTATCGCTAGAATCGCTAGTCCTAGCTAGTCCAACGAGTGGTTTCCAGTGATTCTGGCTCAAATCGGGCTAGAAATATTTGCTCGAAACAAGGGGCGCTAGAATGGTATCCAGCCCATTCCAACGAAATAAACGCCTAGAAACCGATTCCAATGGTTTTTAGTTTCCATTCCAGCCATTCTAGACTGGTTTCGAGGCAAACAAACATGCCCTAGAGAGAAATTTTAAGCCAACAAGGGGATCAGATTTGCATTATATTTGCAACAAAGCCAACAAGCTGCAATTTGCAGCAATTTGCAGCAATTTGCAGCAATCCAAGCATACTACAATTCCAAATCAAATCAGTAAAGTGTACAAAAATCAGCAAAGAAATAGCCAACCAGCAAAAAACCCACATGTATGCAAAAATGGGGATCAGTCAAGGGAAGAGGATGAGTAGAAGACCTCTAAAGAAGAAGCAAGCCCCTGTGGATTCGAGGACTCCAAGCGCCACACAGCCAAAGCCCCGTTGGAGATCTCTAGGCACCACACAGCTAAAGTCGCGATCCAAGATCTCCAAGCACCACACAGCCAAAGCCCCGATCCTAGGTCTCCAAGCACCACACAGCCGAAGCCCCTATTCCAGATCTGTCAGAGAAGGGGACTAGCAGCCGCAAAAGAGGAGGGAACGACCGTCGGCGAGGAGACGAGGAGCCGCAACAGAGGAGGGAACGACCCTCGATGAGGGGATGAGGAGCCGAGTCAGAGAGGCGGAGAGCCCTACGGGCCAAAAAGAGGAGGAGGAGGGGAGATGGGTAGGCGGAGGGGTTGGATCTCACGAGAGATGGAGAAGATATGGGTCACGAGAATGCTCTAGAGAGAACGATGGAGATCGGGGGAGGGGGGCTGAGGGCGGAGAACCCTAGTCGTGACATATGAATGGGTGCTGGATTGGCTAGTCTAGCTATCACTGGAATCGCTATTCCAACGAGCGGTTTCCAGCGATTCTGGCTCAAATCGGGCTAGAAATATTTGCTGGAAACAAGGGGCGCTAGAATGGAATTCAGCCCATTCCAACGAAACAAACGCCCATAAACCTATTGCAATGGTTTTTAGTTTCCATTCTAGCCATTCTAGACTGGTTTCGAGGCAAACAAACATGCCCTAGAGAGAAATTTTAAGCCAACAAAGCGAACGAGGGGATTAGATTTGCATTATATTTGCAACAAAGCCAAGAAGCTACAATTTGCATTAATTTGCAACAATCCAAGCATACTACAATTCAAAATCAAATCAGTAAAGTGTACAAAAATCAGCAAAAAAATAGCCAACCAGCAAAAAACCCACATGTATGCAAAAATGGGGATCAGTACGAGGGAAGAAGATGTGTAGAAGACGTCTAAAGAAGAAGCAAGCCGTTGTGGATCCGAGGACTCCAAGCGCCACACAGCCAAAGCCCCGTTGGAGATCTCCAGGCACCACACAACCAAAGCCCTGATCCAAGATCTCCAAGCACCACACAGCCAAAGCCCCGATCCAGGGTCTCCAACCACCACACAGTCGAAGCCCCTGTCCTAGATCTGTCGAAGAAGGGGACTAGCAGCCGCAAAAGAAGATGGCACGGCTGCCGGCGAGAAGACGAGGACCCACAATAGAGGAGGGAACGACCCGCGATGAGGGGACGAGAAGCCGCGTCAGAGAGGCGGAGAGCCCTACGGGTCAAAGAGGAGGTGGAGGAAGGGAGATGGGTAGGCGGAGGGGTTGGATCTCACGAGAGATGGAGAAGATCTGGGTTGGCGGCTCCAAACCCTAGAGTGTTTCTAGAGAGAACGATGGAGATCGGGGGAGGGGGGCTGAGTGCGGAGAACCCTAGTCGTGAACATATGAATGGGCGCTGGATTGGCTAATCTAGCTATTGCTGGAATCGCTAGTCCAACGAGCGATTTCCAATGATTCTGGCTCAAATCGGGCCAGAAATATTTGCTGTAAACAAGGGGGTGCTGGAATGGAATCCAACCCATTCCAACGAAACAAACGCTCGGAAACCTATTCCAATGGTTTTTAGTTTCCATTCCAACCTTTCTAGACTGGTTTCGAGGCAAACAAACATGCCCTAGAGAGACGTTTTAAGCCAACAAGGGCATCAGATTTGCATTATATTTGCAACAAAGCCAACAAGCTGCAATTTGCAACAATCCAACAAGCTGCAATTTGCAACAATCCAAGCATGCTACAATTCAAAAATAAATCAGCAAAGTGTACAAAAATCAGTAAAAAAAATAGCCAACCAGCAAAAAACCCACATCTATGCAAACATGAGGATCAGTACCAGGGAAGAGGATGAGTAGAAATCCTCTAAAGGAGAAGCAAGATGTTGTGGATCCGAGGACTCCAAGCGCCACACATCCAAATCCCCGTCGGAGATCTCTAGGCACCACATAGCCGAAGCCCCGATCCAAGATCTCCAAGCACCACATAGCCAAATCCCCAATCAAAGGTCTCAAAGAACCACACAGTCGAAGCCCCCGTCCAAGATCTGCCGGAGAAGGGGACTAGCAGCCGCAAAAGAGAAGGGAACGGCCGTTGGCGAGGAGACGAGGAGCCGCAACAGAGGAGGGAATGACCGTCGGCGAGGAGACAAGGAGCCGCAACAGAGGAGGGAACGGCCGTCGGTGAGGAGACGAGGAGCTGCAACAGAGGAGGGAATGACCGTCGGCGAGGAGACAAGGAGCCGCAACAGAGGAGGGAACGGCCGTCGGTGAGGAGACGAGGAGCCGCAACAGAGGAGGGAACGGTCCGCGATGAAGGGACGAGAAGCCGCGTCAGAGAGGCGGAGAGCCCTAGTGGCCAAAGAGGATGTGGAGGAGGGGAGATGGGTAGACGAAGGGGTTGGATCTCACGAGAGATGGAGAAAATCTGGGTTGGCGGCTCCAAACCCTAGAGTGCTCTAGAGAGAACGATAGAGATTGGGGGAGGGGGGCTGAGGGCGGAGAACCCTAGTCGCGACATATGAATGGGCGATGGACTGGCTAGTCTAGCGATCGCTCGAATCGCTAGTCCAACGAGCGGTTTCTAGCGATTTTGGCTCAAATCAGGTCAGAAATATTTGCTGGAAACAAGGGGCACTGGAATGGAATTGTGAGGCCCGCTGGGTCTACCGTGGGGCAAGATGCCTGCGCCTGGAGGGCGGGGCTGAGTCGGGTAGCCGGGTAAGCAATCCCACAACGCCTGGGTATGGTTCGGAGTTTGATATAAGTATATAGTAAGCCCTTAATAGACACAACGCGTTTTAAAGCCGTGCTGGCAGTGATCCGCAGAAAAACTCTAGTGTTAAGCGTGCTTGGGCTGGAGTAGGTTTGGGGGGCCCAGTGGAGGGTCGGGGTGTTACAGTATGGTATCAGAGCCGGTTCCCAGCCGGAAATTGTGCCAGCGAGGACGCTGGGCCTCCAAGGGGGCTGGATTGTGAGGCCCGCTGGGTCTACCGTGGGGCAAGATGCCTGCGCCTGGAGGGCGGGGCTGAGTCGGGTAGCCGGGTAAGCAATCCCACAACGCCTGGGTATGGTCCGGAGTTTGATATAAGTATATAGTAAGCCCTTAATAGACACAACGCGTTTTAAAGCTGTGCTGGCAGTGATCCGCAGAAAAACTCTAGTGTCGGACAGGGAGCCCGGGGCCGGGGCCCAGTGGAGGGTCGGGGTGTTACATTAACGCTGGCCCTCCAAGGGGGGTGGATTGTGAGGCCCGTTGGGTCTACCGTGCGACAAGATGCCTGCGCTTGGAGGGCGGGGCTGAGTCGGGTAGCCGGGTAAGCAATCCCACAACGCCTGGGTATGGTCCGGGGTTCGATATAAGTATATAGTAAGCCTTTAATAGACACAACGCGTTTTAAAGCCGTGATGGCAATGAACCGCAGAAAAACTCCAGTGTTAAGCGTGCTTGGGCTGGAGTAGGTTTGGGAGGGGGTGACCTCCTGGGAAGTCCGATCGATCGGTGGGTTTATCGATCGATCGGCTGCGGTGAGCCAAAAGCGGACAATATTGTGTCGGGTGGGGCCCTCGGGTGGATCCTGGTCGGACCGGGAGCCCGTGGCCGGGGCCCAGTGGAGGGTCGAGGTGTTACAGTATGGTGGTCGGGGTGTTACAGGAATCCAGCTCATTCCAATCAAACAAACGCTCGGAATCCTATTCCAATGGTTTTTAGTTTCCATTCCAGCCATTCTAGACTGGTTTCGAGGCAAACAAACATGCCCTAGAGAGAAGGGTGATACTTTTTCTAAACAAGTCTCTGCAAGATGTCATGGAAGGTTGGACCACTCAACAGACAATAAGTTGCAAGATGTACCTTTTGAGTCAGGTTCACTTGCATCTGTGATCAGTGCTTAGGTGTAAATGTAAAACTTAATATGAATATGCCTTTTGACATACCTGCCTACACTCCTACTGATCATATATATCTTTTCAGTGTCCAGCAATTAAAGGTAGATCACGTCTGAAGATTGATTTTCCTGTCGCTGAGACTATCACTATATAAGATATGAGTAAGATCTTACATATACAATATGATCAATTAAATTTCAATCAGTTGAAGAGCATGATGATAATGGCTTATACATATATGGTAGAAACTAGGACTCCATACCTTTACAAAACTCGTGTCGATCAGTGAGTTCTCAAAACATAATGCTAGAATTAAATCTCTTAGAATAAGGGATCTCAAGTGTATCGACAATTCATGCCTGCAGTGCTTTGATCAGAGGCACACAAGAATCTGACTGACAAATTATCTAATGGGCTGATTCGTTCACGGATGCAGCATCAAACTTTATGAATGAAAAGTACAGAAATGGGCACATAAATAAGGAAAATTCACAATGAATCAATATATATACTTTGTACTGAAAAAAGAATAGTCATGATGATCACAGGGAAGTAATTAATGTTTCCCCTAAAATTATAGTCTTCATAATGGTCATAGGTTGCTCACAATAAAGCTAAGCAATAACTAAAACTTCAATCGAATCACATCTCGGTAGCACAATCGAAACAACCAAGGGAAAATAGCAGTATATATAAGTGACGACAACAGTCAAAAAAATTTTCTGAAAAAAAAAATGATGCTCATAAAAAATCATTTGGTAAAATCAAACAAATATTACCAATCGAGTCTGTTTTCCTCGATATGTTCCCCCCATATCCCCTCACCTGTCTTCATATTTCCCAACTCGTTAAGAAGCCCATAAAACAAAAGCAAGGAAATTAGAATTGAACTCAGGAATGATCAAAGCTCTTCAGAATGAATAAAAAGTGGAAGACACTATGGATTGATGAACGGAGCGATAACGAAAAAAATAATAACAACTGCTCCATATAGTATCCGAACTTGTACCCGTCCTGGAACCTATATTATTTCTGACAATTAGTAGTCCGAATCGTCCACACAGTTTATAAACCAACTGCCACAATCACGCAATAAATCAAGTAAGCTAAGCATAGTCACAAATTAGCTAATTGAGATAGAGGAGTTGAAGAGATTGAATAACTAAACTCGTTGAAATTAACAATCAAGATCTCTACTGACCAATATATCTAATTAAGAAGCTTCAAGAACACAAATCTCACCAAACCTTGCATGAAAGAAAGCAGCAGCTAGGTCAAGGCAAAATGTTACAGATAAAACGCGCTTATAGATCAACAATAACATAGACAGATCTGACCTGATGGAATTGGAATTGGAATGGGAATGGGAATGGGACTGAGGAAAACAGCTATCCATTATTACAGTCGATAATTGCTGATGCAGCAGCATGCCAGCATCCAAAGCCAAAGGGCAGGCTTTTAAATAATTAGCCCACCTTCACCTTCACCATATGTGAATCTTGATGATACGTACGTACCACACCTGCAAACACCGACTGTTTCGACTCCATTGCATGATCATTAGCAGGAAACCATAACATCATGATTGTAGTCGATAATTGCTGATGCAGCATCATCAAGATTCTCATCCAAGGCAGGCTTAATTCAGCGAACATCACCCATATGTGAATCTTGATGATGCCACACCTGCAAACACCGACTGTACGTTTCGACTCCATATATATATATATATATATATATATATATCCATGCATGATCATTAGCATGCAGGAGAACATAAATGTTTGGAGGAGAGGAAATGGAGATCTAAGAGGGGGACGATCCAATAGCATGAAAAGTTGATAAGATTTTATGAGAAGCAAGAAATATATCAAGATCTCCATTAAAGAAGAGGGAGCGCTGTGGACTACAGTACGACTGCAGGGGAGGTCCATGCACGGCTTCCCAGCGGTGAGCAGGAGTGGTTGCCGACGTGGCGGGTTTCTATTGGATGGACGGCGGGTTGGGACCGTCATGGGAATCTAACAGTCGCCAGTTCTCAGGATGGCCGGCTGCCAGCCAAATCTATTGTTCAGATCGAACTCTAAGATTGTTTCAGGAAATTAAGTAGGAAGCAATTAAACTATGAGAATACCGACCAGAATAAAGGCTTGATTTCGTCCTTCCCTGACCTGGATCTTATATGGCATCCTCCCTCAGTAAAAAAAAGATACAAGAAAAAGTGTTTAAATAGCTCCGGCCGCCGGAAAACATCACCAGAATGGAAGAGAAAGGATTCCGATCGATAGATTTTTCAGTTCTCTAGCTAGAATGGCAAAATAGAAGAAAAAAAGTACACGAAGGAAGGTTGTGAAATGGATCTAACTGTTGCAAAGGAGAAGAAAATAGGCCATCGGATATCCGACGACGGCTGGCCGGAAAGAATTATTTAGAATCGCATTACTTCAACGAGGATATATATATATATAGAGAGAGAGAGAGAGGAACTGAAGGGTTATTTATAGTGAATTATTTAGAATTAAATAATTGAGGTGGGCCACGGTTTTTGATATTTTTACCGACCCAAAAATTTCAACATCTCTGGTCCGGTCTGCCAGATGGATAGTGCGGTCCAGCCATAACCCATTTGAGGCGCAACACAATCCCTTTATTTTTCTAAATCAAAATTAGAAACGACTAGCTTTTACGTTGCAACAGATCTTATCTCAATATTCCATCTTGAGGCAAATCAGCGGCTAAAACAAGTGTTAATTTTTTTTTCTCAAAATTTAACATTTAGTATATAACCTGGAGCTAGCAATTGTTAGCTTATTCAAAATTCAACACATGATTTATAGTATATATTCATCTAAAATCTAAGCAATAAACTTAATATAGAAATAAATCATATCTTTGGTCGCTGTGTGCCGAGACGGCCGGCAGTGGCTTATATCTTGTACATGTACACACGGATATAGATACATTTATCTATCTTATACCTTAGGTGGATTGTCATCTTATCTCAGTCATCTATTATATAAATCACAACGGTTTTTGAAATGTCCTCTCTATAAAACATAAAAAGTGATCAAAATTTGCCTACAAACATATCCAATGATTGTGATTCTATAATCACCTTTAAAATCCGCAGCGAAAAATTCACTCCCTCAAATTTCCCACCCAAGCTGCATTTTTTCCCGCGCCCGTCGCCGCCCCCCGTCCCATCCAATTAATGCGAGAGAGAGAAGAGAGAGAGAGAGAGAGGAGAGGAGAGCCCCATCCTCTTCCTCTCCCCCGTCCCGTCCCCGCCTCCTCTCCCTCTCTCCTTCTCTCCCCCGTCCCCTCCCCGTTCCATCTCCACCTGCCATCGCCTCTCCAGCTCAGGACAGAGAGAGTGAATGGAGACAGGGAGCGGGTACCATAACCCATCCCTCCCCTTCATCTCCAACCTGCTCTCTCTTTGCCTCTCCCATCCCTCACCCATCCCTCCCCTTCATCTCCAACCCGCCGACCTCGCCAAAGCCGCCATCGACGCCGACCTCGCCAAGCCCGCCGACCTCGACCAAGCCGCCATCGACCATGTCCCACGCCCCTCGCCCCACGCCGCCGTCGACCTCGCCCTACCCGCTGTCGAACACCGTCAACCTCTCCAAATCCGCCATCGACCACGCCCCAGCCGCCTCCGACCTCGCCCAGCCCGCCATCGAGTTTTGAAATTTTTTGAAGAGAGAGAGAGAGGAGACGGGATGTGACTGAAAACCAGCCATCCTATCCCCTCTACTCATCTCCCAGCTCACCTTACCTATCAAACCCTCTCTTCCCTTTCCTCTCACACCCTCTCTTCCCTCTCTTCCCGGCTCCCCGCGAATGGGTATGAGATCGGCGCTCAAGCCTCCGCCGGCGGCTGCATAGAAGCTTTCCCGACGCCCGCGCCGGTGGATGGGTATGAGATCGACCTCACTCTTCCCGGCTCTATTTCAGTCAAGCTTTCGCCTGAACCCCGACGCCCGCGCCGGAGTTGGTTTTGCCGTGGAATCCTTTCACGGGGCCGTGAGGGGGAGAGAGGGAGAGAGGGAGAGAGAGAGGGGCAGGGGGCATCTTGCCAGCGAGGAAGTTGAAGGATCGAAGCTTTCTGATCCACTCTATCTTCCTCTTCCAAGAAACCCACCAAACACGACGGAAAAAATCCCATCTAATTTCTTCTCTGTTTTCGTGATTTTTTCCTTTGAAGAAAAAATTTTAGTCATTTTTCCTCACAAATTCTAATCTTTTCTTCTCCCCAGATCGTGGAGAAGTATATCCGGGAGGCCCGGGGCCTCATAGCGACGCAGGACCCCTCCGACGTAGCGGCGGCTCTCGGCTTTCTGGACGCCGCCTTAGCCCTGTCCCCGCGCCTGGAGGCGGCCCTCGAGCTCACAGCCCGGTCTTTGCTCCAAGATTACATACCAAGCTTCAAGCTGGCATCTTCCAATAGCGGCGAGGACGACTCCGTCACGTCCCTCTCCTCCTCCGCCACCTCCACCGCACCAAGTTGCTCCCCTCCGGCACCGAGCGCTCTGACTGTGAGGGGACGTTCCGATGCTTCTCCGTCATCGATCTCAAGCGCAAGGTCCTCGCTGGGCTCTGTAAAGGCTGCAAGCGTGAGGAGCAATGGAGGTAATTCCGCTGTTTTATTTTGCTAAACTATGTTAGCACTGAAGTGTGTGTTTATCACCATATAGCAGAACAGGTTAGATCTTTTCCTATTTTTTTGGATATCAGATCTTTTTGGTTGTTTCATAGCGGAGAAGAGTTTGACGTTAAGGTTATATTGTCAGATTATAAATTCCTTTTGGGAACTGGAATCTCACTGAGAAGTAAGTTTGTTTTATTTTGGATTAAGTTTAAACTTGGGTGGAGAGAATTAGAAGGCGGAGATGATAAACTAGAAGCCACTTCTTGGGAATATATTGTACTTTGAGGGTTAACTATTGGTGTTTATGATTATAGCAGTTAAGTCTACCCACTTTGTTATGAAGCCACATTGTTAAGAACTTTTATGCTAGAATTTTGTGCATTTGTAGTTTGCAGTAAGGCCATAGCAGCCTGCTTCGAGCAGTTCCTATACCCTATTAAGGGGTTCGGCATTCAAATGGGTTTAATTTTGGCAGATTTGATAACATAACATTCTGCAGGACTAAGTAAACAGCCGACCAGCATTCCAGCATGGAGCATAGTACAGGCTTGGCTCAAACTATTATATTTGAAGCTGCAGAACGAGATAATATCGGTGGATCTGCTTCTGGTGGGCAAAAATCCATATGTTGCACCCCTGATCTCGCTAAGCTTGAGGGCTGTAAACAAGGTGAAGTTATTAGTAGACAATCATCTGTTGATCTGAACTGGCCTGTGTTGATCTGAACTGGCCTGTGGATCCTAAAGAAATTTATATCTCAAAGACTTGGACATGTTTGCACTCATTCAGCACTGTTCAATTTAAAATTGTTGAATCAAAGGAACCAAAAGAGGAACTCATATCAACTGAATAACAGTAATATTTCTTTTTTCTTTTTTTCTTCTTTTTTGTTCTTTCTTAAAATATCATTTAAAATTGTTGGTCTGGGATGTTTTTCTTTATGCAGATCAATAGCGATAGGATTTGGATCATATCAACTGAAGCGCCGTGGATGTTTTTGAAACGTTGGTCAAAGGTGTACTCTAAGTTTTACTTCTCTTTTGTTCCCTGCCCTTTACTATTAATGATTCAGTTTGGTCATGTTTCGAAATAGAGCATGGTACTTAGATTTAGTTTGACAATTTCAGTATTGTATGTTTGTTACTGTAGCCCAAATGGGTTTGCTGGTGGATCAAGCTTCTATCAATAGTTGATTTTGTTGATTCACTTTCTAAAACTTAGTAGTAGCTTTCTTGCTGCCCTCAAGCAAGTATACTGATTTCTCAACATGCATCAATCACTCTTAAGTTAATATAATCCCCACACATGCCTCTCACAAAACACATGAAATGCTAGAATGCATTTGGGTGCTTGATGAAAATCACTATTCGATATTATGTGGGTGCTTGATTGAATAGCTTCCAAGGATCACTATTCAAGGTTACAGCTTTTCACCTAGAATATGGTAGTTGTGTAGTAGTAGTAGAGGAAAATTAATCTTGATCAGTTTAAAGAATCAGCGTCGGAGAGTGTTGCTTAAATAGAAAACAACAGAGAGACAAAGCATGAAAATAAAATTAAAAGCTTAAAGAGAAAGTTTTGTTTTGTTTAATTGCTATTAAAGTTTTGTTTATTTATGGATCTAAGGATGGCTGATGAAACTTTATTGAGATTTGGCATTTTTTTTATCTAAGTGATTAATCGAGATGTCATAACTTGAAGGCATCTCATTACAATAGGTGTTAATTCAAGTCTCCAGTGAAGTGAGATGTGTATTTTTGTTTTTTTTCACCCTTCTGATCAGAAGGCATTAGAAAAATGTCTCTCTTGCTCGAGGTGGCCGATCCCGTGCCGGAGAGAGTGGGATCGTGAGAATGTCGACGTGGTGCTTTTGTTCCATGAATTCAATCTGGAATCTGGTGCTTTTGTTTGTGGAATGTCGACATGTGTCCCTACCTTGCAATCTGGAAGTCCATGAATGCAACACAAAACACTTCCCCTGTGTTGTTCCATGAATCCATTTGCCTTCTTTGATCTGTTGATATGTTTTTGTTGATCGGATTTCATATTTTCTGTTTTAAATGTGGAGTTTTGATTGAATCTGAGCATTCCAGATCATGTTCTTTAACCAATATGTTTAAATCAGAATATAGCAATTGTGTTTGCAATGTTCTCTAATTCGCTTTCTTTCTTCTCTATTTCTTCTGGTGGCTTTAATAGTTTTTCCTTCTCTAATTGCAAAACCATTAATTTGTTCAAGCACATTTGTTTTTTGTGTTGTTGCTCATTTTTTTGCGAGGAATGTGTGTTTTAGATGGTTTTGATGCACTATGGACAAAATCTAAGGTGCTTTTGTTTGTCCAAATCTTGATTAAAGGGCTGCTGCACTTTTTAGAACATAAAACTCAATATAAAATGTGGCTAATCACTTTCTTTACGTGATTAAAGACCAGTTTTTTGGGCATGCAAAACTGCTTTTAATGCATTACCAACCATCCCAAATTGCTCCAGATTCTTTTAAAGTGGCTGCTACCCAACTTTGAAGTCAATAAAAACAGTCCTCTTTGATGTTTTTGGTGAATTTACTAGCCTAAATATTGTTTAGTGATTCCATCTTTGCTTGGGATCAAAGAGTATGCTGTTTTAGATGCGAAAACACCATTTATTTCATGAATAATCAGCTTGACTTGCTCCAGAAGTTAAGCAAAGTGTTGTAGTCCTTTTAATATACTAAAGAACAGCTTTCTTCTTCGAGTTATGATGAGTTTTCACCGTCTACTATAATAATTTTTTATCAGTTTTATGCACAGTATTGTATACTTTTTCAATCTTCAATAATTTGCTTCTTCAGATTCAGTCTCCACATCGATGAGCAACTGAGGCTGCTACCTATAATTTGTTTTTTCAGTCTTCAGTAATTTACTTTTTTATTCTTCAGTAATCTCCTTCAGATCCAGCCCCGATGCTTATGACAACTTTGCTGTGAGAGGGATAACCATGGTCAGCCTCTTGGCCCGTCTATACGGCAGCAATGTTGGCTTTAATCAATTGCCTGCAGGTATGCTGAAGACATTGACACTCTTTTCAGCTCAGTTTCTTTATTGCAATGCAATGCTAATGAATGATTGTTTTGTTTTTATTTGCATTTGTGATCCCTGCTCCTAGAGTAGTTCTAATGAAGAGGGAAATCCAAATGCCCTGATCCTAGAGTAATTAATGATTGTAAGCTTGATTCTTTCCTACGTTAATAGAGATTGTGTGTTGTTGGCAAGCACGATTTCAGATTGGAAGGGACTGCTCTTATCCTTTTGTAAATGATTTGATACTCATTACAATTTGTTGTTTGTGATGAACATACTATATCATTTCGCCAAGCTTTTTTGTAGATAGTGATTCATTTGTAGGAGTCTATTAAGTGTTTGAGAAAGAAATGTTTGATTCCATCACATCACATAACTAAAAACCATGCTAGGGGCACGGGCCATCTGTGGGGATGTTTTTACTTCTCCTCCTGTTGATTCCATTTTGGCGATATGGTCGTTGTTGGTGCAAATTACTCCTTTTCTTATGTTTAGAATTTGACTTAACATTTTGGAATTACGTAGGGCATTCGAGCTATGACTGGTTCTAAAGGGTGCCTTCTAATAGTCAAGGTAATATTAATTCTAATTTTACTGCATTCACTATCGAATATTTTGATGTGTAAGAAAATTGTTTTCTTACTTCTTTTTGGATGTCCTCTTTCATGTCTACTTAATTGATCAGATCAATGTCAGAAAATTGATTGCACATGTATCACTTAATTGTCATATCGTTTTTCTCATGAATTTCTTCTTTGCACTTTCTCAGAACTATACATGAGATCGGCTTAACTTCGGTTTGGCAGCAGAGCAATCAAAATCTGAAGGTTATAATGTAGAGGCACAACATTCAGGTTTAATGAACTTCTGGCATGGAGTTGAATTTTTTTGGAGAGCAACCTTATGTATCTTCATGCGAGTTAGATATGTGATAAGTGAATTACGTACTCTGCGTTTCCTATTATGTTCTTTAGGATTTACTGATATGTCAAGGGAAGACATATTGGATTACAGGATACTCTTAGAAGAAGAAGGGCTTAAGGAGGAAAACGACAACGTAGGCAGCGAGGAAGACATGAGGAATCCGCTGAGCCATAGTGGCGATGTTGGCGGGGCTGGTCGTAGCACTGGTCGGCGTGGCTTTGTGCCACTAAAATGTATTTAGCATTATTGTCCTCTTCTTTCCCATCTGTTTTTATTTAATGTGTATGGATAAAATACAGGGAATTTGGAACTTAGCAATAGCTTATTCAGGTTTGTGATCATTCACCATTGCTTCTTCAGATTCAAACTGTAGATGGGGTTTTATATTGAACTCTTCTAACTCCTATCAATACGTAGTCTTTTTTTTGCTCCTACGAGACAAATACAGGATGCCAATCTTATTGGATCTGAATTTAGATTGTTCTAGACCAACGAATAGATCAAACTTGAGAACAGTTAGATTAGCATATACCCTAAAACAATTGTTTTAATTAAATTCTTGGTTGGCATTGTTGGTTGTTTTGCAAAATTTCTTACAAATTTGATAAGAAAATACTGTAAAACTATAATAACTGTGACATCGCATAAAAAAACTCAAAATTCATGCCAAATATGATGTGGCATCGCATTGAATATTTGGTTGCATATGGTGCGAAGCACAAGCACTCATAACGGATGTCGCTTACTTTGGAAAGGAGCAATCAAAGGTGAGCGAAGCACAAGCACTCATAACGGAAAAGAACAACCAAAGGTGAGCTGCAACTGGGGCTAGAATTGGCAGAGCAACCAAAACTCCAAACTCCAAACCTACGGTGTTTGTATGTATCTTCCGGCCTTTAAATTACTATGGGGGTGGTGAGGAGTGGTGCTATTCTAACCATCATATGTGGTTTATTAATGTTATGATGAATTGGATAGAAATGGCTGAGGTGAAACAAGGGTTTGTTGTTCACCCGTCTACCAATGATCTCTTTGAATACAAATTGTAGTGAGATATTTACGTCAAATATATTAGTCTTATTAATAGGAAGGGGTATAGGGATGTGTGAGTGAGAGAACCGTGCCCATCCGTGACGTAGGCACGGGCATTCTCTAGTATATATATACTAGGTGATGGGTCCGTGCCACCTGGCACAGCTAACTGCCCGCCCCTACTATCTCTATTATAACTTACGCTACATCATCCACTATCCTTTTTTTTGTTTATTTAATTATAATTTTATACCACGTGTATGCCATGTGTGTATAAGTTTATGACTAAGATGACGAGTCATAAAAGTAACTACCTTGGATCTTATAAGATAGATAAGTATGTATATTTAAAACTAATCTCCTGGCTTATGATTATAAAGATGTATATTTAAAACTAACCTAGGAAAGATGATAAAAATATACAAAGTTAACTTAGGAAAATATACATGTAAACAAACTAATAGAAGGGAAACGGTTGTAACCGTTATTGCTCCTTATAAGGTTGATATATATACTAGGTGGGATTCGGGGGTGGTGCAATAGGTGTGGTATTGCACTGATGTGCAATAGTTAATCCCCACCGTCCTTATCCATCAGCTTAACAGGGACGGTAGGGATAGAATCCGGATGGCTGAGGTTTTTAAATGAATCGGATCCGCAACCCACGGATCCGATTTTGACTTTTAAAACCCTCGATGGGCTTCTCTCCCCATCTTGAGATGATGCTCTCTGGCTCTCTCTCGCGCTCTCTCTCTCTCTCTCGCCTCTTGATCACCGCCGGAGAGAGGTCCATGAAAGGGTAGTCGGCGCCGCCTCCTCCACCGCCCAAGCACCCGCGGCCTCCCCCTCTTCCTCCACCGCCCAAGCACCCGTGACCTCCCCCTCTTCCTCCACCGACTCCACCTCGGCACCCCCAACTTCACCCCCCTCCAAATCCACCATCACTGCCCCCTCCACGCCTCCCCACCCCCCTTGTGATCTGCTCTACACCGCTTGTCATGGCTTGCTACCTCCTTCCGCTGCCCTGGCTTCCACTCCTCGTGCGTCCGCCGTTCCCGCCCCTGTTAAGGCCCCCTCGACCGTGCAACCGGCCAAGGCGCCGGCTACCGCGCCACCAACGCCCGTACAGGTGAGCTTGCCCCCGACCTCCGTACCCACATTGTCTCCCACTGAGCTGACCCCGGTCTCTTCCCCGCCCACGGCTCCCCTCCTGCCGGCGCGGGTCGCTTCGCCACCCACGCCCAGTGAAGGCATCAACGCGCGTGGATAAGTTTTCAAAGAGCGATTTGATTGTTTCGCTTCCTATTCTGTCTGCCAACTTTGCCAAGCTTGGGTAGCAGGTATGGCTGCGTTTTTTTTGTTTGGATGGGTATTTGGTGGTTGTGGTTTTGTTGTTGGTGATTCGATTATGGCGCTGGGGTGTTCAGAGCTGATGTACCAAATGTGAAAAGAGGCATTTGTAATTTGTTTGCCAACGATGAAGCATCCGAATTCACTCTATCTGAATTCACTCTCTTGTCACATGCATGTTCTGTTAAGTTTCTAATTGAGTGTTTCTATACTAAGTCTTTTTATTGGTGTTGTATTTTGACCATTTGGTTGATAAATTTGCATTTATGTGTTTCAGCTTCACTCAGAGATGTGCCAACATGTGTCTATCTAATGTGATTCTAATCAAAAGTGATTCAGCTTCACTCTGAGATGTGCCAATATTGAAGAAAAGGCTGAATTCAACCTTGAAATAGGGGAGCTGGCTTTGAGTATAAAGACTGTCATTGCTCAACTGGATTGTTTTGGCAAGACTTTTGTTAAGATCTGAAGAGTTTTTCTTGTTTTATTTATCATGTACTTGAGTATAAAGACTTTTGTCATTGCTCAACTGGAATGTTCAAATTTGTAATGTAGTAGAACTAGTGAAGATCTCAAGGCTTTTGTGAAGATCTCAATTCAATGTTGCTAATCGTTGAAATGGATTGTATTTTGTACAAAAATTGTGAATGAAATGGATTGTATTTTGAATGTATCAACTGCTATTGTCACTGTTGCTGTTCAACTTATATTGTGGGTTGTATTGTGAATGACATGAATTGGATTGGATTGTATTGTGAATGTGAATCAGATTTCACCGAGTACAAGAATTTTGTAATGAAATGTGTCACACTTCACATTCAAAACTTGTTTTACCAGACAATTCACATTGGAGGAAAAAGTTGATTGTATTCAAATTTGAGATAAAAGGTGATTGTATTACAGGACATCACTAGCTCAGCTCATGAATGACAAAAGATACTGCTGAGCTTTCACAGGACATAAAAGCTTATTGTATTACAAATATTTAAGGACACTTACAACTCAACTCAACTCAACACTAATCTACTACTGAGCTTCAACAAGGAAATCTTTAATTTTAGTCTTCGTTCAATGCAGGTTCTGTTCTACAAAACCTGATTTTAAGGACTGCAAAATTGCATCTAAGCAGCATGAGCCTTGGAAGCACCACCTGAACCAAGTAAAAAGCTAGAAATTTGTCAAATTACAAAGAGTCAGATATTTTCTTCATACAAAACCTGATTTTAAGGACTGTAAAATTGCATCTGAGCAGCATGAGCTTTTGTAGCACCACCTGGACCAAGTAAAAAGTTAGAAATTTGTCAAATTACAAAGAGTCAGATATTTTCTTCATACAAAACCTTATTTTAGGATTTCCTCAAAATGCTAAGTAGTATACTATATAGGAAAATCTAATTCAGTTACTAATACACTTCTAATATTCTCATTGACTTTCTTCACTCCCTCCAAGGAAGATAAAACACTAAGAGAAGACCACTGAGTTGTACAACCAGATCGAAAGATTACTCTTTTCCCATCAAGTATCTTTGTTTGTAAACCTAAAGAATCAGCTAAAAATTTTGGTTTCTCATATATTTGCTCAGCTTAAAAGGCAATGTAACAATGGGAATATTAGAAGTGTATTAGTAACATCAGATATTTGCTCAAAATGCTGCAATATATATGAAGTGAAGGTAAATAAGAAGTATACTATATAGGAAAGCACATACAAACCAAGTATATACACAGGAAAGCAACGTGAAACTCACTATATAGTCATATGAAATGACCAAAGGGGGATGGTGGGTAGGTGCAGGAGAGGGAGAGAGATGAGGGTTCCTCTCCAGATTGACTGTTGAGATCCACAATTGGTTGCTACAAAATAATTAGAGCAAATTGAGATAATAGTTAAATATATTCGAAACATTTTAGATTAGATCATCCATTTCATTTTTTCTTAGCTTTACCTGTCTAATATGCATATTATTTGAAGCTTGAGAAGATAAAAAAAATGTAGAGCCAATAGATGGTCCCTGTAAGAAGATGTTATATACTGTTAACAAAACCAAAGTATAATGCAATTATGAGAACTTATAACTATTTTATTCACCAAAAGAAGCAGAAAAAATAAATATATACCGGCAACAAATGCTTTTCGAATGTGTCACTTGGTGCCAAATGAGACCTTGAAGTATCTTCCTATAAATTTGAAAACACGAAGATGTTTAATACACGAATTAACACTTCACATATTAATCTAGCAAACTACAAGATATACATGAATTTAAACGGTACTCACTACCTTTCGATTTGAAGTTTTCCTTTTCTTTCTTAATTTCTTCTCGACCCAAGACTTCATCCTTTTTGCACCCTTCTGACTTTCTTTTTTTTTAAGCCCTTTGATTTTTACAAGATTCTCAATAGGCGGTTTATGAGCTAAACTATCATCTCTAGTAGGCAGAACTTGATGATCATCAGTAGCAACCATATTATTCATTACAATATCATCAACTTGCCTATTGCCTTGCGTTAGCAAGTCCTCTATTAAAGCACATGATTCCTTAGACCCTGCAGCTCGATAGAACAATCTTAAAAATTGGGAAGATACTCTTCTAACCCAGTGATTAGCATCTTCTTCCATACTTGGCCTCTCTTTGTTGAAGACATGTTCGCTCTTCGCTTCCCTTGTCCATCTATTCAAGATATACCTTTATGGAATTGTCATTATGTCAAGATAGTTGATGACTTTTAGAGCATGACAACAAAGGATGTCGAAAGTTTCAAACTTTTTGCAACTACATGAGATTAGCTCATCTATAGGGTGGCAGAGTACTTTAAACTCTATATGCAAGTCATGAAAAAGTGCAACAGTATACTCATGTGGAATTTGGTCCTCCTTTTTCACCTTTATCTTTGCCCCCGAGGCAAGATCATATTCATCATGAAACAACTTGAAAATTGGAGGTGTATACCTCTGTGATGCTTGTTGTAGTAGAGGGGAATGACTCAATCTCAATAAAGGCACTTTTTGCCTAGCATAAAATTCTGCCTCCAACTCTTTATGCCGCTTTTGCTCAACCACCCTTTCAAAATGATGAAAAAACTCTTGTATATTCAAATCACACTTCAAGTATGCCTTCAAATCACTGTTTAAACATTCACTAAGCTGAGTACTTTGTATACCTAAAGTACATGGTTTCTGCATATAACACTTGGCCCATTTAGTCTTCAATTTGTATATGCCATTCAACCAACTGTTGTCTTCTAAATTATATGCTTGAATCATCTCTTTCCATGCCTTTTCAAACTCACTTTCATCTGTATATTGAAACATACAAGCTTTAAAGTGGCGTAGAAAACCGGAACCATCTTTCATGTGATTCCCATGATGTTTAATACCATTTTGCATTATGTGTCAAGTGCACAATCCATGACAAGTTTCTGGCATCACCTCAGCTAACGCCTTCGCCATGGCCGCATCTTGATCTGTAAAGATCGTCTGAAACTTCTTGCCATTATGTGCCTTTATAAAAGTTTCAAAAAGCACTTGAAATATTCTGCCGTCTCATCATAAAAGAGTGCAGCTCCGAAAATAACCATCTTCCTATGATGATTAAAGCCGGTAAATACACCCAAGGGCCTTAGATCCTTATTAGTACCAAACGTAGTATCAAAAGTTACTACATCACCAAAAGAAATGTAATCAATAATCATTCTTGCATCGGCCCAAAAGATATTTGTAATTAGTTCCTCGCTATCCAACTGTATAGCATAATGAAACGACGGATTTTTTGTTTCTTGCTCTTGAAAATACTTGAGGATACATCCGGCCTCTCCATATACTAGATTTCTTTGTCTTCTTTGATCGAAGATATGTCTTTTGATCTTCCATGGTGTACCCTAGATTAGCTCTTCCTCCGGCTTCTCTACTCATCAACTCATGCGTTGCCTTAGGTGTAATTCCTGAATCACATGCCATCTTAATAGCGATAGCTTGAACTTAAGACAAGTTCCTATGTGATCTAAGCATATGAGTAGTTTTCGAAGGCTCGAGGGCATGATTATGGTCCTCCACAAAACCCTTTATAAAGTATTTCCCACTCTCTCGTATGAGAGAAAGAGTCATGCGTACTTCACAGTCTGTCCTTGTTCCCCATTGAGTGCGAGTGTTTCCTGTGACTCTTTCATCTCGATGACCTTCTTTAGCACATACAAACCCAGCCGATGTCACTAATCTATCTTTCTTGCTTATATTTGCATAATGCTTTCTAACACCAAACCCAACTTGCCTTCCATATTTTTTCCAAAAACTCCATGCCTCCTCTAATGTGTTGAATATCATACAGATTTGGGGTTTGCCATCTATGCCATCATCCATATGCTTCATATCAAAATTAAAAGAAAACAAATTAGAATAAAGGCAAAATTAAAAACCAGGACTAATGGCTCAAGCATTCATGCTATTAATTTTAATTACTTTGATGAGATTATAACATGAGCAACAATACTCTGTCGAACATATGCAATTCATATTGTTTGCACAGTTAGAAAAATGTTGCCCAGTTAGAATATTGTTTGCAGCAACACAACTAAACTAATCTCTTCTCAACAAATAAAAGACATCATTCAAGTAATCTCTCCAATATCGATGCTTGTTGATTGCAGTGTTGTCCTATATTGTCTTATTGAATCCCTCAATGTTATTGTCTAACTCTAGTTATACACGATCATCGATTAGGATGAAACCCTCGTACTTGGAATAATAAACATGATATAAATTCACATTAAATAAGCCTAAAGAAGATAGTAGTATTACTTACAGGGGAGGGATTCTTGGTGTTGGAGGAGCTCTGAAGCTGGTGAGCAGGCAACGAGGAAGCCACTGTGGAGTGAGGCATTGGCGTGAAAATTCCAGCGTCGACAACTGGTGGGAGGGCCGGCTCCATCATGGTAGGGGACGATTGCATCATGTTTCCGGCGTCGGAGTATCTATCCGGTCCATCCGGGCACTGAGAATCCATCTCGGCACCTTGAGAAATCAAACTCCATATCAGCGCCGGAGATGATGAGATAGAGCCAGGGAGCTGCCGATGATCACCTTAGCGATGGCATTTTTCATTTGGCGCGAAAAATTCCATTAACACTGTCGGAGATGATGAGAGAGAGCCAGAGAGCCAGAGATCAGAGCATCATCTCGAGATGGGGAGAGAAGCCCATCGAGGGTTTTAAAAGTCAAAATCGGATCCGCAACGGATCCGATTCATTTAAAAACCTCAGCAATCCGGATTCCATCCCCACCGTCCCTGTTAAGCTGATGGATAAGGACGGTGGGGATTAACTATTGTACATCAGTGCAATACCCCACCTATGGCACCACCCCCGAATCCCCTTCAATTCTCTACCATGCTTCTTTGTATATCTCTGGTGATTTGCACGCTATCTATGGCCCTTTTCTATTTAAGTCTTCATTCACTTTTTGTCTCTTTCACTGAACTACATCGCTAGTGACTCCAATTGTCTTCTACTAGCCGATGTGCACCACAATTTTACTCATTCATGAACCTTTTTTCATTAATTTCAGATGTTGTCACATATTTTAAGTTGCTTTCTTTGGATGTTCTCAATTTATTGATACATTGAATATTAAAGTTATGAATTTGCGATTAAGGATGAAATTTTATGTTGGAGAATCAACATTAATATACATGTGGCAAGTATAAGAGCTCATTAAGTACATAAAATCTATGGCTTCTAGATGCTTATGCTCTCTTTTCTTAATCCTTTTCTATAGAGCACTTGAGATGATGTTCGATTGTTTAATATGCGGGAACTGGTGTGGACATCTTAAAAGACTTGTTTTAGAATATTGTTACTATGGAAATTCAAATGTACATTTTTAGGTAAACATGCTATCTACTTTTGTAAGCTAATATTATCTATGTATGAGAACATGCATGACTTAAATACGTTTGTGTTATGTATGAATTTATCAAACTTAAATCTTATGAATTTTCTGATTAGCTTATGGGGAACGTAATGTGTTATATATATAAAAAATCAAATACTAGATTAAATTGTCAAATAACAAATATTAGGTTAAGTGACAAAATGGGTTGTGAATAAAATAAAGTTCGGGGACAATAAAGTTTTTTTTTTTTTTTGATGAGATGTGACAATAAAGTTGTCTCCAGTTAAGATCCTTGGGCTCTGTGACAACTTTAAGAGGAATTTGTTGTCATCAATAATATTTATATTGACAGGCAAGGATCTTAATATTTGTCACTAAGAATGCATTTAATGACGACCCGTTTAATTGTCACTACAAGAGATTCCAGTAGTCATTTTTAAATTGTCACTAAAGATCTTTTGTGACGAGTGTATTACTATCAGTGACAACATATGTTGTCATTAAAAAGTGACAATATATGTTCTCATTAAAAGCCTATTTTCTTGTAGTGATGGTGCACGAGTAAGGGCATCCGCATCAGCTTCCCTATCCTTTCACTCTAAAATATTTCAATATATATTACTTTTCTATTTTACAGCTTCCCTATTTACAACTCATTGCATCAGCTTCCCTAAACCATTCCCTACAACAATAAAATACTCATTCTCCCATCTTCTTTTCTTATTATATTCTTCATTTATTATTTGACAGTCATATAATTATAATAATTAAATATTATATCATGTCATTAATCATTGAGATATATTTATATTAAAATATGTTATAAATTAAATAATTAGGTTTTTATGTCAATAGTTATATTACTTAAATGCTTGAAATCCATCAGTCAAATTTCTAACGGTCATATTTTAGAGGAGATATTTCACAAATAATACACTAATGGTTGTGTTCCAACGGCTAAATTTCCAACGGCTATATTTTCAACGGTCGTATTCCAACGACTATATTTCATTGTCAATGTAAGTAGAACAATGTATCTTTCATTCTCATCTCTATTCATAATTTTAACTCTCTTGTCTTCCATATCAAATTGAGTTCTCCACCATCTACTCTTCTTTATGGATTTCTTTTGAAAACACCAAAAGGAAATCTGCGACGACACATCCTTTGATGAAGAGCTAGAAGAACTTCTAGTGTTGAAATGTGCAAAGGAAAAAATGGAGTGTAGCGCAGGATCAACTTCACGTGGTGGTCCCAATAAACGACGTGTAAGTATTGATCGCAATTGACTGCAAGGACATGAAATTTTATTTAGAGTTTATTTTGCGGACCAGTGTACCCAGCTGAAATGTTCCGTAGGAGATTTCACATGCGTCGTGATGTGTTCATTCACATTCAAATTGCTGTCGAAGCTCGTGAACTCTATTTTCAGCAGAGAATAAATGCTGCCGGAAAGCTTGGATTATCTTCTCTACAGAAGATAACTGCAGCATTGAGAATGCTTGCTTACGGGCTAGCCGCAAGTTTTATGGATGAATATGTCAGAATTGGAGAAAGCACCGCTATAAAAAGTCTGGAAAAATTCGTGAAAGCTGTAGTTTCTACATTTGGTGACGAGTACTTGAGGTCACCAAACAGTGAGGATATTGATAGGATGCTTGCACTCGACGAACGGCGTGGTTTTCCTGGAATGCTGGGGAGTATCGATTGCATGCATTGGAAATGGAAGAATTGTCCGAGTGCTTGGAAAGGTATGTTTTCTGATCACATTCATGAACCAACCATCATTTTAGAAGCTGTTGCATCACAGAATCTTTGGATTTGGCATGCATTTTTTGGGCTACCTGGGTCTCACAATGACGTCAATGTGTTAGAGCGATCATCTGTGTTTTCTGAACTTACTCAAGGACGAGCTTCTACAGTGAACTATTCTACTAATGGCCATAATTACACAATGGGTTATTATTTGGTTGATGGCATTGATCCTCAATGGGCTACATTCGTGAAAACAATCGATCCCTCTACCACAAAACAATAAAGCCAAACATTTTGCAATGTGTCAAGAGTCGGCAAGAAAGGATGTTGAGCGTGCATTTGGAGTGCTCCATGCAACGATTCACAATCTTACGCGGTCTTGCACGGTTTTTCAAGCGTGAAACACTTAAAGATATTATGATGGCATGTATTATCATGCATGATATGATCGTGGAAGATGAACGACATATGTATCTTCAACCAAATATTACCGGATATGAGCAAATCAGTGAAGATCCACCCATGACTATTTCGCATGATCATACCCCCGAGCTTACAAAGTTCATTCGGCGACACCATGATATTAGAAACAGAGAGGTGCATTCTCAACTTCAAAGCGATCTCGTCGAGCATCTGTGGAACATGCACAGTCAGGCGCAACTTTAATATCGAGCTATATATGTTTGTGTTATGTTTGCTTTAAAGTTTGTCGCAATTATTGTAATTCAATTCAAAATGTAACTGCTATTATGTATTAAGTCAATGTTGTAAGAATATAGCTGCTATTTTGTAATTTTCTAAAGAGTAGAAGTTGTCCCTTTTCTCAATATCTACTTTCCTCAATATTCTATCAATAGTTCTACTCACAAATGAGCTTGTGATATTGATTCTCAAAATTACACAAGACAAGCAACAAACAACCTAAATAAGCTAGTGACATTGATTCTCGAAATTACATATGACTATTGGCTAAGATTTCTGCTCATAAAAATTACGTATCCATCCTCTTAGCTAAGATTTGTGCTTGAAGTGAGGCAAAATACTTTCTTTGCACATCATTCAAGGTGTTCAAATATATCATCATGATTTGCATCTCTTTCTCCCTCTGTTGTATTGCAAGTTGATCTCGTTGTATATCAATTTTGGCCTTTGGAGCTTGAGCCTTCTCTCTCTCCGCCAAAGCCGTCTGCCATTGAACATCAAGCTTTTCATTCTCCACGGCCAAGTGTTGTAGGCATTGTTTTTCAAATTGCGCCATTCTATTTTCATCTCTAAGCTTCTTATCTTCCACCCACTTACAGTAGATCTCATCGAATCCGGATGAGTTATTGTTTTTACCTCCACCCTTTTTTTGTCTCTCCTTCGCGGCCTTTTGACCAATGGCCTTTCCAAGTCAACAAATCATGATACGGATGTGTCATCTTCATCCAAGTTTATCCCATCTTGTGTGGATTGAGTGCATGATCCGGATTGCTTTCTTTTAGAAGTTTGACCAACTTGAGCAATCCATTTTGGTTGATGCTTTAGTTTGTTCCAACAATTCTCGAATTGAAAGCTGCTGTTTTGAATACTCAAATACATCTTTTTAGCCTCTTCAATCTACAAAGAACCAACAAATATAAGATATCTCTATATCAAGATAAGATATAACTCTGTTTCAAGACAAGATATCTTATAGTGAACTTACTATAAATGACTCATAGTTACCTTATCTTGTTCATTGCAACCAGATGGTCGTGACGCCTCAATTTGAGCTAAAAATCCCATGAACTTGTTCACCGCAAGTTGAATGCTCGACCAACGATTGCTTAGAGACTTTTTAAAACGGTCATCGTAATAGTTCTTAACTCTCTTCCAAAATGTAGCCGCCTTTTGATCGGTCCTATGAATAGCATCCAAGCTCGTATTTAACCATGCGGAGACAAGTATAACATCTTCTTCTGTTGAGAAGTTCCCACCGTGTGCGATTTTCTTCCCTTTGTTTGTCCCATCCATTTGGGTTGGAGAGTTCAATTCAACATGTGAATCTTGTTGGTAAGATTGAACTCCATCTTCAAATAGAGAATTGTAGAAATCTTGACTTCTTTGTGAGTCCATAAGCTATCAACAATAGTTATAGGAATACATGAATTAGAAACAAGCAAATAGGAACAGAATTAGAAACATAATTAACACCAATGATAAAGCAATTCTGATAACTGAAATGAAATTTCAATAACAATGGCTGCTTTACGCTAACTGTGAAATCATTGTGCCATATGCATAGATCCCAATGAATGGGTCAGATATAACTCTGTTTTACTCACCAATGATAAAGCAATTTTGAAATAAGCATGTAATTAGCAAAATTGTTACAATTCGAAATAAGCAATTCTGAAATTGTATACACAGACATATTCTACATACTACGTGTTACAATTCGAATGTGAGTACGTCTAATTTGCAAAAAGAAAATGTAATGTGAAACAATCTTCTTGTATATCAAACAATCACAAGCTTGTAAAGAAATATACAGGCATGCAAAAGTATGTCATTCATTAACAAACTGACTTCTTTCCTACTCTAAACTACCTCTGACTACATCAGCTCCCACAGGTGAAGGACAAACTATAGCAAAAACAACCAAACCGCCCAGAACCACGAGTAACATACAACCCGAGGCATAAATATATAGCCCGAATAATACATGCCAAGGAAGCAAGGAAGCTCTGCTGTTTCTTGAGCCACCAGGATACCAGAATGTTGCAAATCCGGTTCCCAACTGTTCAAAACCAATTATATGCAATACCAATGTATAAAATCGATATGCAATACTAGCAAACATTGAACCCATTTAATAGAAAACATTCAGGAAATCTGAAACTGTGATTGAATGCCAATATCAATAGCATTAAAATTTAAAACTGTGGTAAAAATTCCAAGTTTGAGTATCAATAGCATTAAAATTAGTCCCAAAAAAAAAACCCTTTTGCATCTTGGATCATCAAATCAAATGTGTCGATCAGTATTAAATCCTGGCAGAGGAGCGTACCTATGGTGAAATCAAGGACGAGATAAATGGAGAAGAGGAGAGTGGTAAAAGGGTTTGCTTGGGCGAGGGGATGACGCCAATAGTTGTTCGTCGCCGGTGGAGCTCTATCCCTTCGTCGAGGAGGAAGAAATCATGGTTTGCCGCTGGTGGGGGTCGATCCCTTCGCCGAGGAGGAAGGGATCGTGGTTCACCGCCGGTGGAGCTCACGGCTCGTCGAGAAGGAAGGGCTTGTGGTTCGCCGCCGGTAGGATCAACGGTGAACTCACTTGGTGATAGAAGAGAGATGGCTGGTGACTGGTGAGAAGAGAACATAGAAGAGAGATAGTTGGTGAGGAGTTTTTTTTGCCTTTATTAAATGACCATGAGTTATTATATGGCTATTGTTTGTTGATAGGGTGGTGAACAGTGCTCCCCCACATGTAGGGGAGCACTATAGATCTTCCCTATTATAGGGAAAAACAAGGGTGGCTGGTGCAACTTGGATTTGAGGCATTTCCCTATATTTGCCTTCCTATTATAGGGAAGGGGAGCATTTGAGGCATCTGATGCGGATGCCCTGACATGGCATTTGTGATACGGTGGAATTCGATACTCGTGGAGTGACTAAGAGCAGTTTTAAGATATTTGTCCATTCTAACTTTGGTTAAAAGAAAAATAAAAAATTACCATGGTAATTGGAGTTGGAAATTTTATTTGGAAGTTTCTATTTGAGAGTCAAAGAATTCTATAATGTTACAGTTTATATGTTCCAGATGGACCAATAGTAAAAGAAACTGTGAAGCTGACATGTGGATGCTTATAAAGAGATTTTATTTCAAATCGGATCTAGCAAGAGTTTTGAGTTGTTTCACTAAATAAAGAAGCTAAACGAGTCGATCTGTAAACGAGTATAAATAAGCTCATTTCACTTGGTTGGCTTTTGTTTTGTTGGCTTTTGTTTGGTTGACCTGAGCTTGTCTACTGATTGGCTCCTTTATGAGCTCCATTTTTTTTTTGCAGGATTTGTGTCCAATCAAAATTAATTTATAGCCAAAATATATAAATTAGTTAGCAAATGGGATTCAAAATATTTATAGCCAAAATATATAAAGAAAGTACTGTAAAAATTAATCGAGGCGAATAAGCAAGCAATATCTAATAACTATGTTCTGCTCAATTATTTTCGAGATTTACAACTTCAACAAGATGACCTGTTTAATCTTCACAGAAGCGTCTGCAAAGACATCTCTTCTTAGCAAACAAACACTTCCTAAGAGAAATCAGCAAATATTGCCTCCTAAAACTGGATTAGGAAATAAATCCGGTGTTCTCTGTGCTGGATCGAGAACTGCAATAGGAAATGAAGCGTCAAAATTTTCTGGAAATGTGACTACTCATGTACGTACCAACCAAATCATGTAAAACTCCAAACCAGTTTAATAACCTCGAATTTTTTGCCATATGATACCCCTAAGGTTTCGTTTTGGCAATCTGATATCCATGTGATGTTTTTTTGCAGTATGATACCCACTGAGCAGTAAATTTCCGGTGCTACCCTCGCCAATCCCCCGGCCGAGCATACATACATGCCATGCCACATGACGTGGCATGGTACGGCTAATTAAATATCATATATGTTGATTCGAAACCCCAGGTAGCATTAAATACCGCCACGTGGCACGAAACGGTTGGCCACGCATACGGCGCTGTCAGCCCGTGAGAAGTCCGGCCGTCCTCCCAGCATTAATTGCGTCGTTAACTACGCGCACAACTTCGCGCGCGTAGTTAACAAACACGCATAAAACCCACTAGCAGCTAGGGCATGCATGTAGCTACAGTACTATACACGCGTAGAAAGTCACACAACTACTCATACAAAGAGAAAAAAAACTCACACAACTTCATCAGCAGCAACACATGCACTCCTCTTGTGTTCAAAAAAAAATCCTAATCCAACGGAACCGAGCACGAGCACGAATCTCAAAGATATCCGGGCTCTCCCTCGCCGTGGCCCCGCGCACTAACTCTTCCTCGGCGGCGTCGCCGCCACCGATGGGCCAGTCGGTGGTGGGGAACGTGATGGAGGTGGTAGGGACGTAAGCTCACCATCACATCTACACTGGCTAAGATGAACGTTGCTCGCTATGATTTTGCCTGCGCAGAAGTGGGTGGTGCAATATATGCTGTGGGTGGCTTTGGATCCAATGGAGATAGCTTATCAAGTGATGAGGTTTAGGACCCAGTAAAGAATAAGTGGGTTCTAATTGAGAGCCTTCGTCACCCTAGGTGGGGCTGTTTTGGCTGCAGCTTCAAGGGCAAGCTCTACATCATGGGAGGATGATTGACCTTAGTATTGGCAATTCCAGGTTTGTGGATGTGTACGAGCCAGAGTGGTAGTCTTGGAATGAGATAAAAAATGGGTGTGTCATGGTCACTTCACATGCTGTGCTTGGCAATAAGTTATTCTGTATGGAGTGGAAAAACCAGAGAAAGCTTGTAATCTTCAATTCAGAGGATCATTCGTGGCAGAATGTTGCGGTGCCACTGACTGGCAGCTCGGCCATTGGCTTTCGCTTTGGAATACTCGATGGCAAGCTCTTGCTTTTCTCTCTGGAGGAGGATGCTGGTTACCGGACTCTGCTGTTTGATCCAGAGGCTCATGCAGGCTCCGAATGGAGGTCCTTGTCAGTCAAGCCCTCTGGTTCATGCTCTTGCTTTTCTCTCTGGAATGGTAGGGACGTAAGCTCGCCATCACGTCCACCCCCATCACGTTCCCCACCACCGACTGGCCCATCGGTGGCGGCGACGCCGCCGAGGAAGAGTCAGTGCGCGGGGCCACGGCGAGGGAGAGCCCGGATATCTTTGAGATTCGTGCTCGTGCTCAGTTCCGTTGGATTAGGATTTTTTTTTTTAATGCGAGAGGAGTGCATGCGTTGCTGCTGATGAAGTTGTGTGAGTTTTTTTTCTCTTTGTATGAGTAGTTGTGTGACTTTCTACGCGTGTATAGTACTGTAGCTGCATGCATGCCCTAGCTGCTAGTGGGTTTTATGCGTGTTTGTTAACTACGCGCGCGAAGTTCTGCGCGTAGTTAACGACACAATTAATGCTGGGAGGACGGCCGGACTTCTCACGGGCTGACAGCGCCGTATGCGTGGCCAACCGTTTCGTGCCACGTGGCGGTATTTAATTCTACCTGGGGTTTCGAATCAACAGATATGATATTTAATTAGCCGTACCATGCCACGTCATGTGGCATGGCATATATGTATGCTCGGCCGGGGGATTGGCGAGGGCAGCATCGGAAATTTTCTGCTCAGTGGGTATCATACTGCAAAAAAACATCACATGGGTATTAGATTGCCAAAACGAAACCTTAGTGGTATCATATGGCAAAAAATTCTAATAACCTCTACTCTTATTCCTCTCGGCCCTTGCCGTTTGGTTCGGGGTTAAGAGGAATAGGACTAAGAGGGTTAAGGGTAAAAACGTGGGGATGAGAAATGGGGGTAAACTTAATCCATTTTTGACGTTTGGCTTAGAAACATGGGTAAGTTAGTGGGTTCAGCTTGAGATAAGGATAAAAATTATAAAGTGTATAAAATATATAATATTATAATAATGGGTAACTTAGTATGTTAAGATTATAATATTTAAATTAATTATTAAGTTAATTAAAATATTTGTATGTAAAGTGTATAAAATATATAATATTGCATCAATGCATCCCCATGCGGACCCACTTATATTAATATAATAATAATATTTTAATATTATATTATTAAAATAATATAAAATAATTTTTGTACACATCAATGCATCCCATACAGACCCACTTATATTAATATAATAATAATATTTTAATATTTATTATTAAAATAATATAAAATAAAATATTTTTTGTATGATGTAGACCAATCATGATATGACATGTGGCATGTGGACCCACTTATATTAATATTTTCTTATAATAACATATGAATAATATTATTTAATACAATACGCATGTTAAAAAAAATATTATGTGTGCGCAAAAGTTTTTATACGCTCATAAAAACGCATACAAAAATGTTTATGGGCTCACAAAAATATTTGCACGTAGAAAAACAAACACGCACAAAAAATGTTACTACGCACGTAAACATTTTTAGACAATCATAAAAATATTTGGATGTATTTTTAGAAGCGCATAAAAAAGTCTAAGGGTGTAAAAAAAATTTCCTATGCGTAGTGTATTAAATAATATCAATAACATATTATTATAATAAAATATTAATATATGTGGGTCCCACATGTCACGTGTTATACCAGGATTGGTCCACATCATGTAAAAAATATATTACTTTATCATTCTTTATATATTGACATCATTAAAATAATATTAGAATATATTTGATAGGTGTAAATGAGAGAGAAGTTTAACCCCATTTTCGGGTTTAATCCCTCTTATCCCCATACCTCTGTTTGGCAATGGGGGTAAAAACTGGGTTAAGCGTGTTAACCCCCTTAACCCGGTTCTTACCCCCAAACAGAATTTTTGGGGTAGATGGGGTTCCCCTTCCCCGGCATCACCTCTCTCACATTGTGAGGACCCATCCCTCTACTCCTGTGGCTCGTTGTGGACCGCAAGGGCAATTTGGTAAATTGCGCCTTGTCGGCTTGTTTCACACTTGCGTGTGCACACACTGACCGTGTTTGTGGTAATGTTTGGTTAGAACGGTTAGTGGGACCCGGGATCGAAAGATCTAGACTTAGGCTTGAGTTCTTGTCTAAGTTTAGCTTTCACCACAAAAAGGACCGATCCTCTCTGGCTAAGAGATCGATCCTCTTGTGCCAGGAAGCCATGCGCGATCGCCATGAAGGATCGATCCTTTCCTAGGGAAGGATCGATCATTCATAAGTCGGTTCGTTTGCCTATAATGCAAACGAAACTTTCTTCCTTAATCTCTTTTGAAATCCGGAAATTTGAGCTCAGATCTTGTGATTTTTGATGGCATCTGAGGACGATCCAAGGCCTAGCTGCTTGGATCTAAGCTGCTTTTGCTCCGGTAGGGATTCCTACCTACATTTATTCCGGGTTTTTGGAGTTTCTGGTTTTGATTGTGTTCTTTTACATAGATCTCTCTATATACATGTTCGTTTCTCGTGTTTTCACCGGTTTTGGACTCGTGGGATCTTGATCTATCAGATCCCAGAGTTTGGTCGAGTTTGGATGTCTCCTCTGGCGGTATTTCTCGTCGGAAGTACGCTAGAGAACCCATTAGGATCGATCCCTCTTGAAGGAAGGATCGATCCCTCTGGGTTGATCATGCTATGCCCGATGAAGGATCGATCTCCTGCTTGGAGAAGATCGATCCCGGTTCTTGGGTAGTATGGTTACCCTTCGTCGCGAAGGAGATCGATCTTCCTTGGTGCAAAGCGAAGGGTGCCCTCTGTCTCGAGAAAGATCGATCTTCATGGGAGGAAGGATCGATCTTCTTTGTCTCGACAGTGAGGGAAGCTCACTGTTACTTAAAAGATCGATCCTTTCATTGGGAAGGATCGATCCTTCAGTAGTAGAGAGGGTTTTTTTTATGGCTTTTGCCCGCGGGGCTTGGTATGCCGGTTTCGCTTATCGCTTTATACCTTGTATATACGATCAAGCATGCTAGCCCTATAATAGGGGCAGTGGTGAACCGGGGGAGTGATGACTCCCGGGATGTTTAGAATAAACGGGCGGGTAGCCCTACAGCTTTCCTTAGCCTTGCATGCCGGCGTGCGCCGAGGGCTTTATCTGTTATTTATGTGAGCTGTTGTTTGCGGGGCTACTTCCCGGTGCAGGTTTTGTGGTGGACTGCTGGCAGTTGTTGGTGGTACCACTGCGGCAGTCCCTAGACCTTATTTATTTGTTCACCACCCCGGACCGGCAGGGTGCCGTGCCCAGACCTTGTTATTGTATACCATCATATATTGTTGCATGTCTATCTGTTTTGTCCTGCGCATGTTCATACATGCATTGTGTTGTGCATTAGTTGCATCTGTGTAGGGCGTTGCCGATCTGGGGTTTTCGGGTAGCCCGGATCTAGCTCTAGGACCGTGGTGGGTAGCTTGGCCCAGGTCTCGATTTGTATTATTCAGTCGTTTTCAATGATAAGGTTAGTTTGACCTGAATACGTGTTGTTTGAGGTTTAGAGGTCGTGTCGGCCTCGAGCCAGATGTTGTGGGTGCAACCGGTGTCGGTTCTTGTCCTTGGGAGCCTTCGGAGGGGTCCAACCTATGCAGTGTCTGTTCCTGCTCGCACTAGGTATATCCAGGATGGGCCCAGTCCCTTGGGGTGACCATGGTTGGGTATGCCTAGGGACACCGGCAGATGGGTTATGGGACCCTTGCTGCACACCCAGGTCTTGCTCGAGGGCGACACTGTTGTGTTCCCTCCCTTGTGAGTGTCGTAGTGTAGTGTCCCTGCTGAGCTTAGTGCTCACTCCTATCCGGGCTGTGTTTTGCAGGTGCTGGCGCTAGCTCTTCTTCGGTCGCCCCTACCGGGCCGGTGTTTGGTGACGTGGCGGCGTCTGGCGGTGCTTGAGAGGTAGCGATCTTCCAGCTTTGTACCTTTTTGTTATAGATAGTCTCCTACGGGAGTGATAAATGTATAATTTCCCTATTTGAGGCTTGTAATATTATATGTCAGTTCAGTCTCTGAGTTTATAATTTCTGTGAATACAGGATGATTATGTTGTGTTAGGGTAACCACTACGATTAGAGGGAAACCTCACCAAAATTTTTCGCTGTAGGTTAGGTTCCGCTTCGCGTCGCCCGGCCCGGTTGGGCCTACGCGGGTCGGGGCGCGACACACAACCTCCCTCCACCTCTCCTCTCCTCTCCATCTTCTATTCTCCTCCACGGTCTCTCCTTCCTCTCGCCGCCACATCGCTGTCGAGCCCTTATCCATCCCGACCACCGCCGTCCTCTTCTCCAGTCCCCAGCGAAGCCGCGGCCACCCGCGGCTCCTCCTCCGAGTTTCCTCGCCACCTCGGTCTTCCCCGAGGCTCCTCTACACCTTCGACTACCTTCTACACCACCGCGGCTCCGACCCCTAGCTCGGCTACTCCTCCGTTTCCTCTGGATCCAGCATCAAGGCGCCTCCGTCTTCTCCTCCCCTCCCGATGACGCCTCGACGCGACGCCGTCCACCCCTTCGCGGCCTCTCCTTGCCGACAGAACCCCAACTCGAGCTTCCCCTCTCGTGGATCCGGCGCTGCCACCACTCAAAATCGCCGTCCCCGTCGCCTCCGGCCTTCCCGACTCCGTCCAGTCCCAGATCTGACGCCCCCTCGTCACCGCGACCCTCCTCCGACCAGCTCCGGGCCCGATCCGACGATCCATCGGCGCTAGCTGACGGAGAAGAGGAAGGCTGGGTCACGTGCGGATGGGATGCATTTCCATTTCACCATTTCAATATTATTATATTAGTATATTAATATTAAAATAAAAATAATATTTTATTTTATTAAATAATATTTACGATCGTGTGGAGGATGACTGGACGTCTTTGCCGGCTATGGCAAATGAGCGGGTGTAGATAGGAGAGGGATATTATACTTTTAATATAATTTGTACGGTTTACGCACAAATATCTGAACTTAATTTAATAAAAAAATTAAAATATTATAATGTTAAACGCGAAGCATGTCAAGATTTTCATAATTCTTGATCAAATTCTCAATATACCCGGGGATAATCACATTTTCTGTATTTAGGGTGGATGTGCGTCGTCGATTCGAATGGGTTATTTATGTCGGGGCTAAAATTATAATCTTAACCCACTAGCTTACCCACTATTATAATATTATATATTTTATACACTTTACATACAAACATTTTAATTAACTTAATAATTAATTCAAATATTATAATCTTAACCTACTAGCTTACCAATTATTATAATATTATATATTTTATACATTTTATAATTATTATCCTTATCCCAAGCTTAACCCACTAACTTACCTCTGTTTCTGAGCCAAACGCCAAAAGTGGGTTAAGTTTATCCCCATTTCTAATCCCCACTTTTTTACCCCTAACCCCCTTAATCCTATTCCTCTTAACCCCGAACCAAACGGGGGTATAGCGTTTGGGGATAAGAATAGGGTTAAGGGGGTTAACCCTACCTTGTTTGGTATGGGGTTAAGGGGGGTTATCCCCGCTTAACCCCATTCCTATCCCCAAACACCAAATATCATCATTACCAGTTTATCCCCATTCTACCTACCACCACCACTCTACTTTTTCCTATCCCCATTCCTTAACCCCACGTTTTCTAACCCCATACCAAACGGACCCGGGGTTAAGGGGGTTAACCCGCTTAACCCCCTTAACCCCGTTTCTTACCCCTGTTGCCAAACAGACGTGGGGTTAAGGGGGAATAGGGTTAGAAAAAGTGGGGTTAAGGAATGGGGATAGAAAAAAGTAGAATGGTGGTGGTAGGTGGAATGAGGATAAAGTAGTAATGATGATATTGTATGTTTGGGGATAGAAATGAGGTTAAGCGGGGATAACTGTTGGAGTTCTCTCCTCATAAGGCCTCGACAAACAGGATCCGGTTGATCGAAGCAACCGGATGCGGCAGAGAGAAAGGTGGAGGTCAAAGGCGTCGAGGCGACGAGTCGTCGAAGTCGAGGCATCAAGGCATTGAGGTCGAAGGCATCGAGGTCAAGGCATCGAGGTCGAGGTATTGAGGCACAGCGGTGCTCAAGAGCTAGAATATGGCAACATGGAAAGTATGGCAGCCAATTTATTAAGGCCATTGATTGATTGATGGACAATCAATGATTGGATGGGCATTGATTGCTCTATTGCTGTTGACTTGTCTTACCTTGGAGGTCTTGATCTAATGGCTAGCTTGTATTCGTGTGAAGAGGAGATTACATTGATTTCTTTCCCACTTGATCGACAGGTGGCATACATCCTAGGAGAAGAGATCAACACGTTTCTTTTCCTTAGATCAAACGGCTGTAAATTCATTGTATAAATTAACCCACTATTTAAGGGTGGGTTACGAGTTAGGGTTTAAGGGGTGGGTTGTGAGAGTTTTTCTCTGTGAGAGAAAAACAGAGCTTCTTCGAGATAGAGAAAGGAATAAGTCATAAAGAGAGAATTTGTCTCTTTTAGAAGAACCCTTGTAACTTTTGAGTCATAGTGAAATCCTTCTCCTTTGGCCAGTGGTTTTTCCCTCTCAGTCACTTGCTGTGAACTTTTCTACATAAATGTTGTGTTCTTGCTTTGGTTTGAATTCTTGATTTTCTTCTCTGGTTTGCCATCGGAGAGGGGTTTGGGTGATCACATTCACCACCAAAATCTCAACAAGTGGTATCAGAGCCAGGTTCATTGGTTCAATCGATCGTGATGGCCGGGAAGTCGTCGATGTCTCGACTCGAAGTTGAGAAGTTCGACGGAAAGACCAACTTTGGTCTATGGCAAGAAAGAGTCAAGGATATCCTTGTACAGCAGGGCACTTACAAAGCCCTGGATGAAAAGAAGCCTGAAACTATGTTTGATGGAGATTGGAAGATATCTGCATGAAGGCTAGAAGCACCATTATACTCTGTTTGTATGATGAGATCATGTACAACGTGATCAATGAAAAGGAAGTTCTGAAGTTGTGGTTAAAACTTGAGAGCCTTTTCATGACCAAATCGCTCACCAATAAGTTGTTTCTTAAACAACAACTTTATACCCTGAGGATGAAGGAAGGAGCTAACCTGATGGAGCACATCAATTTCTACAATAAGATTCACAGTCAGTTGCTCAACCTGGATGTCAAGGTAGAAGATGAAGACAAGGCGCTGCTTCTTCTAGCCCCTTTGTTACCTTCATACGAGCACTTGGTAACAACTCTTCTGTATGGGAAGGAGACATTAGAAACTGAAGAAGTCATGTCAGCACTTCTTTCAAATGAGATGAGGAAGAAATCTACAGAGGAAGCTGTCTCAGAAGCACATCAGGTAGAGAAGAGACGGTTTGGAGATTGCTCAGAATCTGATGGCAGAGGCAGGAGCAAGGGTCGGGATCATGGAGACAGATTCAAATCCTGTAGCAAGTTAAGGGTTAGAAAGGATGTGCAGTGCTACTACTGCAAGAAGAAAGGACACTTTAAGAGAGATTGCAGAAAGCTACAAAAGGATCAAAGAGAAGGCAAGGTCACAGAGAACGGGGGAGGCAAAGACACTTCAGTAGTGGAGTTGGACAACGACGTCACCATCCTGGGATACTGCAAGGAGAGCTGCATCAACATCATCGATCCCCCCCAAGCAGACTAGATAGTCGACACTGGAGCCTCGTTCCATGCAACATCACATCGATGATTCTTCACAACTTACAAGGCTGGAGACTTTGGTGTTGTGAAGATGGGTAACAATAATACGTCGAAGGTCATTGGGAGAGGTGACATACATGTCGAGACGAACACCGGTATGAAAATAGTACTTTGAGATGCTCATCATATTGAAGATCTACGCCTCAATTTGATCTCACCTGGATGCTTGGATGATGAAGGGTACGTGTCCAGTTTTGGTCAAGGCGTCTGGAAGCTGACCAAAGAATCCCTAGTAATTGCAAGTGGTAAGAAATGTTGCTCTCTCTTCAAAACAAGAGTGGTAACACAGATGGGCTCGACACTAGCAGCAGAGCATGAGGATACTTCTCTGTTGTGGCATCGAAGGCTTGACCACATCAGTGAAAAAGTGTTGAAGATTCTGGCAATGAAAATGATTCTACCTAATGTTGAAGGTACTCCCCAGAAACCGTATGATCACTGTTTGTTTGGAAGACAATATCGGGTATCCTTTGCCAGAACCGCTGCTAGGAGGAAGAAGAAGTTGCTAGAGCTTGTACATTCTGACATCTGTGGACCAATGGAGGTGAAGTCATTGGGATGCAATGCATACTTCATCACCTTCATCGATGATGCTTCGAGGAAGGTATGTGTTTATATGATTAAGCATAAGTCTGAAGCATTCGAAGTCTTTCACCTTCATCGATGATGCTTCAAGGAAGGTATGTGCTTATATGATTAAGCATAAGTCTGAAGCATTCGAAGTCTTTAAGTATTTTCATGCTAAAGTTGAACGGGAAACTGGAAGATTGTTGAAATGTCTGTGCACTGATAATGGGGGAGAGTATACCTCCAAGAGCTTCGTAGATTATTGTATGAAGCGCGACATCAAACATGTGAGGACAATATTGCTCGAACACCTCAGCAGAACGGAGTGGCTGAAAGGATGAATCAGACCATCATGGAGAAGGCTCGAAGCCTATTGTGTCGAAGCACTTTAGGGGAGAAGCAGTCCTGACAGCGTGCTACTTGATCAACATATCCCCATCAATCCCTCTGGAAGGAAATGTTCCTGAACATGTCTGGTCAAAAAAAGAAGTCTCTTATGCCCACCTTAGAGTCTTTGGTTGTAAGGCCTCAGTTCACATACCAAAGGAGAACAGAGCCAAGCTGGATCAGAAATCGAAGCTCTGCATATTTCTGAGCTACAGAGAAGATGAACTTGGGTATAGACTGTGGGACCCAGAGAAGAGGAAGCTAGTAAGGAGTCGAGATGTGGTCTTCTCTGAGGACCAACATGTAGAAAAACCAGGGGAGTCAAAACCAGAGCCTCGAACTCCAAAAGAGATATATATCCCCTTATCTCTAGATCCGCCCGCTTATCATGTCGATGATGGGGGAGATGACCTGTCAACACCTGAAGAGCCGTCGACCAGAGAAACTGAAGCTGATAAAGGTGAAGAGGAAGTTCCATCATCGTCGATGAGTTACCCATCACCATCGATGAGTCACTCAGCCTCACCAGCACCACCTAAATCTCAGCCACGTATATCGATCGGAGTTTCAGTACCATCAACGAGATACCCAGCTTCGCAATACACTTTACTGGCAGATGGGGGAGAGCCTGAGTGCTATGAAGAAGCTGTCGACAGTGAAAACAAGGTCCAATGGTTGAAAGCCATGCAGGAGGAGATGAAATCTCTGCATGAAAACACTACATATGAATTGGTTGAGCTGCCAAAGGGGAGAAAAGCATTGAAGAACAAGTGGGTGTTTAGACTGAAGATAGAAGAGAAGTCCAACCAACCAAGGTACAAGGCAAGACTGGTGGTGAAGGGATTTCAGCAAAAAACAAGCATTGATTTTGAAGAAATATTTTCTCCTGTTGTTAAGATGTCTTCTATCAGGGTAATCCTTGGACTAGCAGCTAGTTTAGACTTGGAGGTCGAACAACTAGATGTGAAGACTGCATTTCTTCATGGAGATTTGGAGGAAGAGATTTACATGGAGCAGCCTGAACGTCTCAAAATTAGGGGAAAGGACAACCTGGTATGTCAATTGAAAAAGAGCTTGTATGGTCTGAAGCAAGCACCAAGACAATGGTACAACAAATTTGATTCTTTTATGACTCAACATGAATACCAGAGGACAACCTTGGATCACCGTGTGTACCCTCGGATCACCGTGTCTACATCCGGAGGTTTGATAGCTCCGACTTTCTAATTCTTCTTCTTTATGTTGATGATATGTTAATTGTTGGAAAGGATAAGAAGAAGATAGAGAAGCTGAAACTGGAGTTAAATAAATCTTTTGCCATGAAAGATTTGGGACAGGCTAGAAAGATCTTAGGCATAAAGATCACCGGTGACAGAGGCTCGAAGAAGCTATGGATGTCACAGAAGGAGTACATCGAAAGAGTATTGGGATGCTTTCGGATGACTGAAGCAAAGCATGTAGGAGCGCCGCTTGCAGCTCATCACAAACTCAGCAAGGAACAGAGTCCCAAGGATGCCAGAGGCAAGGAAGAGATGATTCGAGTCCCATATGCATAAGCTATGGGAAGTCTGATGTATTCAATGATGTGCACGAGGCCTGACATAGCACACCAGTTGGAGTTGTTAGCAGATTCATCTCAAACCCAGGACGTGAGCATTGAGAAGCAGTGAAATGGATTTTCAGATATCTCCGTGGAACCTCTAAACTCTGTTTATGTTTTGGAGGTGGACAACCTATACTAGAAGGTTACACAGATGCTGATACGGCTGGGGATGTGGATTCAAGGAAGTCTGTGTCGGGCTACTTGATTACATTTGCAGGAGGTGCAGTAGCGTGACAATCGAGACTGCAAAAGTGTGTAGCCTTGTCAACTACAGAAGCTGAATTCATTGCTGCTACAGAGGTCTGCAAAGAGATGATCCGGATGAAGAAGTTCACCACTGAACTTGCCTTGAAGCAAGAAGAGTACACAATTCATTGTAATAGTGAAAGTGCCATCCATCTGTCAAAGAACTCAAGTTTTCACTCGAGGTTGAAACACATCGACGTCAGATACCATTGGATTCGAGATATGCTTGAGGTTAAGCAGCTGCAGATCCAGAAGATTCACACTGACAACAATCCATCGTATATGATGACCAAATCATTACCCAAAGACAAGCTCTAGCTATGCAGAAACATAGCTGGTATGGAGTCTTTCTGAGTCGAGGAGGGGGGATTTGTTGGGGTTCTCTCCTCATGAGGCCTCGACAAACAGGATCCGGTTGATCGAAGCAACCGGATGCGGTAGAGAGAAAGGTGGAGGTCGAAGGTGTCGAGGTGACGAGTGGTCGAAGTCGAGGCATCAAGGCGTCGAGGCGTCGTGTCATCGAAGTCGAGGCATCAAGGCATTGAGGTCGAAGGCGTCAAGGTCGAGGCGTCGAGGTCGAAGGCGTCGAGGTTGAGGCGTCGAGGTCGAGGCTGAGGTGTTGAGGCACAATGGTGCTCGAGAGCTAGAATATGGCAACATACAAAGTATGGCAGCCAATTTATTGAGGCCATTGATTGATTGATGGACAATCAATGATTGGATTGGCATTGATTGCTCTATGGTCGTTGACTTGTCTTACCTTGGAGGTCTTGATCTAACGGCTAGCTTGTATTTGTGTGAAAAGGAGATCACATTGATCTCTTTCCCACTTGATCGAAGGGCGGCATACATCCTTGGAGAAGAGATCAATACGTTTCTCTTCCTTAGATCAGACGGCTGTAAAACTCATTGTATAAATTAAACTACTATTTAAGGGTGGGTTACGAGTTAGGGTTTAAGGGGTGGGTTGTGAGAGTTTTTCTCTGTGAGAGAAAAACAGAGCTTCTTTGAGATAGAGAAAGGAAGAAGTCCTAGAGAGAGAATCTGTCTCCTTTAGAAGAACCCTTGTAACCTTTGATTCATAGTGAAATCCATCTCCTCTGTCCCATGGTTTTTCCCTCTCAGTTACTTGCTGTGAGGTTTTCCACGTAAATCTTGTGTTCTTGCTTTGATTTGGATTCTTGATTTTCTTCTCTGGTTTGGCCATCAGAGAGAGCTTTGGATGATCACATTCACCACCAAAATCTCAACAATAACCCCCCTTAACCCCATACCAAACAGGGGCTTAGAGCTCCTATGGGGAAGCCGCCGAGGCCTTCAGCTGAAGGGTGGACTTTTTGAGCTCATTATTTAGAGAGATGGGTAGGCTCTCTCTGCTAAAAGGTGGACTCCTTGAACTCACTATTTAAAGATGTGGGCCAACGTGGGATTTTTCATGGATTTTTTGCAATTTGATATCCCAAAGATCACTTTTAGCACTTTGATACCCATTCATTGTTTTTTGGGTGGTTTTATATGCACCACCACTTCTTATAAGTGCACCACATTTTCCTAATGTTTAACTCATCAATGTCTCATCAATGTCTAAGTGCACTTAGGAAAATGTGGTGCACTTATAAGAAGTGGTGGTGCATATAAAACCACCCTTGTTTTTTTACAATTTGATAACCCTCGGCCACTGAAATTACCATCCTACCCTCACTTTTGGCGATAGCAGCATCGGCGTATGGCGGTGTCAGTATTAAATGCGTGTGAACACATTAAATGCGTATTTAACTACGCATAGAAATTCACGCGCGCCTTTCACAAACACGCATATACTCGAGTTTTTATGCGTGGTTGTTCCAGAAACCTCGCATATACTTGAATTTCTGTGCGTAATTAAAGTCGTATTAAATGCGTTGGCACGCATTTAATGCTGACACCGCCGATGTTGTCTTTTACAAACGCACATATACTTGAGTTTATATGCTTTGTTGTTCCGGAAACTACGCATATACTTGAATTTCTACTCGTAGTTAAAGTTATATTTAATACGTTCACACGCATTTAATGCTGACACCTGCCGTATGCCGATGCTGCTATCGCCAAAAGTGAGGATATTATGGTAATTTCAGTGGCTGAAAGGTATCAAGTTGTAAAGAAACAGTGAATGGGTATCAAGGTGCTAGAAGTGATTTTTGGGGTATGAAATTGCAAAAAAATCGATCTTTCATGCTTATCCTAATTCGATGATGTAGGGAATCATATCCCAACGTCCTCAAATCCCAACAGGAGATTGTAGTCTATTGAATTCGAGGACATCATGCCAAATAGAATTTGTGCAGTTACATTTTGAAATTGAAATTCCAAAGTAGGAGCTGTGCAGCTAAATTTTCAAATTGAAATCGGACTCGTGCACAGGGGCGGACCTATTCACAAATCGGGCCCCCCCCCCCAATTTTTTTCTTATCTCAACCTCCTGTGGGCCCCACGACCCACACCCCCCACCCCAGTGCCTCTGGCCCCCCCTAGGCCCTGCTGTCAAGGGTTGGAGCCCATGACATGACCATGGCACAAGGGATCTTGAAGATGGTGCGGCGAAGTTGAAAATGGCACGACGGACAGAGCCAAAGCAGAACTTGGCAAGCCATGAAGGGATCCTATCGAGCAAGACGCGTGTCAGCTGGAGTTGACACGGGCCATGGCGCGGTGCATCACACCAAACAATGGGAACATCATGATCACACGAGCAAACAACCTTGAACGAGGCTAGACGACATTTCCCCGAAGATGGCGCGACGAATTCCGAGCATGGCACGACGGACGGGGCCAAGGAGGAAGACGGCGCGCCAGGACTCGGTGCGGCGCGAGCCCGGCAGAGCATGATACGCGCGGGAGCAAGTCAAGCGAGCGGGACACGCGCCAAGGTGACCAAGATGGGCGCGCGGGTCAAGCGCGCATGCAGCACGCTAGAGAGCGCGCGCAGCGTGTGCGCGACGCGCTCAGGATGCCCAGTCCTAGTCGGACTAGGACTTGGCTTGCCTAGGCTGATGCGATAAGTGCTAGAGAGCAACCCACGCGGGCTAATCACCTAATTTTGGCATGGAAGAATTTGAAGATGGCGCGCAACTTCGAGTCAGACTAGGAGGCGGCGCGCCAGGCGGAGCGAATAGGCCTTGGAGGACGTTCTAGCCGAGCAAATTCAAATGTCTCGCGTGCATTCGACTTGTAATAGGTGATGACACGGGGAATATGAAGTTTGGCACAGTGAAAGTTGCTGCTGGTGCGGACGAATAGGAAGGAGTCCTATTTTGAGTCAAGTTGTGATCATGGCTATCTTAAAGCAAGTCTTAACTCATGTAAGAGTCCAGATAGGCTAGGGTGCTTTGTAAAAGGCGGATTGCATGATTGGATATGCATGAAGCCTAGGACTTTGAGTAGGACTTCTTAGGGGGGGCATGTTGGAGCATGCCAAGGACTATTCCTCTATATAAGGAGTAGGCCGGCCAAGGTATTGAGAGGGAGTCATCAAGGGGATGATCAAGGCTGTGGCTAGACGTTAGGAACATCTAGGTCATAGGCCAGCTCACGGGGTGAGCAACCCAAGTGTTGGGTTTTGGAGTCGTCGTCTACATCGGAGTGTGAGGTGAGATTCTAGGGTTTTGGGGTGACAGTTCCTTGTATTGAGAGTGATTGTACTCCACCGGGTTGGGGGCAAGAGAAGAGTGCTCTTGTAATCATTGGTCAATAAAGGAATCGGGATCTCATCCCTTACCCATATTCGTGAGTCTTGTGTGTGTGCAAGGCGAAAAAGAGGGCTGGTCAAGAGAGATCGGGCTGTCAGGCGGAGTGCGCAAGGTGTGCACAGACGACGTGCAGACGACGTGCTAGCGGAGCACAAGCGGCGAGCAGGGCGCGCGCGGCGGTGTGCAGGGCTCAACGAGGTCTCTTGGCGCCATCATCGGACAAGTAAGCGAGAAAACTTTATTCCCTTATTTTTCCCGGTGACACGTGCCGCCCTGACCCTTCCTCCCTCGGCCCCCCCTTACTCGAGAGGCTGGGTCCGCCCCTGCTCGTGCATAATAACCGTGCCGAGCATTCAAAATTCAATTCAAGTTCCTATAAGGGATCCATGTAAACTACTCATGCATGTCCGAATTCATTCAAAGATGCAATGAACTCCACGTGCAGACGTGCTTATATATCCAACTCAAAAAAAAAAATGATTAAATAGTTGGATACGCTGCCAACTCAAAAATATAACTAACGTACGTGTGAGATAGCTGCCTCTCTCCTCTCCTAACCACGGTTGTTAAGACTCTCAAGACCACCCATCATCCAACTCACATATACACAATCGAACAGTCGAATATGAGACACCATCAGTTAACGCTCTTATTCAAACTTGCATGCAATTACTGCGTGGGGAGCATTTCCGGACGTCCTCCTATCAAGTTAAAATTTGGAGGTTAATTTGTTCTCAAAATCAAAAACGGTTTTGAGAGGGAAAAAGAAGGAACAAACAATAGCCTCGTAGACGGCCTGATAAACATGCAAACAAAAGGATATGTTCGAGTGGACAGAGCTCGTCCAAGCCAGTGAAACAATTTCACGAGTCCTCTCCAAAATTGATCGGGTCCCTTCACATAGTCGGATTCGAAATTTGACAGATAACGCCCACAAATCTAATTAAAAAAACAAGGAATAATTACCGATTAGTTTCATTGGGGGACTTTTCTTTCTTTGTAGTCCAGATAAAAGTTCTTAACCCATTTAGTCCCCTAACTAGGGGTGAGCAGAACCGAACCGAAACCGAAAAACCGAACCGAACCGAATTAGTTCGGTCCAATCGGTTCGGTTTTTCGGTTCAAACGGTTCGGTTCGGTTTTTAAATATATCAATAATTCGGTGTTCGGTTCGATTCGGTTCTGGATTTACAAATTCGGTTTAAAACCGAAAAACCGAACTAATTTAACATGGTCTAACCCAAAAAACCCGGTCCGGTATAGTTGGTCTAACCCATCGGGATCCACAGCCACAGCCCACAGGCCATAGGCTGGCAGGCCGCAACCACTCTTCCACGGCCTTTAGCATTGACCTTTCTCCAATTCTCCTTCTCAATTCTCATTTCTCACCCACTATTCTTTTCTAACCTACCTGACAGTGCTCTGCTGACCGCCTGACACCTCCGCGTACCGCGGCTCCGCCGCCTCTCGCCTCCAACGGCCAACGGGTTCGACGACGACGACGAGGCCCTGTGCTCTGCTGACACCTCCGCGGCTCCGCCGCCTCTCGCCTCCAACGGGTTCGACGAGGCCCTGTGCTCCTCCTCTGCTCGCCTCCGCCTCCAACCCCTCCAGGCCGGATCCTTCCCTCCCACCACCACCAGCATTGTCTCTGCCTCTGGCCTCCAACGGGTTCGACGACGACGACGAGGCCCTATGATAATTATTTGCAGGTATTTATGATACAGTGGGTCTGCAAAAGTGATGGATTGAAAGAGTATTGTGTGCAGGACTGTCAGCATTCCAACGAATGAACTGGAGGAAAGACAGTGTGGTGAGCATCTCATTAGAGTTCCTTCCTTTGGGATGTTTCTTTCTCTCTCTTTTGGCCTCGGATGCCCAGCCATGCTTTCTCTCTTTTTTTTTTGGTCCCATCATAAAATTAGTACTCTTTTGCTGTATAGCTATAGAAACGGTTGAGTTTATATGTTTATAATTCTGACTAAGACTTAATTTATTTGATAAATGGGAATGAGAACATACGTTGCACTCTTTTCTCAGTGTTGCACCATAACTTCCCATTGTTGCCATTGCTGGAGTTTGTAAAATTTGTACAAGGAACTGAGAATGTCAGCTGAGAGTCTTTAATTTTTTTATTATAAAAAGTTCGGTTTTTAGGGATTTGGACCGAACAATTTTGGTTCGGTTCTTTTAAATGTGCTTTTGAAAACTTCGGTTCGGTTCGGTTCGGTTCTTTAAGAAAGTTCGGTTCGGTTCGGTTCTCAAATTTCTGGACCGAATAAAGTTCGGTTTTTCGGTTCTGGACCGAAGACCGAACCGAAAACCGAACGCTCACCCCTACCCCTAACCACTAATATTATGATGAAAATACCCTTCCCTCTTCAAAATTAAAAAAAAAACAAAAAAAGAAAAGAAAAGAAGGTGGTGACGGGGACCCGGGGAAGGAGGTGGCGGCAATCTCGATCCGATTGGATCGGTGGCGGGGGCCCGGTGAAGAAGGTAGCGGCAGGGATGGGGCCGGTGAAGAAGGTGGCGACGGGATCCTACTGGATGGTCGAATTCGACGGGATCCGACTGGATCGGCGACGGGGACCCGGGGAAGGAGGTGGCGGCGACCTCGATCCGTCGGGATCCGATTGGATCAGCGATGGGGAGCCGATGAAGAAGGTGGCGGCGGGGATGGTGCCGGGGAAGAAGCTAGTGGTGACGGGATTCTACGGGATGGTCGGATCCGACGAGATCCGATTGGATCGGCGACAAGGACCTGGGGAAGGAGGAGGTGGCGACCTCGATTCGACTGGATCACCCATGGGGAGCCGGTGAAGAAGGTGGCACCGAGATTGTTAGGATCTAGTAGGGAGGAAAAAGAAGAATGCACGGACACAAGATTTTACGTGGTTCACCCCAGAATAGGGCTACATCCACGGAGTCGCTGGAGGTTTTCACTATCTCAGAGGCAAAGAACCAAATTACAAGATACAATGATGGCCACCCATATAAACCCTCATATCCTAGGGCTTCAACACATAGGGTATAGAAAATTACATAAACTACCCCTATCAACAGATCTCAAATCCTTTGAGAGCTCCTTCAAGTTTGAAATATCTTTCATGTCAGATCCTGCAACCAACATGTCATCCACATACAAGAGCAATATAATATAGGAACTCTTAAAATTCTTGAAATAACAACAGTGATCAGAATGACATCTCTTGTACCCATTGGTACTCATAAACCCAGCAAATCTAATATACCATTGCCTTGATGCCTGCTTTAAACCATACATACTTTTCTTCAATTTGCATACAAGCTTCGGCACATACGGTATAGAAAATTACATAAACTACCCTTATCAACAGATCTCAAATCCTTTGAGAGCTCCTTCTTCAAATTTGAAATCTCTTTCATGTCAGATCCTACAACCAACATGTCATCTGCATACAAGAGCAATATAATATAGAAACTCTTAAAATTCTTGAAATAACAGCAGTGATCAGAATGACATGTTTTGTACCCATTGGTACTCATAAACCCATGAAATCTAATATACCATTGCCTTGGTGCCTGCTTTAAACAATACATACTTTTCTTCAATTTGCATACAAGCTTCTCTTCCCCTGTTGTAATATATCCATGGCGGATGCATATAAATGTCCTCTTCCAAATTTCCATGTAGAAAAGCTGTCTTTACATCTAACTGTTCAAGATGTAAATTCTCTACGGCAAAAATACTCAAAACAGATCTTATGGTAGTCAATTTAACAATAGGAGCAAAAATCTCAGTATAGTCAATACCTACCTTCTGATCGAAACCTTTCACAACTAACCTTTTCTTGTATCGTTTCGATCCATCACTTTCTCCTTTCAGTCTGTAGACCCATTTGTTTTGTAAAGCCTTCTTCCCTTCAAGCAGCTCAACCAAATCCCATGTCTGATTCACTGCAAGAGACTTCATCTCATCATCCATGGCCAACTTCCATTTCCTTTTGGAGTCGACCTGCAAGGCTTCTTCATAACTTTCAGGTTGATCATTATCAATTAGCAATAGATAATGCAAAGAAGGAGAGTAATGTGAAGGAGATCTAATGACTCTTCTCGTTCTTCTAACCACAATAGGAGGTATTTGCGGTTTTTCTTGTTCTTCCAATGCTTTTGATTTAACCATACTACCATCACTGATCACCTCTAATTCAACATAATCAGGTTCCACGTCTTTTTCAACTTGATTATTCCAATCCTTATACATAACTTTTTCATTGAATATTACATCCATGCTTCTGATAATTTTTCTATTCTCATGATCATAAAAGCGATAACCAAAATCATCAACACCATATCCAATGAAACTGCATTTTCTAGACTTAGGATCTAGCTTGGATCTATCAGCAGAGTCAACATGAACATATGAAGTGCAACCAAAGAATTTAAGATGTGACAAGTTTACCTCCTTTTTTGTCCAAGCTTCTTATGGTAGTCCATAGTCCAATGCAACCGAAGGGCCTCTGTTCTTCAGGTAAACCGCGGCACTCACAGTATCTGCCCAAACTGTTTTGGCAATCCAGCATGAATTCTCATACTTCTAGCACGCTCCATGATGGTTCTATTCATTCTCTTCGTGACGCCGTTTTGATGTGTAGTTCTTGGAACAGTCTTCTGTCTCTTGATTCCATTTTCTGCACAGTACTCCTCGAACTCATCACTGCAATATTCACCTCCATTGTCCGATTTGAGACATTTCAACTTTGTACCTGCATCATTCTCAACCAAAGCTTTCCACTTCTTGAAAACATTAAATACCTCAGAATTATGTTTCAATAAATAGACCCAAAGCTTTCTACTAGCATCATCAATGAAAGTGACAAAGTAGAGTGAGTTTCCAATAAAAGATACCTTGGTTGGACCCCAAACATCGGTGTGCACAAGCTCCAATTTGTCTGCCTTGGGCCTCCTCCCAATCATTGAGAAACTGACCTTCCTTTGCTTCCCATAGATGCAGCCTTCACAGAAATCAAAATCAACTGATTTCAAGTCCGGTAGTTTCCCCTTTGAGAACATCATCTGCATTCCCTTCTCACTCATATGTCTAAGTCTGTGATGCCATGTGCTCTCATCCACACTTAATGATGCAACTGAGATCGAATAGTTAGTACCAGAAGCGACATAAAGAGTTCCTCCTTTCTTACCCTGAGCAATAGCCATAACGCCATTGATGATCTTCCATGAAGTATTGGTGAAGCTCGTCTTCAACCCTGATTTTGTGAGTTGACCAACTAAAATAAGATTTCTCTTAAGATCTGGAACGTGTCTTATATCCTTCATTTTCAGTTCAGTCCCATCTAAAAGCTTCATTTGTACTTCACCTTTGCCAACAATACTGCAAGGCTCATCATCACCAAGGTAAACATTACCAAAATTTCCTTTCACTTAATTATTTAGAAATTTCATATTCGAGGTAGCATGAAAAGAAGATCCAGAATCTATAATCCAAGATTTAGATCGATTGTCTAAAGAAAGGATTAAAGCATCACAACCATCATCAGAGACATTTACCGTATCACTAACGTTCTCTAATTGCTTCTTGCGATCTCTGCAATCTCGCTGGAAGTGACCTTTCTTCCCACAATGCGAGCAACCATCTCCCTTTCCCTAGGGAGGTCTCGACTTTCTCTTATTTTTACACTTCGATCTACCATGATTATTTTTGCTCCACCTCTTCGATGATCTACCTCTTTCTTCTATATTCAATGCACTCCTGGATGTCTCCTCCGAAAGTCCTGTTGATTTCCTGCGTGCCTCTTCGCTCAAAAGAACACCAACGACATCATCAAAATCTAGCTTCCTTGACTGGGATGAGTTGCTCACATCCATTACCAAGCCACCCCAACTTTCAGGTAATCCAGACAAGATCACAAGTGCCCTGATCTCGCTATCGAAGACTATATCTACGGATTCCAACTGAGCAATAATCGTGTTGAACTAGTTCACATATTGAGCTACACTACCACCATCAGAATCTTCATGTTAAACAATCTTTTCATCATCAGAAAAATCTTGTACGGCGCAGAAGGTTTCTCGTACATCTTCGAGAGGGCTACCATTAGATCTGCAGTCGTCTTATGCTTTGAGATGTTGAATGTTACGGATGCGGCCAACGTGAGACGAATCACACCTAGGGCTTTTCTATCAAGGATCGTCCATTCATCATCCTCCATATCGTCCGGCTTCTTTTTTGAAAGAGGTTGATAGAGATCCTTTTGATAAAGATAATCCTCCATCTGCATCTTCCAAAATCTAAAGTTCTGGCCATTGAATTTCTCGATCTTCACCTTTCCTTCTTCCGCCATCGCTCCCACTGAACCTGGCTAAAACCAGGATCACTATGTAACTGAATGTTTGAAAAGGTCATACCAGAACAGCAGTTCGCTTGTGAAAAAAGGTTTGTTATCGACTTGAATGCTGAGGTACTGTTCCTTGTTCCTCTTATGTTGGTGTGTAGAAGATACCTGGGTTTGATCCCCCTATATTCCCACAAAATTGATGAGATGACATGATAGCCTGCAACTGGAGTCCTTGGACCATTTGGAACAAGCTTTTATAAGCATTATTCCAATCCCATTGTTCTGGACCCTTAGTTTCGACGATCCCCCACCATACATGCACCATAAAACCATCTACTTCTGATGCTCTACATTCCTTCAGCTGTTTTCGGAGTTCTTCTGGCTTATTTATGATGTTCTTTGTTGTGATAAATTAACTACAAAAAAAATGCATATTAGTGGCGGTCAACAAACGCTACTATCCGCCTTAAAAGCACCACTAAATATCTAGTGTGAGCATCAGTAAAAAGTGTCTGAAGTTTAGACCCAACGCATGTAAAAGGAGTGGTGATTCTTTTGACATTTATTTACGCATTTTTATGGCAGCCCTTTTAGGATATTTTTGAGACATTTCAGTAAAATAATGGATTTATTTTTTAAATAGGTAATTTAGAAAAAAATATCTGAGGTTAAATTACGGGTAATCAGCCAAAGCCCAAAATCGGGCCCCATTTTTATCCAAAACCCCAACATCTTTACCAAAAACACCCTGCCCCACTTTTTTTTTTTTGATAAATAAGCCAACATCAGGCAAAAATGACCAAAATACCCTTTTCTATTTTTTTCCCCATCCTTTTCTCTCTCCTCTCTCCTCTCTCCTCCGATCAACTTAACTTCCCGTCGGCTCCGCCCCGCCATTGCTCCATATGCAGCCTCCTCCACCACCCCTCGCCAGCCATCTGTCCATTTCCCTCGTTCTCGGCTACCTAGATGGCTCATGACCCACTCCACCGCCGACCACGCCATCCACGACCTCCATCGCAGTCGGAACACCGGCCCGAGCGCGACATCATCGGATCTCGACGCCGCCCTCATCCATCCCCCTCATCGGAACCCTCACCCGAGCCCGACCTCATCGGCGCCGTCGTCGGAATCCTGACCCGAGCTAGGACCTCATTGAATTCCGACCCCCTGCATCCACGAAACCCCTCCAGAGCTCCTCTCTCCAAGTCGGCGCCGCCGCCACCCTCGACCACCGCCTCCAACCTCCCCGAGGTCCGCCATCACGGGATCCAAGCCCCTCTCGTCACCCCGATGTCTCCTCTACCACCGAGCTCGTCCCAAGCCGCCTCCAACGCTGTCCTCTTCATCTCTTCAAGCCCCGCCGCCTCTGCCCCTGATAAGTCACTAAATATTCATAATTCGATCCCTTAGTTTACCTTTTTTAGCCTGAGAGTTTTAATATTTGATAGTTTGTTAGTTGATTTTAGGTTTAGTGAATATTCCAAATAGAAAATGCAGAAAAAGGTTAATATGCCTATATTTCCTGAAAATATATGGCTGTGTCATCAGTTTCGAAAGAATTCGCCAAAATCTCCAGAAAATTCCTGAATTCTTGAAATTTGGAGGACTGCTAGAAGACACTGAGAAGAATAGCTTTCATGTTGGAAGCTTTGACAAATTCTTTACATAAGTTTAAGAATTGTCAAGACAAAGTCTGCTGAAAAATAAGCCTCCGACGATCAATCTTTCTCCTGTACGATCAATCGGTGACATCAATCGATCAATCAGTCATATGGACGATCGATTGGTCAGGTGAAAGTCCAACTTTTAGAAGCATTAGGAATTGAGTTCTATTTGAGTTGCAATTTCCTTGGCCGAGTTGCTGCCTATAAAAAGATGCTTTCTGGTTGAAAATTGAGACCCGAGCATAGAGAAAGAAGAGAGAATTAGGGTTTGAGAGATTTCTGAAGACGGTGGAGCCGAGGCGTGGATCCCTATTGTTCTTCATCAAATCTATGGCTTTCATCCCCATGATGGGTGCTTAATTCTTCAACTTAGGGATCTCATAAAACTTTACGATATCTTCTTCGTATTTTCTAGATGGAATCTTGTATTCTTTTTCTATACATGATATTATCGATTTGATTTTAATGATAATAAAGTTGAAGGAACAGAGTTCCTTTGACGTAATTTCAAGTCTACATTATTTATGTGACTGATTGTAGAGATCTATAAGATGGTTTTCGTGTGGTTTGTGAATATCCGATGAGATACTCTATACTTAGTGATGAAAGGTTGTGCTTAGGTTACCCCAAAGATAAGCTATGCTAATCGAAGATAAAGTATGTCTCTGGGAAAACACTTACCTTCAAGTAAGTTTAAGCCTCTATGTATCCATAATGTCTAGATAAGAAGATAAGAGGATAACTAGAGAATACATGAAATGAAACTAAAGTGAATTGAGCAATCCCTAGGTTTTTCTCTCATTGATTTATTTTAATATTTTTTCATTGCTTTCTTAATTAGTTTTAATTACTCAGTTTTAAAAACCCAATAAACCCTTGTTTGCTTTAGGATTGGAGTTTTGAGATTTAATTCTGATTTCTTTGTTTAAATCGATCGTTTCCTGTGAATCGACTCCGGACTTCATGGCTATTTTACCATCTAGTGTAGTGTTTGAATAAGGGTTTATAATTTTCTAAATTGTGGGTTGCGCACGATTTAACGACACATTCACGAACACGTCAACCCCATGGTTATGCCACTGGCGATCCGAACCGGTGGATCTAACCCCCAACCTTCCACGACCCCTACTCGATGACTGGATGTTCCTCCTCACCTTCGATCCAATTCCAATGAGTCCTACATGTCCAATCAGCCTTCTACCAACTTAAGCCGCTTGATCTTGATCTCACATATCCCATCCATCCGATCAACATCTAAGTTGATCTTAAGCTCTCTAGTCAGAACAAATTTGATCAGACAAGATCCAGTCCGCCGGATTAGGTCTAACTTGATCCTATCAGCTCAATCCGATCAGACCCAGATCCAGCAATCTAGACATAATGAGATCAACTCGAGCTAGATTGATTTGATCGAGCCATCTGCCCAGATCTGAGCAGGTTGCAAGCCAAATTGACCCAAATCCAACAATCCAAACTTTCAAATAATATTATATAACATTTACACCATGTTATCTAATCATGTTTTGGTCATCTGAATGTACTGGATTCTCATTTATAACCCAAAAAATATTTATTATAATTCTGAAATTCACCATATAAAAAATATAAGTACTATTCTTCTCAAAACATTCAGCTTCTTCATAAAACTAGCAGACATATTACACCATTTTTCTCTCACATTGTCCAACAAGAGCAACTTACATAACAGGGAAAAAAATCAGATAATTGACGTTTAGTCCCCTAGATAGGAAATATTTAGATGTAGGTCTAGATATATTTTCATTGGGGCTTTTACTACTCTGACACATGATTATGATTAGATGTATTTTTTTAACCGGACACATGGTTATGAGACCGGGGAAGGAGGTGGCGAGGTCGGCAGAGAAGGAGGAGGGGCGGAGAAGCTTGATGGGAGCTCGGGGCGACGATGGGAGGGCGGCAAGGGAGGTGATCGGAGGTCGGGGCGACGCCGGTGATGGGGATCGGGACCGATGGTGACCTTGGGATCGCGACGGACGAGGAGCTCCGGGGATGAGGCCGGGGAATGAGGGCGGAGGAGCTTGATGGGAGCTCGGGGCGACGATGGGAGGGCGGCGGGGGAGGAGATCGGAGGAGATCAAAGGTTGGGGCGACGGGGAGCAGGGGAAGGAGGTGGCGGCGGGGATGATGCCGGGGAAAGAGGGCGGAGGAGCTTGATGGGAGCTCGGGGCGACGATGGGAGGGCGACGGGGGAAGAGATCGGAGGAGATCGGAGGTCGGGGCGACGCCCGTGATGGGGATCGGGACGGATGGCGACCTTGGGATCGCGACGGACAAGGAGCTTCGGGGATTAGGCCGGGAATGAGGGCGGAGCTCGGGGCAACAATGGGAGGGCGGCGGGGGAGGAGATCAGAGGTTGGGGCGACGTGGAGCAGGGGAAGGAGGTGGCGGCGGGGATGATGCCAAGGAAGGAAGGCGGATGAGCTTGATGGGAGCTTGGGGCGACGAAGGGAGGGCGGCGCCGGGGGGGGGGGGGGAGATCGGAGAAGATCGGGACGGCCAGCCGGGGGGGCGTAGGTGTGAGGAGATCGGGGACGACGTCGTGGAAGAGGTGAGAGGAGTTAGAAAAAGCAAGGGAAGATAGGTAAATGGTAGGAAAACTGGGAAAAAGAATAGAAAATGAGAAAACATGTTGGAAAATAGGCAAATATGCTAAGAAAATAGGTGAAAAATATCAAGATTTTTCCCATATTTTCCTTATTTTAGTCGAAAATAATAAGGAGAAAGTAACTAGTGATTGCAATTAATGAAAAGTAACTAGTGATTGCAACTATTTGAAAGTAACTAAAAAGCTGTGTGATTTTTCCCCATATTTTTATTATTATAACCGATTTTTTCACATATTATTTATGGAAAGCAACTTTGGTGGTGGAGAGTAATTTGTGCAAGTAAAGGTTTTTTTATTTTCAAAAATAAAAAGTGAAATTTCCCCCATATTTTTCTTTTTTTAGTTGACGCGGGAGGAGATCGGACATCCGATCTGAGGTCACAACGGGGCTTGGCGATGGTCGGGGAAGCCTGGATCTCTGACGGGGAGCACAGTGACCGGGACGACCGGGGGAAGACCGGATCGGCAAACTGGGATGACCGGGGAAGCCTGGATCAACGAGGGGGACGGGCAGGGAAGCCTGGATTGGCGACGGGGAAGCCGAGGAATCTCGGATCAGCGATGATGACGACCGAGGAAACCTGGATCGGCGACAGGGGACCCCGGATCGGCGGCGGGGAATCCCGGATCGGTGGCGGGGAGCATCGGGGAAGCCCGGATCGGCGGCTGGGGAGCCCGGATCGGCGTCGGGGAGCCCGGATCTACGACAGGGAGCCCAGATCGGTGTCGAGGAGCCCGGATCAGCGGCAGGGAGCCCGAATCGGCATCGGGGAGCCTGGATCAGCGGCGGGGGCTCCTGGATCGGCGGCAAGATGCCCGAATTGGCGCCGGCAGCCCGGATTGACGGTGTGGATCCCAGAGGAGCCTGGATCAGCGGCGGTACGAGGAGCACCACGACGGGGAAGACCCGGAAAGCCTGGATCGGTGACGGGGAGCACCGGGAAAGCCTGGATCGGTGACGGGGAGCATCGGGAAAGCCTGGATCGGCGACGAGGACGACCGGGGAAGCCTGGATTGGCGACCAGTGAGCACCGGGGAAGCCTGGATCGGTGACGGGTAGCACCGGGGAAGCCTGGATCAGTGACGGGGACGGGGAAGCTAGGATCGGTGATGGGGACGACCAGGGAAGCCTAGATGGGCGAAGGTGAGGATTGGGGAAGCCTGGATCGGCGACATGGGAGCCCGGGATCAACGGCGACGGGGGCGCCAGGGATCTACAGCAATGGCGACGGCAAACTCGGGATGGGCAACCATGAGGGCGGGTGGGGGGTTAAGCTATTATATATAGGTATATAATAGGGGCATTTTGGTCTTTTGTATAGAGGAAGGTAGTAAACGACTTAAGAAAGGTTAACAGAGACTCTATGTCGTATCATATTTTTTTTTCAACCCCTATTGACCATTCTCTTCAAATAGACGAAAATTAGAATAAGGAGTCCAATAATTAGATATGTGAATGGTAATAAGATGTTTGCTTAGAAGTCATACTCTGCTGCTCTAAGTTCAATTTCGACGATCCCCCACCATACATGCACCATAACACCATCTACTTCTGCTGCTCTAAGTTCCTTCAGCTATTTCCGGAGTTCTTCTGGCTTATTTATGATGTTCTCTGTTGTGATAAATTAACAACAAAAAAATGCATATTAGTGGCGGTCAACAAACGCTACTATCCGCCTTAAAAGCGCCACTAAATATCTAGTGGTGTGCATCAGTAAAAAGTGTCTGAAGTTTAGACCCAATGCATGTAAAAGGAGTGGTGATTCTTTTGACATTTATTTACGCATTTTTATGGCGGCCCTTTTAGGATATTTTGAGACATTTCAGTAAAATAATGGTTTTATGTTTTAAATAAGTAATTTAGAAAAAAAAAATATTTGAGATTAAATTAGGGGTAATCGGCCAAATCCCAAAATCGGCCCCATCTTTATCAAAAACCCCAACATCTTTACCAAAAACTCCCCGCCACACTTTCTTTTTGGTAAATAAGCCAAAATCGGGCAACAACGACCAAAATACCCTTTCCTATTTTTTCCCCACCCTTTTCTCTCTCCTCTCTCCTCCGGTCGGCTTAACTTCCCGAAGGCTTCGCCCAGCATTGCTCCATCTGCAGCCTTCACCGCAACCCCTCGCCAGGCATCCATCCATTTCCCTCGTTTCCGGCAACCTCGACGGCTCATGACCCACTCCACCGCCAACCTCGCCATCCACGACCTCCGCCCCAGTCGGAACACCGGCCTGAGCGTGATATCGTCTGCCCCGGACCCCGCCTCTCTGCGTAGTGCGTCATGGTCGGGTCTAGAACAATCAGGCTCCACAAACTCGATAGGGATGGCGCCGGGGAAGAAGGTGGTGACGGGATCCTACGGGATGGTCGGATCCGACAGGATCGGAAGGGATCCGAATGGATCGGCGATGGGGACCTGGGGAAGGACGTGGCACCGAGGATCGACGACGGACATCGCGGCGACATTGATCCGACGAGAACCGATTGGATCGGCGACGGGGAGCCGGAGAAGGAGGTGGCGGCGGGGAAGGAGGTGGAGAAGGGGGTGTCGGGGATCGACGACGGACGGCAACGGCGAGCTCGGGATAAGCGACGGACGGAATCGACGACAGCGAGCTCGGGATCGGCGGTTTGGTTTAGGAGGCTTAGTGGTGGTTGGGGTCGTGGTGATGGAGAGAAAGGTAGAAAAATATGGTGAGAAAAATTAGGGGAAAGTAGGGAAAAAGTACAAAAATTAGGGGGAAATGATAGAAAATGAGAAAAAGGTTGGAAAATAGGAAAATATGGTGAGAAAATTGGTGGCAAATATCAAAATTGCGGAAAGTAACCGTCAAAATGATGGAGGAAAGTAACTACCGATATTTTGAAAAGAATCCACCAAAACCAAAACTGTGGAAAGTAGCTATCAGAATTGCGGAAAGTAACTACCGCCAAAAATATGAAATGTAACTATCAGAATTGTGGAACACAACAACCACAAAAAAATATGGAAAGTAACTATTAGAATTGTGGAAAAGTAACTATTTTTGACATATTTTTTTGTGAAAAGTAACTGCTACAAAAAATGTGAAAAGTAATTACCATAATTGTGGAAAGTAACTACCAGAATTTTGAAAAGTAACTACCACAATTATGGAAAGTAACTACCACAAAAAATTGTGGAAAGTAACTACTAGAATTGTTGAAAAGTCACTATTTTTGACATTTTTTTTTTGAAAAGTAACTACCATAATGTGGAAAGTAAGTACCACAATTGTAAAAAGTAACTACCACAAAAAAATTGTGGAAAGTAACTACCACAAAACTTTGTGGAAAGTAACTACAATAATTGTGGAAAGTAACCACCAGAATTGTGGAAAGTAACAACCACAAAAAAATGTGGAAAGTAACTACCATAAAAAATTATGAAAAGTAACTACTAGAATTGTTGAAAAGTCACTATTTTTTTTGAAAATAACTTCCGTAATGTGGAAAGTAACTACCACAAAAAATTATGGAAAGTAATTATCACAAAAAAATTATGGAAAGTAACTACCATAAAAAATTGTGAAAAGTAACTACCACAATTATGGAAAGTAACTACTAGAATTGTGGAAACTAACAACTACAAAAAAATGTGGAAAGTAACTACCAGAATTTTGGAAATTAAGTACCACAATTGTGGAAAGTAACTACCACAAAAAATTGTGGAAAGTAACTATTAGAATTGTTGAAAAGTCACTATTTTTTACATACTTTTCTTGAAAAGTAACTACCATAATGTGGAAAGTAACTACCACAATTATGGCAAATAACTACCATAAAAAATTTGTGGAAAGTAACTACCACAATTGTGGAAAGTAACTACCACAAAAAATTATGAAAAATAACTACCAGAATTGTGAAAAGTGACTACCAGAATTGCGAAAAGTAACAACCACAAAAAATAGTGGAAAGTAACTATCATAATTTTGGAAAGTAACTACCACAATTGTGAAAAGTAACTACTAGAATTGTTGAAAAGTCACTATTTTTGACATTTTCTTTTGAAAAGTAACTACCATAATGTGGAAAGTAACTACCACAATTGTGGAAAGTAACTACCATAATTGTGAAAGGTAACTACCCAAATTGTGGAAGGTAACTACCCGAATTGTGGAAAGTAACTAATCATGGTAGGTCGCTTGAGGAGGCTGAGATCTGGATATGGATTGACGACGGTGACGGATCTGGATCGGTGACGGTGACGGATTTATGTGAGGAGGGCGCGTGAAGAGGTCGCGTGAGGAGGTCGAGATCTGGATCCGGATCGGTGACGGGGAGTCGGGGAAGGAGGTGGCGGCGACCTCGATTCGACGAGATCTGGATCCGGATCGGAGACGAGGAGCCAGAGAAGTAGTCGGCGGCGGGGATGGCGTCAGGATCGCGGAGGAGGAGGACCTCGATCCGACAGGATCTGACTGGATCGGCGAGGGGGAGCCGGAAAAAGAGGTGGCGCCGGGGAAGGAGGTCGCGACCGGGGCGCCGACGATCGACGACGGGGGCTCCAGGGATTGACTACGAATGGTGATGGCAAGCTCGGGATCGACGAAGGACGAGGGGGGGATAGGAGGGTTGGGGCGGGGAATAGGGGGGTATGGGTAAATATAGATAAATAGTTGGGGCATTTTAATCCAATATGAATTTGGAGACCTAATGGTAAATTAGCATCTTTTAGATGACTAATTGGTAATCCTCTCAAAAAACAAAGACTTCTTCGAGCCCTACGTGTTCAAATTACATTACTTTCACACGCAGGCCTCGAGTGGGCATTGGTAGACGGCAATTTTGAGTAAGTCCAAATTTCATGATATTTATGAAATTGCCCTTGCTCGTCTTAGAAATTCCTCGAAGGCACATCATTTAGCATATAATTAAGCTCAAACACATACACATACAGAACACATATATTGCTCTATATGTGACCCTTCATGGTTTTAATGATATCATACACAAATCTGAAGCACAAAGGGTGTTTTGGTAATTTTACCCGTGCAAAGGTATTTTGGGAATTCAGGCCAAAATACTATCTTGGACTCTCTAAAACATCATATCATGACCCTATATAGCTTTTACGGCATCCTACAAATGCTAAGTCGATATAGGGGCATTTTGCTAACTTTTTCACATCAAGTGTATTTTGGGGATTTAATCAAAATATATGTTTAGACTCTCTCCTATACTCCATCATGCCTCTTACATGGTTCAGATAACATCCTACTTAAATTAGAAGGACTCCGGGACATTTTGGTAATTTTGCCAACTCGGCGTATTCTGGGTATTCTGACTAAAATACATGTTAAGACTCCCTACAATTTCTAAGAATTATCCGACATAGCTTTGATGGTAGCCTACATAAGCTAAAACATGCCCAACTAAGTCCTTGATGGTTTTGAAGGCCTACATAAACCATGGACATAAAAGGGTATTTTTGGTCATTTAGCTCCAAGGGTATTTTGGTCATTTAGCTCCAGGGGTATTTTGGTCATTTGCTCCAAATGCACATTTGTCACATACATATATGACAAATATCGTTTCCACCCTTTAAAGTATCATTTATTTTAAGGGTTAATAACATTTTACTCCTCTCTAGTTTGGAAATATGTCAATTTGCCTACTATATTTTTAAAATGTGACCAAATGCTTATCAATGTGGTCGTTTTGAACCTAACCAGCTAACTCCGTTAGCTTGGCTGACGGCAAAGGTCATGTTGAGCAGTTTTGCCCGTCTCCAACAAAGATGATGTCAGCTCCTCCTGCTCACCATGCCAACCACAACGATGTGTGCTGGATCTGGGGGGAGTGGAGGGAGCTCGGGCAGCAGAGCTCGCTGTGAGGACCTCTCCCTCTACCCCTGTGGCTCGTTGTAGACCGCAAGGGCAATTTGGTAAATTGCGCCTTGTTGGTTTGTTTCACACCCGCGTGTGCACACACTGGCCTTGTATGTGTTAGTGTTTGTTTAGAACGGCTAGGTGGACCCGGGATTGGAAGATCCCAGCTCGGGCGCGCGAAAGCTTGCCTTTGGGCAGCTGACGACCCTTGAGCAATCGATCGCTCCTTGGGACGATCGATCGGACTCGTGAGCGAGTCGGTTTGTTTTGATCCAGGGCGAGAACGATCGATCGCTCCTTGGAGCGACCGATCGGACTCGCGTCGGTGGCTTTTCTGCTTCGCGAAGACGGCCACCGCTGGCCGTCGCTCTCCTCTGTCAGAGGGGGGAGGACTTTCCCTCCCCTCCCCTCACTTTTTCCCCCTTCCCTCGGCTTTCCCCTCCCCCTTTCCCCTCCTTTCTTCCCCTCCTCTTCCTCCTTCTCCTCTCTTTCTTCTTCCTTTCTTCTTTCTCTCCCGAAGCTATGTTCTTCCCCTGTTTTCCGGCAACCACCTTGCTCTCCTCCGTTCTCCCTCGTCCGGCCATCTTTTTCAGCGTTCTAAGGCTCGTTGGAATCGTGACAACGAGAGGAAGATCCCTGAAGTGATTTGGAGGCTTGTTGGTGATCAAATCGTGGGGAATCAGCCGAGGAAAGCGCAGCTAGGTAGGGTTATACCTACTGATGTTTATTTCGGGTTTTCTCTAGATCTAGCCGTTGGATCTTGTTGATCCTTATTTTGTTGGATTCCTTATGCCTATTAGAATTACTGATTTAAGTTTCATGTTAATTAGTTGAGATTTGAGTAGATTTTATGTATGATTAGTCTCAGATTTCTGGTTTTCTGCTGTTCTTGAAGAATAGCCGGATTGCGGCGAGTTTTCCGGCCGATGTGTACATGATCTTGGCTTTTCATAAACATAAGAGTTGTAGATCTATTCGTTAGCTTTCCATTTAATCTTGTTTCGTAATTTTCCAATTTTTTGACGATTTCTTATGAATTGTTTACTGGAGGGCTGGGTTGCAGCAATTAATGGGTAAGTTAGTTTGATTAACGATTTTGATTAGCGTTGTCCCGTTAATCCAACCGTTGGATGATTATGAATTTTGGATATGTTGATCATGCTATATTCACCTACTGGTGGCTAAGTTGGATCTTGAATCCGACGTCGTTTGGATGTTGGATCGACGGGATCAATTAGCCCCTAAGTAGAGGCTTTGAGTGTTTTTGATTATAATATTATATTTCAGAATATAATATTATATTGTTACTATTCATCAGCGGTTTTCGGGGTTGCTTCCCGTCGCAGAGGTTCGCGGTTGACGGTCGTGGTACCGTCGCAATGCCGGGACCCGCTGCGGATCGGCTGGCAGCGGTTGGTAGTACCGCTCCAGCGATCCAGTAGACTTATATGATGCTTGACATACTGTTGCATGCTCTGCTTCTTATCTGTGTATGTCATAGCATGCATTGTTGTTCTGTCCATTAGTTGCATTGGTTAGGGCGTGGGTGATCCTTGGGTCGCCGTCCCGAGGCTGGAAGCTCGGACTTAGCCCTAGGATCGGGGTTGGGCTGTTTGGACCCGGTTTGAATTGTGGTGCCCAGTCGATTCGATGATAGGCTTAGATGACTGGTACACTTGTGGCTTGATGATTGTAGAGGTCGTGTCGGCCTCGAGTCGGATCTGAGGTGTAGCCGGTGTCCGGTGTTCCTAAAACTCTTGAGTAGAGGTTTTGCCTACTCAGTGGTGTCTCTTCCCACCAAACAGTGTTCAGTGTCTTGTTGAGAGTCAGCAGTGCTGTTTCCTGCTACTGATAGTGACCCGACATGTGACCAGCCCGGCTGAAAGATCATGATCGGGGCCTCAGGGACACACGGTGGGGTTATGGGGCCCCTGTATACACCCAGGTTCTACTTGAGGGCAACACTGTTGCGTTTCCCTCTTCCTTCTGTGTGTCGTAGTGTAGATCCCTACTGAGTTTAGTGCTCACACCTACCCGGGCTGCGTTTTACAGGTGCAGGCGTCAGTTCTTCCTTTGTGGCCCCTACCGGGCAGTTGGACGGCGGTGCGGCGGCGCCTAGTGGCTTTTGAGAGGTGGCGATATTTACTGCTTTTACCCTTATGTTAGTTAGTCTCCTACGGGAGTGATGTTGTTTTTTGAATCTTCCCCTCTCCAAGGATTTGTATATTAACACTTGAGTTTTAAATCTGTGGTTCGAGGTTTTGCTGATTAATGTTGTTTTAATTGAGAGTGCTTTGGTGAATTGCTAGGGAGACCAATAGGTTAGAGGGAACCCTCGTCGTTCTTTTTCTGCGTTTGTAGGTTCCGGTTCGTGTCGCCCGGCCCGGTTGGGCTTTCGCGGGTCGGGGTGCGACACTCGCAGTCGGGTTTGACGGTGACGGAGGGATCGTCGGGCGGCATCGGGGAGGATCGTGGCGTCGTCGGAGAGGAGAGGGAGTGCCGCAGGCGATGATGGGGCGGCGGAGTGCATGATCCGAAGGAGGCCGAGGGTCATGGCTGTTAGTCCTAATAGTGTTTTAATGATGTTTTGATGATGCCAATATGTTTATAAATGATAAAATATATATGTGATAGAATATATGTTGGAAACAGGCCTTAACTTTTATATTTTAGTTATTGTTGTGCTGACGGTCGATGCATGGATCGACCGTGGGAATGCGGCGGTCGATGCATGGATCGACCATGGGAATGCGGCGGTCGATGGGACGGTCGACCGTGGCATATATGACTTGGTTGAGAGGAAGCGACGGTCGAACGAGACATCGACCCTGGGAAGTGTTTTTCCTCACAGAGCCTCACGGTCGATGTGACGGTCGATACGACGGTCGACCGTGAAGCTTGAAGGTCGATAGGTGGATCGACCGCGGCTCAAGAAGAACGCGACGGTCAATGTTATGGACGATGCGACGGTCGACCGCCAGTCAGGAAACTAGCCGTTAAAGAGCCGTTATAGAAATGCAAAGTAGCTGTTTGAAGCTACTTTTTGAGGTCCTAAAACTCAAGTATGTATGGGAAGATGCAGCAGACTTGGTGGAAGACTAAGGGGGATATTAGATTACATTGTAACAAATTTTGTAAACCTACTTCAAGTAGTGAAGTAGACTTTGTGAGAAATATCTAAAAATTGCTTGGAGTGATTTGTAAGGTTTTCAAGCACCCGGAAGCTTGAGGGGGATATCCAGCAGTTGTTGGAGGAGTTATAAGGTTGCTAAGCACCCGGAAGCTTGGTGGAAAAACTTGTAAGAGGTCTTGCAAATAGTGGAACCTCAAGGAGGCCCTTGAGAGAAGTGGACGTAGGCAAGGTTTGCCGAACCACTATAAAATCTCTCTTATCCTTCATTACTCGCTTTATTTTTAGTTTTCATATCTAAACAAGCATACTAGTCTTCTAGCATTCTATCTTGGTTTTCATCTATTGTATTTCCACAATAGGGTCCAATTCACCCCCCCCCCCCAGACCTTCAATTGGTTTCAGAGCCTCGTCTCTAAATTCGAGGTTTAACGACCCTAGAGGATCCTAGGTATAGATGGAAAACCAACAAGGACAATCTACCAATAGGCCTCCCTACTTTGATGGAGAAAATTATAATTATTGGAAGAATAGGATGGAAATTTTTATCCAATCCTTAGACTATGAAGCATGGCTTACTTTTGAGGATGGACCATTTATTCATAGTAAAATGCATGAAGGAAAGGATGTACCCAAGCTTAAGAGTGAGTACATTCCATCCGACATAAAGAAATTGGAAACCAATGCTAAAGCAAACTGCTTTCTTATTTATGCATTGAGCCCTAATGAATTCAGTAGAATTTCAAGTTATAAATCGGCCAAAGAAATATGGGAGAAGCTTGAAAATTACACTTTCCAAGTTTATGAAGAGTAAGATTATACTTAATGAGATCCTTGGTAGCCAACGTAGTTCATTGAACAAGAATGGAATTGGCTATAATCCTAGGAAGATGAATAATTTTAAAAAGACAAGTTTTGTTAAAGCATCATCTCATCCTCCTAGATTTGCAAATGCACCTACTTCTCACTATTGTTGTAAAATAGGACATATTGTTCCTAATTGCTATTTAAAGAAAAATGCAAGTGTTAACGTCGTTTGGATTCCAAAGCATTCATCTTATATGCACATTTCACGAACTAACGATAGTGGATCCAAAAAGATTTGGGTACCAAAAATCAAGACATGATTTGTGTTAGGGATGCTTGAGATCCAATTGTCAAGACAAATTCAAAAGAAAAGGGTGATATCTTGATGGTGGATGCTCAAGGCATATAGTGAGGACAAGAAATGTTTCCAAGAAAAGGAGGTAAGCTAAATAGTCATCAAATGATCCCTCCAATGGTATGAAGTCTTGTTTCTCCATTTTCAATTGGTATTTCAAAATAGTTATAGTGAATTTTATTCTATAAATTCTTTTCCTTATGAAGTCTTTCTTATTGATTTAAAAAGGTATCCTTGAAAAGAATTAATCTTGGTTAAAATCTTGTATCTTGATTGATTTTAAAAGAGGTCATATGGTCATATTTTGCATTATAATGCTTACTGATTTGAAATGAATTTTAATCATCTTTCATGAAAAATTGTGACTTGCATGCACCATTTTGCTTCAATTCTTCAAATGGTTTCATGCAATAGAAAAGTGGTATGTGAGTTCTTAAATACTCATCTTCACACACATACACTCATGTGCCATTTTTTTGATTAAATGTATGAATTCCATGTTTAATGAATCGTTTTAGCTTAAAATATTCAATTACAAGTGTAAGCAAAATTTCATGAGATTATTGATTCAAAAATTATTTTAAATTAAATTTCAAAATTTATTTTCTGGAAGTGACAGTCGACCGTGAGTTCACTTGGATCGAGCGTGACTACGCAACCTTTCATGTAATGCTCAAATCGTACTCGACGGTCGATCGTGAACCTTTTGAAGGTCGACCGCCACTGGTTGTGTCATATTTCTTTGAAAGTTTTCATCGCATCTCACTTTAAAAATAATTTTTTCAATGGTTTGTATTTGGGGGAGATAAAGGAACTTATGTTTGGGGAGTACCTTACATGAATGGGTTTGAATATTGTTTTCTAATATATCCCCTACTTCGTTTGGTATCATGAATATTTTAATTGATTTAATATCAAGCCTCCATTAGTGATCAAATTTCTTTTTCTCTGGCCCCATCCCTACTTTTTGATGATGCCATAGGGGGAGAAAAAATTGTGATGTGATCTATTGCTACCAATCATAATATTAGCAATCATACTAAAAGATAAATTATCTTGTCATAATATCATGAATAGAACTTTTCAATATCATAGGACTGGTGTGCATCCTTAGTATTCATCTAAGAACACCTTTTATCAAAGAAATGGATGCATAGATTTAGGGGGAGCAATAGATATTTTATCATCACATATAAATAGATTGTCATCATCAAAAAGGGGGAGATTTTTAGCCCTAATAGTGTTTTGATGATGCCAATATATTCTTAAATGATCAAATATATATGTGATACAATATATGTTGGAAACAAGCCTTAACTTTCATATTTGAGTTACTGTTGTGCTGACGGTCTATTCATGGATCGACCGTGGGAATGCGGCGGTCGATGGAAGGATCAACCGCGGAGGATAAAAGTAGCGACGGTCGATGGGACGGTCGACCGCGGCATATATGACTTGGTTGAGAGGAAGCGACGGTCGAACAAGGCATCGACCCTGGGAAGTGTTTTTTCTCACAGAGCCTCACATTCGATGTGATGGTCGATGCGACGGTCGACCGTGAAGCTTGAAGGTCGATAGGTGGATCGACCACGGCTCAAGAAGAACGCGACGGTCGATATTACGGACGATGCGACGGTCGACCGCCAATCAGGAAACTAGCCGTTAAAGAGCCGTTGCATAAATGTAAAGTAGTAGTTTGAAGCTACTTTTTGAGGTCCTGAAGCTCAAGTATATATGGGAAGATGCAGCAAACTTGGTGGAAGACTAAGGGGGATATTAGATTACATTGTAACAAGTTTTCATCTTCTTTTGAGAGCTTAAATCTTTGTAAAGCTACTTCAAGTTGTGAAGTAGATTTTGTGAGAAATATCCACGAGTTACTTGGAGTGATTTGTAAGGTTCTCAAGCACCCGAAAACTTGAGGGGGAGATCCAACAGTTGTTGGAGGAGTTGTAAGGTTGCCAAGCACCCGGAAGCTTGGTGAAAAAACTTGTAAGAGGTCTTGCAAGTAGTGGAACCTCAAGGAGGCCCTTAAGAGAAGTAGACGAAGGCAAGGTTTGCCGAACCACTAAAAAATCTGGTGCAAGTCTCCTAACTCTCTCTTATCCTTCCTTACTCGCTTTATTTTTAGTTTTCATATTTAAACAAGCATACTAGTCTTCTAGCATTCTATCTTGGTTTTCATCTATTGTATTTCTGCAATAGGGTCCAATTCACCCCCCCCCCCCTTTGGAGCTTCAGACGGTCGAGCTCAGATAGAGGTCATTGGTGTCGGGAGAGATCGGGAGGTCGGAACGGCGAAGGGGCGTAGATGCACCTGGTACTTGTGAAAGGGGGTGTGCCGGAGGAGCTTCTCGTTGACGGCGCGGTGACCCTCCTTCCCGTCGTACATCTTCGCGTCGATGCGCTGGTACTTGTGAAAGGGGGACAGGACGAGGGTCACCGCTTCTAGGCCAATTGGGTTTGTGGGGATTGAAGTGGTTGTTGGGTTGTTGTCGGCGGGCAAGGGCTCGTCAGGGAGAGAAGGGAAGATGTAAGCAGGGGCGTTGGAGGGGGAAGGAAAGACGGAGGAGCCGGTGATGTGGACGGGGCCAAGGAAGTGGTCACGGCGGCAGCGACCATGTTGGGATGATCTGGCGCCATCGACAACAAGGAAAGGATGGAACGACGACGGAGGAGTGGAAGAGAGAGAGAGAGAGCGGCGAGGTTGGAGCTCGGTGCTTTTGGAATCTCTGGCGATGATTTGCAGCAGGGAGGCGAGTCAGCGATGTAGCTCCAGGCAAGGGCGGCGCGTCAATGATTGACTCTTGCCGGCCTATGCTTGGTCTCGAGAGGTGGGAAGAGGGGGAGGGAATTAGAGAGAAATATGAGTGAGAGGTGACCACGTGACCTAGCGGACGGTGATGCCGGTCTGCCCGGTTAACGGAGGGTTTGGTCTAAAATGATCACATTGATAAATTAAGGGTGTGTGTTGCCACGTTTTAAAATATAGGGGGAGAATTGACATATTTCCAAACTAGAGGGGAGTAAAATGTTATTATCCCTTATTTTAAATATATTCTTGTCCAAAACATATATGGACTTCATGTCAATCAAAGAACCAAATAGGTATTTTGGTAATTTCATTCTCATACCAGCCTTCTACAAGCTTTAATGGCAACCTATACAATTTACGAGGGTCGAGAGTATTTTGGTCATTTTAAAAGTCTAGGTGTACATTGGTCCAAAATATATGTGAAAGTAATCCTACCTGCTCTAGGGGTATTTTGATCAAAATACATAAATGATCGATAACAAGGGTATTTTGGAATTTACACTTACCCCTTGCCCAAGGGCGTTAAGGTAAATTACAACATATTCAAATATTCGAAATTTGAAAAATATGTTAAATTTGAAGTTCAAACTCAAAATCAAATTCACAATTATAATTCAAATACATCCTACCTTTCTAACACACATGATCTTAACCACCCAAATCCTACCCTCCTAACCACCAAATCACAACCGCCTAACCGCATTTCAAATTCAGAATCAGCCTTAACTACTCTCAATCCTCACCTATAAATAGGGGTAGGGGGTGAAGCTTGAGAGAACGAGACACTCACTTGAGCACAGTCAAACTCTGAGAAGATGAGGCTGAGAAGAGGAGGCTGAGCTCTGGACAATTAAAAATTTGAAGGCGTTCTTGGCGTACTTCGTGTTCTTGAAGTTTTTTTTAAGGCTTCAGCAAAACCCGGGCGGATCCAAATCCACTCACTGGAAGTAGCCACAAGTTTTTAGAGATCTTCAATAGCAAAACCCGGGTGGATCCAAATCCACTCGTTGGGAGTAGCTACCAACTCCTGAAGGTCCTACCATAACTCTAGATATCCTTCGTCAACTTTTGCATTAACTACTTCTTCAGCTCCTGAGGATCCTCCACTGACTTCTTCTTCAACTCCAAGAGACCCAACAACAAGTCCTTCATCAACCCCTACAACAAGTTCTTCATCAGCTTCTCGAGGAGTCCAAGGAAGAAGACCGAAGTAGACCTGCATCAGCAACGAAGGTTAGGGTCGAAGGCTTCGCCTCCACCCGATATCATTCTACTTCTTTCTTTCCCCTTTTGCTTCTTTTCAGATGCAACGAGACTTTAAGTCCCAAATCCTTAATCAGTGGTCTTCCCTATGGTGATGTAAATGATGAGCTGCCAGTCTCATCATGAGTATGCATGTCCCAAGTAAGATAGGATATGTAGCATGTGATGATACCAGGAACTCAGGAGTGTTGATCCTGCAATCTCCCACACCATGTAATTGATTTTTTATCACAATTAAATGAGCAAAAATCTCTTTCTCCAAGAAAGCGCATTTATTGTCGAACAACTTCATTTTGTGAAGACCCACATGTGCTAACCTTGCATGTCATAAGCTAGCACTATCTTTCTTACTAATCTTCTCAACATAAGAGGAAACGACCGAGAGTACATAAAGTGACTTCACTCAATTTCCATTATGAACAATATCAGCAACAAGGTTTCTAACTATGAGGACCCGTTCCTCTGACCTACCTCGACCGTGTGGGTCGAGGGCCGTTTCCTATTGATTTGGTTTTCCGTCGGGTGCGATCAAGTTGATCATATTGCTCTTGCGACCCCAGGGGTAATTTGGTAAATTACGCTTGGTGGTCGATTTCACACCCGCGTAACGCACACACGGGCTTGGATTGATATATGTGATTGATTAGGACCTTAAGGGTGCCTTCGATCGAAAGATCGGAGCTCGATCGGGAAAGATCGAATCGGACGACCGAGATCAGATCCCGATCTCTATAAATACCCTGACTTCTCTTTCCTTTCTCTTTCTTTCCTCTCTTGTCATTGTCTCTCTCTCTCTCTCCTACCGGCTGAGCTAGGGCTTTGAGTCACGATCTTTGAGGAGCGGATCATGGCGATCGATCTTGGGGAATACATGGAGGAGCTGCCCTACTTGATCAAGTAGGTGTTTCTACCCCGATCGTAGGATTCGGTTCTCCTAGGATATGTTTATTGTGTTTTTGATGTAGGTATACATGGTAGAATGTTGTGTAACTTAATACATTGGTGTTATAGCTTGCTTAGAGTATCTCTACCATTTGGTTTCATATTTTATCGGACGATTCCCGTTTTATCATCGGTTTGTCGATTTTTTGTCGTTTGGACCTAGATTTGAGTTTTAACTGTCAAAATCTTGTTTTCTTCACATCAATAGCTTCCCCATCATTTATTACGTGTGCCTGCAAAGTTTCATCGATTTCTGATAAGCTTTCATCGATCAAATCCAAGAAATTGGATTTCTGGTACTGTTCTTAGGAACCACATACTAGGCCTGACAGTTGACCGTCGGATCGACCGTCAAGTGTTGGCACGCGTAATTGTGGTCTCACGGTCGACCGTCGGATCGACCGTGAGGCTTTGTCTCATTTTGGGTCTCCCAGTGTCGATAAGCCGATCGACCGTAGGTCCTTACCCTTTTCCCCACTTTACCTCACGGTCGACCGTCGCATCGACCGTGAGGCTCTGTCTCCTTTTTGGCTTCCCAGGGTTGATGTCCCGATCGACCGTGGCCCTTGTACTTTTTCCACTTTTTGGTCTCACGGTCGATCGTCGGATCGACCGTCGCATCGACTGTGAGCTCCTAAATAGTGTTTTCTGGCTTCCTTTAATTGGCTTTCGTTTATGATAGATACCCAATCATGTTAGGAAGCATGCACATTGTTATCACTGGGTTTTCAATGGATTTCGATTGAGATTGGGAATTGGATCGTGCGTTCACCCTTTTTGGCGGATTTATGGATTGACTCACATTTAAATACCTAGTTGGATGGTAAACTTAAATGCTTATTGTTTGCTTAGTCGTTAGCTAGCTATGAGTGCTAGCTTACATTGTATTGTGGAACCATAGCCCGTTGTCGGCGTGTGCCGAGGGCTATTGTATAACTGTTGAACTCATAATTGCTGTTGTGGCATAGGTTCATGCACTATATGCATTAGAGGCATATCAGGTTAGGCGAGGCGATGGGTTGATCGCCGATTCGATGCCCTCGGGTAGCTCGGATCTAGCCCTAGGACCGTGGCTGGATAGCAAGGTTTAGGGCAGAATTACATCATTGGAATCTTCTTGTTCTTTAGGATATGATGTAGTTGGCTATGATTATATTTGTCGCGCCCCGACCTGCGAAAGCCCAACCGGGCGGGGCGACGCGAACCGGAACCTAACAAAACACGGAAAAAGCTGGCGAGGGTTCCCTCTAACCTATTGGTCTCCCTAACAATTCACCAAAAGCACCCCCAATTAAAAGATATTAATTTAACAACATCGAACCACAGATTTCAAACCCAAAAAGTGTTTAATATACATATCCTCGGAGAGGGGAAGATTCAAATACAACATTACTCCCGTAGGAGACTATCTAACATAGGATAAAAATAGTAAAGGATCACCACCTCTCAAAGTCCACCAGGCGCCGCCGCACCGCCGACCAAGTAAGACCTGGATGTATACAGGGGTCCCATAATCCCACCGCGTGTCCCTGAGGCCTAGGAGCAGCACTCAGTATCAGGAACAACACTGGCGACACACAACTGCAGGGAACGGCACTGCAGGCAGGAAAAAGGCACCGCTGAGTAGACAACTCCTCTACCCCAGGGTCAGCACAGTGGGACACCGGCTACACCTCAGCATCCGAATCAAGGCCGACACGACCTCTACGATCATCAAGTAACAAGTGTACACATCCTCTAGGCCTATCATCGAATCGACTGGACACCACCATTCGAACCGGGTCCAAACTACCCAACCCCGGTCCTAGCGCTAAGTCCGAGCTTCCAGCCTCGAGACGGCAACCCACAGATCACCCACGCCCTAACCATTCACCTAATGCAAAAAAACAACAATGCATGCTATGACATACACAAACAGGAGATAGTCAAGCAACAATATGGTAAGGCATCATCTAAGTCAACTGGATTGCTGCAGCGGTACTACCGACCGCTGCCAGCCGATCCGCAGCGGGTCCCGGCATTACGACGGTACCGCGACCGTCAACCGCGGACTCCTGCAAAGGGAAGCAACCCCGAAAACGATGATGAACAGTACACAATATAATATTATAATCCGAAATATAATATTATATTCAAACCACCCAAAACCTCTACTTAGAGGCTAATTGATCCCGTCGATCCGACGACCAATCGACATCGGATTCAAGATCCAACGTAGCCATCAGTAGATCTACAGACCAGGATCAACATATCCAATATCCATAATCATCTAACGGTTGGATTAACGGGAAAACACTAATCAAAACCGTTAATCAGACTAACTTACCAATTAATTGCTGCAACGCAGCCCTCCAGTAATAACTTCATAACTAATCGTAGGAAAATCGAAAAAATGTGACATTAGTTGGGTTAGAGAGTAGATTCAAAGATCCACAACTCTCATGTTCATCAGAACCCAAGAACATGTACGTACTGGCCGGAAAACACGCCGCAAACCGACTGTTCTTCAAGAACAGCATCCGGGATTAATCATGCATAAAATCTACTCAGATCTCAACCAAAGCTTATAAAATTTATACCAGAAATTCTACTAAGCATGAGAAATCTAACAACACCAAGATCAATAAGATCCAACGGCTAGATCTAGAGAAAACCCAAAAACAACATCAGTAGATAGAAACCTACCCGAAACGCACTCCTCGGCTGATTCCCCGCGAACTGGTCAGCAATTAGATTCCAAACCACTTCAGGGATCTTCCTCTCATTGCCACGGATCTAACGAGCCTTAGAACTCCCAAAACAGTGGCCGGAGGAGGGAGAACGGAGGGGAAGAAAACAGAGCCGTGGGAGAAGAAGAAAGAAGGAAGAAGAAGGGAGAAGAAGGAGGAGGAGAAGAGGAAGAAAATGAGGGAAAAAGGGGAAGGGGAAAGCCGAGAGAAGAGGGGTCAAGGTGAAGGAGGGGAGGGAAAGTCCTCCCCTTTTGACAGGAGAGAGCGACGGCCAATGGCGGCCGTCCTCTCGAAGCACAAAAACCCACTGACGCGAGTCCGATCGATTACTCCAAGGAGCGATTGATCGCTCGCGGGCCGCCAGCAACCCAAAGACGGGTTGCTGCGCGCCCGAGCTGGGATCTTTCGATCCCGGGTCAACCTAACCATTCTAATCAAGCACTAACACAAACAAAACCAGTGTGTGCACACGAGGGTGTGAAACAAACCAACAAGGCGTAATTTACCAAATTGCCCTTGCGGTTTACAACGAGCCACAGGGGTAGAGGGACAGGTCTTCACATCCTAATACCCTTAAAGGAAATCTAATCCTGAGATTCGATAAGGGTAGGGCTCGGAACAACAAAACAACTACACTAGAAGACAGGACAAGAGGTACCTCGAGAAGGAAACAGCTGTGGAAACTCCTGCCGCATGCGCGCCTCGCGCTCCCAGGTCATCTCCTCGATGCCTCTGTGCCTCCACAGTACCTTGACCAAGGGAATCGTCTTGTCCCGCAAGACCTGATCCCTCTGGTCAAGTACCCGAACCGGCTACTCAACAAAGCTCGCGTCTGCCTAAAGCTCAATGTCATCCACCCTGATGACATGAGACGGGTCTGGGTGATACTTCCTCAGCATCGACACGTGGAAAGTCGGGTGCACAGCAGACATGTGCTGAGGAAGATCCAGGCGGTAAGCTACCTCGCCGACCCTCTCTAGGATCTCGAATGGCCCGACAAACCTCGGCGCCAACTTACCACCTCTGCCAAACCTGACGGACCCTCTGTACGGCGATGCTCGCAAGAACACTCGGTCACCGACTGCAAACTCCAACGGTCGTCGCCTCTGATCTGCATAACTCTTATGTCGGCTCTGAGCCGTCAGAAGCCTCTGCCTGATCTGCACTAACCTCTCTGACGACCGCCTGACGAGGTCTGGACCGGTGAGTGAAGCCTCTCCAACCTCTGTCCAGCACACTAGGGAACGACACGGTCTACCGTACAACGCCTCAAAAGGTGCTACTCCAAGACTGGACTGGTAGCTGTTGTTGTAGGCGAACTCCACCAAGGGAACATGCTCCTCCCAGCTGTCTCCTGCATCGAGGACACAAGCTCTCAGCATGTCCTCCAAGATCTGGATCGTCCGCTCTGACTGCCCGTCTGTCTGCGGATGGAAAGCCGTACTGAAAGTCAGGAGTGTGCCAACTGCCTCCTGAAAGTCTCGCCAAAACCTGCTGGTGAACCTTGGGTCATGGTCTGAGACGATAGAAACTGGAACTCCGTGTAGTCTAACCACCTCTCTGACGTACAAGCTGCCCAACCTGTCCGTCGAGTCTGTCGTCCGCATAGGCAGGAAGTGCGCCGATTTGGTCAATCGATCAACGATGACCCAAATCGCGTCATTCCCCCTAGGAACTATTCTGGTGCCTGATCTCTGGACGAAGACCCCACTCGAACTGCCGTGCCCTGGCCACTGAATCTGCTGCCACTGCCCCCGCGAAACGGACTAAGTGAGTGAACCGGGTGGCATACTGCTGAACGGAGCGAGTACCCTGCAAAAGGGACTGGTACTCGCGAGACAAGGCATCACGCGTACTCTCCGGGAAGTATGCGTCCAAGAACAACGCCCTGAACTCCTCCCACGTCGGCTCCTCTCCACCACTGGTGTGCTGGGCGGTGCACCACCAGTCAGGGCATCACCATCGAGCTGGAATGCCGCGAGGGTGACCCAGATCCGGTCATCCCCGAAGAAGAGAGTGTCGACAATGCGCGTGACTCCTCGGAGCCAGCCGTCTGCCGTGGTCGGATCTCAAGTCTCTCCGCTGAACCTAGGCTGGTTCAGCCACTGGAAGTCTATCATGACCGCTGCCGCGGCCCGCCCGTCGACTGGAGCGAGGATTCACTCCTCGGCGAGAGGGGCCTCCTCCCGTGCGACCGCAACCGTCGCTGGTGATGGCTCAGTCCGTCGAGCTCTGACCGTCCTGACAGGTGCTACCCTGTCTGGTCGAGCGGATCGACCAGGTCGTGCCCCACCTCGACCAACAACCGAAGGTCGGCCTCGAGCTCCCAACATCTGCGCAATCACCAACAACAACAAGCGTCCACTCGTCAGAAGCCGCAAAACAAGGCAACACAGACATAAAAACGGAAAAGTACAACACATCAAAAGGAGCATGCACGGATGTTCTAGACATAGAACAAACCCATTCCACGCTCAATCTCAACCGAATCCTGATCCTAAACACTGGGATCTATAACCTATGCTCTGATACCAAGCTGTCACGCCCCGACCCGCGAAAGCCCAAAGGGGCCGGGCGACGCGAACCGGAACCTAACAAAACGCGGAAAAAGCTGGCGAGGGTTCCCTCTAACCTATTGGTTTGCCTAACAATTCACCAAAAGCACCCCTAATTAAAATATATTAATTTAACAACATCGAATCACAGATTTCAAATCCAAAAAGTGTTTAATATACATATCCTCGGATAGAGGAAGATTCAAATACAACATTACTCCCGTAGAAGACTATCTAGCATAGGATAAAAACAGTAAAGGATCACCACGTTTCAAAGTCCATCAGGTACCGCCGCACCGCCGACCAACTGCCCGGTAGGGGCCACAGAAGAAGAACTGACGCCTGCACCTGCAAAACGCAGCCCGGGTAGGTGTGAGCACTAAGCTCAGTAGGGTTCTACACTACGACACACAGAATGAAGAGGGAAACACAATAGTGTCGCCCTCAAGTAAGACCTAGGTGTATACAGGGGACCCATAACCCCACCATGTGTCCCTGAGGCCCAGGAGCAGCACTCAGTATCAGGAACAACACTGGCGACACACAACTGTAGGGAACGGCACTACAGGCAGGAAAAAGGCACCGCTGAGTAGACAACTCCTCTACCCCAGAGTCAGCATAGTGGGACACCGGCTACACCTCAGCATCCGACTCAAGGCCGACACGACCTTTAAGATCATCAAGCAACAAGTGTACCAGTCCTCTAGGCCTATCATCGAATCGACTGGACACCACCATTCGAACCGGGTCCAAACTACCCAACCCCGGTCCTAGGGCTAAGTCCGAGCTTCCAGCCTCGGGACGGCGACCCACAGATCACCCACACCCTAACCAGGCAACTAATACACAAAAACAACAATGCATGCTATGACATACACAAACATGAGATAGTCATGCAATAGTATGATAAGGTATCATCTAAGTCAACCGGATCGCTGCAGCGGTACTACCGACCGCTGCCAGCCGATCCGCAGCGGGTCTCGGCATTACGACGGTACCGCGACCGTCAACCGCGGACTCCTGCAAAGGGAAGCAACCCCGAAAACGATGATGACAGTACACAATATAATATTATAATCCGAAATATAATATTATATTCAAAACACCCAAAACCTCTACTTAGAGGCTAATTAATCCCGTCGATCCGACGACCAATCGACGTCGGATTCAAGATCCAACTTAGCCATCAGTAGATGTACATACCAGGATCAACACATCCAAAATCCATAATCATCCAACGGTTGGATTAACGGGAAAACACTAATCATAACCGTTAATCAAACTAACTTTCCAATTAATTGATGCAACGCAGCCCTCCAGTAATAAATTAATAACTAATCGTAGGAAAATCGGACAAATGTGAAATCAGTTGGGTTAGAGAGTAGATTCAAAGATCTACAACTCTCATGTTCATCACAACCCAATAACATGTACGTACTGGCCGGAAAACACGCCGCAAGCCGACTGTTCTTCAAGAACAGCAGAAACCGGAAAATCCGAGATTAATCATGCATAAAACCTACTCAGATCTCAACCAAAGCTTATAAAATTTATACCATAAATTCTACTAAGCATGAGGAATCTAACAACACCAAGATCAACAAGATCCAACGGCTAGATCTAGATAAAACCCAAAAACAACATCATTAGGTAGAAACCTACTCGAAACGCAGTCTGATAAGTCACTAATTATTCATAATTAAATCCCTTTAATTACCGTTGTTAGGCCTAGAGTGGTTGTCTTTGATGTCATATTGCTTGATTTCAGGTTTAAATAGGTTTTGAGAAGAAATACAAGAGTTTCGGCTAAGAAGATGAATTTATTTGATAAAGACTGCTTCGTCGCCTGTCAGGAAAATATTCGCCAGATATTCTGTCTAAGTCCAAATATTCTGAACATTTAGTACAAGATAGAAGACTTCAAGATCTACAATGTTCATGTTGGACACTTTGCGAGATTCCTGATGGTGTGATAGCAGAATTGAAGAATACATGAAGATACATAAGCTGGAAAGCTGCACCGTCGATGCTGAAGAGAATATTCGAAAAATATTCTACATTAATTAGAATATTCTACAATTTTGGGAGATGAAAGAAAACTTCCAGATCTAGAACTTTCCTGTTGAAGACTTTCTCAGATTCCGAACAGATTAGCTTCAGAATTGATTACAAATCGGAATTCCGAGTAGGAATTGAAGAATAAGGAAGCTAATGACGTGGCAGTTATTAACCTAGTCAAACTGGGAAGTCCGATCGATCGGTTTGAGTCCGATCGATCGGTTTGAGTCCGATCGATCGCTCCGATGACGTCAGCAAACCGGAATTTAGGGAAATTAGAGTTTAAGTCCAAATATAACTCCTAATTCCGGGCTTGAGGGTTTCTAATACATAAGGGGGTTATTCCAGCCGAAAATAATCATCTTTTGGAGCACTTTTGAAGGAGAAGGTTAGGATTTTGAAGACGGTGATCTTTCCGCGGGGATCGACGGCTTCATCTTCTACACCTATGGCTGATTTCCAAGAGATGAGTGACTAGTTTTATTGTTCTTAGGAATACCATGAAACCTTAGTGTAACTTTTGATCTTTCTTAGTTGGATTTTTGTGAACTTCTCTAAGTATAATCTCATGAATATGATTTTAATGATTATAGAGTTGAAGGAACAGAGTTCCGTTGACGTATTATTAGTCCTACATGATGGTTGTACTTGAGTGTAGAGATTCATGAGATAGTTTGCATGTGGTTTGTGATTTACCTTTGAGATAATCTATGCTACGTGAAGATAAGTCATGCTAAGGTCATTAGGAGTAGAATAACTAAAGATAATGGTAGGACCAAAGATGATTTATGCCAAACAAAGATAGGTTATGCCGTAGGGAACATAAAACCTTCTTTTAGGGATTCGTGTGAGCTTGTAGCCATACGATCCATAATGCTTAGAGAAGTGATCAAGATGATAATTATGAAAGATTAAGGGTGAAACTAGGGTGGATTCTGTATTTTCTAAGACATCTTTTTCCATCTGATTAAAACCTTAATATTTTCTTTTGCTTTCTTAGATAATTTATGTTAGATTAATCTATCATTGAAGTGTTTGGTTTAGATCAAGAGTTTTGAGAATTGATTGTGTTTTTCCTCGTAATTCCCTGTAATTCCCTGTGATTCGACTCCGGATTTCACCACTAGTCTACTTAGTAGTATTAGTGATTGAACAAGGATATAAATTTAAGATTTGATTGAGGTTAGCAACGTTTTAACGACAACGTTTGCGAGCGATCACACTCCTCGGCTGATTCCTCGCGAACTGGTCAGCAACAAGGTTCCAAACCACTTCAGGGATCTTCCTCTCATTGCCATGGATCCAACGAGCCTTAGAACACCCAAAACGGTGGCCGGAGGAGGGAGAAAGGAGGGGAAGAAGATGGCTGCAGGAAACAGGGGAAGAAAACAGAGCCGCGGGAGAAGAAGAAAGAAGGAAGAAGAAGGGAGAAGAAGGAGGAGGAGAAGAGGAAGAAAAGGAGGGGAAAAGGGGAGGGGGAAAGCAGGGGGAAGAGGGGAAAAGGTCAAGGAGGGGAGGGAAAGTCCTCCCCTTCTGACAGGAGAGAGTGACGGCCAACGGCGGCCGTCCTCTCGAAGCAGAAAAACCCACCGACGCGAGTCCGATCGATCGCTCCAAGGAGTGATCGATCGCTCGCGGGCCGCCAGCAATCCAATGACGGGCTGCTGCGCGTCCGAGCTGGGATCTTTCGATCCCGGGTCCACCTAACCATTCTAATCAAGCACTAACACAAATAAGACCAGTGTGTGCACACGCGGGTGAGAAACAAACCAACAAGGCGCAATTTACCAAATTGCCCTTGCGGTCTACAACGAGCCACAGGGGTAGAGGGACAGGTCCTCACAATATTGCTTTGAGGTTTTTAGGTCGTGGTGTTTTCTCCAAGGCCAAGCGCTAAGGATGGTTGTCAATGTCCCTGACATGGTCCCCAGGCAGTGGTTTCCTACTGGGTAAGAGTGATCCTACTAGTCCTGGTTCTTGTTCCTCCCAGCGTGATCGGTTGAAAAGAGTAGGATCCCTTGGGGAGTCAATAGGAGTTATGGAAGTCGTGGCATTCCTTAGGTTTAGGTGGAGAGACATCACAGTTGTTGTTTCCCTCCCTTCAGTGTGTCGTAGAGTAGAACCCAACTGAGCTTGTCGCTCACTCCTACCCGGGCTGCGTTTGCAGGTGCAGGTGCCAGTTCTTCTTCAGTAGAGCCGGCTGGATCAGCTTTTGGTGCTTGAGGTCACTGTGGGACGCCAGAGGTGCTTGAGGTCACTGTGGGATGACAGTTGTACTTTTAATGAATTATGTATAATATAGACATCCTTTGAGGTTTCTTTTTGGATAAATGTATAATTGTTTCTCTTGGAGGAGTTTTGATAAGAATTTGTACCGGATGTCTAAATAGTACAACTTGATGTTTCTTTTAATTGAATTATAGCTTTACCCTTGGAAGTTAAACTGTTTAAATTTATCTCTGTTTTCTGCTTTGTATCGTGCCAGATTGGATGTGAATAGTAATAGGAACCCTCACGCCTCGGCTTGGATGGGTTTTCTGGGTCGGGGTGTGACACTAACATTCCACAAAATCTTCATATCATGAGGCTCAAACAAGACATAATTACCGGCATCCGCAACTTGAGAAACTGAGACAATGTTTTTAGTCATACCGCGCACATGAAGACACTCTTCTAAGTGACTTTGTCCTCCATCTTTACAACACCTTCATTAACTACCGGATGAACCGTGTTGTCCGCGATGACAATTGCATCATTTCCATTATAATGCACAAATTCATGAAACTTTGACTTGTCACCAGTCAAATGATGAGAGCAACCGAATCTACTATCCAATCATCTTGATAGTTGAGACATGCCAATGCTCAAACACTTGAAGGGTGACTTTCTATGGCATGACCCGACACAAAACCAGAGCCACAATCTTTTTCTTACTTTCCTTCCGGCTCCTTAGAACCCAAAAAGCCTTCTTTGAGCTTAACATGGCAATCTCACTTCATATGCCCTTACTTACCACAACGAAAGCACTTAACATTCTTTCATCTTGAAGCTTCATTCCCACTACTTGAGCCTTCACCATCATGTGTTTTTGCATTGCTCTTGACTTTCTTTGGATCTCCCTCCTTGCCTTTAGAAAACAAGGCCTCTTCTCTATCATCTGTACCGGAGATCGACCACTCTGCCGTTTACTTCGCCAATGCCTCATGATTGCTAAGTAAATTCTAAAAATTCCACCAAATTAGGTTGTATAGCCCAACCTTGTAGTGATGAGACAAAAAGATGATATTCCTTTCGAAACCCCTGAATAAAATACCTCTTCAACTTTGCTTCACTAATAGGCTCATTAGGATCCAAACTAGAGATCTTGACACATAAGTTCTTCACCTTCAAGAAGTACACGAAAATGCTCATGCTTCCTTGAGATGTAGAAGCCAACTCATTCCCCAAGAATTGTAATTGAGTCTCATTCTTCTTTGTAAACAACTTCTCAAACACATCCCAAACTTCCTTTGGGGTATTGGCCTTTCTAATGTGCTCAAACAAATCCCAATGGATAGATGTCCTCAAGACAAATATAACCTTGCCGTTTCTAGAAAGCCATCTTCTTCTTTACTCTTCATAACCCTCTTCTTCTTCATTGTCTAATGCCAATATTTGGGTGTTGATGAGTGTATGAAAGTGCACTCTAAACAGTCTTATAACCATCTCAATTGCTAAATTTTCACCCTTAATCAACCTCTTTAGCACTACTTTTATACTTATATGTTACTTCACATAGCTGTTTGAAAAATGCAGGAAATTGGAGCTAAAAGAAGCTGAAAAGATTATATGGGTCAACTTGGAAGATTAAATTGTACCTGTTCATGGGGATTCAGATGATGTGCCATGTATGATTGGGAAGCTCTTGAAGTCTAGTTTCTGGAGAATTTTACGGTTCGTGATTCCGAGTTTCCTAGAGAAAGTTACAGTAGTTTTACTACCAATGGCGCAGTTCTGAATAAATAGTGATGGTCGGCCGTTGCATCATCCGCGAGATCGATCGTCACGCTCACAATGCTCACGGTCGACTGTCGCATCATCCGCGAGATCGACTGTCGCATCCATTATACTCACGGTCGACCGCGCGGATCGATCGTCAGCCTCTGTCATGAAAAAGACTTCTCAGGGTCGACGCGAGGATCGACCATCGCTTTTCCAAATAAAGTTGAACAGTTGACGGTCGACCATGGCATCGATCGCTAGATCGACCGCGTGCGAATAACGGGTTTAAACCTAACCCGAGTTTCTTAATTTTTGGGAGCCTATAAATAGGAAACTTAGGGTTAGTCAAGAGATCTTTTTAGAGGGGACTTTTGGGAGACTTCTTTGATACCCTTTGAAGATTTCTTCATCATCCATGGACGAGTAGATCCTTTTTGCAACGAGGAGGGGTGATAAAGTTTGAACAAGAGTTTTTCTCCTCATCTGAAATCCTGTTTTGATTTTATTGTTGATACAACTCTCGTATGGATCTATTTTTTTTATTTGTTTTAGATCTTTTGAATGTACCTAAGTTGGGATTTGATTCTTCTCATATATAATCAGTGATGTTCTTGGGCATGGTTTAATTTGTTGTTCCTTTGTTAATCAGATTTTCTGCTGCGTTATTGTTTAAGCATATTGTCGTCTTAGGGTTTAATATCTTTGCTGCGTTATCGCTTAAATATATCGTCGTCTTTAAATCTAATTGAACAAGGTGATAGTTGCATGATTCATAAAGGGAGAATGATTCATGAGAGCTACTATTGTCGCTTGCTATGATTTGCAGTTCAATATATTCCGATTGGCGAGATTGGCATGTGAATTCGCCAATTGTGTATCTAACAGGATAGAGGGTGAGAGAAATACTCGAGTTCAAGTGAGAGATCTCCAATGCCATGCCACATTAATCTTTAAGAAACTTCTCTAAAAACACTCAAGCTTTGCTTGTTTTCGGTTCTAACAAAATCAACTTTTTTTTTACTATTTTACTTTTATCCTCTCATAATTGCGTAATTCTAGCCACTGTCTCTCAGTGAAAATGACCACCCTCTTAGGCTATACTGATGCGACCACTGTGATATGTTTTTGGGCGTAATCAGGTGTTATTGTCATTTACCGTCTCTCATAACTCTTGCCCTTGAAGGTATGCCTCCATGCATGACTTCCATATTGAGTGGTTGGAACTTGTGAGCCTTTCTATCCCAAGATGGTTGAAGACTCCACTTGCATCCATCACAGAGACCCAATAATAAACACTTTGTGTGCACAATTGCGAACACCTCCCCCTTGCTTCTCAAGAATATAAGATCTCAACCCACTACAAAGACCCTTATAGCTCTAATACCAATGAAAGAAATCCGATGACCTCAACACTGAGTACCCTCTATTCTCCAAATGTAGAAACTCAAAGTCTCATACACGCCAAGGATACCACAACTTAAAAACAAGAACGCAAAATATCAAGTTCACAATAGAAATCCCAAACAACTCATATGCATAGATTCACCAAGAGTTAACAAAAGATAGCACCAATTTGAAAAACCAACAACAAGGTCTTCAATTAATAGCCAATGAAAGTTTACAAAAGATGAAGAGGGTAGGAATAGAGGCCACCGACCTCTATCCTATGAAATCTTCAACAAGTTTGAACTAATCCTATGAAAAAACCTAAAGGCAAGAAAGAGAGAAGTCACTAACACATGAGCTCTGCTTCCCATCCACTTCTCTACTTACTTAAACTTTTTAATATATCATTAAATATAACATAACAGGCTATTCCCAAACTACCCCTAATAAGTCATAAACATATCGGAGAACATAGCATGGTAATGAATAAGTTTAGCACTAAATTTTAACAAAAGAAATATACGGTGGAAATGGTCAACTCCAGTGTGCTTGTCACCGATGTTGATACCAAGAGGAGATCAGCAGTGTGAAAGAAAAAACAAAACGAGGAGTGCTTTTATATTGGAATGGTTCCAGCTTTGAATGTTTTCGACTTGAGTTGCAAGTGAAGTGGCAACATAAATATGGATTTGTAAGTAGACAATTATAGCTCAAGTAATGAAAAACAAGCAGGAAATGCAAGTACCTAATCTCCCGGATATAAGGATAGCATAAATTTGATGTAGGGCGATTCTATATACACCCAAGATTTTACTAAATACACCCAATAAAATCTTTTTAGTTAATAGGCAACATATCCTTCAGTTATTTGACTCAAATACCATTGCCTTCTACCTCTGGACCTCGAACATTGCGACCGACCCCTAAACGTTTCTACCACCTTATCTCCCAACTCCTTCACCACCATGATGAGGTATATGATGAGGATAAATTGGCTGATCTCTCAGTCGAAAAATGACGATGGGGAAGGCGGTGACGCAAAGACCGAAACTACATACCCGATTCGGTGCAAATGCACCGAATATGCATAGTATGTTCGGTTGGAACCATCGGTGCATCACACTTCGGTTCAGTTGGAACCAATCGAACATACTTCATTTTTTTAATATAAAAAAAGACATACATTTGCAAGCTACATGATGCCCACTTTGCATAAAAGTAGCAACAGTAAAACATTTGGATGGTAGATCTTGCCACCTAACTCAATTGTACTTCAATGTTTATCTCATTTCTAAACTCACACTTTAGATAGGAGCGTACCCAACTTTCCAAATTGGAATATATCAAACGGTGGCTGATATAGGTTGGCATTAATGCGCATGCTCATCTTTTGCCCCCACAAGCTTTGCAAGTGTGATAGTTCCAACGGAACATATGTTATATGAATTGTGAGGACCCGTCCTTCTAACCTGGTCCAATCGCGACGGGTCAAGGGTTTGGTTTTGTGATTTGACTCGGTTGGTCTTGGTTTGCGATCGGTTGATCGCATCGCTGCTTTTGGACCCTAAGGGCAATTTGATAAATTATGCCTTGACGGTCGGTTTCACACCCGCGTAGTGCACCCACACTTTTGATTGATGTACGTGATTGAATAGATCCAATAGGAGCATTTGTGATCATGAGATCCGTACGAGATCGCAATTTGGAGCCAAATCGGATTCAGTTCGATCAGTTGGCTCGTCTGAACCGGCTAAGCCACTTAAGTGGCTTAACCCTCTTCTCTCTCTCCTATTTTTCCTTTTCTCTCTCTCTCCCTCTCTCTTTCTTTTCTTCTTTTCTTTTCTTTCTTTTCCTCTTCCTTCCCTGCCTTCCCCGTGGCCGACCCTCTTCCCTTTCTCCCCCACGTCGGCTTCTTCTTCTCCGGCCACCTTCCCCGGCGACCTGGAGGCGACGGCGAGGGCCCCTCCTCCTTCTCCTTCCTCCCCTCTCTCTCTCCCGCGGCAGCCCTCTTCCTTCTCCGGCGACGGCTGTGGCTATGGGAGGACTCCGGCGGCTCTCCGACGAGCTGGAGAAGACGGCGGCGATGTAGGACGGCGGATTAGCAAGGATTGAAGCTTGGATTTGCGTTTAAGGTAGGGTTTCCACCTAGGTCTTTGATTGCTTCTCTTCTAGATTGATCCATGATGCATGTTCTTCATCTGGTAGATGTTCTTAGGATTTGATTGTGATTTATTTGGGATTTCTAAGCAGTTATTCCCGGATTTTATCGTATCTCTGTTCTTCTATGAACATTCGCGTTCAAGCTCGATTTGTGATCTGTGTGAGCATGATCTCGTGAAACTTTCAAGATGAAAGTTGTAGATCATTGAGTGCTCTTTCGATTGCCACTGGTTTCATGATTTTTCAATTTATATACGATTTTTGGCGAATTGTTTTCTAAACTGGTGCGAAACAAAGATTAAGAAATTGATTAGTAAAATATGTGGAAATTAGACATCAATTAGATCCGATTCTTGGCTTGCCTGTTTCTAGTATGCTAATATACAATTGCTCAAGTTTAATTTCCAATTCGACGTCGTTTGGACGTCGAATTGATAAGATTTCATCGCCTCTAACTAGGGTTTAATGTAGAAATCCAGATTTTGGCTTTTAGTGGATTTATGATGTTTTACTGTGTTTAAGTCTTCAAGATACATGCAATTGGTATTCCTAGTGATCTCGAGGGCTAGCATGTTCAAATTGGTGGTTCTTAGATGATTAATTGTTTGATGCCGACATGTTTAGTTAGATATAAATCATTATTGTTCAATTAGCAATTAATTGCATTTCATGCTTATTTACATCGTATTGTATACATGTATACTTAGCTTGTTGTTGAACCAAGGGGGTCACGCCCCTTGGGATGTTTAGATAATTAAATGGGCTGAAGGTGTGCCCTAGTTGATGTATATTGTATTTGTGGTTGATTGTTGTAATTGTGTGACTGGGGGTTGTGCCTCTTTGTAGAAATTGCGATTGACGGCTGTGGATGCCGTCGGAATGCCGAAATTTGAATTGAGATGTTGTTTACGGCCTGCGTTGCCATTGTTGTGATAGATAGATCTATAACTGCTTTAGAGCCCTAGCTATGTTTACCCCTTGGCAAATTGTAGGTTATGCCTAGCCCTGTATGTTGTGATGTCATACTGTTGCATGCTTATATTTCTGTATTTCTGTGCCTGAGCATTGCATGCATGCATGCATCTTGATTGCATTAGAAACATTAAGGCTAGGTGGTAGGCGATGGATTCGATCGTCGGTCCGGGGTTCTCGGGTAGCCCGGATCTAGCCCTAGGACCGGGGTTTGGGTAATACAGGATTAGGACGTGATTGTCATCAATGATCATGTTTGATATCATTCGAGGATTATTAAGTAGTCGGACTGTAATATTATGTTGATCGAGATTTTAGAGGTCGTGTCGGCCTTGAGCCGAGTGTTGAGGTGTAGCTGGTGTCTGGTTCCTTGTCTCTTGGGTAGAGGGTGTGCCTACTTAACGGTGTTGGTTGCCCGCCTAGCAGTGTTGGTTTCCCACTAGTGAGATGGCAATGCTGGTTTCCTGCCTCGCTGAGGGTGACCCAGTATGTGACCAGTTTGGCTGGAAGACCATGACTGAGGCCTCCCTTCAGGGACACGCGGTGGGGTTATGGAGCCCCTGTGATACACCCAGGCTTTGCTTGAGGGCGACACTATTATTGTGAGGACCCGTCCCTCTACTCCTGGATCGACCGGTTGGGTCAGGCCCGTGGCTCGTTGGTTTGCTTCGCGTCGAGCGCGCGATCCGGTGGATCGCATTGTTTCTTGGACCGCAAGGGTAATTTGGTAAATTACGCATTGTTGGTTTGTTTCACACCCGCGTGTGCACACACACTGACCTTGTTTGTGTTAGTGCTTGATTAGAATGGTTAGGTGGACCCGAGATCGGAAGATCTGAGCTTGGGCTTATGTTTTAGCCCAAGTTTGCCTTTCTGGGCGAAGGAGATCGATCTGGCCTTGCTAGCTAGATCGATCTGACATGCTTTGGAGATCGATCGCTTAGTGCAGAAGGTCTTTGGGCTGTTGGCAGCTCGAGAGCGATCGATCGCTCCTTGGAGCGATCGATCGGACTCGAGTCGGTTGGTTTTCTGCTTCGCGAGGACGGCCGTCGTTGGCCGTCGCTCTCTCCTGTCAAAGGGGGAGGACTTTCCCTCCCCTCCTTTCTCTTTTTCCCCCTTCCCCCGGCTTTCCCCTTCCCCTTTTCCCTTCTTTTCTTCCTCCTTCTTCTTTCTTCTTCCTTCTTCTTTCTTCTCCCGCGGCTCTGCTTTCTTCCCCTGTTTCCGGCAGCGAGCTTCCTCTCTTCCGTTCTCCCTCCTCCGACCATCATTTTGGGTGTTCTAAGGCTTGTTGGATCCATGACAACGAGAGGAAGGCTCCTGGTGTGGTTTGGAGGCTTGTTGGTGTCTGGTTGCGAGGGATCAACTGGGTTTAGCGTTCTTTGTTAGGTTCTTCTACCTACTGTGTTCTTTAATGGGTTTCTTTAGATTTAGTCGTTGGATCTTATTGATGTTTGTCTTGTTGGCTTCCTCTTGCCTAGTAGAATTTCTTATATAAGTTTCATGATCTTTGGCTGAGATTTTAGTTGGTTTTATGCATGATTAAGCTCGGATTTTTCGATTTCTGCTGTTCTTGAAGAACAGCCGGTTTGCGGCGAGTTTTTCAGCCGGTACGTACATGATCTTGGGTTGTGATGAGCACAAGAGTTGTAGATCTTTGAATCTACTCTCTAACCCAATTGATTTCATAATTTTCCGATTTTTCTACAAATTTTGGTGATTTTTCTCGTGACTTGCGACGAGGCTGATCTGAAGCTGGTTTGAAGCTGTTCGGGTCGATCCAAATGGTTCGGATCGATCCAAACATTCCGGATCGATCCCAAAGCTGGCTGGTGGTGTTTTATGGTCTATTTTTAGTGGGTTTGATTAATGTTTTCCCGTTAATCCAACCGTTGGATGATTATAGATTTTGGATATGTTGATTCTGGCATATTGATCTATTGATAGCTAAGTTGGATCTTGAATCCGACGTCGTTTGGACGTCGGATCGACGGGATCAATTAGCCTCTAAGTAGAGGCTTTGGGTGTTTTGAATATAATATTATAATTCAGATTATAATATTATATTGTGTACTGTTCATCATTGTTTTCGGGGTTGCTTCCCGTTGCAGGAGTCCGCGGTCGACGGTCGCGGTACCGTCGTAATGCGGGGACCCGCTGTGGATCGGCTGGCAGCGGTCGGCAATACCGCTGCAGCGATCCAGTTGACTTATATTATGTTTGTCATACTGTTGCATGCTTTACTTCTTATCTGTGTATGTTCATAGCATGCATTCCCTGTTGTGCATTAGTTGCATTGTTTAGGGCGTGGGTGATCTTTGGGTCGCCGTCCCGAGGCTGGAAGCTCGGATTTAGCCCTAGGACCGGGGTTGGGTAGTTTGGACCCGGTTTGAATTGTAGTGTCCAGTCAAACTTGATGATAGCCTTAGATGACTGGTGCACTTATTGCGTGATGATTGTAGAGGTCGTGTCGGCCTCGAGTCGGATCTGAGGTGTAGCCGGTGTCCGGTGTTCTTAAAACTCTTGAGTAGAGGAGTTGCCTACTCAGTGGTGTCTCTTCCCACCAAACAGTGTTCAGTGTCCTGTTGAGAGTCAGCAGTGTCGTTTCCTGCTATTGATGGCTGCTCCTGGGCCTCAAAGACACGCGGTGGGGTTATGAGACCCCTGTATACACCCAGGTTCTACTTGAGGGAGACACTTTTGTGTTTCCCTCTTTCTTCTGTGTGACGTAGTGTAGAACCCTACTGAGCTTAGTGCTCACACCTACCCGGGCTGCGTTTTGCAAGTGCATGCGTCAGTTCTTCTTCCGTGGCTCCTACCGGGCAGTTGGTCGGCGGTGCGGCGGTGCCTGGTGGGCTTGAGAGGTGGCGATATTTACTGCTTTTACCTTTGGTTAGTTAGTCTCCTACGGGAGTAATGTTGTATTCGGATCTTCCCCTCTCCGAGAATATGTATATTAAACACTTGGGTCTTGAAATCTGTGGTTCGATGTTGTTCAATTAATATCTTTTAATTGGGGGTTTTTGATGAATTGCTAGGGAGACCAATAGGTTAGAGGGAACCCTCGCCGTCTTTTTCCGCATTTTGTAGGTTCCGGTTCGCGTCGCTAAAACCGGTTGGGCTTTCACGGGTCGGGGCGTGACAATTGTGTTCCCTCCTTGTGCGAGTCATAGTGTAGTTTCCCTGCTGGGCATTGTTGCTCACCCTACCTGGGCTGCATCGGCGATGCAGGTCGATGCAGTTCCTTCTTTTTTAGGTAGTTGCGGTGTTGGAGGCGGCACTCCCCTTGGTGGTGCGTGAGATCGAGGATATCATTAGTTTATTTTATTCAATTGATGTACAGCTTAAAATGTATAAGTTGTAATTTGAAAGAGAAATGTATTTGTATTCCAATTTGATGTAAATTGATCAGAGATTGCTGTACTTGGAGGACTTGTACCATTATTGTATCTTTTTAAAGTTAATTGAGTATTGTAGTAGTTAATTTGTATTATGATTTAATGATAGGATAGTTTAAATAATTTGTGAATATTATAACTGTGCACCTGGTTTAAAAGTGATGTTTATAGGGGAGGCTCTCGCCGTTTGATTTTATAGTTTAGGACTCTCACGGCCCGGACCGGATGGATTTTCTGGGTCGGGGTGTGACATGAATGGTTTCTACATAACATACATATCTTATTTGAACGGTTTCTATGCACCTTACATACTTATTTAAATGGTTTCTAAGTACCGTACATACCCTAATGAATCGGGTTTTGGAATGCGCATGACGTACTGTTGATGCTACAGTCGATGAATGGATCGACCGTGAACAATGAAGGCTGTATTTTGAGTTTGACGACTGAAGCGACGGTCAATGTATGGATCGACTGTGAGTGAATAGAGGAGGATGCATGGATCGATCGTGAATAATGAAAGCTGCATTTTTGAGCTAGACGGCTGAAGCGACGCTTGATGCATGGATCGACCGTGAGTGAATAGAGGATGATGTATGGATCGACCGTGAACAATGAAGGCTGCATTTTTAACGCCCATTCGGTCATGATCTACCGCTCAATATAAATCGAATCGGCCAATATGATCGAATAATTATTTGTTCGGTCATAATCCACAATATAAGTCGAATCGGCCAATCATATTAGGGCATCGAGGTTTTGAACGAGTTGCCGTATGGAGAGGCGAACGGGTTGTGTTGACACGAACACATATCCTTAGGTCGCCAGTCGCCGACCAGGTTGGGAGGTAGAGGACGCGGTCGCCAACCAGGTCGTCGGGTGTTAGAGGGTGGTGAGGGTAAATTAGAAATATTATGAAAAAAGACATGGTGTATGTAGTAAAAAAATAGTATTTTCAAAATTAAGTAAGGTGCCCTTAGAAATAGGATGTACGCAGTAAAAACTCTAATGTATTTAGAATCACCCTTTGATGTATTGCCAACATGATGGTCATGTGAATCATGTCATGCCTACTAGGATAAGATTGATTTGGAGACTTTTTCAACCATCGAGGAACATGAAAATGTCTTATTAGTTATTAGTAGACTATTATAAACTAGGGTGAATTGTTTTCCAGTATCTATAAGTTTGGTCAATTTATAATCTATTATCATCAAAAGAAATTGTTGCTTTTCAGTACTCCTCAGTTACGAACCCGTGCATTACAAGTTCAGACCATAGACACCGTTTGTAAACTAGGGTGCTATTCTACGGCTTTTGAGTAGTTCAAATGTTTAGTATCTGGTGGTGGTAATGGACTGTTTTAGCTGGTCGATATGAGCCGCTTTGCAGCTAGTGAGTCGGAGCCGATCGAGGCTCGGCTCAAAAGCCACCACCGGTCGAGCCGGGCGAAACCCAGGTTGTTATTGGGTTTGTTTTGTTAATATTGACTATAACCCGAAACCGAAACCGTTAATCAATACATAAGTTCCCAGACCCGAAGCGCATTGGACTACCCCTAACAGATTTGCGCCCAGCCAAGCCAAGGAGCACGTTTTTTTTGCCACGTAACAAATAAATAAATAAAAATTTCACATCATTCATGACAAAATTTAAGCGGCCCAATAATCTAAATTATAGCCCATAATTTGCCGCCTTGCTTGATACGCAAGTCACAATGCAGACAAATCACTAACCATCGCCATATATTTCTTCTCCTCAAATCTTCCAGACGCCACTAAACCCTTTGTAAAATCTCTCTCGCTTCGATGGGTTCGCTGGACATGAATCGGGAGCCGTGCCCGGACCGGATACTGGACGACGTCGGCGGGGGCTTCGCCATGGGGGCGGTGGGGGGCTCGGCTTACCACTACATCAAGGGCCTCAGAAACTCACCCAGGGGCCAGCGCCTCGCCGGCGGTGCCCAGGCCGTGCGCATGAACGCCCCGCGCCTCGGCGGGAGCTTCGCCGTCTGGGGCGGCGTCTTCAGCACTTTCGACTGCACTATGGTCTACCTTCGCCAGAAGGAGGACCCATGGAACTCGATCATCTCCGGCGCTGCCACTGGCGGGTTCCTCCAGATGCGCCAGGGGCCGAGAGCTGCGGCTCGGTCTGCCCTCTTCGGCGGCATCCTCCTCGCCCTCATCGAGGGCATGGGGATTGCTGCGGCCCGGTTCCTCCCCTTGCGACAGAACCTCCCTCCCCTTGTTTATGACGATCCCAATGTTCCCGGTGTACCGCCTAATGTGGCCCCCGCCAGGAGGATGTACGCTCCCGCGCCCCGGAGCACGGATTCTCCGGCAGCGTTGGAGGGGAATTCTGGGGGTACCTCTTCTTCTTGGTTCGGAGGGTTCTTTGGGGGAGGAAAGAAGCAGGAGGAGATGAAGAGTGGAAGCAAGACAGAGGTGTTGGAGAGCTTTGACACGCCGAGCACGCCCATCCCGTCGTTTGAGTATAATAAATAGAGACGAAGAATTAGGTACGGTTTGAGGGTTGGAATGTCGAGTTAATTTTTGGATTGTTTTCTTGGTAGAAGGTTTATGATTGTGCACAGTGTAGAATCAGATGTGCAGGAGCCTGAGATTATGTTGCCTTGAGAAAAGGTAAGCCTCATGTGTTGGCGTTGCCTGATGAAGAACTAGTTTGCAGCAAATTTTTTCTCAATTGGTATTTTGCTTGCTGATTCCATCAACTTTTTATCTTGGCAACGAGGAATTCTACATTGTGAAATTACAAAGCAATAAACTAATTCTAACAAAAAAGTGGAAGGTTAATTTATTTTCCGGGTGACGGCAAGGAGAGAGATGACCTGAGTAATTAATTACTACTCGTATAAAACAAGCTCATATTTTATCTTTGTTACCATTTTCGTAATAACTAGAGACAATTAGAGAAAACCGAGTTGATCCCTAGAGCTACTTGTCCTAGGACCAGAAATAAATCGGCATAGTCCTCAAATGACGCCAAACTCTATTTAAAAGTCAAGCTCATATTGTTTGTTTGCTTGAATAAGCCTAGATTATAGATTGCGTGCTTGTCTCATAAGGGAAAAAAAATGGTGAAAGAGGAAATCATTGGAACATGTTTACTCTTTCTGTGCATTCTGATAACTGTGGGATAGCCCAGCCTTGGTCTCCGAGTTGCCTCTTCAGTTGTGAAACATGCACGACCGGGTGGATTTTAGATTGGTCGGGTAAATCGAAGTGGTAAGCAACCGAGCCGACTCATTCTAGTACCCGAAAGGGGCCGTAGAAACGAGAGGTGAGCTTCTTATTGGCGCGAGCTTGGACGGAGGACTGATGATATGGTTGGAGTTTCAGGTAAGCCCAGTCGCCGACAACCAACTCCAACTCGCGACGATATTTGTCAACTTGAACTTTCATGTGATTCTGTGCCAACACCAAGTTGTCCCGTAGTAGCCGCAGGATTTCATCGAGAGAGCGGAGCTCCTGGTCGACCAACGCCAGACGCTGGAGGACATGCTCAGAGCATGTGTGCTAGACGCTGGAGGTACTTGGGAACAGCACGTGACTCTGGTGGAGTTTGCCTACAACAACAACTTTCAGGCCAGTTTGGGTTTTGCACCCTTTGAGGCATTGTACGGCAGACCATGTCACTCACCAGTGTGTTGGACAGAGGTATTTCTTTCTTTTCTCTCCTTCCCTGTTGTTGCCTCTCTCTCCCCTACCGGCTGAGCTAGGTCTTGGAGTCGCGAGCTTCGAGGAGCTGATCTTGGCGGTCAAGCTTGATCAAGTAGGTGTTTCTACCCCGATCATGTGATTGGGTTCTCCTAGGATAGGCTTATTGTGATTTCGATATAGGAATACTTGGTAGAATATTCTGTTGTTTAATGTATGGGTGTTATAGCCTGCTTAGAGTATCCCTACCTCTTGGTTTTCGTATTTTATCGGACGATTCTCGTATTTTCGACGTTTTATCGGTTTTCGGTCGTTTGACCTAGATTTGAGATTTAACCATCAAAATCGTGCCTTCTTCATATTAACAGCATCCCTATCATTTATTACGCATGCATGCAAAGTTTCATCAATTTTTTGACAAACTTTGATAGATCAAATCCAAGAAATTAGATTCCCGGCACTGTTCGTAGGAACTGTGCACTGGGCTCGACGGTCGACCGTCGGATCGACCGTCAAGCTTTGATACGCTTCTTCCTTACCTAAAGGCCAACCGTTGGATCAACCGTCGCATCGACCGTGAGGCTCTGTCTCCTTTTTGGCTTCCCAGGGTCGATGTCCCGATCGACCGTGGCCCTTGTGTGTTTCCTCATTTTGGTCTTACGGTCGACCGTCGCATCGACCGTGAGCCCCTGAGCAGCGTCTTCTGGCTTTCTTTGATTGGCTTTCGTTCATGATAGATACCCAATCATGTTAGAAAGCATGCACGTTGTTATCACAGGGTCTTTATGGATTTCTATCTAGATTGGGAATTGAATCGTGAGTTTATCCTCTTTAGCGGATTTACAGATTGACTTGCATTTAAATACCTAGTTGGATGGTAGACTTAAATGCTTATTATTTGCCTAGCCGTCAGCTAGCTATGAGTGCTAGCTGACGTGATATTGTGGAACCTTAGCCCGTTGTCGGTGAGTGCCGAGGGCTATTGTATAACTGTTGAACCTATAATTGATGTTGTGGTATATAGAGACATCTAGGATAGATATTTACATAGGTCCGTGCACTGTATGCATTAGAGGCATATCAGGTTAGGCGGACGATGGGTTGATCGCTGATCCGATGCTTTCGGGTAGCTCGGATCTAGGCTTAGGACCGCGACTGAGTAGCAAGGTTTAGGGCGTGAGTGTATAATTGGAATCTCATGTTATTGAGGATTTGAAGTAGTTGGCTATGATCATTGCTTTGAGATTTAGAGATCATGTTGTTTCTCCAAGGCCAAGTGCTAAGGATGGTTGTCGATGTCCCTGACATGGTCCCCAGGCAGTAGCTTCCTGCTGGGTAAGGGTGATCCTACTAGTTCTGGTTCTTGTTCCTCCCAGCGTGTTGGTTGATGTTCTCAGCGTGGTCGGTTGAGAAGAGTAGGATCTCTTGGGGAGTCGATAGGGGTTGTGGGACCCCGTGGCATTCCTTAGGCTTGAGCGGGGAGACATCACTATTGTTGTTTTCCTCCTTTCAGTGTGCCATAGAGTAGAACCCTACTGAGCTTGTCGCTCACTCCTACCCAGGCTGCGTTTGCAGGTGCAGGCGCCAGTTCTTCCTCAGTAGAGCCGGCGGGATCAGCTTTTGGTGGTGTGACGATTTCCAGGGGCGCTTGAGGTTGCTGCAGGACGACTGTTGTACTTTTGATAGATTATGTATATTATAAACATCATTCGAGGACTTTTGGATTAATTGTATAATATTTTTTCCCTTGGAGGAGTTCGATAAGAATTTGTATCATATGTTTAATAGTATAACATGATGTTTCTTTTAATTGAATTACAGTTTTATCCTTGAAAGTTAAATTGTTTAAATTTATCTCTGTTTTTCGCAAATGTTTCACGCAAGTTGGATGTGAATAGTAATAGGAACCCTCACGCTACATCCTGGATGGGTTTTCTGGGAATACGTGTCTAAGTGGGTGGAGGCTATTACATGTAGGAATAATGATCATTCCACTGTCATCAAGTTTCTTAAAGAGCATATTTTATCCCGGTTTGGTACTCCTAGATTTATTATTAGTGACCAGGGATCACACTTTTGTAATCGCTCCTTTGAGGCTTTGATGGGCAGGTATGGAGTCACACATAAGATTTTCACTGCTTATCCTCCACAGACGAATGGCCAAGCTGAACTAGCAAACAGGGAGATCAAGCAAATTTTAGAGAAGACAGTGAGCCCAACTGAAAGGATTGGTTGTTGAGGCTATCAGATGCATTGTGAGCCTATCGTACTGCTTACAAGACTACTCTGGGGATGTTGCCATTTCGCCTAGTTTATGGAAAAACCATGCCATCTTCCAGTCGAATTAGAACATAAGGCATATTGGGCTATTAAGTCACTAAATTTTACTTTGGATACTGCAGGTCAGGAACAAAAACTCCAGCTGTCTGAGTTGGAAGAACTCCAGAATGATGCTTATGAGAGTTCCAGGATCTTCAAGGCAAAGAAAAAGGCTTACCAAGATAAGAAGATCCTGCAGAAGACGTTTAAAGTAGGACAGCAAGCTTATCTATATGACGCGCGGCTACACTTACATCCTGGGAAGCTAAGATCACGCTGGACAGGCCCCTTCACCGTTATCAGAATATTTGAGAATGGGGCTGTGGAAGTTGAAGACCTAAAGGATGGGAGGCTGTTTACGGTTAATGGACAGCGCTTGAAACAGATTGAGGAGCACACCGTTTCTCTCGTAAACCCTGTCTACGAGGGATGATCTTGTTCTTATTTATTATTTCTATTTTATTTAAGTTAGATTGTTTTAGTTTGTTTGCTTTCATTCTCATTTGGTTTTGTTTACTATTTTATGTTTTTAGGATGCTTGGACTTCCGTCTTCCTTGCTTGTGAAATTCGGCCACAATGAAGAGCCTTGTGCCAGATTTCAGATATTTTGTCAGGTGGCCTCGCTCCTATATCAATTTATAATTCTTATCTATTTTATTTGCCATTTAAACATGCACCCTATTTTATTCTCTTGCCATACTTAGCACACATTGAGGACAATGTGAATTTCAGGTTGGGGGGTGTAGGCATGCATGACTTTATGCATGCTACTTTGTGGGTTTAATAGTGTTGAATTGAGTATGTTGCTAGAAATTATACATAAGCTGAAATTTGAATGCTTATTATACATGTTGCTTTTACATGGATTGGCCTATACATTGATTGCAGGCATGATAACCTGAAGGTATAACATCATGTGATCCATACACGAACACTTTATGTGCAGTGGTAATTATACTCTCCAAAGGAATGAGCATGCTATTGTCAATCTAGACCATGATTTCAGCATTAGCTAGTGTTGAGTATTGAATGTAGAGAAAAAAAAAAGTTATGGAGCTTGATCAAGCTGTGCCTAAACGACTATTAAGTGATCTACTGAGTAATCGGGTGTACTTCTTGCCTCAGGAAGCGGGGAGCTCGCGTCAAAAGGTAGAACCACTTATAGCTATAAAAAAAAACTATTAAGTGTTTTGCTAAGTAACTGGGTCTCTGTGCCTCAAGAAGCGGAGAGTGCTCGCGTAAAAAGGCAAAGTGTCTGATAGTTGAAAAGAAAAAGAGAAAGAAAGAGCATGTTGTACTTAAAGTGCGAGCGTTGGATGATTGGTCATGAATATAGTAGTGTGTTTGGACTAATGATAGGTAGTAGTTGCTTCTGTACGTAACATTTATTTGTCACGTCACATGTGTCCTTCTGGATGGTGATTAACATGTTTGATGTGTAGAAATTGATTTCATGTGCTGGTAGTATGTGTATGAGTATAAGAAGTTTTCATGCTCTGTATTATATAGAACATTATTGACTTGATAAAGCAAAATTTTTATCATGCATGTCTACATCCTTGAACCATTAGTGTGCTTAATTATATTTTATGGGCTTTGAATTGCTAGAGACTAGCAATAAGATGGTTGTGGGGTGTGATGAGTATATGAAAGTGCACTCTGAACATGACTAAGAGCAGCTTATTTGCTTAGTGTTCATGATTAATATAGATGATTTCCGTCCGTATATGTTGCTTCACAAAGTTATTTATATTATGCAGGAAATTGAAGCAAAGATGGGTCTTTATTGCTAACACTGTATCTTCTCGGAACGATCCAGATGAAGTGTCATATATGGTTGGAAAGCTCTTGAAGTCTAGTTTCTGAAGAATTTTACGGTTCGTGATTCTAAGTTTTCTAGAGGAAGTTATGGCAATATTAGTACCGATGACACAGTCTGGATGGCAAAATAGTAAATACTCAGGAAAGACGGATCGATCATGTTCCCTAGAAGGATCGATCATTTTATGCAGACAGACATGACAGAACACACACTTTTTGTATGATCACAGAAGGATCGATCCTCCTTTCACTTGAGAATATTGAGGAGAAGGATCGATCTTTCTCATATGGAAGGATCCATCCTACTATCCATCCTACTGAGAAGGATCGATCGTACTATCCATCCTACTGAGAAGGATCAATCATGCTTCTTTCAAAGGATCGATCTTACTCGGGTGACTCAGGGTATAGAAAATAGAGAAGAGGAAGATCGATCCTTGGCCTTCATAGGATCGATCCTTTGTCGGGCGGAACTAAATATGATCCATCAGATTTAATCCAAAGGCTGAAATAAAAGCTAAGGTTTCATGTCCTTATATAAGGGGAGTCCTTGGATGTTTTTGGGGTCTCTTTTCTGGACATTTTCTAAAGGAAGAAGATGAAGACATCTCCATCCATGACCAAGTAATCCGCGTGCATGGCGGACGGATGATCTAGCGAGGATTAGGGTTTCTTCTCCAACAATGGTTCATAGTTTTAATCTTTATTGTTAAACTCTTTTTTATGTATTGGATATTCAAAGATTATTTTCAGATTATATATTTTTATGTGGATGATTAATATTATGAATTCAGTCATGCTTCGTTCATGATCTTATAATCCCATAGTTTTATCTATTGTTTACCTACTTTATCTCGTGAAATCTTTGCTATACATTGCCGATTGTGAGAGTTGGTATTGTGTATTCTTAGAGATCCGGTTAGATAGAGTTAGGGCTTTGTCCCGATGAACTTTTGTTGCGCGTTGCCTGTAGTGACAGCCAGTATCGTGTATTCTTAGGTTTGGGTTGGATGAAGTTAGAATTATAATAAGGAAGAATCAATCGTAGGAAGAGACATTTATATATTTTGTTAGGTTTATAGTTACATATCTTCCGGTTAAGGTGATTGGGATGTGAATCCCTTAACTGAGTATTGAATGAATCGTTGGTAGAAAAAGAACCTAAGTCCGAATGAAGTGATTCCTGATGCCTAGCCTTAACCAAATCCTTATTTTCTTTGTTACCTTTATTTTACCGTTACATCTTCGATCTATTTTCTTAACTTTTACGCTCTTGATTGTTTTCGATCCATTGTTATCTGTGTTTCTAGATCTTTCCTGGTTGTCTCTCTGTGGGTTTGACCTCTCTTATGCTGTACTGCACCGCGACCGTTGTACGTGACACATTTGAGCGACATAAAAATTGGCGCCGTTGCCGGGGAGACGGTTCAGAAAAGCGCCAGAATCATCAGATTACAGTGATTGTAGACATCAAAAGCGGTAACTTCGTTCATTTTCTTTAGTCTTTACTTCTTTATTTCGGCTTTGATTTTTCTTCTCTATTAGGATTGTTTTCTTTTATTTGGTTTTAGTTAGTAAGCTTAGTTTCAACTATTGTTTTTGCTTATTTTCTTTAGTTGGTTTGCATCTTTTGGATTGCGTGTTTGTTGGTGTATGCCTCGGTATAGAGACGAACTAGACAGATTTGCTAGACGCCCCGAGGGTGATTCTGAAACTTCTGATAGTGAGACATTTATTGCTGATCTCTTTGACGCACAGTCACAAACTTCACATCATATTTTCATTATGGTTGAGCACGAGGAAGAACAACCTCTTAGGAGTTTGCAAGAATATTTGCATCCCACACGCACTGCTACACCCTCATGCATCATGTTTTCACCTAATGCAACACATGTTGACTTTAAACTTGGCATGATTCAGTTGCTTCCTACCTTTCATGGGATGGAAAATGAAAATCCATGTGTGCATATTAGGGAGTTTGAGGAAGTAGTATCGACCTTCCATGGCTAACCAGGTGCACTAGATATGATCCGACTTAAGTTCTTTCCCTTCTCACTGAAGGATAGAGCGAGGAGTTGGTTATATTCTTTGAGGCCACGATCTATACGATCTTGGGCTGAAATGACACAGATATTTTTCAACAAGTATTTCCCACAGCACAAAACCAATGCACTTAAGAGACAGATTTCAACCTTCACACAGAAGGATAGTGAAACTTTGTATCATGCGTGGGAACGATTTAAAGACATGGTGAATTTATGTCCTCATCATGGATATGAAAGTTGGCGTTTTGTTAGTTATTTCTATGATGGTTTGACCGTTAGAGAACGCCAATTTGTTGAGATGATGTGTAATGGTGAATTTTTGTAAAAAGATCATGATGCAGCAATTTGTTAGTTATTTCACGCTAGCTCCTAAATCAAGTAAAGCTCCATCAATCAAATGGTTTCCTATAGTGCAAGAAATAGTAGGCGTACCCGGATCTTTAAGTTTAGGAGGAATATCACAACGAAGGATTGAGCTTACTTGTTCAGTCAAGAAAATCTTTTTGGAAACATGAGATCTAGATCGACGCTTTTGAGTGCATAAATCTTTCAGAAATTTCGCATAAGACGGAATCTGTTTGATAGCATCCAACAGAGGAAGATTGATATGAACTTTCTTGAAAACTTCAACCATCTCATCAAGTTTAGAATTTTTAGAAGGGCGTGAAGTCGGATCTACCAGGGCCTCAGGAAAAGGAATTTTCGGAACATAGGTCCTAGGATTCGGCTCAGGCGATGAAGTAGAATCATGAGGAGCAGGAATTGAAGTTTTGGGTAACACCTCATCATCAGATGCATGCAAGTCTCTATCTAATGGAACTTGAGAAGTAGATGGAGCTGCATTGAGAGGTTGAGATGTAAGATCATGATCTGGACATTCATCATCTGGTTTTTCAATATTAGCAAAGGTCTTCCCACTTCGCAGAGTAGTGACAGCTTGGACATGTTCATGGGAGGACTCTACGGAATGTTGACCTCTAGGGTTAGGAATGGGTTGACTTGGTAAGGTACCTTCTTCTCTCCTATGCATAGAATTAGCCAATTGACCCATTTGAGTTTCCATCTTAGCTAAAGCTTGAGAATGGGAATGAACCAATTGGGTACAAGCTTCAAAAGACTCAAGAGCCTTTACAAGTCTATCCTCAATGATTGGACTTCGATTTGGTTGTGGTGGAGGAAGAAATGGTTGATTTTGAGATCCATATGGTTGATACCCCCAGGACTGAGAAGGTTGAGATTGATAAGGCACTTGAGAAGGATAATTTTTAGGCGACCGAGATGATGGCTGAAATTTCGGAGGGTAATTTGGATTTTGATTATTCATCAGTGGCCTAAGATTGACTGAATCAGACTATTGACCAGGTGTTCTCCAAGAGAAATTTGGGTGATTGCGTAAACCAGGATTATATGTATTAGAATATGGATCATAAGCTGGTTTGGACTAATTATAAATTGCATTCACATGTTCCTGAACTAATTCAGGGTATTGATGAGCTAAATGACAGTCCGTGACATCGTGATCAGAATTTGAACATAAGAAACAAATATCTCCTGACTGCGGTGGCAATGGAGGATTTGAAGATGCTACTTGGTTTGTAGTCTGAGTCAAAACTTGGTCAAGCTTCCTACTTAGAATATCTACTTGTTGATAACTAGAGAAGACTAATAATGAAACTAGGGCGGATTGAGTAATTCCTAAGTAACTACTACATTGATTCAAATTGATCAACCTTTTATCTCTTTTATTTATTAGTTTAGATAACTTTATTCTATCTTTGATTCTTTTCCTTAGTTTTAGGGTTTTGAGAATTGATTTCAGTTTCCAACGTTTTCCCTGTGGATCGACTCCCGACTTCACCGCTATTCTATATAGTAGTGTAGTGATTGAATAAAGATTATAAATTTAATATGTGATTGAGTTTACAACGTTTTAACGACGACGTTTGTGAGCGATCAATTTTTGGCGCCGTTGCCGGGAAATCTTTTGATTTACAGCGGAGTATCGATTTAATTTTCTCTTAACTCTTTTCTTAGCGTAGTTAGACTTGAACTTTTAATTACTTTATTTTACATTTTTATAGGATTTTTCTAACAATTTTCTGGAATTTTTGCAGCATTGGAACGATTTTGCCTTGAAGCATGTGGTCGGTCGACGGCGACATCGACCGCGGGATCGACCGTCAGGCGCTATCACGGAAAAAGCTTCGCAGGGTCGATACGAGGATCGACCGTCGCGTCTTCAAGTAAAGCTGCACAATTCCACGGTCGACCGTCAGATCGACCGTGAGCGCAGTCAGGTTAGTTTTATTGCTTCAAAACTTTTCCTTTTAATCTTTGTTCTCTGAATTTTCCCCTCTCCTTCGAATATTCTGTTTTCTTTCTCTCTTTTTGGTGTGATCTTGCATGCAAGGCAGACGATCCCTACATAATCCGTTGGAACCTTTGGATCTAGAAATAGAGGCCACACTTCGAGCAGCTAGAACCTTAGGACAAAAATCTCGAAGTAATTACCAGGAAGCTATAAGCAACTTGCAATCCTTAATGGCTGAACATGAGGAACATGTCATTGACCCTAATGATAATATGGGTAGGGGTGGAAATGATAACAATAATAGAGAATTTATAGAGAAATTGGGTTTGAAGTTGAGGCCAAGTCGTGATAGATCTGGGCTCTAAAGATGTAAGCCAATATTTCGCTTTACCCTTGAGAGTAAAGGGAAAGAGTTTCAATTTCCAAGCATCATCAGTGAAATTATTGACTTTCACGGTCGAACTGATCAAGATAAATTCTTCTATATGGTTGTAGGGATCTTCATGAGACAGACCATGAAAGGCAGGAAGAGATTGAAGAAACTGAGGCTTGATTTCATAGTGGGCAGCTCCTATTACTGGGGGTTGAATGCATGAATTTGAAGTAAATGAAGTAGGAATGTAAAAGTCTTTCATATTCATGCGACCTTGATCTTCATGATGGGTCGGATTTTCATCATGATCATGATGATCATCTAAGTTATGGTTCTCCATGGATGAATCAGGTGAAATATTCACAGGTCTAAACAATGTAGCACGAGAATTCAAGAATTCTTGCAATGTAATATTTAAATCTGAATCTTCACTAACATTCATCCATATACCACATCACAATAACAACCAAGGTTTAGAGATACTCACAGTGTTATCTCGGTGAAGCTTTGACTGATGCTCTTTCTCCGCTTGGAAGGTGCTTCGTCAAAGTCCCTAACGCACGATCAAAAAGATAGGAAATATTAGCACTGGTACTATTTTTGGTCTTTTATATAATAAACGACAGAAATAAAGATAACTAATTGAAATAAAACTACACTAGGCAATTAACTTAATAAACCGTGATCCTCGGCAACGGCGCCAAAATTCTGACACGCCTTTAAAAGTGTCGTTACCTTAACAAGGACGCCAAAATTAGAAATTTATAATCAAACTACTAACTAACTACTTTATGGGTAGATAGTAGCAAGTCCGAGTTGGTCCACAGGGAAAACAGGATTAAGCCTAATTACCGTGCATAGTTCTAAATCAAAAGTTAAGGAAGATAGATGATAGTTGGTCTTTTAAACTAAATTGGGAGAATAACAATAGAGAAAAGGCTAGGAAGTTCTAATCCGTAATCGAGAGCTATCTAGGCATTCCTAGGATAAGAGCGATTCAATAAGTTCAAGATGGCTTTCTAGGGTTGATAGAAGATCGGCTAGGTCCACTATCACTCAACATAGATTCATTAGAAGCCTATGTCGGAATGAAGAACAAATCAGCGGATAATTGGTATGAAAAATAATCAAAGTGGTTCTAGCACTTTGAGATCGCCTAATCGATAAAGATAAAGAATGAATCGTAGGTTACGATCATAGGTCTTAATGGTTCTAGCATTAAGGCAGTGGTTCTAGCACTCCTACAATCATAAGCTAGGGTTTAGAATCCACTCCAAAGATCTAACATGGTTCTAGCATGAAAGCAACTTGAACAAGTCCTAATCCTAGCCTCTAACATGCAATGCTCAAAACCAGCGAGCGTAATCTCAGCATAACTTTCACATCCAAACTCGAAACGAGGCGATTCAAGATTCGTTGGAAAGTTAAGATAGAGATCTACAACTTTTATGTTTTGAGTTTTCACAAAATCCGGCTGTATACCCACGGAAAAACCGAGACAAGACAGACCGAAATTAGGGCATAAAGAGCAAACAAAACATTTATCATAAGAACTATTACCAATAGATATATAAAATCTGAATTTAATCCATTAAACCATCATAAAGTACATGCTCAGATCCATAGGGAAACCGAAATAAACTCCCTATTACATCATAGAATTTCCTAGAATAAAGATTTAGCTACTCATCTTGAAGAAACGATCCATCGGGGAAGGTTGATGACGCGCTCCCGCCATGGATCTATCTTCAAGACCTAACCCTAATGTTTATGGAGGAAGAAGAATCAAGGAAACACCCAGGAGGAGAGGAAAATTCGTCCTTGGGTGGCTGCCAAAAATCCTCACTCAACACCTATTTATAGGCCTTAATAAAACCCTAACTCGGATTAGATCTCAGCCCTTTATTTTTCCCCCAGCATCAAATGAGATCGATCTCCATTGGGAAGAAGATCTATCTCCTTCATTCTGCGAACTCTGGATCTGGAATACGCCCGACCAAGATCGATCTCCTTTGGAATGAAGATCGATCTCCTTTGCTTCGACTGGACCACTTCTTGCTGGAATAATGAGATCGATCTCCTTCAGGATGCAGATCGATCTCCTTCACGCAGGATTGCCCAAATCACTTCGTTTTAGCACCAAACTTGATCTAACCTTCGTTGAAGGCTCTTATACCTGAAATGCACCAAAGACCATCAAAATAGCATTGCTCTGAGGCTAACAGGACCTAGTTAGAGGGGCGATTTGTGCACTTTTCACGCGTTATCAACAACCTAATGCAACTTATGGTTTTTCCAAACCTCAAAATAACCCTTATTGGAATACCTATAATCCAGGTTGGAAAAATCATCCTAATTTTAGTTGGAAACCACAACAATCAAGTAATCTTCTAGGGCAAGGCAACACAACCAATCCTTCTGCTTTTAAGTACCCGTCTAAACCTTCTGCAAATCCAAATCCTGGGTGCCCTCCACAATCAACTTTAGCCCCTCAAACCCTATCCACCTCTGAACCAACTTTAAGTTCCCTCCTTTCGGCTATGACTTCCATGAATGACAACATCAATTCAAACATTAATGAAAACATTAGTGGCATAAGACGTGATTTGGCGAGTGAAGTCTCTAAAATTCAGAATTATGTTTCTAGAATAGAGAATCAGTGTAATTCTAATACCCAATCCTTTGCTAAACTTGAGAATTCACTGGGCCAACTTTCTAATACTATAGCCAAAAGAGAGGAAGGTCATTTGCCAAATCAATCTGTCACCAATCCAAGAGGCCATCACTATGTAGTAAGTCAAAACATTGAGAGTGCTAATGCAGTTGTGACCCTTAGAAGTGGTAAAACAGTAGATAATCAAATAGGTGAACCTGGCAGTACGGACGATTGATCGACCATACCGCCGATCAATCGTCCAACTCGAGATTGCTCTTCTCTTCCACCTGATTATAATTCAATTGATTCTAGAGAGCCTGGTCTAGCTAAATACATTCCAAAAGTGCCTTTTCCTACAGCTCTTAAGGACCCGTACCCAACCATCAAAGCCCGAAGAGCTACTGAGGAAATCCTTGAAACGTTCAAACATGTCAACATCAACATACCATTGCTTTAGGCCATTCGTCAGATCCCTTCGTATGCCAAATTTCTTAAGGACCTGTGTACTCATAAACGCCAGACAAAACACAAAGGGGACAAGAAAATCCTTTTACCTGAACAAGTCAGTTTGATTTTGAAACACGACACGCCACCCAAATTAAAGGACCCTGGTACCCCTACCATACCCTGTTGCCTAGGAGACTACCAGATTGATGGTGCCCTTCTTGACCTAGGAGCCAGTGTTAACATTTTGCCCTACTACCTTTATAAGGAATTTGGGATGGAAGAGCTCAAACTGACACCGATCAGTATACAATTGGCTGATAGATCCATTAGGACTCCTAGAGGCATTGTGGAAGATGTTTTAGTGAAGGTAGACAACTTCTTTTTCCCTGTCGACTTTGTCCTCTTGGATATGGAACCCGCTGTTCACTGTAAAAAAACCGTGCCTATCATCTTAAGACGTCCCTTTTTGGCTACAACAAATGCGAATATCAACTTTCGAACTGGTGTCATGGATGTCTCTTTTGGCCATATGCATGTTAAACTGAACATCTTTAAGACTACATGTTTGCCTGAGCGTGAGAATGAATGCTTCCATGTTGATAGTTTGATTGACTGCTTTGATGATAAGTCTCATGTTAGAATGACTGATAGATTATCTGCAATTTCGAGGGCTTATGACTCTGATGAAGATGAGGATTATGATCTTAAAGTGCACAATGAAAGATTGCCTACAGTTTGGGATGAGTATGATTCTTAAGATGATGATTATGATCTTAAACTGCATGATGATAGATTGCCTATAATTTGGGATGAGTATGATTCTGAGGATGATGATGTTGAATTAAAGAATGACATTATGTCTAATATTTTGAATGCCTATGCTTCTGAATCTGATCATGATGTTAATCAGGACACTGCACAATCGAAAGATGACATCAAACCACACATCTTGGCCGAAAATATTTCTTGGGTAGTTGAGCCCCTTCCACCGTTATCTCTTACTCTTGCACCCGATTTAGATCCTGGACAAGTTCGTGTTTATTATGTTGACACACACTTTTGCATAGATGTGTCCATATATTCTAAACTTGAGCCACCACCTCCTCCTTTACCTATATTTGCACCATCGTCATTGCCTACACCCATTCTGAGATCGAAACCCCTTCCATGTTCACTACCGGGTTCCAACATTATGAGGGACACATACCGTAGACCGGGTTGCAAGATGAAACATGATGATAGATTGTCATTCATAGAGGGTCGAATCTCTAGTTCACGTGTGGGGAGGAAAAAACTGATTGGCCTACATCATCAAATACTGAACTTATTGTGGGGCTGGGTTTGGTTTCAAGCATTATATGGGGGAATTTATTTTAAGTGGGGTGATCGATGCCATCGGATTGACAGATCCATGCTATAATTGCACCTTTTATGAACGTCGAGCGAAAGACGTAAAATTACGCGCTTACTGGGAGGCAACCCAGTTTTATGATTTTTCCTTAGCTTTTTAGGATTGTTTTGATTTTTAGGAATTTTTCCATGATTTTTCCGTTTTTTCCTTGATTTTCCCTGATTTTTCTTTAAGAATAATCATAATATCTAGAAAATCGACTTTTCTGGAGGACGGTCGACCGTCCCATCGACCGCCAGATCGTTCGTGAGGCTCTGTCAACAATAAAGCTTCTCAGGGTCGATGGAAGGATCGACCGTCAGTTCCTCAAACAGGTAACATGGGCCACGGTCGATCGGGAGTTTATTTTTCCAAATTACTTGGTTGACGGTCGATCGATCGATTGACCGTATGAATGTGTTCTCACATCACCCGCGCCCACGGTCGATGCAAAATCCTTCTTCTTCCTTCCTCATCACCGACCGCCGCCCATCGCCACCACTCCGGCCGCTCCCAGCCCCCCAAACCACCTCCAACACCTTCGCCATCTTCTCCTCTACCTCCTCATGGCTTCTTCTTCCTCCAATTTTGTCTCTTCCGACGCCGGCGAACAACCCCTGTTCCGTCCGCCGTCGTCGATATCCCACTCCCCCACCTACCATTGCCCTGAAACCATTCCAAAAGCTTCTCCCGGTTGTCAGGATGTTTTTTTTTTCACCCTCAAAACTCAAGCTTGCCGCACGGTTCACCGGATTCTTCTTCCGACGTTCCTCCACCGCGTCCGCCATCGTTCATCCACCGCCTGGAACTTATAATCTGCCGATTAAATCCCATTGGTGCGGTCCCAAACCCTCCACGATGCTTCCTCGATCCTTGCCCACCTTGCTTGAAGCTCCGACCGCCGGATTCCAACTCCGGCCATCTTCTTCCGCGCTGTTCACCTCCGTTCCCCCTCCTGCAGGTCACGATTCTTTGATCAAACCTTACCAGCATTGTCCTTGGCCTTCCACGATTCCATCCCTCCTAGTCCCATCCTCCGGCGACGACGTTCCACCGTTGATCACCCGCCGGCGAGCTCTCAGCCGTCCAATTGATGATGGACGAGTTCCATGTGCTTTAGCGCTCTGATGTTTGATCGGATGGTCTAGATTGTCAATCAGGACGATTTTTATGAATGCTGATTATTTGGGTGTTGTGGATGAAGCATTAATGTATTTTATTACTTTAATGTCTATATTTTTAATTTCGTGGTTGAATGCTTGTACAAGTTCTTGGTCCATATATCCAGAGGAGCCTCTGCCGAAATTTTTATGTCTTTTTGTTATTTTTTCCATTCTATTTTCTTTGATCTTTTGGAAAGGTATTTTTATGGTAGGTGTCCCTTTGGAACTCATTAAGGGGCGAAGGATGCAAATCTTATATAGATCGATCAGGGGGTTATTCTTAAGTCTTTCTATATGTATCGAATGTTTTATGGTGATTTCTATGGTTTTATGTTTTTAATCTCTTCTAGAGACATGAATTTATTCAATAATGACGTCTTCTTCTTGTGGCCGGTGTGGTGATCGTCTTCCATGTGAGCCAATTACCAATGGCGCGATATTATGATGATTTCTACCCTTTTTACTTACTTTATTTTTATGACTTAGTGTAACTGGGGACAATTACATTCAAGTTGGGGGTAGATTTTAGGAATTTAATTCTTATACATCCCTTGAAATATGTCAAAATGATGAAATTACGATATGATTTGACAAAGATGCAGGTTTTAGAAATTTATTTTATGGATTATTCTGAGACTTGTATGTCATATAAGGGATAGTAAATTTTGCTATGCATTACACTATTTCTATACTTTAACACTTTTACCATGATTTAAGGATAACTTGACATATCCTAATGTACATGTTCACTTCCACATGTTAAGGGGTTGATATTAGATTCTAAGCATGATACTGGGATAGGTTTACAATTTTATGTCATGACACAGAAAATACATGAGCACATGCAATTATCTGAGTATGCGAAAAAAAAGAGAAAAAAAAGGACTTTCAACTTAGTAACCGGACAGTGTGCCTAACCAGCGTGGTGTTCGCGTAAAACGGTTGAATTTCCTGAAAAAAAAAGACGAAGAAGAAAAAAATGGATTTTCAACTTAGTAATCGGGCAGTGTGCCTAACCAGCGTGGTATTCGCGTAAAACAGTTGAAATTCCTGCAGAAAAAAAGAGAAAAAAAACAGATATTGTTATGTGATAAGTGGAAGATATGTGCTTGGCTATGATTGTGATTTTGAATAGTTGAAGTGTTTAAATATAATTGATACTCTGAGGCATGTGGAACCCCATTCACACACAGGAGTGTTAAAGTTGGTTTTAATCATGATTAAATATGTTAGAGTGTTGGAAATATGTTATGACATGTTTTGACTTACTATATTTTTATGTGATTGTGAGTTGAAGGGTGTATTCATGAATACGGTTTCTATTTCATGCATTAGAGTTGATGAATATTATAATTGATTTCTAATGATATATTCAAGGAAATGTATAGATGTTTGTGGGTGTCATCCCTGAAAACCCTCAGGAGACTATAACTCCTCCACTGGGGTAACCCAGGGGTTTAATGGCTTGTTGCACATGCTAAGTGCAATCGTGAGACCTACGAAAGTGGCTAGTTAGATTTATTGCTTTCTTTTTATATTTTCTTTGCTCGAGGACTAGCAAAGTGTAAGTTGTGGAGTGTGATGAGTCACTAAATATTCATACTTAAACCCCTTAATTTACATTTGTTAGACCGAGAGTGTTTATATTTGATAGTTTGTTAATTAATTTCAGGTTTAATGAAGATTCAAGTTAGAAAATACAGAAAAGGACTAATATGTGGAAATTACGCTGCTCCGCTGTCAGTTTGAAAAGAATTCACCAAATTCTCCAGATAAATCTTAAATTCCGAAAATTTGGAGCACTTATAGAAGACTTCAAGATGGACAACTTTCATGTTGGACACTTCGCGAGATTCTTGACAGATTAATAGCAGTTTTCAAGAATATGAAGATAAACAGATGCTGGAAGACTGGTCCGTCGACGCTCAGGAGAATATTCTCCAAATATTCCAGATATGTTCAAATAATGTCAAATCTTCGGGAGAGAATAGAAGGTTTCCTAGTCTACATCTTTCATGTTGAGCACATGTCCAACTTCTGGACGGGTTGAACCCAGTCGCGACCAAAAGAGGCTGTCAGAATTAAACTAGGAAATCCGAGTTGCACAAGAGGTCCAACTCAACCCAAAACCCTAATTCCGGGAAGACACCTATAAGAAGGTGTTTGCTGGCCGAAAATTAGGGGTCCCCATAGAGAGAAAAGAGAGAACTAGGGTTTGGAGGATTCTCTGGAGAAGATGGAGCTACAACGTGGATTCCAATCGTTCTTCATCGAATCTAAGGCTTCCATCACAAAGATGAGTAGCTAATTCTGTACTTAGGGATCTCATGAAGCTTTAGTAGATCTTTCTTGTATTTTTCTAGTTGAATCTTGTATTCTTTTTCTGGACATGATCTTATAGATTTGGTTTTAATGATAAAAGAGTTGAGGGAACAGAGTTCCTTAACGTATTTTTAGTCCTACTTGATTTCGATGATTGATAGTAGAGATCTATAGGATGGTTTTTATGTGGTTTGTGAATAACCGATGAGATATTTTATGCTAAGTGACGATATCTTGTGCTAAGGTTACCCCGAAGACAATCTATGCTAATCGAAAACAAAATATGCCTTTGGAAAACACTCGCCTTCTTTTAGAGATTCATGTAAGCTTAAGAAGCTGTGAATTTATAATGTCTAGATAAGAAAACATGAGGATAATTAGAGAATACAGGAAGTGAAACTAAAGTGGATTGAGTAATCCCTAGGTTTTCTCTCATTAATCTATTTCAATTTCGTTAATCGCTTTCTTAATTAGTTTTGATTAATCCGTTTCTAAAACCCAAATCAATCCTTCTTCGCTTTAGGACTAGAGTGTTGAGAGTTAATTCTGATGTTTCTTTGTTAGTCAAAGTTTTCCCTAAGGACCCACCCCGTATTTCACCATTATTCTATTTTATTAATTTAGTGTTGAAAGAAAGGTTTATAAATTTCTAAATTGCGTTTTGCATATGAGTTAACGACGCATTTGCGAGCGATCAATTAGATCTTGGTGCGAGTGTTAATTTGATGCCATATTCTGTTTACTTGCAACTTGGTTTAGGACAGATTAAATCAACTTATGTGATTTTGCAATTGGCAGATAGATCCACGAAGACTCCACGAGGAGTAGTTGAGGATGTGCTTGTTCAAGTAGATAAATTTTATTATCCTGTTGATTTCTTAGTCTTGGATACTCAGGCTATAGTAACTGCTAATTCTAGAATTCCTATTATTTTAGGTAGACCGTTTCTTGCTACTGCTAATGCTATAATTAATTGCAGGAATGGCTTAATGAAGTTAACTTTTGGGAATATGACTTTAGAAATTAATATTTTTAATGTTGCTAAGCAGCATGATGAGGATGATGAATGCCAGCAGACTTACCAGATTGATTTTTCACTGAAGAGGAGTTTGCTACAACTGAAATTAATTTTCTTGAATTAGATTTGGATGAAAATGTTGATGTTGATGGTATGCGCAAAAGTTTGGAACATTGTTCTTTTGCAGGTCCATGGAATCCAAAGTTTGAAGAACTGCCAGAAAGAGAACAGCCACCAACACCATCAGCAATAGAGCCGCCCAAGCTGGACCTAAAGCCGCTACCTCAAGGTTTAAAGCACGCCTATCTTGGTCCAGGTGATACATACCCAGTTGTTATTTCTTCAGCATTTGTGAGGACCCGTACCTCCAACCTGGTCCGACCGCGATAGGTCGAGGGTCTGGGTTTGTGGTTTGGCTCGGTTGGCCTTGGGATGCGATCGGTTGATCGCATCGCTGTTTTGACCCCAGTGGCATTTTGGTAAATATGCTCCCTGGTGGTCAGTTTCACACCCGCGTTGCACACATGGCCTTTGATTGATGTATGTGTTTGATTAGAATCTTTAGGGCGCGTCCGATCGGAAGATCGGAGCTCGATCGGGAGAGATCGAATCGGACGGCTGTGATGGATTCCAGTTTTCTATTTAAGCCTTCCTTCTCTCTTTCTTTCTTTCTTTTCTTCTCCTGCGTTCTCTTTCTTCTTCTCTCTCTCCTTCGGCTGGGTGCTAGGGCATTCGGAGGCGTGGCTTCGAGGAGCGGATTCCGGCAATCGAAGTTGACGGATGCATGGAAAAGCTGTCCTATCTCTTCAAGTAGGTGTTTCTACCTCGATCCTTGGATCGGGTTCTCTTAGGATAGGTTTAATGCTTGTTCGCTGTAGGGATACTTATTAGAATGTTGTGTAGCTTGTAGCACATGTGATGTGGCTTGTTTCTTGTATTCCTACCCTGCGACTTCGGCTTTTTAACGGCTAGTTTTCCGTATTCTCGCCGTTTATCGGTTTTCGGTCGTTTTGACCTAAATTGATGATTTAACCGTCGAAAATATGATTTCTTTGCATCATTGGATTCCCCATCATCTTTTATGCATGCTTGCAAAGTTTCAATGATTTCCAACTTGATTTGATCCATGAAATCCAAGAAATTGGATTTCCGGCACTGTTCTGATGAACTGTGCCTAAGGCCCGACGGTCGATCGGTGGATCGACCGTCAAGTGTTGATTCGCATTTTCTGGGCCTGACGGTCGACCGTCGGATCGACCGTCGCATCGACCGTCAGGCTCTGTCGGGATTTTGGCCTCCCACGGTCGATGGGTTGATCGACCGTGGGTTCTCTCTCTTTTTCATCCCGCCTCACGGTCGACCGTCGGATCGACCGTCGCATCGTCCGTGAGGCTCTGTCCCGTTTTGGGCTCTCGACGGTCAATGGGCCGATCGACCGTCGCCCATGAAGTTTTCTTTGTTTTGGCCTCACGGTCGATCGGTGGATCGACCGTGACATCGTCCGTGGTCTCACGGTCGATCCCCGGATCGACCGTGGTATCGTCCGTGACCACTTGGACAATTTTTTTTCTGGCTTTCCGTTGGTGGATTTGATTTGGGATTAGTATCTAAACATGCTGGGGAGCTTGTATGTAGATTTTATGAGGTTTTCAAATGATCTCTATCGGGTTTGAGGATCGAATCGAGTATCTTCCTTTTTGGACAAATCTATGGTTTTGATTGCATTTAATACATGTTTGTTAGTAGTTAAATGCTTCTTGATTGTCTAACCATTAGTTAGCCATGAGTGCTAGCTAATGAGAAATTGTGGAACCTTAGCCTCTTGCCGGCGAGTGCCGAGGGCTATTGTATAAATGTGGCCAGTTACCTGTAGGGTAACTGTGGAACCTTAGTCTGTCAAGTGCAAGAGGGCACTAAAGACTATTGTATATTTGTATTCATAGCTTTGCTCATATCTTTGTTTGGTTAGCATAGATTATCCGTATTGAGGCCTTTGCTATGCTTACCCCTTTGGCTAGCTGTAAGCTATGCCTGGCCCTGTATGATTGATGACATCTTGTTGCATGCTTATATCGTGTTATCTGTGCCTGAGCATTGCATGCATCTTGATTGCATTAGAGGCATCTGAGGTTAGGCGGGCGATGGGTTGGTCGCCGATCCGAGGCTCTCGGGTAGCTCGGATCTAGCCATTAGGACCGCGGCTGGGTAGTCAGGATTAGGGTGATGGTTGATCAGATCTCTTGTGTTGAGGATTTGCGATAGTTGACTCTGATCATTGTTTGAGGTTTAGAGGTCGTGTTGGTCTCCCAAGGCCAAGTGCTAAGGATGGTTGCCGGTGCCCCTGACACGATCCCCAGGCAGTGACTTCCTGCTGGGTAAGGGTGATCCTACTGGTTCTGGTTCTCTGTTTCCTCCCAGCGTGTTTGGAGAATGTGTCCCAGCGTGGTCGGTTGAGAAGAGTAGGAGCCTTGGGGTAGTCGGCATGGGTTGTGGAACCCCGTGGCATTCCTTAGACTTGAGCAGAGAGACAACACAGTTGTTGTTTTCCTCCCTTCAGTATGCCGTAGAGTAGAACCCTACTGAGCTTATTGCTCACTCCTACCCGGGCTGCGTTTGCAGGTGCAGGCGCCAGTTCTTCTTCAGTAGAGCAGGCAGATCGGCTTTGGCGGCGCGAGTACATCCAGAGGCGCTTGAGGTTGCTGGAGGATTGATCAGTTGTACACTTGATGGATTTTTTTTTGTAAATCATGTATCATTTGAGGACTTTGGAGATTAATGTATAATATTCTTTGATTGGAAGATTTGTATCTTTGTTGATTAGTACAACTGATATTATGAAATTTGAATCTCTGTTTACCTCTGGATTGTAATTCGTTTAAGTTTTTATGTAATTCCGCTTTGTATCGCGCCACTTGGAGATGAATAGTGTAGTTTTCCCCTCACGCCTCGACTCGGATGGGTTTTCTGGGTCGGGGTGTGACAACATTAACTGCAGACCAAGGTGAGCAATTACTTAGCGTTTTAAATGAACATAAATCAGCTATTGGATGGAGTATAGCAGATCTGAAAGGTATTAGTCCCTTGATATGTTCCCATATGATTAATCTTGAACAGGGGGTTGTACCTCATAGAGATCCTCAGCGTAGGTTGAACCCTACAATGAAAGAGGTAGTAAAAGCTGAAGTGTTGAAATTATTAGATGCAGGGATCATTTACCCCATTGCTGATAGCAAATGGGTGAGCCCTACACAGGTGGTGCCAAAAAAATCTGGTGTCACCGTTGTTAAAAATGAAAGTGGAGACTTTGTCCCCACTAAATTGGTGACAGGATGGCGTATGTGTATAGACTATAGAAAACTGAATGCAACCACCCGTAAGGATCATTTTCCATTACCGTTCTTAGACCAGATCTTAGAAAGATTAGCTGAACATCCTTTTTATTGTTTTCTTGATGGTTATTCTGGATATTATCATATTGAGATTGCTTTAGAAGATCAGGAAAAAACTACTTTTACATATCATTTTGGTACTTATGCTTTCCGTAGAATGCCATTTGGATTGTGTAATGCTCCTGCTACTTTTCAGCGTTGTATGATGAGTATGTTTGCTGATATGATCGAGGAATGTATGGAAGTATATATAGATGACTTGACTGTATTTGATAATACTTTCGATGCATGCTTGCAAAACTTAAAGAGAGTCTTAGTCAGGTGTGAAGAGAAGCACCTTGTGCTTAATTGGGAAAAGAGTCACTTCATGGTGCCCTCAGGCATTGTGTTGGGCCATATTGTCTCTTCTAGAGGCATTGAGGTGGATCGATCAAAAATCGATCTCATCTCAAAGCTTTATGTGCCAAAGACTATTAAAGATGTTAGATCCTTTCTAAGACATGCTGATTTTCACAGGAGATTCATTCATAATTTTTCTGCTATTGCTCGTCCTTTGTGTAATCTTTTGATAAAGGATACCCCTTTTGAGTGGACTATTGCTTGTGTAGAGGCTTTTCAAGCCTTGATTGGTAAATTGACTTCCACATCTATTGTGCAACCACCCGATTGGAGCCTTCCTTTTGAATTGATGCGTGATGCAAGTGATTTTGCTGTAGGAGCTGTTTTAGGGCAGCGAAAAGATGGTAAACCTCATGTTATTCATTATGCTAGCCGAACCTTGAATAATGCACAGATGAATTATTCTACCACCGACAAAGAACTGTTAGCTATAGTCTTTGCATTAGACAAGTTTCGTGCTTATTTGATTGGTTCTCCTATCACTATTTTCACTGATCATGTCGCACTTAAGTACCTTCTCACCAAGAAGGATGCTAAAGCATGCATAATTCGTTGAATATTAATCTTACAGGAATTTGATATTTCTATAAAAGATAAAAAGGGTATGGAGAATGTTGTCGTTGATCACCTATCAAGGTTGATAGTGGAAGTAGCGGAAAATGAGCCACCAATCATGGATGACTTCCTTGATGAGCAACTCTTTTCAGTTTCCACGACTGCCTTGGTATGCACATATTGTCAATTATTTGGCGACAGGTGAGATCCTTTCCTTTTGGAGTGTGCATGATAAGCGTAGATTTTTTGTTAAGGTAAAGAAATTTTATTGGGATGATCCTTGTCTGTTTAAGTATTGTCCTGACCAGATCATGCGTCGTTGTGTTCCTGATTATGAAATAGAAAGCATCATTATATTTTGTCACTCTCATGCATGTGGAGGCCATTCTTCGATGAAAAAGATTGTTGCTAAAATTCTTCAATGTGATTTTTACTGGCCTACTATGTTTCGTGATGTTAACATTTTCTGCAAATCCTGTGATAGATGTCTAACGTTAGGAGCTTTATCTAGGAGACATATGATGCCTTTGAATCTCATTCTAGCTGTAAAGATTTTTGATTGTTGGGGTATAGATTTTATGGGATCCTTTCCTTCTTCTTTTGGTTATTTATAAAAGTATGCGTTTGGTATCTGGGTTTTCAGGCAAATTTTTATGTGATAGCCATGTTTTCAAAAGTAAACATTGAATACCTATGTTTCTTGAACCATTTTTAATTGATGCCTCCGTCCACCTGCCGTCTGCCGGTCTAACGGCGGCCCGAGTGAACCGGTCACGTGCCTACACGTGACCGGACAGCCTCCTTCTTCCCGCGAGCCGGAGGATAAGTTGGGGCTTCTTGCCTCACCTCCGGGCCTTCTAACGAGGCAATTTCTTGGCCATTGGATCTAAGAAAGGACAGAAGTCTTGGTGAATCCAATACTACATTTGGGAGGCCATCGGGGATCCTGGAGGCGGCGGAGGACACGGCGAAGGGGATGGCGAGGCGGGTGAGATGGATCAGGCGGGCGATCTCGTCTGGCGTGGAGAGGGGATTGGCGGGGGAGAGGACTATGTCGATGGAGAGCAGAGCGAAGTAGAGGACGGAGACATGGAGGTGGGAAGGGGAGAGCACCAAGGCAACCTTGCCTTGAGATAAACCTAAACCTTCCCGAGATCGGAGGGCGGAGGCGAGAGACCGGACTTGGGAGACGAACTCCGGGAAGGAAATGGAGGCCCCGGTGGCAGCGTCGACGAAGGCGGGGGCGGAGGGGAGAGGGGAGTGGATGAGGGAGAGAGCGTAGGAGGCGGTGGAGAGGGGAAGTGTCTCCGGCGGGAGCTGCGACTCTACGCCGATGGAGAGCAGAGCGAAGTAGAGGACGGGGACATGGAGGTGGTAAGGGGAGAGCACCGAGGCAACCTCGCCTCGAGATAAACCTAAACGTTCCCGAGATCGGAGGGCGGAGGCGAGAGACCGGACCTGGGAGACGAACTCTGGGAAGGAAATGGAGGCCCCGGTGGCGGCGTCGACGAAGGCAGGGGCGGAGGGGAGAGGGGAGTGGAGGAGGGAGAGAGCATAGGAGGCGGTGGAGAGGGGAAGTGCCTCCGGCGAGAGCTGCGCCTCTAGGCCGATGGAGAGCAGAGCGAAGTAGAGGACGGGGAAATGGAGGTGGGAAGGGGAAAGCACCAAGGCAACCACATGGGTTGGCTAATATCCAATCACGTGAATATTTAGCATGGCTAAAATCCAATCAGAAATATTACGTCATATGTCTAAATGTCACCATCAGCATTTATTCGTCTGACATATGTTATGTTAGCCGATTCGATCGGTCCACCCCGGTTCGCTCGGGCCGCCGTTAGACCGGCAGACGGCAGGTGGACGGAGGCATCAATTAAAAATGGTTTGAGAAACATAGGTATTCAATGTTTACTTTTGAAAACACGGGTATCACATAAAAATTTTCCTGAAAACCCAGGTACCAAACGCATACTTTACCCTATATAGTTGGATGTGGAATACGTGTCTAAGTGGGTGGAGGCTATTGCATGTAGGAATAATGATCATTTCACTATCAAGTTTCTTAAAGAGCATATTTTATCCCGATTTGGTACTCCTAGTGTTATTATTAGTGACCAGGGATCACACTTTTGTAATCGCTCCTTTGAGGCTTTGATGCGCAGGTATGGAGTCACACATAAGATTTTCACTGCTTATCATCCATAAACGAATGGTCAAGCTGAACTAGCCAACAGGAAAATCAAACAAATCTTAGAGAAGACAGTGAGCCCCAACCGAAAGGACTGGTCGTTGAGTCTATCAGATGTGTTGTGGGCCTATCGAGCTGCTTACAAGACTACCCTTGGGATATCTCCATTTTCGCCTAGTTTATGGAAAACCATGCCATCTTCCAGTCGAATTAGAACATAAGGCATATTGAGCTATTAAGTCACTAAATTTTACTTTGGATACTGCAGGTCGGGAACGAAAACTCCAGCTGTCTGAGTTGGAAGAACTCCGGAATGATGGTTATGAGAGTTCCAGGATCTTTAAGGCAAAGACAAAGGCTTACCATGACAGGAAGATCATGCGAAAGACGTTTAAAGTAGCACAGCAAGCTTATCTGTATGATGCGCGGCTACACTTACATCCTAGGAAGCTGAGATCACGCTGGACAGGTCCTTTCACCGTTAGCAAAATATTTGAGAATGGGGTTGTGGAAGTTGAAGACCCAAAGGATGGGAGGCTGTTTACGGTTAATGGACAGCGCTTGAAACAGATTCCAGAGAAAGCGGACCCTGAGGAGCACACGGTTTCTCTCGCACACCCTGTCTGCGAGGGATGATCTTGTTTTTATTTATTATTTCTATTTTATTTAGGTTAGATTGTTTTAGTTTGTTTGCTTTCATTCTCATTTGCTTTTGTCTGCTATTTTATGTTTTTAGGATGCTTGAACTTCCGTCTTCCTTGCTTGTGAAGTTCGGCCACAATGAAGAGCCATGTGTCAGATTTCAGATATTCTGTCAGGTGGCCTCTCTCCTATATCGATTTATAATTCTTATCTATTTTATTTGCCATTTAAACCTGCACCCTATTTTATTCTCTTGCCATACTTAGCACACATTGAGGACAATGTGAATTTCAGGTTGGGGGTGTAGGCATGCATGATCTTATGCATGCTACTTTGTGGGTTTAATAGTGTTGAATTGAGTATGTTGCTAGAAATTATACATGAGCTGAAATTTTGATGCTTATTATACATGTTGCTTTCACATGGATTGGCCTATACATTGATTGCATGCGTGATAACCTGAATGTATAACATCATGTGATCCACACATGAACACTTTATGTGCAGTGGTAATTATACTCACCAGAGGAATGAGTATGTTATTGTCAATCCATATCATGATTTCAGCATTAGCTAGTGTTGAGTATTGCATGCAGAGAAAAAAAAAAAGTTCTGGAACTTGATCAGGCTGTGCCTAAATGACTATTAAGTGATCTACTGAGTAACCGGGTGTTCTTGCCTCAGGAAGCGGGGAGCTCGCATAAAAAGGTAGAACCACTTATAGCTATAAAAAAAACCTATTAAGTGTTTTGCTAAGTAACCGGGTCTCTGCGCCTTAAGAAGCGGAGAGTGCTCGCGTAAAAAGGCCAAGTGTCTGATAGTTGAAAAGAAAAAGAGAAAGAAAGAGCATGTTGTACTTAAAGTGCGAGGGTTGGATGATTGGTCATGAAGATAGTAGTGTGTTTGGACTCATGGTGGGTAGAAGTTGCTTCTGTACGTAACATTTATTTGTCACGTCACATGTGTTCTTCTGTATGGTGATTAGCATGTTTGATGTGTACAAGTTGATTTCATGTGTTGGTAGTATCTGTATGAGTATAAGAAGTTTTCATATTCTGTATTGTATAGAACACTTATTGACTTGATAAAGCAGAATTTTTATCATGCATGTCTACATCCTTGAACCGTTAGTGTGCTTAATAATATTTTATGCGCTTTTAATTGCTAGAGACTAGCAATAAGCTGGTTGGGGGGTGTGATGAGTGCATGAAAGTGCACTCTGAACATGACTAAGAGCAGCTTATTTGATTAGTTTTCGTGATTAATATAAATGATTTCGTCCGTATATGTTGCTTCACAAAGTTATTTGTATTATGCAAGAAATTGAAGTAAAGATGGGTCTTTAACACCATATATGGCTGGAAAGCTCTTGAAGTCTAGTTTCTAGAGAATTTTAGGGATTGTTATTCCGAGTTTTCTAGAGGAAGTTATGGCAATATTAGTACCGATGGCGCAATTTGGATGACAAAACAGTAAATACTCAGGAAAGACAGATCGATCATGTTCCCTAGAAGGATCGATCCTTTTATGCATACAGACCTGACAGAACACACACTTTTTGGATGATCACAGAAGGATCGATACTCCTTTCACTTTAGAATATTGAGGAGAAGGATCGATCTTTCTCCTATGGAAGGATCCATCCTACTAAGAAGGATCCATCCTACTATCCATCTTACTAAAAAGGATCGATCCTACTATCCATCCTACTGAGAATGATCCATCCTACTATCCATCCTACTGAGAAGGATCGATCATGCTTCTTTCAAAGGATCGATCTTACTCAGGTGACCCAGGCTACGGAAAATAGAGAAGAGGAAGATCGATCCTTGGCCTTCAGAGGATCGATCCTTTGTCGGGCAGAACTGAATATGAGCCATCAGATTTAATCCAAAGGCTGAAATAAAAGCTAAGGTTCTTATGTCCTTATATAAGGGGATTGGACGTTTTTGGGGGCTCTTTTCTGGACGTTTTCTAAAGGAAGAAGATGAAGACATCTCCATCCATGACTGAGTAATTCGCGGGCATGGCGGACGGATGATCTAGCGAGGATTAGGGTTTCTTCTCCAACAATGGTTCATAGTTTTAATCTTTATTGTTAAACTCTTTTCTATGTATTGGATCTTCAAAGATTATTTTCAGATTATAGATTTCTATGTAGATGATTGATATTATGAATCCAGCATGCTTCTTTCATGATCTTATAATCCCATAGTTTTATCTATTGTTTACCTACTTTATCTCGTGAAATCTTTGCTATGCATTGCTGATTGTGAGAGTTGGTATTGTGTATTCTTAGAGATCCGGTTAGATAGAGTTAGGGCTTTGTCCCGATGAACTTTTACTGCGCGTTGCATGTAGTGACAACCGGTATCGTGTATTCTTAGGTTTGGGTTGGATGAAGTTAGAACTATAATAAGGAAGAATCAATCGTAAGAAGAGACATTTATATATTTTGTTAGGTTTATAGTTTCATATCTTCTGGTTAAGGTGATTGGGATGTGAATCCCTTAACTGAGTATTGAATGAACCGTTGGTAGAAGAAGAACCTAAGTCCGAGTGAAGTGATTCCCGATACCTACCCTTAACCAAATCCAAATTTTCTTTGTTACCTTTATTTTACCGTTACATCTTCGATCTATTTTCTTAACTTTTACGCTCTTGATTGTTTTCGATACATTGTTATCTGTGTTTCTGGATCTTTCCTGCTTGTCTCTCTGTGGGTTCGACCTCTCTTATGATGTACTGCACCGCGACCGCTGTGCGTGACACATTTGAGCGACCTCTCTTATGATGTACTACACTTGGTATCAGAGCAGGCTGTAGGTTCCAGGGATAGGATTAGGCTTGTGGTTAAGGTTTGAGCGTGGATTGGGATAGTTCTAGGAGTAGAGCATCCCTATGTGCTTGTTTGTGCTCATGTGTGATATGCTTTTGCTTTCTTGATTGCTATTGTGCTTTTGCTTCTTACGAGTGGATGCTTGTCGTCTCTGGTAAACGTGTAGATGACAGGGAGCCGGGCTAACTGTCCAGTCTTGGGTCGTGGTAGTGCGCGCCGCCCGACGGGCCTTAGGGGCCAATGCAGCCTTGCCCCCGGGTACCTGCACCAGAGCCAGAGCCGAGGATTGAGGTCGTGAAAGTGGAGGATGCTTCTTTCGTCGTCGAGGAGGTCTCTACTCCACTCGACCAGCGTGCTGTTGTGACAGCGGTGGTCGACTTCCAGAGGCTGATCCCGCCTAGGTTCAGCGGTGCTGGAGGCAACCCAGCGGTGGCGGACGACTGGCTGGAGGGAGTCAGTCACGTCCTTGACACCCTGTTCGTCCAGGATGACCGGGTTCGGGTCAGACTTGCCACGTTCCAGCTCGACGGGGACGCTTTGGACTGGTGGTGTTTCATTTAGGCCGCCAGGGATGGGAGTGACCCATCCTGGGCCGTGTTCCGTTCGTCTTTTCTTGGCACGTACTTTCCCCGCAGTGCGCTCTCGACCGTAGTTCGTGAGTACCAGACCCTTTCTCAGGGTACTCAGTCGGTAGTGCAGTATGCAGCTAGGTTCATTAGACTCACCAGGTTTGCCAGGGCGGTGTCGGCGGACCCTCTTGCTAGAGCTGAGCAGTTCCAGTGGGGGCTTAGGCCCGAGCTCAGGCGGCTGATCGCGGCACAGTACGCTATCATGTACGCAGAGGCGTTGGACAGCGCCTTAGCAGTGGAGGCTCAGTTGCAGGTGCCGGGGCCCAGGGCAGTCGAGCCGGTGTCATCTGTGAGTGCTAGTAGCAGAGGCCAGCCACATAGAGCAGCTCAGGGCGGAGGAGGCCTGTGGAGGCCACAGCAGAGGTACCCACGGCACTAGTAACCATACCAGCGTCACCCACCCCAGTACTAGCAGCAGCCAGGGCAGGGAGGCCAGCCACTTCTCACGGGTGGGCCTCAGGGGCAGACGTCCGGGGGAGGAGGCCAGAGCCAGCAGCTAGCGCTTGAACCTCCCGTGTGCTTTGAGTGCCAGCAGACAGGGCATTTTCGCCGAGACTGTCCGACGTTGAGAGCACAGTCCGTTCGTGGCGGAGGAGGCGGAGGTTGGCGGACACCAGGAACCAGTAGAGGTAGAGGTCACGGCGGAGGTCGAGGAGGTTCCAGAGGGGGAGTCTACGCACTTCCAGACCGCGGGTACCCAGACAGAGTTCAGCCACCTTTCCAGCCCTACCAGTACCCACCACCCCAGCAGACTCTAGCACTTCCACCAGCCCCAGTTGACCTTCTAGTCCTTAGAGGTACCTTTCAGCTTTTCAGTTCATTCGTACATGTATTGATAGATTCTGGGGCATCGCTGTCGCGCCCCGACCCGCGAAAGCCCAACCGGGCTGGGTGACGCAAACCGAAACCTAACAAACCGCGGAAAAATGTTGCCGAGGGTTCCCTCTAACCTATTGGTCTCCCTAACAATTCATCACAAACGCCCTCAATTTAAAAGACAATTTAATAATCAAACCTCGAACCACAGATTACAAACCCAAAAGCGAATAAAAATATACAAGTCCTCGGAGAGGGGAAGATTCGAATACAACATTACTCCCGTAGGAGACTATCTAACATAGGATAGAAAAACTGTAAAAGATCACCACCTCTCAGACTCCGCCTGACGCCGCTGCACGGCCAACCAACTACATGGTAGGGGCCACAAAAGAAGAACTGACGCCTGCACCTGCAACACGCAGCCCGGGTAGGAGTGACCATAAAGCTCAGTATGGTTCTACACTACGACACACAGAAGGAAGAGAGAAACACAACAGTGTCGCCCTCAAGTAAGACCTGGGTGTATACAGTGGTCCCATAACCCCACCGCGTGTCCCTGAGGCCCACAATCATGGTCTTCTAGCCGAGCTCATCACATGTCAGGTCACACTCAGTAGCAGGAAACAACACTGCTGACTCACAAGCAGGAACACGACACCGCAGGCGGGAAATGGCACCACTGAGTAGGCGACTCCTCTACTCCAGAGTCAACACAGTGGAACACCGGCTACACCTTAGCATCCGACTCAAGGCCGACACGACCTCTACAATCACCAAGCAACAGGTGTACCAGTCATCTAAGCCTATCATCAAGTTTGATTGGACACCACAATTCGAACCAGGTCCAAACTACCCAACCCCAGTCCTAGGGCTAAGTCCGAGCTTCCATCCTCAAGACAACGACCCACAGATCGCCCACGCCCTAATCATGCAACTAATGCACAACAGAGAAATGCATGCTATGAACATACACAGATAGGAGATAAGCATGCAACAGTATGTTAAGGATAGCATATAAGTCCAATCGGATCGCTGCAGTGGTACTACCAACCGCTGCCAGCTGATCCGCAGCGGGTCCCGGCATTACGATGGTACCGCGACCGTCAACCGTGGACTCCTGCAATGGTAAGCAACCCCGAAAAAGCCGATGAACAATAAAATATAATATTATATGTTTTGCACATATAATATTATTTAAATCACCAAAATTCTCTACTTATGAGCTAATTGATCCCGTTGATCCGATATCAAAATTCTCTACTTCGAGATACAACTTAGCCACCAGTAGATCAATATCCCGAGATCAACATATCCAAAATCCAGAAACATCCAACGGCTAGATTAACGGGAAACACTAATCCAAACCGCTAATCAAACTAACTTACCATTACTTGCTGCAACGCAACCCTCCAGTAAGAAATTCATAAAAAATCGTAGGATAATCAGAAAATTATGAAATCAGTTGGGTCTGAGCGTAAATGCCAAGATCTACCACTCTTATGTTCATCACAACCCAAGAACATGCGCGTACTGGTCGGAAGACTCGCCGCAAACCGGCTGTTCTTCAAGAACAGCAGAAACCGGAAAATCCGAGATTAAACATGCTTAAATCCTACTAAAATCTCAAGAAAAACTTATGAAACTTAAACCAGAAATTATACTAAGCAAGAAAAAGCCAACAACATAAAGAACAACAAGATCTACTGGCTAGATCTAAAGAAAACCCCTAAACTAACTCAATAGGTAGAAACCTACCCGAAACGCTAATCCTCGGCTGATTCCCCACAAATCAGTCACCAACAAAGCTCCAAACCACACCAGGGATCTTCCTCACGTCGCCATGGATCCAACGGGCTTTGGAACGCACCAAACGGTGGCCGAAAGAGGGAGAACGGAGAGGAAGAAGACGGGAGTAAACCGGAAAAACAGGGGAAGCTCGCGGGCTATTTATAGGCTCGAGTCCGATCGATCGGACTGGGCCAGGTTAAGTCAGTTCACGTCCTTATCTAGACACGTCGGCGACCACCGACACAAGGCCGATCGATCGCACACGGGCCACCAGCTGCCCCAAAAACGGGCTTCTGGCGCCCGAGCTTGGATCTTTCGATCCCAAGCCTGCCTAGGGTTCTAGCAAACACGTAAATCAAACATTGAAGCTGTGTGTGCACCACGCGGGTGTGAACCAAACCAATAATGCGCAATTTACCAAATTGCCCTTGTGGTCTACAATGAGCCACAGGGGTAGAGGGGCAGGTCCTCACAGTCGCATTCCTTTGTAGCTAGCGAGTGTCTGGCATCGCTAGGGCTAGAGACTGAGCCACTTGGAGTCACACTGCACCTAAACACACCGGTCGGTGGAGGGGCTCGTGTTGAGCAGATCTGCCGTTCTTGCGAGTTGGAGGTTGGGGGCCTCTATGTCTTTCGGTCTTTCTAGACCTTCAGGTGCTACACATGGTCGGGTTTGACGTGATTCTCGGCATGGATTGGCTGACTTCATATCGAGCCATCATCGACTGTGGTCGTCGCAGGGTGACTGCTTGGACACCTGACGGCTCTCGTTTTGTTTTGTTGGGGGATCGCCAATAGGCCGATTCCCTCGTAAGTTGTTGCTTTCCTAGGCGCGAGGGCGAGCTGTCAGCTTTACTGGCGCGCCTTTCCTTGTTCGCTACAGAGGGCAGTCGAGAGAGCAGTTTGCCTGCAGTAGTTTGTGAGTTTGCTGATGTCTTTCCAGATGAGCTACCAGGCCTTCCTCCTTCCAGAGCAGTGGACTTCCAGATAGATCTTGTACCGGGTACCGGGCCGATCTCTTTGCCAGCTTTCAGAATGGCACCAGCAGAGCTGAGGATCCAGCTGGACGGGTTGATCGACAAAGGTTTCATTCGTGCCAGCACGTCACCTTGGGCAGCTCATGTGTTGTTCGCAAAGAAGAAGGATGGTACGCCTTTCGTACGAGGTACGGATTGTACGAGTTCACAGTGATGTCGTTCGGCCTGACGAACGCACCAGCGGCTTTCATGGATCTGATGCAGAGGGTCTTCTGACCGTATTTGGATCAGTTCATGGTGGTGTTCATCGACGCCATCCTAGTCTACTCACGTACCGAGCAAGAGCACGAGCAGTATCAGAGGACATTGTTGCAGTTGCTGAGGGGGCATAGACTATATGCCAAAGCCTCCAAATGTGAGTTCTGGCTTCCTGAGGTATAGTTTCTGAGGCACGTAGAGTCAACGGCGGGCATTTCAGTTGATTCGTGTCGCGCCCCAACCCGCGTAGGCCCAACCGGGCCGGGCGACGCGAACCGGAACCTAACCTACTGCGGAAATTTTAGCGAGGTTTCCCTCTAATTGTAGTGGTCTCCCTAGCAATTCATAATCATCCTGTATTATACAAACATTCACAAACCTCAAAGACTGAACTGGAATATATTACAAATCCTCAAACAGGGAAATTATACATTTAACACTCCCGTAGGAGACTATCAATAACAAAAAGGTAAGACTGAGATCGCCGCTCCTCAAGCACCGCCAGATGCCGCCACGTCACCAAACACCGGCCCGGTAGGGGCGACCGAAGAAGAGCTAACGGCAGGACCTGCAAAACGCAGCCCGAGTAGGAGTGAGCACTAAGCTCAGCAGGGACACTACACTACGACACTCACAAGGGAGGGAACACAATAGTGTCGCCCCCAAACAAAGCCTGGATGTATACAGAGGTCCCAAGAGAGCGATCGATCCTTCTCGAGACAGCGATCGATCCTTCTAAACGATCCGACTTCCTGGCATTGACCGATCGATCCCTCTAGCAAGGAAGGATCGATCCGTCTTTCGCAGGAAGCTGGACTTGGGCTAAAACTTAAGCCCAAGCCCGGATCTTTCGATCCTGGGTCCCACTAACCATTCTAGCCAAACATTACCACAAACATGGTCAGTGTGTGCCCACGCGGGTGTGAAACAAGCAGACAATGCGCAATTTACCAAATTGCCCTTGTGGTCCACGACGAGCCACAGGAGTAGAGGGACGGGTCCTCCCAATCCGGCTAAGGTCGAGGCAGTGCTATAGTGGCAGAGACTGACGACAGTGTTCGAGGTCTACAGCTTCCTCGGCTTGGCGGGATACCGCAGGAGGTTCGTGCAGGACTTCTCCAGAGTCGCAGGGCCGTTGAACAGATTGACACAGAAGGTGGTCCCATTTGTGTGGGACGATGCTTGCGAGCAGGCGTTCATACAGTTGAGGACCAAACTGACGAGTGCACCAATCCTGATAGTTCCAGAGAGAGGCGTCGGCTACAGTGTCTTTTGAGACGCCAGTGGGGAGGGTCTATGTCGCGCCCCTGCCCAAGAAACCCATCCCGGACCGGGACACAAGGGGGAAACCTACATCTACTGACAACCAACAGCGGAGACAGAAAACAATACAATAAAGGGCGGAAGAAAAGTTAACATTAACTATAATAAAATATTAAATACATCAGAGTTATACAAAGTTTACAACAATTACAATTATTCAAAAAGAAATAAATACATCGCCTGAGGTCTTCGCAAAAGCGCAACAAAAGCCCTCCTGGCCCTCAAACAAGGTCGACTGGTGACGCGCTGCCTCAGGACGAACACCGGGGCCCACAGGAGAAGCGCTGGTACTTGTACCTACAAATACCGCGGTCCAGGTAGGAATGAGCAAAAAGCTAAGTAGGGTTCTACTCTATGACACACACAAGGAAGGCAACTCCAACCGTACTAACTCCGTGCCAAGTGCTAAGGCCTGCCAAGGACCCCATAAATCCCGTCAATAACCCGAAGGGCACCTGTCCAAAGTACGTCCTCCGATGGCCACTGCTCATGGGTGGGCTTCCTCCGACAGTCCCTGACACAGGGTGGACAATGACGCTACCCGTAGGACACCTCTCTCCAAGCGGGACCTCCACACTTGGCGGAACAACCGAGGTTACGACAACCATCTCCGAGCACTCAAAGCACAGAGTCAATACAATCCCTAAACTCCAAATCAAGAGCTAAGTCCTACCAGGGATCCCACACACCCCATCAATACCCCCCAGGGTTCCTGTCCATAGTACGTCCTCCGAGGCCACTGTTCAAGGATTGGGCTTACTCCGATGATCCCATACACAGGGTGGAAAATGACGATACCAGTTGGACACCCTTACCGGGGTAACGACGGCCACTACTTAGCTATTGATACTGGAGTACTAGGGACAACCCCAAACCCACGATTAGCCTATCATGCCTATAATGCACAGGAAAGCAAGACAATAATAAAATAATAGAATAAACAAGCAGATAATTAACAATATAAACACACAGATAATTAAGCAGTAAAGCAGATAGATGAAACAGTAAAGCATGCAAATTATATAACAACAGTTATAACAATATTAACAAATAGATATAAAGCAGTAAAGGTTTAAACTACAAGAATCCAATAATATAACGGCGGCCACGGCCCGTAGACAAGCAACAACACATTCAATCGAAAATTCGGCATTATGACGGCGCAAAAGGCCGTCAACCGAAATTCCTGCAACAGGGCACACCCCTGGCCACACAGCACAACAATACAGATAATCACAACTAACAATAAGCTAAGGCACACCTTCGGCCCGCCTATCAATCTAAACATCCCAAGGAGCATTACTCTCTTGGTTCAACCATGAGCCCCACACGGGCTAAACATGTATATATAACACATATATAACTAACATCTATGATAGGGCAAGTTCTACAAATTGAAAGCTAATTAGCTATCTATTCGTCAAAGGGAATACAGATTTGAACATACCGATCCTAGAGATCACTAGCAACATTAAATACGTGAATCATGAAGCATCAAACCCGATAAAACATCAAAGATCCAATAAGAAGCCAAATCTCGGATTGCTACAGTAAACCACAATTAGTAAAGATGAAATCTTCGCAAATCGACGTCCAAACGACGTTAAACCCCAAATCAAACTTAATCAGATATTGATTGATATATTGGGAGCATGCTGACCAAGAATTAGATCTAATGGAAGTCTAATTTTCACATATTTTACTATCCAATTTCTTAATTTCTGTTTCGCAGCAGTTTAGGAAAAAATTCGTCAAAATTCGTAGGAAAATCCAAAAATCATGAAATCAGCGGCAATCGAAAGATAACTCGATGATCTACAACTTTCATCTTGAAAGTTTCACGAGATCATGCATGATCGAGCCGGGATTTGAGCTCGAACAGTTCAGTTCACAGAAAAACAGGGCTTCGATGAAATCCGGGAAAAAGCTTGCATAAATCCGGATAAAACCAAGATGAAATCCTACCAAGCTTAGATCAGTTGCTAAACATGTCTATAAACATCATATTACACAAATAAAACCATAGATCTAACAACCAAACCCTAGATCTAACTCACTCCAAAGTTCAAGGTAGAAACCCTACCTTCAAACGCTAATCCAAGCTTCCTCCTTGCTAATCCGTCGTCCTCCCTCGCCGCCGTCGTCACCAGCTCGCCGGAGAGCCGCCGGAGACAACCCACAGCCGCAGCCTCTGCCGGAGAAGGAAGCGGAGATGCCGCGGGGGAGAGAGAGGGAAGGACGGAGGAGGGAAGAGAGGTCGCGGGAGAAGATGGCCGGAGGGGGAAGAGAGGTCGCGGGAGAAGAAAGGGAAGGAGGAGAGGATCGGGCACGGGTAAGCAGGGAAGGAAGGGAAAGAAAAGAAAAAGAAAGGAAAAGAAAAGGAAGAGAGAGGGAAGAGAAAGCTAAGCCACTTAAGTGGCTGAGCTGGTCTAGCTGAGTCAACTAATTGGATTGGATCCGATTTGACCCCAAATTACGATCTCGCCGCAATCTCATCCGGATCTGATGATCGCGGACGCTCCTACTGGATCTATTCAATCACTTACATCAATCAAGGCTGTGTGTGCACACGCGGGTGTGAAACAAACCATCAAGGTGCAATTTACCAAATTGCCCTTGCGGTCCACAACGAGCCACAGGAATAGAGGGACGGGTCCTCACAGTCTAGGTTGTGTGCTGATGCAGGAGGGCCATGTGGAGGCCTACGGCTCCAGGCAACTGAAGACCCATGAGAGGAACTATCCAGTCCACGATCTCAAGCTTGCAGCAGTTGTCTTCGCTCTGAAGACGTGCGGCACTACCTCTACGGTGAGCGGTTCCTGGTGTACTCGGATCACAAGAGTTTGAGGCACGTATTCACCCAGCGTGACCTCAACCTCAGGCAGCGGCAGTGGATGGAGCTATTAGAGGACTACGACTTTGAGTTGCATTACCACCCTGGTAAGGCGAACGTCGTAGCAGACGCTCTTAGCATGCAGACCAGAGGCAGTAGAGTGACCTTGGCAGCGATGTCAGCTCGGCAGCGGCAGATGCTAGAGACAGTTGGTCGGTTCGGGCTTGACTTCGAGGACCAGGCCACAGGCGGTCTCATGTATGCTGTTCGCAGCATCCCAGTTCTTTTGGCCAGAGTGATCGAGACACAGGGTGGAGACCCAGAGCTCGTGGAGACCCGTGCTGCGGTCGGCACCGAGCACGCGGTTGAGGGCTGGACAGTGTCGGCGGACAGCGGTCTACTCTTCAGAGGCAGAGTTGCAGTCCCAGCATACCCTGCATTGCGAGAGGAGATCCTTCGCGAGTTCCACCACTCCAGTTTCACCGTTCATCCCGGGAGCACCAAGATGTACCACGATCTACATCGGCAGTTTTGGTGGTGTGGGATGAAGAGGTTAGTAGCAGAGTTCGTTTCCAGATGCCTTACCTGTCAAAAGGTGAAGGCAGAGCACAGATAGACACCATGTTTGCTGCAGCCACTCCCAGTGCCAGAGTGGAAGTGGGAACATATTGCGATGGACTTTGTCACCGGGTTACCCAGAACACCTAGGGGGAATGATGCGATTTGGGTCATCGTCGATCGACTGACCAAATCGGCTCATTTACTTCCCATGAGGACCAGAGATCCAGTTGCCAGACTGAGCCAGAGGTACATCGACGAGGTGGTACGACTGCACGGCATTCCAGTGTCGACAGTGTCAGACAAAGATCCCAGATTCACCAGCAGATTCTGGAGCAACTTCCAGGACTCCTTGGGGACAACACTGACATTCAGCACGGCTTTCCATCCTCAAACAGACGGACAGTCAGAGCGGACGATTCAGATCTTGGAGGACATGCTCAGAGCATCTGTGCTAGACGCTGGAGGTACTTTGGAGCAGCACGTGACTCTGGTGGAGTTTGCCTACAACAACAGCTTTCAGGCCAGTTTGGGGTTTGCACCCTTTGAGGTGTTGTACGGCAGACCATGTCGCTCACCAGTGTGTTGGACAAAGGTCGGGGAGGCGTCCCTTACCGATCCGAACATCATCAGTCAGTCGTCAGAGCGGTTGGCTCAGATCAAATAGAGACTCTTGACAGCGCAGAGTAGGTAGAAAAGCTATGCAGATCGGAGGCGATGACCCCTCGAGTTCGCAGTTGGCAACAGAGTGTTACTGAAGGTATCCCCGCGCAGAGGATCGATCAGATTTGGCAACAAGGGCAAGCTAGCGCCGAGGTTCACGGGCTCTTTTGAGATCTTCAAACACATTGGAGCAGTCGCCTACCAGTTAGCTCTACCTCCGCACATGTCAGCAGTCCATCCTACCTTCCACGTGTCGATGCTGAGGAAGTACATTTCATATCCGTCCCACGTGATCAGACACGATGAAATCGAGGTAGAGGAGGATGCCACCTACATCGAGCATCTAGTGCAGATCTTAGACAGACAGGATCAGGTGCTGAGAGGCAGATTGTTGCCGTTGGTCATGGTCAGATGGAGGCATGGCAGTGCCGAGAGCTTGACGTGGGAGCAAGAGGATCGCATGCGCTGGGAGTTCCCCCGACTGTGCGACCCAGCAGGTAATTCCTTTGTTGTTGGTGTTCATGCCACTAGGACTAGTTGGTTCTTTTTCCGGCCCTACCCTTACCTGAATTTCGGGATGAAATTCTTTTAAGCATGTTAGGTTGTGAGGACATGTTCCTCTAACCTGGCTCGACCACGTAGGTCGAGGGCCTTTTCCTGTTGGTTTGGTTCCATGTCGGGTACGATCAGATGATCGTATGACTGTTTTTGACCCGAGGGGCATTTTGGTAAAATTGCCCCTGGTGGTTAGTTTCACAGATGCATTACACACGCTGCCTTGAACTGATGCATATGATTGATTAGGACCTTAGGGTTGCTTCCGATCGGAAGATCGAAGCTTGATCGAGAAAGATCGGATCGGACGGCCAAGATCGGTTCTGATCTCTATATATACGTGACTTCTCTTTCTTTCTTTCTTTTCTCTCCTTCCCTGTCGTTGTCTCTCTCTCTCCTACCGGCTGAGCTAGGGCTTGGAGTCACGAGCTTCGAGGAGCGGATCTTGGCAGTCGAGCTTTGGGGACACGTGGAGGAGATGCCCTACTTGATCAAGTAGGTGTTTCTACCCTGATCGTGTGATTGGGTTCTCCTAGGATAGGTTTATTGTGATTTCGATGTAGGAATACTTGGTAGAATGTTCTGTAGCTTAATGTATGGGTGTTATAGCTTGCTTAGAGTATCCCTACCTCTTGGTTTTCATATTTTATCGGACGATTCTCGTATTATCGTCATTTTGTCGATTTTCGATCATTTGACCTAGATTTGAGATTTAACCATCAAAATCATGCCTTCTTCATATTAATAGCGTCCCCATCATTTATTACGCATGCCTGCAAAGTTTCATCAATTTCCGACAAACTTTGATAGATCAAATCCAAGAAATTGGATTCCCGGCACTGTTCGTAGGAACTGTACACTGGGCTCGACGGTCGACCGTCGGATCGACCGTCCAGCTTTGATACGCTTCTTCCTGGCCTCACGGTCGACTGTCGCATCGACCGTGAGGCCCTGTCTCGTTTTGGGTCTCCCAGGGTCGATGTTCCAATCGACCACGGGTCCTTCCCCTTTTTCCACTTCACCTCACGGTCGACCGTCGCATCGACCGTGAGGCACTGTCTCCTTTTTGGCTTTCCAGGGTCGATGTCCCGATCAACCGTGGCCCTTGTGTTTTTCCTCATTTTGGTCTCACGGTCAACCATGGCCTCACGGTCTACTGTGGCCTCACGGTCGACCGTCGGATCGACCGTTGCATCGATCGTGAGCCCCCGAGCAACGTCTTCTGGCTTTCTTTGATTGGCTTTCGTTCATGATAGATACCCAATCATGTTAGGAAGCATGCACGTTGTTATCACGGGGTTTTAATGGATTTCTATTGAGATTGGGAATTGAATCGTGAGTTTATCCTATTTAGCGGATTTACGGATTGACTTGCATTTAAATACCTAGTTGGATGGTAGACTTAAATGCTTATTGTTTGCCTAGCCGTTAGCTAGCTATGAGTACTAGCTGACGTGATATTGTGGAACCTTAGCCCGTTGCCGGCGAGTGTCGAGGGCTATTGTATAACTGTTGAACCTATAATTGATGTTGTGGCATATAGAGACATCTATGATAGATGTTTGCATAGGTTCATGCACTGTATGCATTAGAGGCATATCAGGTTAGGCGGGCGATGGGTTGATTGCCGATCCGAGGCTCTCGTGTATCTCGGATCTAGCCTTAGGACCGCGGCTGGGTAGCAAGGTTTAGGGCGTGTGTGTATAATTTGAATCTCTTGTTATTGAGGATTTGAAGTAGTTGGTTATGATCATTGCTTTGAAGTTTAGAGGTCGTGTTGTTTCTCCAAGGCCAAGTGCTAAGGATGGTTGTCGATGTCCCAGACATGGTCCTCATGCAGTGGCTTCCTGCTGGATAAGGGTGATCCTACCAGTTCTGGTTCTTGTTCCTCCCAGCGTGTTGGTTGATGTTCTCGGCGTGGTCGGTTGAGAAGAGTAGGATCCCTTGGGGAGTCAATAGGGGTTGTGGGACCCCATGGCATTCCTTAGGCTTGAGCGGGGAGACATCACTGTTGTTGTTTTCCTCCCTTCAGTGTCTCGTAGAGTAGAACCCTACTGAGCTTGTCGCTCACTCCTACCCGGGCTGCGTTTGCAGGTGCAAGCGCCAGTTCTTCCTCAGTAGAGCCGGCGGGATCAGCTTTTGGTGGCGCGACGACTTCCAGGGGCGCTTGAAGTTGCTGCAGGACGACTGTTGTACTTTTGATAGATTGTGTATATTATAAACATCCTTCGAGGACTTTTGGATTAATTGTATAATATTTTTTCCGTTGGAGGAGTTCGATAAGAATTTGTATCAGATGTTTAATAGTACAACATGATGTTTCTTTTAATTGAATGACAGTTTTATCCTTGGAAGTTCAATTGTTTAAATTTATCTCTGTTTTTCTGCAAACGTATCGCGCCAGTTGGATGTGAATAGTAATAGGAACCCTCACGCCTCGTCCTGGATGGGTTTTCTGTGTCTGGGTGTGACAGTAGGATTAGTATCGCTCGCCGCTAATGAGATGTCGGGTTAGGATCTTCTCATTGACGAATTACAAGGTTAAGATCCATGATCGAGGCTTTAATTCGATCATAGCTCAACAATTGCCGGGTTAAGGTCATATTGTTGGCAATTAATCAAGGCTTTGTATGAATAATGTATTGGGTTGAGATGAGTTTAATATCTCACTCCAACCTACCATCGAAGACATGAATTGTAAATATGATAGTGATGGCTTAGGGTGGTTCTATCACCTCAAGATCCTATCCTAAGAACAAAGATCCCTTCAAGATAGATGTCCATGGTTCTAGCATGACCTATTCTTTGAGGAATTAAGTCAACTACCTATCAAACATACAATATCTATACAATCACATACAAGAAGAGGTAATCAAACCATTCAACAATGGATTTCATTAAAGAAATATGGAATTAAATGTGAATTCATACAAAAACCATCTCAAAGAGTCATTACATCATGAAACAAAAGAGAAATTTAAGAAACAAACCCTAAGACATCAAGGAATTCCCAAGGAGAAAGGGTTTAGGTACTAATCTTAGGTAGGAGATTCATGGAAGGGGAGGCTTGACCCATCTTCTTCATCAAAATCCAACCTTTGGAGCCCTAAATCCTTAAGAATTAGAGGAGAAATCTCAATGGCTAAAGGAGGGGAGAAGGCTGAAGAAGAGCTGGGAAAAGATGGAAAAAGGGATCCAAAAATAAGAGCCAAAACCCCTATTTATAGGCCTTAGGTCGTGGACCATCAAATTAGATCTTAACCGTCCGTTTCTACCCGACAGTTGGTCTTGAATTGATCCAAAATAGGTTGGGATCGATCCAAGATGTAAATATTTGAGTTTCTTACGGCTTGGATCGATCCACTGTGATTTTGGATCGATCCAATGTCCAAAACTACAAAAGTGGCTCTGGAAATGAGTTTTGGAACGATCCAGACTGGTCTGGATCGATCCGAACTGAGTCTGGATCGATCTGGAATAGGTTTGGATCGATCCAGACTGGGTCTGGATCAAGTCTAGATCAATCCAGACTGGGTCTGGATCAATCCGAATATGGTAGATTTTGTGCAATTTATGTCTTTTAAGCCCGGAATCGATGCAACTCTCTTTGGAAACTCTTCTACCTGAAATAACATGAAAAGTTATTAGAAATGCATTGCTTGAGAGCTAACAAAGCCAAGTTAAATAGATGAATTATGCATATTTTGTGACTCATCAAATATTCTATGCCATCAGTTGACAACTTAGTCGATTCTACTGCTGGGCATGAGATTTATTCTTCTATGGATACCTATTCTGACTATAACCAAATTTTTATCGTCGAAAAAGACGTTCATAAAACAGCATTTTGGTGTTCGGGGGCATTAGGATGTTATGAATGGGTCGTGATGCAATTTGGACTAAAAAATGCTGGAGCTACATGCCAAAGGGCAATGAATTTGATTTTCCACGATATGATCAGTCAATCTGTCGAGGTTTATGTGGATAATATTGTGATCAAATCGCCTGTCGTGACTTGTCATTTTTCTCAATTAGTGAAGGTTTTTGAAAGGATGAGAGAGTATAATTTAAAACTCAATCCTTTGAAATGTGCATTTGGGGTGCAAGCAGGAAATTTCTTAGGTTTTCTCGTCCATCGGCATGGTATTGAGTTAGATAGCAACAAAGCTAATTCAATTATTGATGCTAAACCTCCCACCACTAAAAAGGAACTGCAAAAGTTCCTCGGCCAAATTAATTTTTTATGGAGGTTTATTTCCAATTGCGCAGGCAAAACACAAGTGTTTTCTTCACTGTTGCGGTTCAAGGAGGACGATTTCGTTTGGGAGGATCAACATCAACGAGCATTTCAATGCTTGAAGCAATATCTTGTAACGCCACCAGTGATGGCGCAACCTTGGAGCTTGAAGAATTCACACCAAAAGTGACTGAGGAAAACTGGGTCTCTGTCGGAGATGATGGAATGCGGCAACCCATGAAGGCGGATGACCTCCCGCAGAAAGACATCCGCCACCACCTTGGTCGTATTAGGATGCTTCAGAGGCATGAAGTGCCCATATTTTGTGAGTCGATCGACGACCACGAGCACGACGTTGTAGCCGGAGGACACCGAAAGGCCCGTGATGAAATCCATAGCAATATCTTCCCATATTTGCTCAGGAATTGGCAGGGGTTGGAGCAGGCCAGCCGGCTTCATCATCTCGTACTTGCTCCGTTGGCAGACGTCGCACTGCTGAACATAGGGGTCTTGATATCCTTGCGCATGCCGGTCCAAAAGAAATCCCCGATGAGACGCTTGTAGGAGCGTATGACGCTGGAATGGTCACCAACGGCCGTGTCATGGTACTCACAGAGTGTGAGGACCTGCCCCTCCACTCCTGGGTCGACCGTCTGGGTCGGGCCTGTGGCTCGTTGTGGACTGCAAGGGCAATTTGGTAAATTGCACCTTGTTGGTTTGTTTCACACTCGCGTGTGCACACACTAATCATGTTTTTGTAAATGTTTGATTTGAACGGTTAGGTGGACCCGGGATCGAAGGATCCTGGCTTGGGCTTGCGCTTTAGCCCAAGTCTAGCTTTCTTGGCAAAGGGGATCGATCTTCCCTTACTAAGCAGATCGATCTTTTAGTGCTAGAAAGTTAAGTCGGTTCGTCATGAAAGATCGATCTTTTTTTGACAAGAGATCGATCTCTCATAAGTCGGTTCGTCCGTCTATAAAACGAACGAAACCTTCTTCTTTGATTCTTTTTCAAATTCGCGTTCTTGAGCTGAGATCCGGCTGGATTTGAAGGAGATTGAGGATGATCTAAGGCTCAGCAGCTGGGATTGAAGCTTCTCTAGTCTAGGTAGGGATCCTACCTACTTGTTTTTCTGGATTTGTCAGGTTTGAGTTTGATTGTGGTTTGTTTTGCTTAGATCTGATTATATACATGTTTGTTTTCAATGAAATCTTCGGTTTTGGACTCGTAGTCCTTCGTATTACCAGATCCCATGGTTTTGTAGGATTTGATGGAGTTTTTCGACAGAATTTCTCGCTGGTAGTCCGCTGGTGAACCCATTCGGATCGATCTTTCTTGAGGAAAGATCGATCATTTGTGGGATGTCATGCCTAGCCCGAGCGGGATCGATCCTTCTGTTGGAGAAGATTGATCCTTGCTTAGCTGGCATGGGTGGGGTCCAAGTCATGAAGAAGATCGATCTCTTTCAGTTGACTGAGACGAGGCTTCCCAAGCACTAAGAAGATCGATCTTCTTTGGTAGAGAGATCGATCTCTTTGGTGGCTAAGAGGCGTTTTCAATGGGTTTGCCCGCGAGGCTTCGCGTATACAATTTTCTTTACCACTTTATAACTTGTACATAATGATGAGCATGTTAGCCCCATAATGAGGGGTAGTGGTGAACCTGGAGAGTGACGACTCCCGGGATGTTTAGATAGCATGTTGTACTGCTAGTCTTCTTTTACGGAGTTGCTTCCCGTAGCATGCTGTCTTTTGGCAGACTGGCTGCAGTTGGTGGGGTTACCACTGTAGCAGTTCCTTGGCATGTCTTACTGTTCACCACCCCGGGCCGGCAGGGTGTCGAGCCCAGACCTTGTTTATTTAATCGTCACATATGTTGCGTGCTTATCAGCTTTCCTGTGTATGTGCATAGCATGCATCTGGTTGTGCATTAGTTGCATAAGGTTAGGGTATGGGCGATCTGTAAGTCGCCATCCCGAGGCTTGGAAGCTCGGATTTAGCCCTAGGACCGGGGTTGGGTAGATTGGTCCAGGTTTGAATAGTGGTGTTCAGTCGATTTCGATGATAGGCCTAGATGACTCGAACACCTGTTGATTGATGATTGTAGAGGTCATGTCGGCCTCGAGTCAGGTTCTGAGGTGTGGCCAGTGTCCAGTTGTGACGACTCTTGAGTAGAGGGTGTGCCTACTCAGCGGTGTCATTTCCTGCCAGCAGTGCCGGTTTCCTGCTTGTGAGTCAGCTGTGTTGGTTTTCTACTTACTGAGTGTGACCCATCATGTGACTAGTTCTTCTAGAAGATCATAACCATGGACCTCAGGAATATGCAGTGGGGTTATGGGGCCCCTGTGTACACCCAGGCCTTACTAGAGGGCGACACTATTGCATTTCCCTCTTCCTTCTGTGTGTCATAGTATAGTTTCCCTGCCGAGCTTAGTGCTCATTCCTACCCGGGATGCGTTTTGCAGGTGCAGGCTTTAGCTCCTCTTCGGTGGCCCCTACCGGGCAGTTGATCAGCGGTGCGGCGGTGCCTGGCGGAGTCTGAGGAGTGGTGATCTGTTCTTCCCAGAACCCTTGTATAGTTAGCCTCCTACGGGAGAGTATAAATGTTTGTACTTGATCTTTCCCTCTTCGAGGTTTTGTATATTATACTTTGGGTTTTGATATCTTCAGCTTGAGGTTTCTTAAATCCTTAATTTGTAATTGAGGGTTTTTAATGAATTGTTTAGGGAGACCATTAGGTTCGAGGGAACCCTCGCCAAAATTTTCCGTGGTTTGTTAGGTTCCAGTTCGCGTCGCCCAGCCCGGTTGGGCTTTCGTGGGTCGGGGCGTGACACCGAGCAACTCTGTGTCGAAGCCAGAGGAAGAACCAGTCACCCTTTGTGCCAGAGATCGTCGTTGATCAGGGAATAAGAGTTGCAAGCTGGGTCACCCTCTCGGACCCTCTTTCATGTATCGTCGAGCGCCAGGCTTGCTCGAGCTGTTGCGCGTAAATCCGACTACCAAGCCAGACGTGGGTAGGTAAGGGCGGCGATGGATGGGTCGCTGTCAAGCTGGCAAGACATGGCGTCGGCGGCGGAGTTCTCCCTTCTGGGGCGGTAGACGATGTCAAAATCGAAGCCCAAGAGCTTCATAATCAAGTTCTGCTTGTCGGGTGTGGTGAGATGCTGTTGGAGAAGGTGTTTCAAGCTATGATGGTCGGTGCGTACCTGGAACCGCCGGGCGACGAGGTAACAGCGCCATTGTTGACCGCTTGGACCACGAACATCAACTCTTTCTCGTATGTGGACCAGCCCTTCCCTCAATCTGAAAGGGCTTTGCTATAGAATGCGGTAGGCCAACTGTCCTGCATGAGCACCGCCCCAATGCCGTTGCCGGAAGCATTGGCCTCCACGAAGAAAATCTTGGAAAAATCTGGAAGGGCTAGAACAGGTGTTGTCATCATGGCGGCCTCGAGGGCGGTAAAGGCCAATTCCACTTCCGTCGACCAGTGGAAGCCTTGCTTTTGGAGTAGCATCGTCAACGATGTCGCTAGGTGTCCATAATGGTGGACGAATTTGCGATAGTAGCCTGTCAAGCCCAGGAATCCGTGTAAGGCCCAGAAAGTATGAGGGCGAGGCCACTCCACCATGGACCGCACCTTGTCCGGATCAGCGGCGACGCCATGGGCTGAGATAATGTGGCCAAGGTACTCAACTTCATGCTTAGAGAACTCACACTTCTTGGGGTTAGCTGCTAGCTGATGTTCACGCAAGGTTTGGAAGGCCCAATGGAGATGGCGAATATGGTCCTCGTTGACCCTGCTATAGACCAAAATATCATCAAGAAAACACAAGCACGAACTTGCAGAGAGCAGACCTAAAGATGTCGTTCATTAGGGCCTGGAAGGTTGCCGGTGCATTGGTAAGGCCAAAGGGCATCATCAAAAATTCATAATGGCCATCATGTGTTCGGAATGCTGTCTTGGCGACATCTTTGGTGACAACTCGGATCTTGTGGTATCCCGGCTTGAGATCGAGTTTGGTGAAGAATGCGGTGCCATGGAGTTCGTCAAGGAGCTCGTCGATCACCGAAATGGGGTAGCGGTCCTTGATGGTGATGTCATTCAGGGCCCTATAGTCGATGCAGAACCGCCAGCTTCCGTCCTACTTCACCAAAAGAACTGGAGAAGAGTAAGGACTAGTACTTGGTCGTATGATCCCGCTATCCAACATTTCTTTAACAATCCACTCAAGCTCGGATTTCTGAGCGTGAGGGTAGCGGGAAGGATGGACATTTGTGGGCCCCGATCTCGACGTGATGCGAATATGATGATCATGATCACGAGCTGGCGGAAGACCCTTAGGCTCGATGAACACATCCGCATATTCCTCCAAGAGGGTGGCGAGCGAGGTGGAGATTTCTCCGCTGCAGGAAGTCGAGGGGGGTGGTGGCATCATCATGCAGCAGGAAGTCGACACCCTCCTTGGTGAACCGCATCGTGAGCTGATCCCAGTCATGGATGACCGCCCCGAGGCTGCGCAGCCACTGGATACCCAGGACCACATCCGAACCATTGATCTTCAAGGGATACATGTCGATCATAAGATGGTACCGGTGTATGTGTAGAGGAACATTTCGGCAAATGTCCTGGAAAGAGAGGCGTCGACCATCGGCCACCAAGACATGGAACGGCGGAGCCGGGGTTAAGGCGCAGTGCAGTTTGGAGGCGAGAGAGTTGCGGATGAAGTTGTGGGTGCTGCCACTGTTGATGAGGATAGAGATCTGGTGACCATGTATCTGGCCAGTGATGCGCATAGTCTGTGGGGCCGAATAGACGGATAAGGCATGGATGGAGATCTCTGGAAAGTCCTCCTCGGCTGGAGGTGTGGTGTGGGTGCAATCCGGAACAATGGAGTTCGAGGTCTCGGCCTCGTCGTCGCCGACCACAGCGTCCAACAGAAAGATCTAGAATCTCTTGCATACGTGACCCTTCACGAACTTCTCGTCACAGTTAAAGCATAGCCCCTGTTCACGCCTCTCCCGCATCCGCTCTCAGCTGAGGCGTTTGAAGTTGACATTACTCGGTAGGGGTAGCGACGCGGCCGGGTGCGCGCAGGTGGTGGTGGACCTGAGGCCGGCAATGCGAAAAGAGGTTTCCGAGGTGGTGTAGGAAGTAGGCCCGCGCCGCCGAAGGTGCGCCAAGTCTTTTGATGTTGTTCCTCCACAAGGAGAGCTAGGCTGATGGCGTTCTGAAGAGTCCGCGGATCGAGCAATTTGACATCTAGCCGTATCTCCTCGCGTAGACCACCGATGAAACAACCGCGCAGTTGTGGTTCCGACCAATCATGCACCCGCATAGATAGACGCTCAAACTGGGCTTGATATTCCTGCACCGAGCCAGTTTGTCGTAATTTGGAGAGGGTCTCATGGATATCGTCCTCGTCCCGAGGGCCGAGGCGAGCGCAAAAAGTCATCGTGAATTCCTACCAAGAAGGATGTGAATGACATCCTTTGAACCATCAGAGCCAATGGAGAGCATCACCCTGCGGATGGAAGGAGGCCAAGAACACCTTGTTCACCTCTGTAGTGCCTTGGAATTCGAAAAACTGCTCCGCTGCATAAACCACCCCGTCGGATCATCCCCCGATGCTCGCGGAAAATCTACTCTAGTAAAATGGCTTGCACTCCTCCCGGATCAATCGGCGGACGAGAGCCCGAACTTCCTTGGTGGGAACCCAGAGAAGTACGATGCCGGCTGTGTCGGAGTTCAAGGATAACGTCGGCGAGGGCCGAGACCTGGCTCTTAAGGTCCCCCAAGGACTGGATTTTGGCAAAAAGTTCCTTGTAGGAGTCCGTGTGATGACATACAGCTTGCTGGAACCCATGGATATCGACCTCGATCTGCTGGAGCTTAGTCGCATCATCCATGGACCGCAATTCCTTAGGCATGCAGTGAAGAGGACCGATGTCTAATACCAATTGATAGAACCTTGTGGCTAATGCATGTCCTACTAAGCCCTTGTTGCTGATGCAAGTCCTACCAAGCTGTTGTGAAAAGAAATGCTTGGAAAGAAGAGGGAAGCACCAGGGAACAGAGAGGAAGAGGAAGGCGGAGGACTCGAGATAGAGGAAGAGATGTAATATTTTTCATTCCCGTAACCCATTACATCCTCTGTTTAATAAAGACATCCCAAGACTTATTTCGAAGCACAGTTGCTTTTATTTTCCTTCCAAATACAAAATTAGCAATCCAGCTTATTCTAGCTGTTTATTTCCTCAAGATCTCTGCTAATTGATTCTGTTGTTTGGCCCTCCTTTGATAAGTTTGGATCTCCCCAAGCCCTTGCTGCTATGATGCCTGATTCCTATCACATGTTCTGAGAGTGTGGTGGCGAATTTTGAGCTTTAGGAAGTCTTTTGAACATTTGTTAGCTAGAAGTCTTGCTTGCAAAGTATATGACTAGTTGATTTGCATTGTGAGTGTTTTTTACACATTCACCTTTGTCTTTAACCTTTATTCCATCAAGTCACTAATATAGGTGTTTGTTAATTTGGTGACATTGTGAATAAGGTTATGATTTTGGTCTTACCATGTTACTTTTAAGCTACTTGACGTTGGGAATAAATGGTACACGTTCAATAGGTCTTTACCTTTATTTACATTACAAGGTAGAAATCATTCGCATAAGTAAAAAATGTTGAAATGAGCAATGGATGATCTATGTAATTCGATTGGTTTCAATCAACACTTATGGTTGATATTGAGCTACATGAGCTATATCCTTTGACTGCTCTGTTCTCTAGGTAAGTATCATATGCTGTCTGCTAACTTGGCCGAAACACGCTAAGTTCTACAGGTCATCACTTATATAGTATTTTGTTTTCTTCGTATTCAATAATTGAATATGAGGATTAAGTTCTCAGTTAAAGCTCAACAACTTGAACTGGGAATCCTGATTTTCCACACCCATTGACCCTTACAATGTCACCTTCAGTTTTTTGGCCATAGAAAGGCATCAGGGATTTAGGTGCAAATGCTATTTGAGAAGACATAATTGTTTTCTTTTTCTTTTCTTTTTTTCAATTCTGTGTAGGATCCTGGTCTGTGACTCATTACCTTCCTATATGACATTTCCCCATATAAGCATTTTCCCTTTCTTTCACCTGTTGCCATGGTTCATATGTTAATTTTAATGAATTTGCAAAATGTATTTATTTCACATCCATTGCAGGATCTATGTATAAAACCAAGAAAAACCTCTATGACTTGGAAATATAATCACTCATCTCTTGGTTTAATTTCTTAAGAGATACTTTATCTCTAGCACTATAACATAGATGATGGACATGATACTGTAAGACGGTATTTATGAGGGGCCAACATTATTGATATAGAGCATGAGAAACATGATTAGGGTAATTCTGCTATAAAAAAAAAAATTGTGGCAGTATAACATAAGAGATTAATGCAAAGAAAACAGATATAGAGCTCTGCACCTGTGCCTGGATTGACCGATATGTTCATCATCATGCTAAACCGAGCATATGAAGCTTTGACTCCCTTTCATGTTCATCTTTAGTCGGAAACTAATGCAATCCCTATTGTTAGACCCATGCTTCTACTTTTTCCTCATGGATGAGTTGCATTTGATGCCAGGTAGATGTTGTCGGCCATAGAGGTTATGTGAGCGGGGCTGTGAGAGAGACGATCAGCCTTTTAACCATCTGATCTAGATTGGATCACTATTCTTCTTCAACTTGCACAAAAGTTAACTTCGTGCCACAGAGCACATCATTGCTGCATAGAGTTGCTGCAACCTTGGGAAAGAAGTTTTGAGTTGTTCTTGCTCCTAAGCTTATGGCGAACTAAAGTCTTTTAAAAAACTAGACCTGATGTAGAAATTAGATAATATACAGTCAATAAGTTGGTGTTTCCTGCTGCAAATATGAAATCTATCAGTGCTTCTAGCATTACTACTCAAATGATCTCATCTTCGTAGGTATAGTATGTTTTGATGATCAATTAATTTACCTTGTTCGAAGGGCTGTGACAATCTATTTGGGACGGCACATCAGAGATGGACCATCCTCATGATATGGTTTTGTTTTGTACTAAGATTCGGGCTTACGGCCTACTGGATTACATGGGTAATGCAGTGTGTTACTACCCCAAGATTCGTTTGATCATTAATGGTAGAAGTACAGACATGTTTCCATCACATCGAGGTTTGAGGCAGGGGGATCCCATATCCCCGTACCTTTTCATTCTCATCCAAGAGGTATTGTCTAGACTGCTGAGGCAGCCTTTGTTGGCTTTGGAAGGTATGAGCTATGCTAGAGGTGGTATGCGGATAAGCCACCTTTTGTTCGCTGATGATTGTTTGTTCGCCACTAGAGCGGGGAGGGAGGAAGCTCAGAAGTTGAGAAATGTCTTGAGCAGATTTAGGAAATTGTTAGGGTTAGAGCTTAATCCGGATAAATCTAGTGTTAAGTTCTCTCCTAAAATTTCAGGAAGACGAAGAAGGTGAACTCTGCATTATCTGGGTTTTAATGAGAGGGAGGGATCTTGGTGGTATTTGGGTGTTCCCTTGAATTCTAGGACGTTAAAGATTGCTGATTTCAACTATGTAGTAGAGCCAGTGCAAAGCAGATTGAACTCTTGGCAGTCAAGGAAACTATCAGAGGTAGGTCGCTTGACGTTGGTTAAATCTGTCATCCAGGTACTTTCACTCTATGTGATGTCTGCTGTGCATGTTCTCATCACAACTCTGAAGCGGATTGAAGCCCTATCCCGTCGGTTTCTTTGGCAAGGTAGAAGAGGTGGCTTAGGGGTGGTTGCATGGGATAGAGTATGCGTGCCTAAGATGGATGGGGGTCTTGGCTTGAAAAATCTAGTTCGCTGGCAACTTGCACTCCGCATGAAGAGGGTTGCTTGCTTGTTTGACGATTCTAATAATATTTGGTCTACAGTGGTGAGAGCCAAGTATACTTTGCATGGTTCTCTTCCTCCAATTAAGTCCCTTGCCAATGCTTCTCAATTGTGGTGTTCATGCTGTTTGGCTGCGAGCTGGCTTCGTCGAGGGCTGCACTGGCAAGTGTCTGAGAATCGTCAAGCTGATGTCTTCAAAGATTGGCGGCTTTTGGATGGCCCATTGAGAAATTTAGCACTTATGTACCAGATGGGGGACCGGATGAAGGTTAGTTCTTTAATTTAGGCTCAATCAGATTAGATTGGGCTTTATTCAGTTAAGCAAACTGCACTGGTTAAGATCATATCAGATCAGGTTCGGAATCATAGGCCCAATCCGGCTTGATCAGATCTGCTTGGCTGAATCGGACTCAGATCGGATCTGATATGGTCCAATTTGGTTCGATCTAGCTTGTAATCAGCTCAGATTTGGGCTGATGGTCCAATCAGTTTGCAGCTTAGTGGGTTGGGCTGAGGGCTCTGAACTGGATCAGATGAGATCAAATGGGATATGATGGAGTTCAGGCTGCTTGGTCTGGTTGAACCAGCTTAGGATCTGATCTGAGCCACACCAACCAAGGTGGCTCTCTCATGGCTTGAAGACGAGCCGCGAGTGGGGAGGGGCGCCGGTTGCTGGATCTTATCGGGAAGAGGTCGGAGGAAGAGTCGTGAGGTCGAGGGGTATCCAGAACTAGTGGTGGATGCTGCTGGAGACGTCGGAGGGGGGAGGTGCTGAGCAGTGGGGGTCCCGGGTTCTGACGAGGAGCTTGGGGCTGTGCTCAGCGACCACACCTTGTCAGGACTCGATCGAGGACAGTCGTCAGGCGACGGGAACACTAGATCTAGGGTTGGATGGGATCGGGAGGTCGAAGGTATGCGGTGTTGAGTGGTGATGGCGCCGAATCCAAGAGAGAGAAGGAGCTCCAGTGGGTCTTCCGGCGAAGTGGGCGGTTGGGCGGCATTGAGGCGTCTTCGAAAGGGAAGGAGACGTCGGGGGTTGCCGGTTCCGGAGAAGATGGAGGAACTCGAGTGGCGATGGAGCTCGGTGTCAAAGTCAGAGGTGACGGAGACGGCTGACGTCACGTAGGGGACCTCAGGGGAGGTCACGGCAACGGCGGAGTGGAGAGGGAGTGTCCCACCTCGACCCAAAAAACCCATTCGGTCCGGGGCGTGAGGGACCTAAACCTGTTCAATTCATCTCTGGCGCGTTTATAATAAAATAACACATCCAATTTAAACAATTGATCTGGGTCAAGACTGTAACTTCAAATAATTTACTGAAAATCACTAACTGTCAATTTATACATCAAATATAAATAAAGTTTTCTGATACAATTTTGATTCTCAAAAGACATAAAAATATGACAAAAATCCTCATATACGGAAATTATACATTTATATAATCTAATAGGATAGACTGAACCTCAACTCCTCTAACACCTCCATAATTCGATGCACTACCAAGAGCCTGTCTAGCTGGTGCTACAGAAGAAAAGCTGGCGCCTGCCCTTGCACCTGCAAAACGCTATCCAGGTAGGAGTGAGTGATAACCTCAGTAGGATTGTATATCACGACACTCACAAATGAAAGTGAGTTACAAAGTCCCTAGTTTCTATCTCATCTCTAGGGGAAACTCACCTTACGTCCACTGCTTACCCTAAGGTACGTACTCTGTGACCTCGACTGTCAACAATCGTCTCTCTCCACAACCAAGCACTCCAGCATTAAAACAACATGGCGTAGGACTCAGGGTGGTACGTAACTTCCCCTAACACTGAAACTGAGACTAAGACCGGAACTGTGAGAACTCGCTCCTCTAACCTGGCTCGACCGCGTAGGTCGGGGCCGTGCCCTGTTGATCTGTGATGAGTGCATGAAAGTGCACTCTGAACATGACTAAGAGCAGCTTATTTGCTTAGTTTTCAAGATTAATATAGATGATTTCATTCGTATATGTTGCTTCACAAAGTTATTTGTATTATGCAGGAAATTGAAGCAAAGATGGGTCTTTAACGCCAAAACTGTACCTTCTCGGAATGAACCAGATGAAGTTCCATACATGGTTGGAAAGCTCTTGAAGTCTACTTTCTGGAGAATTTTACGGTTCGTGATTCCAAGTTTCCTAGAGAAAGTTACAGTGCTTTTACTACAACCAGCACAGGGCAGAATAGCAGAAGAAATACGCAGAGAATAAGAGATCGATCTTCTTTACAAAAGAGATCGATCCCTTATGCACCCAGAGATGAAAAAAGACCGTGAGGAGAAATCTGAATCCGGAATAAAGGGATCGATCTTCTTTCCAAAAGAGATCGATCCGTACCTGGAAGCGCCAGTCATCCGTGAGAAGAAGATCGATCCGTTTTCAAAGGAGATCGATCTTTGTCGAGCAAAATCTAGATCCTGAGTTCACGGAAGGAAGAAGATCGATCTTTTTTCAAAGGGAGATCGATCTCTTTTGGCTCTGCGGGAAAGATCAAGGGCTGAGATCTAATCCGAGTTAGGGTTTCACAAAAGCCTATAAATAGACTTCTTGGGGAGATCTTTAGGGAGTTCTTGGACGTTTTTGGAGGTGTTCATATCGATTTTAGCTAACGCTAAGTCGACTACATTTGCAGAAGTCCCCGGGCTGAATCCACACGCACCAAACCCAAATTGGCTCACACACAGTCGAGTCCATCCAAATCTTCTACATATCCCCGGTTTTGACGGCATCCTATACAAACCGGAGGAATAAGGGTATTTTGGTAAGTTTACTCATCCAAGGGTATTTTGGGAATTTAGACCAAAATACATGTCTAAATTTCCCACTATACTCCAAAGATAGCCCTTACATAGCTTTGATAGCATTCTAAATAAGCTGTGTAAATATAGGGGCGTTTTGGTAATTTTTCGTCACACATGGGAAATTACAGAAAATTCCCTGAAATAAATAAGGGAGAAATCCAAAAATTCAAATAAACCCAAAACAAATACGCGACTTCAAATTTGCCTAAATCTCGGCAAAATATACACGCACCACATAATGGGCGCACATGTCCACGACACACACAGAAATCGCGTCGCCATGCGTCGCGCTTAAATAACCAAACCGAAAGGGTATTTTGGTCATTTAACCCCAAGGGGCATTTTAGTCATTTTACACCTTCAGGGGTGTGAAAATCCGGAACAGAGATATTTCATCTGCGCCGGAGACATTTCGATCCAAAATATATGGCCGATAAAAAGGATATTTTGGTAATTTACACCCGGCTTGCCCGGGGATATTTCAGTAAGTTTTCCAAAATATTATATGAAATATCGAAATTAAAATATAAATAAGACATTTCAAATATCCGAATAATTCGACAAATATTCAGATAATTCAAATCTGAAAATTTGAATTTCAAAACAAAATATCTACCCATATAAAATCAGCCAAATCAAATATATATCATACCATATGAGAAATCAGCATCTTCAATTATGGTTGGATTGCATTTTCATACCATAAAAAAAAAAAAAAATCAGCATCTCTAAATATGGTGGGATTATATGAGCTATCCTTATATAAAAAGATTAGCATCAATTAGTATCCTTTAATCAGGATATTCCATCCATATTAAGATCACCTCTCGTACCTATAAAAGAAGGTGTGTAAAGGCTGAATGGGGGCTGGGGAAATGGAGAGAAAAAAGGCTGAAAGTGTGAAGAAAGAAGCAGAGAAAGAAACAAGGGGACTGGAAAATTGAAGAAGAAGCTGAAGAGGAAACTGAAGAAGGGGCTTGAAGACGAAGAGGTTCTGGTGACGCTCCACCGTTGTGCACCACCGGACGACGTAGATCCGGCCAACACAGCCGGAACCCATCGAGACGCTCGCGCTCGCGTCTCTGGGTCAACGCTATAAGAGGCTCGTCGATCCCGCAGCTCAAGCTCCATTCTCCTGTTCGCCCCGCAGCTTGGACCTCCAGCAAAGTTGCTCTAGCTTGGTTCCTCGCCGGCGACGGAGATCGAGCCAAGGCTCTCTCTCTCCCGGCGGCTTCGAAGGCAACGTTTCCCCTGCTTTCCCCTGTTCCAACCCCGGCTGGCAAAAATAAAAAAGAAAGCTTCGGCCTGGCAAAAATAGGAAGAAGGGCTGGCGAAAGAACAAAAGTAGCAGAGGAAGAAAGAAGAAGAGAAGGCTTGGACGCGGAGGGAGTAACCCATCGCCGTCGCCGGCCTTGGGCCAGCCCCAGGTCGTCGTCGCCGTCCAGCCAGAGGAAAGCTCGCCGTCGTCCCTGACCCAGTCCAAAGAGCTCGTCGTCCAGCCGGAGGAACTCAAAGAACTCGTCATCCTCCTTCCGGTCGGCTGAACCCAACGAAGCTCGTCGTCCAACCAGAGGAGCCCCCTCGTCGTCGTCCTTGAGCCAGTCAAGAGTGCCGTCGTCATCCTTTGTTCCAGCCGGAAGGATCCAAAGGAGCTCGCCGCCAGCCCAAGGAAGGAGCCCCGTCGCAGCCGTTTGATCCAGTTAGAGGATCCGACCCCGTCGCCGTCCTCGACTCGCCGTGAAGCATGAAGCACACCTCCAGCAAGGTCCACGCCGTGGTCTCTCCTGTTGCCATCCATCGTCAAAGCTTGGACGCCTCCTCAACTCGACGGTCGTCCGCAGCCTCAAGCGCAGGGCGTCACGCCTACACCCAACAAGCTATTCCCCTGTTTCCAGCAACCAGCACGATCAAACTTGGTGAATGGCGGGGCTCCATCCCCTTTGCTCGACGCGTGAGCAAGCTTCGACGAACCAGCTTCGACGCTCGGGCAGCACAAAGCTTCGACGTCACCAACTCGAATGACACTCCTTGACTCCACCAACTTCGAAGCTCGGACGACGCCTTCCCTGTTCTAGCTGCTACATCTTCACGGCAACAATTAGACCTTAGACGGCTCTTCCCAAACTCCGGCGGACTTGAAGCCCCGGCGACAAAGACATCCTGCATGGCGATGAACGTTGCGGTCCAAGACCTCACAACATTTCATTTTCCTTTTATTATTATTATAGGAAAATATTTATTTTTATTGGATCTAGAATCGGAGGTATTCCCTACGGGGATGTAAATGATGGATCTGTCGACTTGGCGATCAGCAGATCCAGGGGTGTGGTGCCTACAATTTCTTGATATGAAATTAAAATACGATTTGCTCGGAAATAAAATAGAGATCTCGTCCCAACGAGATCGACGTTTTATCCACGAACAAAATCTGGCACGCCCGGTGGGACCACACCTTACCTCCCATCTCTAGATCCAAAAAAAACGAAAAAAAAAAGAAAAGAAAAGAAAATGATGATGAAAAACAAATCATCAAAATAAAAAATAAAAAATACATATATACTCTTACAGCTTGACAAGTCTAACTTCTTAAATGAAGGATATGGCGCAGGCGACTTTGGAAGCATTTGTCACGATTCGCTTTGGCGACCACTCGTTTGAGATCCCGATTGGAAGCGACGGCCTCCCAATGTCGACGACGCCATCAAAAGTTTCCTTCACCACTCCAGTGCAGCTACCTCCGATGCACAAGCGAAGACTATCGTGGGATCTCATGAGAAGATGGTGACTCGCCAAGACGGGTTTCGGGCTCATCAAAGGAAGCATAACGATGAAGCTCCCTCAGTTGGATCTGGCAAAAGCAAGATGGTCGCAAATGGATCTCGTGTTTACCCAGGAGCAACTGAAGACGTCAAACCAAAGATGTCGGCGCCGTTAAATGGTTCGAGCCACCAAATGAAGTTGAAGATTCCCCAAAATCACCCAGGTGTCTCGGGCTCCTCAGCTGGATCTTGCACCCACCAAGCCAAGAATGCCGAAGTTCCAATGAGCAAGCCGCGCACACACTCAGTGGCAGCCAGACAATCAAAGACATTTGTTCCACAGGAGGATCCGGGGACAGTCATTCGCGTCGAACCTGTTCCGACCGATGACGACGGCTTTACTCTCGTTACTTCCAAGAGAAGACCCATGGTGGCCAAGAAAACTTCTGCAATCCAGACGATCTCTGCACCATGTGTCAAAGATCCGAAAGGAGGATCCGGGGGCAGTCATTCGCGTAGAACCCGTTCCGACCGATGAAGACAACTTTACTCTCGTTACTTCCAAGAGAAGACCCATGGTGGCCAAGAAAACTTCTGTAATCCAGACGATCTCTGCACCATGTGTCGAAGATCTGCAAGGACAACCGGAGGCAGTCATTCGCGTCGAACCCGTTCCGACCGATGAAGACAACTTTACTCTCGTTACTTCCAAGAGAAGACCCATGGTGGCCAAGAAAACTTCTGCAATCCAGACGATCTCTGCACCATGTGTCGAAGATCCGAAAGGAGGATCCGGGGGCAGTCATTCGCGTCGAACCCGTTCCGACCGACGAAGACAACTTTACTCTCGTTACTTCCAAGAGAAGACCCATGGTGGTCGAGAAAACTTCTGCAATCCAGACGATCTCTGCACTATGCGCCGAAGATCCGAAAGGTAAAACCAAAATAATCTACCATCTGTTGCGAAAATGCAGGTAGCCCCTAAGGTTGACTATGAAGCCCATTACGAGGTGTACCGCGACAAACCATGGATTAGCCTCCACACGACAGGAAATGATGAGGCGTCGCTCCACGTTTAGTACTGCTATGTTCAGTTACTCTGAGCGAAGTATGAACGCCAACGGAGGAATGCGGAGCCCAAACACCCGACTCATCAGAGTTACGTCGAGGATATGGCACAAGTAACTTTTGGAAGCGTTCGTGACTATCTGTTTCGAAGGCCTTGATTCGACATTCCGATGGGTACCGGCGGTTTCCCAATGCACGCAGCGCCATCAAGTGTCTCGCTCACTGCTCCAGTTGCGGCAACCTCCAGCGCAAAAGTGTCAACTACTACTGGTGCACAAACAAAGGTGTCATTACAGCGGCCCTGCAAAAAGATGACAACTCACGCTGTGTGCCAAGGAGGATACGACGCTAAGACCCCTTGGACCGGATCCTCTGCCCGTCAGAATGTTGGAAATGCTACAAAAGAGTCTCGTACGCGCTTGAAAGCTGCCGAGGAGACTAAGCTAAAGAACTCGACGGATCACCGGATGAAGTCAAGTACTCCGCAAACACAACCGGGGGCAGCCGTAAACGGACCTCGCGAGGAGATGAAGTCACTACTCACGGGAGTAAGCGCAACACTAAAACGTCCTCAGTTGGATCTGGTGGTCGTCAAGGAGAAGAAACAGAAGCTGTCACAAACCTGCCTTGTATGCACGCGGAAGATGGCGTCAAGGACATCAAGTCAAAAACATCAATGGGATGGAGCGGATCAAGTCGTGCACACCCGGAAGCTGGCGCTAAAGACAACAAGTCAAAGACGTCGGCGGGACTGAACGGATCGGATCGCCAAATGAAGCTATAAGTTCTACAAAATTGTCCTGGAGTGATTTCATGTGTCGGGGACTCTCCCTACGGATCTCACATCCACCAAATTAAAGATCTCAAAGCTCCCACAAGCAAGTCGCGCATGTGAGGACCCGCCCCTCTTTTCCCTTGGCTTGTTGTTGACCCCAAGGGTAATTTGGGTTGCGCCTTGGCGGTCATTTCACACTGGGTGTGCACACACAGACCTTGGTTGATGCTTGTGTTTGCTTAGAAAGGTTAGGTGGACCCAGGAATGGAAGTTCTGGGCTTGGGCCTGACCCGGCCTTATCCCTTCCCCTCTTCCTTCCTTTCTTCCTCTTCTTCCTTCTTCTCCTCCCGGCTCTATTTCTTCCCCTGTTCCGGCAGCTCCCCCTTTCCTCCTCTGTTCTCCCTCCTCTGGCCACCGTTCTCGGAGCTTGAAGGCTCGTTGGAACCGTGACGGCGTGAGGAAGATCCTAGGCTAGGCTTTGTGGATCGAAGCAACTCTATGGAGGTAGGGTTCTCACTCAAAGACTCCGGCTGTGTTGAGGGTTTGAAATCCGGTTTTGTTTTCGTTAGATCTCCTTGTGTAGTTGATGTTTTCCGGTTTTGAAGCCTTGAGTAGCTTCGTGGTGTTTGATTCTACCAGCCCACCTAGTTTGGTGAGGTTTGGTTGCGGATTCCGATGGTATTCCTCGCCGTCCGGCCTCCGGCGAACCCAAATCCAGATCGATCTCATGGGATTAGATCGATCTTGGTCTGGGTGGCCCTGCCCGCCCGAGCGAGAGCGATCTCCCTGGGAGGGATACTATGTTACTCATCATGCTTGAATGCTTATCGCTTTGTGGTGGAACCGAGAGGGTGATGCCTCTCGGGATGTGTAGAATAAATGGGCCATGGGTTATGCCCTTTACCGCCTTGTGGTGAACCGAAGGAGTCATAACCCTCAGGAGTGATAGTATAAATGGGCCGAAGGTGTGCCCCTGCTGTGTTGTTTGTTACTGCTTTCCTTATTCATATCCTGTCATGCTTCCTGTGCATTAAACATGCTAGGTTAGACTGGGTGGGGTTGACCCGTGAATGCCGTTACCCGACTTGTGTCCCCATGCTGGTGGCCAGCACGGGTAAGGGTGTCCTACAGGTATCGTCTGGCCCACCCTGTGTCAAGGACCGTCGGAGGTAGCCCAGTCCTCGAGCAGTGGCTATCGGAGGGACGTACGTTGGACAGGAAACCTTGGGGAGGGAAACATCGATGGGATCGATGGACTCCCTGGCTAGACTTAGTCTTTGGTCAGGAGTTAGGGGTCCTGGTGGCTCTGTGGCTTGGAGTACTGAGAGATGGTAGTCTTAACCTCGGTCGTTCCGCCAAGTGTGGAGATCCCGCTTGGAGAAGGGTGTCCTACCAGTAGCGTCATGCCCACCCTGTGGCAGGGATTGTCGGAGTTGTCCACCCCTGAGCAGTGGTTGTCGGAGGGGCGTACTTGGGACAGGAGTCTTTCGGGTTATTGATGGGATTAATGGGATCCTTGGCAAGCCTCAGTACTTGGCTTCAGAGTTGGTTCGTTTGGGTTTGCCTTCTTAGCGAGAGTGGCAGAGTAGGACCCTGCTGAGCTGTTGCACATTCCTACCTGGGCTGTGTTGTTTGCAGGTGCGGGTCCCCGTTCCCCTCCGGTGCTTCCCCGTCGGTCGTCTCGTGGCAGCGCGCCGGCTCCTGACCATGTCTGAGGGTCAGGATGGTTTTCTTTGTGCCTTTGCGGAGACCCCAGTGGGTGTAGTAGTTTTTTTGGGGACTGTTGTTGATCCCTTGTAAAGCTTGTTGTACTAGAACCCTTGTGTAACTCTGTTATATCTGTTTTGTAATAGATATTAATGGATGTTGTTAAGTTTGCTTCCGCCTTGTACTTGCAGCCAGCTGTTTCCGCCAGCTGTGCGTTAGTCTCAACTGTTTCCGCCAAGTTGATGCTAGTAGATGTAGGTTTTTCCCCCTCGTGTCCCGGCCCGGTTCGGTGCCCGCGGGTCGGGGCGCGACAGCGCACGCTCTCAGTGGATGGTGGCCAAAGAACAAAGCGAGTCGGGAGCTCCGCAAAGGCGTCCGAGGGCGACTATTCGCAATGAGCCTATCTCGACAGACGATGATGTTTTCATCCCCGGCCCACGAAGTCTTCAACCAAAAGAAGCTAAGCGCTGGAGCACAAAAGAGCTGAGGGCAGTCGTTCGTGTCGGATCTGCTCCGACAAGTAACGACGGCTTCTCCGTCCCTGCTTCCAAGAGACAACCCAAAATGCCTGACAAAACCCTTGCGACTCAAACAATCTCGGCACCATCTGTCGAAGACTTAAAAAGACCTTGGCTTGGCCTCCATGCAACCGACGATGATGAGGAATCACTCCATGTTCACCATTGCTACGATCCCGAAGTGTCCCGAATCATCAAACTTACCTCACCGACGTGCGAGCAACCTATGCATACTACATTGCTCAGGAGTTGTAAAATCTTCACATCGAAGCAGCCTCAGACATAAACAACGCCAACAGTCACACTGGCGACAACACTCTCCAGCTTGAGGGAAACTGCAACATTTCACAGCCAGACCATTCCCTCATCAAGACGAAGAAGCCTGCTGAGAAGGAAAAGAAGACAAAAGTTGTCATGTACCGTCCTCCTATCCATGCCAGCGGTTCCAGTCGCCCCTGCTAAGGATTGTTAGCTAAAGCTGACCAATTCGAGACTTCATCACCAAGAAACCAAAGTACAGAAAGGATCCTGCAAGAGAACGATTTCAACATCGTCACGACAATGCCCGTAGGGGTCCAAGACAATGAGACATCCACTTCCTCAAATGTCCCAGCAAAGAGACAGAAGAAGAAAACTGCCGACATCATCATCGTCGATCTCCGTCTCCAAAATACAAGCTCGGAGGAGGAGGAGAATGCTTCTCCAATCTCAATCAAACTCACCTCCGATCAAGACCGCGCCGGTGCCTCTTCCAGCAAGAATAAGCCGCTACTGCCGTTGTCTTCATCGTCGATCTTTGTCTCCAAACAGCTCGAAGAAGGAGAAGAATGTTGTCCCAACTCACCTCAGATCATGTCCTCCATCATGACACAGCCAGCCGCTTCTCTTCGAACGTCCATGAGTTCGCCATCGAGACTCGAGATCGTTGCTGAAGAACCCAGTCAAGGCTATTGCTGGTTGCTTGGACCTGTGCTGCTGCCGTCGCCCCGTTGCGATGTCGCTGGACTTGGCCCCCATCAACCACTCCAAACTTTATTTTGCTGGTGGCATTTATGCACCACCATTGTTCAGGCACTGAGTTCCTCCCCTTGAGCTCCTTCCTCAATGAAACTTGGCCACCGACGTGGCGCGTCATCGACTGTGAAGCTCTGATGAGTGCATGAAAGTGCACTCTGAACAGTCTTATAACCATCTCAATTGCTAGATTATTATCCTTAATTAGCATCTTTATTACCATTTTTATATCTATATGTTGCTTCACATGGTTGTTTGGAAAATGCAGGAAATTGGAGCTAAAAGAAGCTGAAAAGAGTATATGGATCAACTTCAAAAATTAATCTGTACCTGCTCATGAAGAACTAGATGATGTGCCATATATGGTTGGAAAGCTCTTGAAGTCTAGATTCTGGAGAATTTTACGGTTTGTGATTCCGAGTTTCCTAGAGGAAGTTACGGCAATTTTAGTACCAATGACGCAGTCTGAAGGGCAGAATAGAAAATAAGCTGGGAGTCCGATTGATCCTCCGATCGATCCGCCGATCGATCGGACTACGCAAAAACGTGACAGAACCTATGTTTTTCAGCCATAAGGGATCCGATCGATCCCTCCATCCCTCCTATGGGGTCCGATCGATCCGACACCAATGGTTCGATCGATCGGACTCGAGAAAAGCCAAAAACAGCGGATTTTTACGCAACCGATCGATCCAACACTCATAGTTCGATCGATCGGACTTGGGAATTAAAGGTTGACAGAACATATGCTTTCTAGAGGAACACAGTTCGATCGATCCATCCATCGATCGGACTCGGGCGTAAATAGAAGTTGAAGATTTTAATGAGACCGATCGATCCAACATCCCGAGGAGGATCGATCGGACGTTCCCAGTGAATTAAATCAACGGGTTAGATCAAATCCGTTGATGGAGAGACTTTGGGGCTATAAATAGGACTCTTTCTAGGGTTTGAGGGGGACTTCTTGGACGTTTTTGGAGGCTCTTTTCGGGACGTTTCCCAAAGGAAGAAGATGAAGGAATCTCCATCCATGGCCGAGTAATCCGCGGGCATGGCGGACGGATGATCTAGCGAGGACTAGGGTTTCTTCTCCAACAATGGTTCATAGTTTTAATCTTTATTGTTAAACTCTTTTCTATGTATTGGATCTTCAAAGATTATTTTCAGATTATAGATTTCTATGTGGATGATTAATATTATAAATCCAGTCATGCTTCTTTTATAATATTGTGATCCCATAGTTATCTCTTTTGATTCTCCTACCGAGTCTCGTGAGACCTTTGCTATGCATTGCCCGTAGTGACAGCTGGTATTGTGTATTCTTAGGGATCTGGTTAGACAAGGTTGGGGCTCTATCCCGAGGAATCTTTGCTATGCATTGCCGATTGTGAGAGTTGGTATTGTGTATTCTTAGAGATCAGGTTAGATAGAGTTAGGGCTTTGTCCCGATGAACTTTTGCTGCGCGTTGCCTGTAGTGACAGCCGGTATCGTGTATTCTTAGGTTTGGTTGGATGAAGTTAGAACTATAAAAAGGAAGAACCAATCGTAGGAAGAGACATATATATATTTTGTTAGGTTTATAGTTCCATATCTTCCGGTTAAGGTGATTGGGATGTTAATCCCTTAACTGAGTATCATATGAACCATTGAGAAGAGAAGAACCTAAATCCGGGTGAAGTGATTCCTTAAGCCTAGCCTTATAAAAAGCCTGATATCTTTAGTTAATCCTACATTATCATTAATCCTTTGATCTAATTTAGTTTAGTTAGCTTTCTTGATTGTCTTCAATATATTATTATCTGTATTTCTGGATCCTTTCTGCTTGTCTCTCTGTGGGATTCGACCTCTCTTATGCTGTACTGCACCGCGACCGCTGTGCGTGACACATTTGAGCGACATCAAGCTCTATTAACGAGCTACCGTTGTTTCCACGCCCAGCCTCGTCGCCAAGATATATGTTAGGCTTCGAGCTCATCGTCGTGCCTCAGGCACGCTGTTCACTGATGCCTCTACTCCAAACGTTGATCAAGCATCGCGTCTCCGCCACATGCGCAAAATATTGCTGATGACTTCTCAGCATGCGTTGGACGCTGCCCTCATTTTGCCTTTCCCGGCGTCAGCAAACTACCACGTCAGACAGATCCGACGCTGAGAGCTGGATAGAGCCCGAAGTGACGATCAACATATAAAAGATAAAGTAGATTCGATGTCAAAGGCAAAACAAAAGTTGGTGGCGACGATTGGCGCAACACCAAAGAGATCAATTGCCAACACAATAACACCAATATAAGAAGATTGTTTGTGGAAGGCGGGACATACGCTCAGGCGGCGATCTACTCAACACCAAACCAACACATGTCTGATGATGGACATTGAAGGCTGAAGATCAAGCATACAACATCAAAACGACACAGATGCAGTGCTGAACACTGAGGGATATCTACCCAACACCAAAGACGCAACACGCCAAAAGCATCGCCACAGCTTAAAGGCGGTGGTCAAGCAACCATTGACAAACTAGAAGAAATTGATCTAGAGGGCAGAGGACGGTTCTTGGACGAGAAGAACCAGTTTGTTTTTTTCCTTCATGAGAACTGGGACGTGTTTGCTTGAAGATATAAAGAAATATCAAACTTGGATGTCGATATGGCTGTCCACCATCTCTCTACAGAAGAAGATGTTCGCCCCATCAAGCAGTCTCAGAGACGCTTTCGACCCGAGTTAATTCCAAAAAAAAAATTATCGCCGAGGTCGACAAGCTCATGAAGGTGGGCTTCATTCAAGAGGTCCAGTATCCAAAATGGCTCGCAGAAATCAAACCATTGACAAGGCTTCCGAGCGCACAAGGAAGGATAAGGCTTCCCCAAGGGGAAAGCTATACTCCAGACTTTGGCGACGCAAATGCTCAGACCAAAGGAAATTTACGTCCCCAGAGAGCTACCTCGGTCTAGAGACCTCTCGTCCGATCTCACGCGACGGCGAGTGAAGACCCTCAAGGAGAGGATTGAAAATGAGTATTCCTTCCCCCGAGAGGAGGTCCCTAACATCTTCAAAGGTCTGATGGATCTTGGAATCATAGAGCTCCCGGAGTCCCGACGCCCTCACGAAGCAAACAAAGTGGACGAGTCAAAATATTGCCATCACCACAGAATACTTGGGCACACACTTCAAGACTGGTTCGTCCTTAAGGATAAGATCCAAAAAATAATTGACGATGGAGTCATGGACGCCGAGCTGCTGAAGAAGCTCCAGAAAGGCAAGAAGGTAGAGTCAACACAAGTGATCACTACCGCAGCAGACCCCGAGTCTCCATACGAGGAGTACACCTCCTCAACATCTCCCTATGAAGAAATGGGGTATATTCCCCAGGCACCTCCCTACCTGCCCATTGGGAACAAATACACAACTATCTCTCCATACGCGCAAGACGAGGAGCATATAACTCCCATTCTGACACCTGCCGAGGAATGCCCCTTGCCTGCCCTACTGGAAATGCATCATTCTGACTTGGATGAGGATGACACATTGTCTGATTTCGAGCTCAGCCATGATCGCTACGGGAGGCCCTATATCAGCAAAAGGCAAAGGAAGAAACAAGCTTTCAAGCAGAGGATTAAAGCGACTAGATACGCTCCCTCGAAATCTTTGTTTCCTGAAAACTGGTAGCCGAGGTCGAAGAGGCCTCCAAGGTACAAAATCTTGAGAAAGGTAATAGCCAGCGAAGAAATCGAAGGGTTCATTCACCAAGTCTCAATAGATCTTCAAACCAGAAAGCCAAGTATGCCACAAAGCGGCCTCTCTCGGGACAACTACTTATACTTAACTACAAAAGTCTTCGGGGACGATGATGAATCCCTTTACTTCCTAGAAGAAAAAGGCTGAAGTCCATAAGATCATCACCGCCTCGAGCTCTTTTCTCAATGAAACTTGACCGCCGGTGTGGCGCTTCATCGGCTATGAAGCTCTATTAGCAAACTGCTAGTGTTGCCACAACCAGTCTCGTTCCTAAGATCTATGCCTTGGGCATGCTGTTCAAACGCCGTGTCTCCACCACATGCATAAATTATTCCTGATGACTTCTCAGTATGCGCTGGACGTTGCCCTCATTCTGTCTTTCGGCGTCGACAAATTACCATGCTGAACAGATCCGATGCCGAAGGCGAGATAGAGCCAGAGGTGACAATCAACATACCCACAATGAAACAAATCCGATGCTGAAGGTAAGACAAAGCTGGAAGTGACAATCAAAACAACAAAATATATAGGTCCGATCTCGACGGTGAGATAAAGCCGGAGGTGACGATCAACATACCAACAACAAAAGAGATCCGATGTCAAAACTAAGACAAAAGCAAGTAGCAATGACTAGCACAACACCAAAGAGATCGGATGCCAACACGATGACACCGATACAAGAAGACCGTATACAAAAAGCGGGATATACACTCAAGCGGTGATATTTTCTCCTAAAGCAACATCTTCCTCTACCATGACCCTCAACTTCTACTTCTCTACTTTCAATTGGGCTTCAAGGGCAGCAACTTCAGTTTCTCGGAGCTGTTTTCGCTCAAGATGACGTTGAATTCTGCATCATATGAGGATACCTGCAGCAGAAGCAACTCCAAAATACCTCTCAAAGGAGACGAGCCAAACCCTCGGTCAGGCAGTGCTGCAACCAAATCCTTGATCCGTTGCTCTAGCCCTCTGATATCTTGAGATACAGTCAGAGCTGGCAAGAATATCGACACCAAAATCTTCTCAAGCTTTTTGAAGGCGCCAACGACTTACTCATTCAAAACAGACTCAGAGGAAGCCCAAAAAGATCGCCATTGCCAACAAAGACCTAAGGATAAATGAAGAAAAGATGTGGATGATGACGATGCCAAAGGCTGCATGACATCGGCTAAAGGCGGAAGGTAGAAGATAAGATCCTGCCAACAAAGGATTTAGCACTGAAAGCCATATACGAGCTAGAGGCGATGATCAAGTCAACAACAAAGGGATCCTAATCGAATGCCAGATAAAGTTTGCAGATCAGCAACATCAAAGTCACTCTCTATGCCGAAGGCAACACAGATCGCTGAAGGCGCAACACCGGAGAATATCAACATAACAAAGTCCAACACCGAAGGCCAAATAGAAACCAGAGGCAACCATTCATATGACAATCACAAAAGAGATCAACTATTGTAGCTCAGATAGAAGTCAGGAGCATAGATCAACCCAACATCAACCTGAGAGATCGAGCATCCAAGGCAAGAAAAAACGCCCAAGAAACGATCTTCTCAAAATCAACACAACAAACTTAATGCTAAGGGCCAGATACACGCTCTATGCAAAGATCAACACAACATCAACCTGAGAGATCATGCGTCAATGGCAAGATAAATGCCCGCACGAGGATCAACTCAACACCAAGAAGACAAACCAGATGCTGAAGGCCAGATGAATGCCCAAGCGATGATCACTATCATATGAACACAAAAACACAAAAAAAAAAGGCTAAAATGCTCCAAGCTTCATGAGCCTAAACTGTAAGCAACAATACTCCAAGCCATACGAGTATAAACTGTCGGCAAAACATAAATTTTAACACACTTGGCTCCAAGCTTCATGAGCCTAAACTGTAAGCAACAAATACTCCAAGCCATACGAGTATAAACTGTCGGCAAAACATAAATTTTAACACACTTTGCTCCAAGCTTCACGAGCCTAAACTGATAGCATGCACAAAATATATATGCTCCAAGCTTTACGAGCCTAAACTGACAGCGTACACAACAAAAATATATATATGTATGCTCCGAGCTTCACGAGCCTAAACTGACAGCACGCACAAAAATATATATGCTCCAAACTTCACGAGCCTAAACTGACAGCGCAAAAAAAAATATACGCTCCGAGCGTCACAAGCCTAAACTCACAGCATACAAAAAAAAAACACATATGCTCCAAGCTTTACGAGTTTAAACTGATAGCACAAATGAGCCATCTTGCAATCCGCGAGCATGAAATATACACAAGTACTGCTCGGGGGCAGCAAGCGACCTAAGGGCCCTTACACACCGCCCCTGATCTGCTCTACTACAATTGGACTCGCCGATTCGCCAGCACCATTGCAGTCGCAAAACATTATCGCCATGCTTCAAGCATCCAAGAGGGAAGGCCCACTCTGCCACACGACCGGGATAAAGGCTGACAGAGGGACCAGATGGATCGAGAGCCGAAGACGAATTTAAAAACCGGGAGCGACAATCAACACATACCGAAGGTGAGATAGACCCTGACGACCAACATCACTCGATGAGCCGATCTGCACTTCGTCGAGCTCAAACATGTCGCAGCCATCAATTTCGCCCTCACGAGTTCGCCACCAAGGCCAACGCCAAAGCACCAAGATGCTGTTCGCCGAGCTGCCCCGACGCGCCGCTACTCTACTATACCAACGCCCTGTTGTACTGGCATCCCTCCAATGGTCTTCTTTCTCTTCTTCACCGTAGACCAAATTGCTGCCGGTCCTCACCGTCGCCAAAATGTCGACCTCCTTGAAGAACCTTTGTGGAGAAGGCGCAGAAGAAAAAAAAAAAAACAAGAAGAAGCAGAAGAAAGAAAGGAACACGGCGCCAAGACATCCACTGCTGCCGCCCAATACCTTGTCGCCAAGACGTCGAGTTCTCTTCTTCACCGGCAGAGCATCGTAGAAGAACAAAAAAGAGAAGAAGAAGGAGAGATTGCCGGAGCTCACCTGCGCCGCGCCCCGCCTTTGCTGCCGCCCGAGCGTCGGCTCTCACCGGCGTTGAACCTCGTCGCCACCAAGCCACAGCCAATGCTCCTCGTCGATCCTCCTCGTCGCCTTCGTCGACCAAGCGCCTCTCCCAACTCGCCTACACCGTGCGATACTCGCTGCCAAGCCGTGCCCAAAACTCGTCGCCCAGCCGCTGGTACTCATTACTGGTACTCGCCCATGCCGTGCTTCGTTGACGATGCTCGTCTTTGTCGTGTTGTCGATGGTTCTCGCGGTCGGCCTCGCCGAGATGCTCGCCCTCCACGCCGAGATAAGATGCACCGGCCAAAGCCAACGTGATATATATATATATATATGGAGGAGCGCGGGAATTGTGCATGAACTCCATGTCCCCCTCCAAGTCCCGATGATTCTTCCTAATATCTGGAAGAGTCCCACATGAATTCAATGTCTTGATCTCAAAAATCACGATCACAATCCACAATCTAAAAAAAATATACATGATTGCAATTTGATGAAATTTGCGATCTCAAGATATACATGATCGCAATCTTCTCGAAATTAGAATCACAGTTTCCACGAAATTTGCGATTTCAAAAAAAAAAATTCACGGCAAAGCCGCATATATGGCCAAGTTGTTTATGATAAATACCAGTCAACAAGTCACTAAAAAATTTTCGAGCCCTGCCCGTTCAAATTACATGAATTTTACGCGCATGCCACGAGAGGGCATCTGTTGACATCGATTTTAGCTAAGGCTAAGTCAACTACATTTGCAGAAGTCCCCAGGCTGAATCCGCACGCACCAAACCCAAATTGGCTCACACACAGTCGAGTCCATCCAAATCTCCTACATATCCCCGGTTTTGACGGCATCTTATACAAACCGGAGGAATAAGGGTATTTTGGTAATTTTACCCATCCAAGGGTATTTTGGGAATTTAGACCAAAATACATGTCTAAATTTCCCACTATACTCCAAAAATAGCCCTTACATAGCTTTGATAGCATTCTAAATAAGCTATGTAAATATAGGGGCGTTTTGGTAATTTTCCGCCACACCTGGGAAATTACAGAAAATTCCCTAAAATAAATAAGGGAGAAATCCGAAAATTCAAATAAACCCAAAACAAATGCGCGACTTCAAATTCGCCTAAATCTCGGCAAAATATACTCGCACCACATAATGTGCGCACATGTCCACGACACACACAGAAATCGCGTCGCCATGCGTCGCGCTTAAATAACCAAACCGAAAGGGTATTTTGGTCATTTAACCCCAAGGGGCATTTTAGTCATTTTACACCTTCAGGGGTGTGAAAATCCGGAACAGGGATATTTCATCTGCGCCAGAGACATTTCGGTCCAAAATATATGGCCGATAAAAAGGATATTTTGGTAATTTACACCCGGCTTACCCGAGGATATTTCAGTAAATTTTCCAAAATATTATATGAAATATCGAAATTAAAATTTAAATAAGACATTTCAAATATCCGAATAATTCGACAAATATTCAGATAATTCAAATCTGAACATTTGAATTTCAAATTCGAATTTCAAAACAAAATATCTACTCATATAAAATCAGCCAAATCAAATATATATCATACCATATGAGAAATCAGCATCTTCAATTATGGTTGGATTGCATTCTCATACCATATAAAAAAAATAAAAATAAAATCAGCATCTCTAAATATGGTGGGATTATATGAGATATCCTTATATAAAAGGATTAGCATCAATTAGTATCCTTTAATCAGGATATTCCATCCATATTAAGATTACCTCTCGTGACTATAAAAGAAGGGGTGTGAAGGCTGAATGGGGGCTGGGGAAATGGAGAGAAAAAAGGCTGAAAGAGTGAAGAAAGAAGCAGAGAAAGAAACAAGGGGACTGGAAAATTGAAGAAGAAGCTGAAGAGGAAACTGAAGAAGGGGCTTGAAGACGAAGAGGTTCTGGTGAAGTTCCACCATTGTGCACCACCGGACGACGTAGATCCAGCCAACACAGCCGGAACCCATCGAGACGCTCGCGTCTCTGGGTCGACTCTGTAAGAGGCTCGTCGATCTCGCGACTCAAGCTCCATTCTCCTGTTTGCCCCGCAGCTTGGACCTACAGCAAAGTTGCTCTAGCTTGGTTCCTCGCCAGTGACGGAGATCGAGCCAAGGCTCTCTCTCTCCCGGCGGCTTCGAAGGCAACGCTTCCCCTGCTTTCCCCTGTTCCAACCCCGGCTGGCAAAAATAAAAAAGAAAGCTTCGGCCTGGCAAACATAGGAAGAAGGGCTGGCGAAAGAACAAAAGTAGCAGAGGAAGAAAGAAGAAGAGAAGGCTTGGACGCGGAGGGAGTAACCCATCGCCGTCGCCGGCCTTGGGCCAACCCCAGGTCGTCGTCATCGTCCAGCCAGAGGAAAGCTCGCCGTCGTCCCTGACCCAGTCCAAAGAGCTCGTCGTCCAGCCGGAGGAACTCAAAGAACTCGTCATCTTCCTTCCGGTCAGCTGAACCCAACGAAGCTTGTCGTCCAACCAGAGGAGCCCCATCGTCATCGTCCTTGAGCCAGTCAAGAGTGCCGTCGTCATCCTTTGTTCCAGCCGGAAGGATCCAAAGGAGCTTGCCGCCAGCCCAAGGAAGGACCCCCGTCGCTGCCCTTTGATCCAGTTAGAGGATCCGACACCGTCGCCGTCCTCGACTCGCCGTGAAGCGTGAAGCACATCTCCAGCAAGGTCCACGCCGTGGTCTCTCCTGTTGCTGTCCATCGTCAAAGCTTGGATGCCTCCTCAACTCGACGGCCGTCCGCAGCCTCAAGCGCAGGGCGTCACGCCTACACCCAACGAGCTATTCCCCTGTTTCCAGCAACCAGCACGATCAAACTTGGTGAACGGCGGGGCTCCATCCCCTTTGCTCGACGCGTGAGCAAGCTTCGACGAACCAGCTTCGACGCTCGGGCAGCACAAAGCTTCGACGTCACCAGCTCGAACGACACTCCTTGACTCCACCAACTTCGAAGCTCGGACGACGCCTTCCCTGTTCCAGCTGCTACATCTTCACGGCAACAATTAGACCTTGGATGGCTCTTCCCAAACTCCGGCGGACTTGAAGCCCCGGCGACAAAGACATCCTGCATGGCGATGAACGTGGCGGTCCAAGACCTCACAACATTTCATTTTCCTTTTATTATTGTTATAGGAAAATATTTATTTTTATTGGATCTAGAATCGGAGGTATTCCCTACGGGGATGTAAATCATGGATCTGTCGACTTGGCGATCGGGAGATCCAGGGGTGTGGTGCCTACAATTTCTTGATATGAAATTAAAATACGATTTGCTCGGAAATAAAATAGAGATCTCGTCCCAACGAGATTGACGTTTTATCCACGAACAGGAGGCTCTTTTCTGGACGTTTTCCAAAGGAAGAAGATGAAGGAATCTCCATCCATGGCCGAGTAATCCACGGGCATGGCGAACGGATGATCTAGCGAGGACTAGGGCTTCTTCTCCAACAATGGTTTATAGTTTTAATCTTTGTTGTTAAACTCTTTTCTATGTATTGGATCTTCAAAGATTATTTTCAGATTATAGATTTCTATGTGGATGATTAATATTATGAATCCAGTCATGCTTCTTTCATGATCTTAGAATCCCATAGTTTTATCTATTGTTTACCTACTTTATCTCGTGAAATCTTTGCTATGCATTGCCGATTGTGAGAGTTGGTATTGTGTATTCTTAGAGATCTGGTTAGATAGAGTTAGAGCTTTATCCCGATGAACTTTTGCTATATGTTGCCCGTAGTGACAGCCGGTATCATATATTCTTAGGTTTTGGTTGGATGAAGTTGGACCTATAACAAGGAAGAGTCAATCGTAGGAAGAGACATTTATATATTTTGTTAGGTTTAGGGATGGCAAAATCGACCGCACCGTTGGATAACCGCACCGATCCGCACCGATGGGGACGGGTATGGTATAGATTTTTTACCCGTGGATACGGGTATGGTTTTTAAAATTAAAATACGTGCGGGTCCGGGGCGTTTTATGGTATTGGGTAATATCCGCCCCGCTATCCGCCCCGCCCCGCCCCGCATATCCGCCCCGCCATTTTATTACAGAAATACCCCTTATACATATATATGCACAGTTGCACTTTACCCTAATCCAGAAGGCAGAAACCCTACCTACCTCTCCATTGCCGCCGCCACTCACCCGGTCACCCTAAACCCACTCCACTCTCCCAGTCCCAGACGCCCTACCTACACAAAGCCCGAAAGCCACAAAGGCTCTCTATCTACTGCCTGCGATCCCCTCTCCCAGTCCCAGACGCCGTCTCGCCGCCACTACTCCAGCTTCTTCGCCATCTCCGGCTCGCCGCCACCCTCAGCTTCTTCGCCGTTGCCCTCACTCCTCAGTCTCCCTCAGTCTCTCTATCCATTGCGATCCCCTCTCCCCGTCCACCCTCGCAGCTCCACCCTCCCTCTCCACCCTCGAGCGCCGCCCCTTCCACCCTCGTAGGCTCGCCGCCACTCACCCAGTCACCCTAAACCCACTCCACTCTCCCAGTCCCAGACGCCCTACACAAAGGCTCTCTATCTACTGCCTGCGATCCCCTCTCCCGGTCCACCCTCGCAGCTCCACCCTCCCTCTCCACCCTCGAGCACCGCCCCTTCCACCCTCGCAGGCTCGCCGCTCCACCCTCCCTCTCCACCCTGAGACCCTCGAGCCCCGCCCCCCTCTTGCGCCTTCGCCATCGCTGACCTCCCAAATCCAACGGCGGTGTCGGCATCGGCATCGGCATCGAGCTTACCCCAAGCCCTCCTCCCTTCCTCCTATAGTCCTATCCCGATCCCCATCGCCGCCGCCCCTTTTTCGGCATCGGCATCGAGACTCCAGTTCTCCACCACGGATAGAGAGACTGAGGGAGACTGAGGAGTGAGGAAACGCGAGGAGATCATCACCGTTTCGATCGAGGCTGCCGGCGGGAAGATACGTCTTCGACCAAAGGTTAGCAATGCCTTTCTTCTCTTTCTCCTCTCCCATCCGGCTTTAGTTCTTCTCTGGTTTTTGGGTCAAGGACTGAAGTGATCATGGGTATCATTGGTTTTTGAATGTTGTATTGCTTCCCTTTGATTTGATTTTGATTTGCTCTTCTTCTTCTCATAATCTCATTGTTAGCTCCGGCCAGAGAGATTTCGACAGAGTGGTTGATGATTGGTTTTCTTTGGTTTTGTTCTGGATTTGAAGCCTTCGACTGAGAGATTTCTTTGGTAGGTTTTTAGTTACAATGTCGGCACCCAACAGTGGTGAAGGGAATTCATGCTCAAAACAGCTATCATCTGAGAGTCCTAGCCAGCCACCATCATTAGACACCCCATTCCCTATTGAGAACTCTTCCAACCAAACTACCGGTGATGATGAAGGGTCAAAATCGAGATTAACCAGCTGGGTTTGGGAACACTTTGATAAGGTCAAAATCGAAGGAAATTGGAAGGCTGTCTGCAAGTATTGTAAGGCAAAGCTTGGAGGTGTGACAAGAAACGGAACCACTCATTTGGGAGAGCACTATAAGAGGAAACACAAGCAAATAAAAGGAAGCATGAGGCAAACAGTTTTAACCAATAATTTCAATAAAGAAAATCCAGAACTGACCATGTGTACCTTTGATCAGGCTACAGCTAAGAGATTACTTGCAAGTGCCATTATTATGCATGAGTATCCTCTATACATTGTGGAGCATGTCGGACTTAGGAGGCTTTTAACCACACTTCAGCCTTTATTTAAAGTGCCTTGTAGAAACACCATTAAGAGTGAGATTTTGAAAATTTATGACTATGAGAAGGTGAAAACTATGAGTTTGGTGGAAAGCAATTCAAGTAGATTGGCATTCACAACTGATATGTGGACTTCGAGCAACCAAAAGAAAGGGTTCATGGCTGTCACGACCCACTTTATTGATGATAGTTGGACTTTACAAAGCCGCATTTTGAGGAATCTTAATCTTTTCTCTTTATTAAAATGTCTAATTTTTGTAAATGTGCATTCTTTTCCTTTTCTTAATATGATATTCAATTTTTTCTGTTAGGTTTATATATGTTCCATGCCCACACACAAAAGAAGTTTTATCTGATCAATTGTTCGAGTGTTTGATGGATTGGAACCTTGATAAAAAAATTTCTTGTTTGACTATTGATAATTGCACTACCAATGATGCCATGGTTGGACTTTTGTTTGACAAGCTTGATGGTGCCTCACTTCTGTTAGGTGGGGATTTGTTTCATATGCGATGTTGTGCGCACATTATTAATTTGATTGTCAAAGATGAGTTAGAGGTGATCAAGGTGGGCATTGAGAAAGTTAGAGATAGTGTGGCTTATTTTACGGCAACACCAAAAAGGGAGGAAAATTTTTTAGAAATAGCCAAACAATTGAAAGTACCTAGTAGTAAGAAATTAGGACTTGATTGTGCAACTAGGTGGAATTCAACATACTTGAAGCTTGAAACAGGCTTGGTGTATAAGGAGGTGTTTGAACGCTTAAGCATTCGAGAGAACCAGTACCAATCATTGCCTACAAAAGAAGAGTGGGGGTTTGCTAAAGAGGTTTGTGAGAAGTTGAAAATTTTTTACAAGGTGACTGAATTGTTTTCTGGAACTAAATATCCCACTGCTAATCTTTGTTTTACAAACATATGTGAGATAAGAATTGCATTGAGAGATTGGTTGTATTGTGAGAGTGGTGTGATTAGAGCTATGGCTCAAAAAATGGTGGTGAAGTTTGATAAGTATTGGGCCGTTATACATGGAGTGGCGGGGGTGACTGCCGTGTTGGATCCGAGGTACAAGTTATCGGTATTGGAATTCTACTTTGGGAGATTGTTTGGTGAGAATGCTTGGGAGGAGGTTGAGAAAATTCGAGCTCTTTGTTATAAGTTGATTAAGGAGTACGGAAATTCTACTTCAATGTTTGAAGGTACTGGTGAATCTTCCCATATGGGTTCTAAGAATTATGAAGTGGAGGAGTATGATTTGTTTGTTGGTAGGAAGAAGATTAAAAGTGTTGACCATGTGGTAGAGGAGTTGGATCATTACTTAAGAGATGATGTCTTGCCAAGGACCCCAGGATTTGATGTATTAAGGTGGTGGAGTGCGAATGCACTTAAATATCCAACCTTGCAAGCCATGGCTAGGGATATGTTAGCTATCCCGGTCTCCACAGTCGCTTCTGAGTCTGCCTTTAGCTCCAGCGGTAGGTTGGTGAGTCCACATTGTAATAGACTTCATCCCGATACGATGGAAGCTTTGATGTGTGCTCAGAGTTGGTTGTGGGCTGCCGAAATGAGAGGTAACTAATATATTATCATTTTATTTTCTACTACACTACACTGAAATAAGGGCATTTACTAATCTTGTGAGTTTTAATTGATTTATTTTTTTTAGGAGAATCATCATCTGGATATGCGACTATATATAATGATTTCGAAACGGAGGATTCATGCATTACTCGTGAGGTAATCGGCATTTTTTCTTATGCATTACTTGTAGGCCTAGCATTGTGCATTATTCATTATTCATATTGATTAATTGAAGCATTCTATTCTATTTTTTAACAGTTTTAATCGCATGAATGGAGAAAATGGAATGCATGAGCGACAGAGCGATGGTGGGTCCAAGATGTAGGCATTCTATTCTATTTTTTCTTATGCATTCTATTCTGGCTAAGTTGGTTGAATATTGTGCTGAATGAATGTTCAAATTAGCCAAATTCTGTGTTAAATTAACACCCCCAGATCCTCCTACCATAGCCAAATTACATCACAATTAACACCCGCAGGCTAACATTCACCTCAGTCCAGGGACACAGGCATCCCTGGGCTGGGACTAATTACATCACAATTAGCACCCCCAGATCCTCCTACCATAGCCAAATTAGCCAAATTCTGTGTTAAATGTACGAATGGATGTGAGAACATGAAAATTGAGGGGGCAGATAGAAACACTTTTTTGCTGTTGTGTTTTCCCTCAATCTCACCTCTCTGCTATTTGAGGCATCAGCTGGATGCTTTAGCTTTTAACAGTCCAATGCCTATCTATCTTCTTTCCCTGCCAATGCTTTTGCCTGATTGCCTCTCATCAGGTCCACATAATGAATAGACCGACCTCTCTAGCAAGTAGCAACAAAAACTAAATATCTATGAGACTGACTATGAATGCTTCTTTAACATTAACGGGAACCTTCATAGATGATTCCACGAATAAAAAATGATTACTTGTTTTAGCCATCTTAATCCATCATGCCCCATTAATAGCTAGGAACTTTCATAGATCATTCCTTGACTCAAAATGATTACTTATTTTTCCAGTTTTCATTCTCTATTTTATTATGATCTTACTATATTCCTTTTGATGCCGCAGTGGTGGAATTTTTCTTTTGGAATTTCTCTCTTGCTTGCTGGAAGTGGAAGCTGCTCGTTGGAGTTGCAACTGAAACTGGAGTTGTTGCAGTGTTGCTTGTAGTTTTTTTTAGAGACTGTTGGTTCTATTTTGAAGTGTTGTTGAAATTGGAAACTTTAATGTTGGTTTTCTGAATATTGTAAATTCTGAATATTGGTTTTTGAATGTTGATTTAGTGGATTTTAGAGTCTATTTTTGTAATAATACTCTAATAGAGACTAAATGTTGATGATTGTTTAGTGAATCTACATTTTAGAGATTTTAGAGACTAAATGTTGATTATGGTTTGATAGATTTAGATTTAAATTTTAGAGGTTGAATGTTGATTAAATAGGTTTTTTTAAGTTTTGCGGATAACCGCGGATTGCGGGTAATATCCGCGTACCCGCGGGGACGGTTATGGTCCGCGATCCCCATTATCCGCGCGGGGACGGGGCGGTGCGGGTATGGGCGAAGGAGTGCGGGGACGGGTATGGTATTTCCAATATCCGCCCCGATCCGCCCCGTTGCCATCCCTAGTTAGGTTTATAGTTCCATATCTTCCGGTTAAGGTGATTGGGATGTGAATCCCTTGACTGAGTATCATATGAACCATTGAGAAGAGAAGAACCTAAATCCGAGTGAAGTGATTCCTGAAGCCTAGCCTTATCAAAATCCTGATTTCTTTCGTTTACTCTATCTCATCATTACATCTTCAATCTATTTTCTTAAATTTTACGCTCTTGATTGTTTTCGATACATTGTTATTTGTGTTTCTGGATCTTTCCTGCTTGTCTCTCTGTGAATTCGACCTCTCTTATGTTGTACTGTACCGCGACCGCTGTGCGTGACACATTTGAGCGACATTAAAAATTGGCGTCGTTGCCGGGGAGACGTTTCAGAAAAACATCAGAATCAAATTACAATGATTGTAGACATCGAAAGCGGTAACTTCGTTCATTTTCTTTAGTCTTTACTTCTTTATTTCGGCTTTGATTTTTCTTCTCTATTAGGATTGTTTTTTTTATTCGGTTTTAGTTAGTAAGCTTGATTTCAATTATTATTTTTGCTTATTTTCTTTAGTTGGTTTGCATCTTTTGGATTGCGTATTTGTTGGTGTATGCCTCGGTATAGAGACGAACTAGGCAGATTTGCTAGACGCCCCGAGGGTGATTCTGAAACTTCTGATAGTGAGACATATATTGCTGATCTCTTTGACGCACAGTCACAAACTTCACATCATATTTTCATTATGGCTGAGCACGAGGAAGAACAACCTCCTAGGAGTTTGCAAGAATATTTGCATCCCACACGCACTGCTACACCTTCATGCATCATGTTTCCACCTAAAACAACACATGTTGACTTTAAACCTGGCATGATTCAGTTGCTTCTTACCTTCCATGGGTTGGAAAATGAAAATCCATATGTGCATATTAGGGAGTTTGAGGAAGTAGTAGCGACCTTCCATGGCCAACCAGGTGCACTAGATATGATCCGACTTAAATTCTTTCCCTTCTCACTGAAAGATAGAGCAAAGAGTTGGTTATATTCCTTGAGGCCACGATCTATAGGATCTTGGGCTGAAATGACACAGATATTTTTCAACAAGTATTTCCCACAGCTCAAAACCAATGCTCTTAAGAGACCAATTTCGACCTTCACACAGAAGGATAGTGAAACTTTGTATCAGGCGTGGGAACGATTTAAAGACATGTTGAATTTATGTCCTCGTCATGGATATGAAAGTTGGCGTCTTGTTAGTTATTTCTATGATGGTTTAACTGTTAGAGAACGCCAATTTGTTGAGATGATGTGTAATGGTGAATTTTTGCAAAAAGATCTTGATGCAGCAATTGAATATTTGACTGAGCTTGCTGAGAAAGCTCATATATGGACTGGGCCGAGTGCAACAGAAAATACAAACAGGGCCAGACTACCACCGCATCAACTAGGTGGAGGAATTTATCAGCTGCGGGAGGAGGATGCACTCAAGGCTAAAGTGGAGAGTCTAACAAGGGAGCTGGAGCTATTAAAGACCAAAGATATGATGGCAGCCCGGACCTCTCCATACAGCGAACCTGCAAGGCCGGCTAGGCCGTGTGCGATTTGTCAAGGCGTGGACCACAAGATTGATGGTTGCCCTACTTATGTTGAGATTGAGAGGTGTGTATGACGAGCATTGCAACGCTGTAGGCGGATTCAGGAGGCCGTACACCCCTTACTCGGAAACGTATAATCCAAGATGGCGAAAGCATCCGAACTTCAGCTGGAAGTCGAATGCTCCATAAAGCAACGAGCATCATCAACCGCCACGTAATAAGCCTTTTTCTAACCCTCCTTATAATACATCTGGTTTTCCTAGGCCTACATTTAATTATAGTTTACAGGAACTGAAATCTATGATTGTGCAAGAATCTAAGGAAAGAAAGGAGGATGTTCAAGAGATTAAGAGCCAGATCACGAAGCTGATCAACTCTTTGAGCGAGCATGAACGAGGAAAGTTCCCAGCTCAATTTGTCTGATCGCATTGTTGCTTTTGGACCCCAAGGGCAATTTGGTAAATTGCACCTTAGTGGATGGTTTCACACCTGCATAGTGCACACATAGCTCAATGATTGTTATTTGTGCTTGTCAGAACCTTAGACGAAATTGGGATCGAAAGATCTGAGTTCGGACGCGTGGAAACTGTCTTTTGGGACAGTTGCCAGCCCAGACCGATGGGTCGACCAATCGGATCGATGTCAGCACCGCCTTTGACGTGTCCGGATAATGACGCCGAATGGAGATAGACTGATCGGTCGCTTGGGAGCGACCGATCGGACTCGGGTCTATAAAAGACCCGCGACCCTCCCCTATTTTCCTTTTTCTTCTTCCTTCTTCTGCTCTCTTTTGATCCGTGAAGTGAAGCTGTTGCAGAGGCTTGGGAAGGTTGCCAGGAGGTAGGGGATCTGCTCTAAATCTTCTCTACATTGTTTAATCAAGGATTAAACATGGATTAAATGTAGTTAGGTAGGATTCTTTTTTTTAGCTTGTTTTTGTGTTCTTAGTTCATTAGTTGATTCTTTCTTCAATTAAAGTATGCTAGATGATGTATGTTAGCTTGCTTTAGACCTGATTGAAGTTTGGTAGCATTTTGGTTTAATTTGATATGAATTTAAGCAAGTTTTCCTTAAGATATTTTCCACATTCCTGTTCTAGCCGAAATAGCTATATTCTAACTTTTTTCCAGCATGTACGTGTATTATCGCATTTGATCTTAAACATAAAAGTTTTAGATCTTTGAGTTAGATTTTGATTCCAACTGGTTTCACAATGTTTTGAGTTATGTACGATTTACTGTGAATTAAATGGCCAGGCTGTGCAGAATAGAGCAACCAATTTAATTAGTCAGTTTAAGTGGTTTTGCTTTATCTGATTGATCTGATCTTTGGATATGTGATTTAGGGTATGTCATTGAGTGGGAATATCACATTTCACATGAATCAGACAGTTCGATCGAGAGTTATGATTTTCTGAAGTTAGAAGTAGATCGTTTGCTTTAATTCGATTAATCGAGTTTTCCAATATAGCATCTTTTCTATGTTATTATATTGTGTAGGCCCTGCGTGTGGCATGTGGCATGTGGCTGAACCAAGGGGATCATGCCCTTTGGGATGTGTAAATTATATTTTTTTTTGTTTAATTGCTTTATTCTATACCATTGCCATGTATACTTCCTTGGCGAGGTATAGGCTACGCCCTGACTTGTATCTTATTTGACATATTGTTGCATGCTCATACTTCTATGTTTGTGCATGAGCATTACATATATTTCAATGCGTTTGCAGGTTTAGGCGCTAGCGCTTCTGTAGCTCCCAGCGGATCAGCTTTTGGTGGCACGTCGACTTCTGGAGGCGTTTGAGGTTTCTGCAGATCTTACCGTACTGCTTGATAGTTTTGTTTATGTACATCCTTTGAGGATTTTGTAAATGTATAATTTCCCTCTTCGAAGAGTTTTGATAATATTGAATCAGTACTTTTTGAGTAAATATTGGAGATTACAGTTTTAGCCCCAAATCAATTGTTATATAAATGCGTCACAGATGGATTGAACAGATTAGGAACCCTCACACCCCGGACTGGATGGGTTTTCTGGATCGGGGTGTGACAGGAACCTAAAACGACCTCCACACCTCAATCAGAGTAATTGTAACCAACTAGACAGTAACCTCGATAACATAAAATTATCATGACAAATCACGCCCTAAACCTTGCTACCCAGCCTCGGTCCTATGGCTAGATCCGAGCTGCCTGAGCCCTACGATCGGTGATCGACCCATCACCCACGTCCTAACCTTTATGCTTCTAATGCGAACAAATGCATGCAATGCTCATACGCACATAAATAAGATTGCAAACATGAAACAAGATGTCACACAATATACAGGGCTAGGCGTAGCATACATCTCGCCAAAGAGGATGAACAAAGCAATGGTATAGATAAAGTGAATAAATAGGTGCAACATGCCTGCAAGTCTCCGCGAGACTAACGAACAATCTAGTATATCATTCAATATAAATTTCGGCATTACAACGGTAAACATGAGCCGTCAACCAAAATTCTACAACGGGGTACACCCCGACCAAACAGATAACGACAACAACAAATAGTTTAGAATTTACCTAAAGCCTAGATATATATAATAACATATACATATATATAATGACATATACATATATAGAACCAAATTGAAAAGCTCAATTTATCGAATTTAAGCAAATGAAACTACTAATTTCGAAAAATCATAACTCTCAATCCAAGCAACCAATTGATATAGAAACTTGATATACCTACTCATTGACATACCCCGAATCACATATCTAAAAATTGGATCAAATGAGTAAAAGGAAATAGATGGAAAATTATAATTTCGGTTTCAAATCAGATTTGATAAACAACTCATGATCATTTCGAAAATTTCTCGGATTAAAACCAAAACTTACATATCAGTCCTAAAGGTCACTAAGAGATCAACATATCTGAGAATCAAATCAATTGTATATCAAATTCCCACTTAATTTCACAAATTAAGCTCACTGCCCGGTTTCAGCACAATCCGGAAAATAATTAACCAAAACTCGTATATAAATTCTAAAAATATGAAACTAGTTGGAATTGAAAATAGACTCAGAGATCTATAACTGTCATGTTGAAGATAAACTGAGATTATGCACATACCGGTCTGTAATAGCTATTTCAATTAAAACAAAAATCCAGAAATTAATCAAGGAAAACTTGATTAAATCCAGATAAAATCCAACCAAAATCCAATGAAGCTTCAATCAGTTATTAAGCATACCTATAGGAGCATCATGTAGTATAGAGAAATCAAGGAAAAAATGATTCAAACAACCTAGAACACCTAAATAAGGGTTTAGGTGAAGAATTCTACCTTTCTACGTACGCTAATCCTTGATTAATCTGTGTTGGAAAGGCCTGGATCATCTCCCTTACTTGTTGCCAACATTTTCAAGCCTCTGGAAAAAGCCCTCCTCATGAAACCCTAGCAACGACAGAGAGAAAAGGAAAGAAAAAGAAACAAAAGAGCTGGCGGGTTCTTATACCAGCCGTGTCCGATCGATCGCATAAAGCAGCGATCGGTCGGATTAGGTCCGCTCATCGCCCAAATAGACACCTCAGCATTGGTGCCGACATCGAGTCCGACCGGTCGCTCCCTGGAGTGACCGATCGCTCTTGAGATGACAGCTGTTCTAAAGACAAACTTTCGCGTCCAAGCTCGGATCTTCCAATCCCAAGTTCGTCTAGGGGTTCTAACAAGCACATTCATCATTCATGGGGTCGTGTGTGCACTACGCGGGTGTGAAACCGATAACCAATGCGCAATTTACAAATTGCCCTTGGGGTCCAAAATCAACAATGCAATCAACTGATCACGCTCGACGCGAAAACATGCTAACAGGACACGACCCCCGACCAACGCGGTCGAGCCAGATTAGAGGAACGGGTCCTCACATAGAGTGCCGTGGGTGGCCGTGATTTAACTAGAGAAGAAGGGTGGAGCTCGTCGGGGTAATGCAGGCATGTAGCTCAGATGGAGAGGTGATGGTTGTGTGAGAGGGAGGGGGGGAGGGAGGGGGGGGGAGGCGGCGGCGGTGGTTGCCGACGAGGTCGTCAAAGGTGTTGGGTTCGTTGGAGTGGGGGTGGACGACCGGCAGAGGGTGGCTAGGTGGTGGTGGTATTAGTGTTTGGTGGTGTGAGGATGGAAGGTGGATAGGCATTTAAGATATTTTGCTGCTTAAAAGGACTAAACAATTGAAGAAAAGTCTTGGAGGACTTTAGGCGATGAACCACTATCAAGATTTTTTTGTCCTTTAACTTTATACTAAAAAATAATGTTTAATATGAGACTAGTTTAATCATAATATTTTTTTCAATATTAAAGAGAGAATATATCTCAAATATTCTCTTCAAATTTGCAGAAGCAAAAGACTATATAATGGTGAATGGAAGGGGGAAAAAGATGATGAGGCGGTCTAACTGGGGGGAATTCACATACAAACAGATGCTTCATATGATAGTGCTACATGTATAGATGGCCTTGGTGTGGTATGTATTGATGAGGCTGATGTGGTTCTTTGGTCACAGTTGAAACCTATGGCGGTGTCCTCGGTCCTCGAAGGAGAGGTACAAGCTATTAAGCTTGGCATTAATGTGGCAACGAGTAGAGGCTTCAAGAGGTTGGTAGTTGAGAGTGACTCCCTCTTTGGCATGAGTATGATTGCATGTAGAATGCCTATCAGTCAAGGAGTTTTGGGGGTGGTGCAAGGAATTTGGTGGGTTTTGGGGTTGTGTGTCAGCAGGGAGGAAAATTCAAGGGCAGATTGGAAAGCCATATATGCAAGAGAGCTGTTTGTATGTCTTTTTACTGGGGGGTTTGTCTCCATTAGTTATTGGTCTTGACTTACCCTGTTTTATACGGTAATGTAGCCTTTTGGCTCAACTATTAAAGAAAAAAAAAATTGGTGGAAGCAACAGTTTTTAACTCGAGTTAGTGAGTTGTAAATAGAGTGGATGGATATATCGTACCCTTATCAGAGAGAGAGAGAGAGAGAGAGAGAGAGGATCGGCTAGTGCAAAATTGAGCGAAAGTGCAAAAGTGAACGGGGAAGGGGAGTGCGCTGGAGGCCGGCAACCCCTGCCGGCCTATGAGAGCCCTGGAGCGATCTTCCAACGTCTCTCCACAGAATGTCGCTGGAACCCGGCGCTCGAGAGGAGGCTGAGAGAACTTGAGAAAGTTTGGGAGACTCCTAGTCAAGCAAGGAACATTGAGGGGAGCAACTGAGGGGAACCCAAGGCTTTCCTATGCTGGAGCCATTGGGGACTTTAGGAGACACTCCCTAGTCTCTAAAGAGGAGGTGAAAGCCATTGCACAGAGATCATCCGAGAAGGCAATTTTCCACCTATCTGAAGTCCAGGAATGCAAAAAGACATGGGAATTTGCTCTGTTCGGCCGCTTCGTCGGAGGGAGTATGGAGATTGAGTTCCTCCGGAGGAAACTCAAGATACTTTGGAAGACTGCATCCCCCTTCTCAGTGCACTACAAGAAAAAAGCTCTTTTACGGCAAGGCCTTGTTGCCACTTAAGCCTGTAATATTGCCATAAAAAGCTTGTTACGGCAACAATTTAAAGTTGCCGCACCCTGCCGTAAAAGAGCGTGTCACAAAAAAAACTCACGGCAATATCAACATGTTGCCGTCAAATTGTCTTTATACGGCAATATTTTCTTGTCATATTAACATTTATTTATTGCCTGTAATGAGATGTATTTCTGGCAAAACCGGTTGCCATAAATAATAATTTTTTAATGGCAAAAATATTGCCATATAAGGCAATAATATATTGCCGATAATAAGATGAATTTCTGGCAACAACGGTTGCCGTAAATAATATTATTTTAATGGCAAAAATTTTTGCCATATAAGGCAATAATATATTGCCGATAATAAGATGTATTTCTGGCAATAACGGTTGCCGTAAAGAATATTGTTTTAGTGGCAAATTATTTTTGCCGTATACGCCAATATCATATTGCCGATAGTAAGATGTATTTCTGGCAACAGTAGTTGCCGTAAATAATATTTTTTTAATGGCAACAAATATTGCCATATAAGGCAATAATATATTGCTGATAATAATATGTATTTCTGGCAACAACGGTTGCTGTAAAAAATATTTTTTAATGGCAAAAAAATATTGCCGATAATAAAATGTATTTACGGCAACCATTAGTGCCATATAAAATAATCATTTAATGGCCTATTTAAGACTGTTAGCGGCAACTTGTCTTGCTGTGTTTAGAATATTTAAAATGATAACTTTTATCTGCTACAAAAGTTTAATATATTATGGCAGCTTCTACATGCCGCATATACATAAAAATGGCAGCATTTCAATATTTTAATAATAATAAAAATTCAATTTACCCACATGTATTATTTTTTCCTGTACATAATACTGAAATTTTAATGACACTCCAAAATGCATAAGAAATACCACCATTGCATTGATAATATATATCAAATTCCACATAACCGTTCATGTATTGGTTTCAAGTTCATTTTCAACTTCAACACAATCAACATAGGAAGCCACTAAATCACAAAAGACAAACCATAAGTTGCACAAATATAGCTTCTAATATCCAAAAAGAAGTGTCGCTGAAGATTAATTGATTAGGATCCTCCAAAATGAGTTGTCGAGGATCCATTTCACTGATATGTACCTAAGAAAAGCACATAAGAGAACTTTTAGCAAAGATACTTTTAGCAAAGATAGTTAGATTGATAGCTAAGATAAATAAATTTTCCCAAATTATTTTAACAAGAAGAAGAACCAATTTAGTAAGTAAAGAAGTGATAGAACAATTAACAAGATAGGATGTAATGGTAATAAGGAGCTGAGAGGTTATTGGTAATTCCCCGAACAGATGTCAATCCTGTGAGGACATGTATCCTGTGCAAAACAAAAGCTACTAAAAGAAGAAGGTAGAATATGTCACCAACAAGTCTAGTTGGCAATTTTCATTTTCATTGAAACTCAAGCAAGCAGAAATCAGAACTTAAGAAAAACTGGGGAAAAATTTACTACATTGTAAGACATCATGACAGTCTAACGAAAGGGATTAAATTGTATCTAAGCAGGCAGCAGAAGAGTTACCATCAATAGACAATAATAGCACCCTTACATCCATCACCACCCTAAGGTCTTCTATTGACAATGTATACCTAATAGAAGAAGATGTAGAAGGAACAAGACTACCTAATTAAGAGAGAAGAAAAGCTTACTGAATGCATGCAAAAAGTATTGTCGGACAAACATCTTCTATTATAAGTCAGCCTACACACAAAGAAACAAAAAAATAAAACATAAAAGATATTAGAGAGGTTAAGTTCTAATGGGAAATAATAATTATCATCCTTTTACCAAAATAAAAGATGTATTACTTACATTAGAGTTAGAACACTCAGAATTTTGAGACGATTGACGAGATTTTTCTAAGTATTGCTGGACAACAGCTTCCACACGTGCATCAAATGTTTCCTCCATTGTAGCCACCCTCTTTGCGAGATCATCACGCTCTTTAATAAGCTGCTCCTCACGCTCTTGAAAATTTCTCTTTGTTCCAATGTTTGCACCCTTGGGACCACAACCCTAACCTTTAACATGGCCTGACCTTTGACCAACGACTCGTACAAAAACCTCACTTGGTGTGAGTGGTGCTAGATCCTCCCCGGAAGCGAAACTTTGTGGCTGATTAAATAAATTTAGCATTTCTTCCTACAATCGAAGAATAAAATTCATGAAGAAGGTAATATTTGTTATAATATTTTCGATACGAAGACTGGTAGTACATTAACTAAAATGGATTAGTTCTCACATGAATCTTGTGTGATCTCTCATCAGCCCAAGTTCCATTTGGCCTTTGATGAGTCCTCCGCCATAATTCTGGCCCATCAAGTTTCTCTCCGGTCTCTGGATCTTGCTGTCAACACATGTAAATATATAGTATCACAATGAGATATATACAAGTTACCTATTGCATGCATATTAAATCGTTAACCTACTGTCTCATGAATTATAGCCTGGAAGGATGTGCGCCCTGTAACTTGTGTAACTCCTTCTACCTCACGGCTTTTTTTGTTCTTCTCCGAGATTTTCTGTTGGAACGAAGGTGATAGTCCATCAGTGAAATAAATAAAATATTTCGTTTCTCTCCACATCTTTTAAACAAATTGACCATGCTATACACAAGTTAAAAGAGAGCTAAATTATAAGGTTTTACCTTATACTTATCACTTCCAAAATATGCCACAAGTGTTGCCCAATCTGAAGAACTAACATTTGAGGGAACATGAAGAAGTCGTGAAGAATCATTTTCATATTTTAGGTAGTAATTTCGATATAGTCCATGATGCCATTCCCTATACAACTTATTTGCTTTATGAAGAATGCATTCCTTTGAATACGGAGTGTCGTCGAATTCAAACTTGGACTACGAAACCATTAAAATTGATTAGATATACATATAAGAATAAATGAATATGAATTGATTAGATATATATATATATATATCTATTATATAAGACACGACAGTTTTTGAAATGTCTTGAGCTATATACATAAATCTACGGTCTACATTTGTCAGAAAACGATCCAACGACTGTGATTTGATCAACATTTTGGACCAACGGCTGTGATTTGCTTTTCGTTCCCTCCCGATTTTTCATTTCCCGCTCATCGTTTGCGCCTCTTCTTCCTCTCCTCACTCTTTCCCGATCCAAACCCTCAAACCCTCAAACCCCCAACGATGCCACCGCTCTCCCTCTCTATTTCTCTCCTCACCCCGAGCGCCAACGCAAAGCGCCCGTCTCCTCTTACCGACGCCAAAGTCCTCTGTCTCGACATCGAGCACGCCGTCGGAGCCAGCCACGACTCCGACCTCGCCCAACCGGCGACCACCCCGAGCACTCCTCTCCCTCCCTCTTCTCCCTCAAACCCGGCGACCCTCTCCTCCCCCTCCTCCCACCACTTCAACCCCTCTCCTTCCTCTCCTCCCTCTTCACTGACCCCCTCAAACCCCCAACGATGCCACCGCTCTCCCTCTCTATTTCTCTCCTCACCCCGAGCGCCAACGCAAGCGCCCGTCTCCTCTTGGCCGATGCCGGATACCGACGCCAAAGTCCTCTGTCTCGACATCGAGCACGCCGTCGGAGCCAGCCACGACTCCGACCTCGCCCAACCGGCGACCACCCCGAGCACCCCTCTCCCTCCCTCTTCTCCCTCAAACCCGGCGACCACCTCCGACCACCCCGAGCACCCCCCTCTCCTCCCCCTCCTCCCACCACTTCAACCCCTCTCCTTCCTCTCCTCCCTCTTCACTGACCCAACCCCCCCAACCCTTCTGGTGTCTCCCTCAACCCCGGCGACCACCTCCGACCACCTCCGACCACCCCGGCGAGCACCCCCCCTCTCCTCCCCCTCCTCCCTGATCCAAACCCCCAAAGAGAGATGCAGAGATCGACGAAGAGAGAGAAAGGAGGAGGAGACGCTGGACCATCCCCCCTGCTCTCTCAGCTGGTGCTCTCTCTCTCTCTCTCTCTCTCTCTCTCTCTCTCTCATCAAGAAGGATCCTACCAGGTAAGCCATTTTTCTGGATTAGTTGTTATTGATTCATGTTATGGTTGGAATAAGTTGGGCTAATTTGGGACAGGCAATAGGGAGGACACCATTGGTGTTCTTGAACATGGTTTCTCAAGGTTGTGAGGCAAGGGTGGCTGTGAAGCTCGAGATGATGCAGGCCACCTGCAGTGTTAAGGATAGGTAGATCACATATGATTTGCAGGTTTGATCTTAATTTCACATTAGTTCTACGATGTCTCACTATTCCATGAAATAAGGACTGCAACTACTGCATAGGCAACTGATGCATGCTTTTGCTTATGGACAACAATTATGCTGTTTACTATGAAATTGTCGAATAATATGTTTTTTTTTTATTCATGATGTTTTATGGTAAATTATCATTCTTTAGCCATGCTTTTGCTTATGGTAAGTTATCTTTTTTTAGTCATGATGTTCTATGGTAAATTGTCGAACAACTGATGTCTCACCATTCTTTAATTGAATTACCTGATGTTCTATGGTAAATTATCTTCCTTATATTTAGTCCCTTTTTTCAGTTTAGAAGAGATATTACACGTTCAAGTATAACATTCAAAGGAAGCTGTGGGGTTGCAGCGATTTGAAGGGGAGCTGTGAAGATGAAAGGGAGCTGTGAACATCCTAATGGCATCCTCTGCTCCGATCTCCTCGACCTCCAAGCCCTTAGTATCAGCTCCACTCTCTCTCGCCGGCCATCACCGCCACCACTTCCTCCCGATGTCTCCGCCCTCTCTCCAACCAGGAAGACCTCCTCCCTACTCTACTGTCCTCGAGCATCGCCGTCGACGACTATGCTCTGCAGTCCCCAGTTCATCTCTATGGTAAGCTGTCTCTCTCTTTAGAATTTTCTTTGTTTCATTGATCTTTTGACCTATTTTCTTATGTTTTTGTGTTTGTTCTTCTTCAATTGGTTCTCTAAGGAGTAGATTTTGTTTCGGTGGTCTCGATTCGTTCAATCTGTGTATAGCTATGATTTATTAGTTAAGTTATGATCTTTTTTTCTAATTTCCTCTCTCATTCTCTGCCTGAATGCCCCACCAACACATTATTGACAGATCACTGCATTAACCAAACTGTTTATGACGAATTCTATACTTTTGAAGAAATCCACAATGTGTTTATAATATTCCATAGGTACGTTTCTATTTGAGGTATAAAGATCATCGACTGCATTCTCAAATCTCTTTAGTTACCATCCGTATGAGAATGGAGGTTTTGCGGATTACACTTTGGTTAGAAAGAATAGGAGATGAATTCCATTTTCCTCTGTTTTGTTCTGTTTTTTTCAGCAGAGAGTGTTACAGAGGAAGTCTGTATATTGTTTTCACTCCCCCTCTCCTTGCTTCACTTTCCTCTGCCAAGCTATGCCAATTTCTATTTCCTCTGCCAAGCTCTGTTTCTTGAGTTGTTATCTATTTCGTCCCTCTACTACCTATTATTCACAACATCTTCTTGCTCAATGTCTTTCTTGAGTTGCCACTATGCATCAATTATACTGTCACTTAAGACATCTTAATGAGTTAATTACTGTGATGCCTATTGCTTAGAGCAATCAGTGACACGTGCCTACATTCTTCTTTAAGTTTATGTTCAACAAGCATTTATTAGTCTAATAAGGATCATTATTAGGCAAAGACATTAATGGCCCCAATTGTTGTCTGTGGACTTCTTTTGTTGCATATGGCTTTGATATTTGCCATGAACCTCTTTGCGTCTGTTTATCGTACATTTTAGTCCGTAGAGGAACTTTGCATCTCCATTAAATTGCATGATTTATGACACCTAAATAGTTAGTTCCTTTAAGCTCTACACAAGTTAATATATAAAGCATTGCTGTCCAGGTAACATGCTCAACTAATTAAAAAAGAAAAAGAGGGGACGTTGGCAGCAATCCAAAAAAGTTGAGATTTGACACAATAGTTCATGTTCTAAAGACCGTTTAATTCCCCTTTGCATTCTAAGTTTCACTTTTAGTAGACAGTATAATTAGTGAAAACAAACAAATGATCCAAATGTAGTGTCCATTTTAGTGTTTGGGCTGGTTGCTATAACTCCATAAAACATATCTGATCTAATTTTGGAGTGATATAGTATGTAACCTTTTGACACTTGAACCTTCATGGATGGTAGGCGATCTCAGACCAGAACATTAATGTCCTTTACTGCTTTAGAGCGAGCATATGTAGACGCTGGTACAATCATAATTCTGGTACAGCAATGATAAAAATTAAAACTCCGGTTTCTATATTTCTACTAACGGTGCCCATGTCAAGTGTCAATTCAAGGTTTGGATCCTTGCCGTGAAAGTGAATTGTGGTAAAAAATTATCACTCACTCAAACTTCAGGTTGGCTACCAGCTTTAATCTGGAGCTAAAGTATTCAACTGACTGTATATACCTCTCAATCTAAGTTGGTAGGCTGCAATTTATTTAAGATAATGAGAACAGGGTTATGTATAAAGCTAATGTGTAGCATGATGTATTATGGAATTTCACCCCATGTTTGAGAATATCGAGTTTCTACATGTAAATCCATGTTTTAATTATGAGATAAGCATTTAAAGTGCTGCTAGAAACATGTTTCTTGCTGCATAGGTATGCTCTCCAAACATGATTCAAAGTTAATTCTAACCTTCTTTTATCTTTGCATTGACTAGGATTCAAAGTTAATTCTAATCTTCTTTTATCTTTGCATTATAACATGATTCTAACTGATTGCACCTCTTTTATACATATCCTAATTTATCTTTGCATTATAACAGAATCTTTCCATAATTGATTCTAACTGGTTGCACCTCTTCTTTCAGGTGGATTACATTCTTGGTGATCTATCGAGATCCACAAGTTGTATGGAGTGCTCATCATCCATTACCTTTATTAGATATTGAGAGAATTTCAGTGACAGTGGTCAATAGGTCAATAGGTCGTTATTTATAATTTGACCGGGTATCTTGAGAATTGGCATGGTCAACTAAGACCCAATTTGATTAGGAATATGAATTTCTCAATTTGAATTTCAGATTTCTTTGTTAGACTTTGAAGTCATCACTCATGGATTTTTAGAGTTTATTTGGTTAAAGCTTATGAAGCAAGGGAAGTTGACCCTTTTGTAGAAAAGATGATGCTCAAGAAGGTTTTACTTTGACCGTCATGCTGTAGTTATTCCATTGATATATTTGGTATTTTCGTCTATATATTAGAAGGTTGCTGACATTAGCTTTGCTAGAAATACATGTTTTTATTGCTGTATGGGCTAACTAATTTTTGTATTAAAGAGCACTCTCTTAAAAAGTAAATTGATGTTGGAGGGGTATATTGTGATTTTGGAGCACACGTAGTCAAACAGAGGTCTCTAACAAATCATTTGATAGGAGGCTGTCCCTTTATCTGCTTCTGATATGCAAATTCAGCTCATGTAGGGCAAATTTGTGCACCAATGCCCCATTTACCCTATTGTAGAAAACGAAACCGGATGGATGAGATTAATTAAAAGTATTCCTCGACGTTCCTATTAGCATGATACATACTATGAAGATCACATTTCATATGTTAATGCTATAAATCTCCTATGCATTGATTCCTTTTCATATGTTAGAGCTTTCTTAATCTCTTTTACATACATGTTTTTAGAATACCATGAATCACTTAGATAACTTCGGCAAGTTGTGACTTCAAAATGAACCAAAGTTGGACATATTGGTATCAACTACTATAGTGGAACTTGACTTTTCTTTATGCTTGCGGGTATCTCTTTTACATACATGTTTCTTAGGTAACTTCGGCATATTGGCTGTCTTAGGAATAAGTTATCCCTAGAGAACTAGATTTTTACATGTTATCAAAGCTTATTCTGTTAAGATTTTGGATTGATGATGGTAATCATCTAACTGTTGGATTTTCTGATCCAGGGCCACGCATCAGTGAAGTGGTGGTGGTGTTGTGGGAATGCTTGGAGCTAGAGTTAAAAAAAGAAAAAACCAACGGTTAGATTTTGCTAGCCCTGGAGTTGGATTATTATGAAATTAGAATATCTGTATTTTTGTTTTTTCTTTGAAGTTGTGATTTGTGAGGGATAATGTTGTATTTGAGGATACTATGGTTCGTAAAGTTTGTGAGGACAATGTTTGCCCCGGGGACAAAGTTTGTGAGGGATAATGTTGTATTTGAGGGATAATGTTGCACTTATAAGGTTTGTTTCGGTACAGGTGAGGTTTTACCGAAATTTTTTGAAAAAACTCTATATATTCGTGACGTAGGCACGGGCATTCCCTAGTATATATATATATGTACAAAAATTGAACTTATACCTGCATGCATTTGTAGATTTTGTCTTTCACCTCCTCATCGACCTCCTTCTACTTAGTCACACCTTCTGGAGCTTTTTCCGTTACACCCAATGGAGCATGTTGTTTGACTACATAACTCAGCTCAGAAGCAAACATTGCTGCATTTTTGCCAACAGGGACACCGACACCCACTGGAATTTTAATTGGCAACTTTCTATATCCATTTGCACGCCATGCATTTGACAGCCTTATACCTCTTGATTTCCCACGCCCTACCCTTTTCCGAGGTGCAATGACATCTTCAAACATTGATGGGCCTATGTCGGTAGGATCAATAGGTGTAACTACTTCATCTTGCTGATTGGGAGTCATATTCTAAAGAAAGCACCCTGCATTACATTTGGTTACCATTTGAGTAAAGAAACATACATAAGAAATCATGATCAGAAGATTAAAAAGTTATTAGAAAATCTCTTTATGGATTTGATGTATTAATTTTTTTTCCTGTAAACAAGTACGTCGATCAGCAGCTATCTTCTTTACATGACCCAAGTAGATAAAGCGAATCCCTACAAATCAAAACTCTGTCTCCCATGAAATCCTCCAATGCCGACACTACGAGTCTGATGTTTTGTTCATGATAGAAAGTCTCTGTTAGTTTCAGTTATGATTATACCTAGTTTCAGTTATGATGTCTTGTTCATGATAGAAAGGTTCTGTTAGTTTCTGTTAGTCTATGATGTTTTGATATCTATATAGATCCATGGAATAGCATAGAAAAACAAAACAAAGGGGAGGAAAAGAAGAGACCTATATAGATCCACGGAATGGCATAGAAAAACAAAACAGAGGAAAAGAAGATAAAGCGAATCTGCATGAACTCACCCGAGCGTCTCCTACCTACGATGCTCGTCGTCCACAGCAGCACCGGTGAACAAAATAAACCTAGAGAGAGGGAACGAGGATTGGGGAGAAGGGTTTAGGCCTCACCTGTGCTCCGTCGAGCGTCTCCTACGATGCTCGTCGTCCACAACTCGTCGTCCACAACAACACCGGTGAACAAAATAAACCTAGGGACAGGGAACGAGGGTTGGGTTATAAGATTGATTGATTAATTGGTGAACAAATAAACCTAGGGAGAGGGAACGACGCATGGAGGGAACCCAAATTTTTCGTTCGCGCGCTCCTTTTTGATCTATTTACGGCGTCCTAAATAGAGGCTGGTTAATGACGCAAAAATAGGGCTTGCATGGCAGTAGCCAAGTCCAAAGAAGGAAACCGGAAACAGAGGATTGTTAAGTGAACCCATCCCTCGCACGCGCTCATTTTTGATCTATTTACGGCGTCCTAAATAGAGGCTGGTTAATGATGCAAAAACAGGGCTTGCATGGCATGAAACAAAGCCAAAGAAAAAACTGGAAACAGAGGATTGCTAAGTGAACCCATCCCTCGCACGCGGCTCTTGATTAAACAGAGGTTGCTAGTTGCTGCTTTAACTGAGGTCGCTGGTTGCTGCTTAAACAGAGGTTGCTTAAACAATTCAAATTCAGATTTCAGATTCGCTTGTTATTAAACAGAGGTGGTAATATGTCCATATACGTATTGTTAAGCTATGTTAATGCTTGGTCTTCTCTTCTTGTAAGCAACATTTTAGTTTCTTTCCTTTTTTTATTTTTTTGTGATCATACATCCATCTTCATTTCTTGATTTACACTTATGCAACGATTGTGCGCACAAAATGTTCTCTGGGACCCATATATAGATATTTCTGTTCGTGTGCATTTGATTTATTTGGTATTTACTCCATGCTATTTGGTGAACAGAACTGGAGAATACTCTTCTACTTCTTATGTAACCTTCAAAAACCCCCATGCATTGGGAACTGCTGTCTTGCTCAGTGTAAGTGCCAATGCAAACACCTGGAAGGATTTCAGTTTTGCAATTTTTAATCTACTTAAGTATATGTTTTAGGGCTTTTTACATAACTGACCTTGAAAACTTAAATTTCACATGTATCTCCCAAATCTTTTTATCATATATATCCCTCAAAAAGATGAGGATGGCAAAGGTGCTCTAGCATGCAATGGTTTTGGTACGGAAGTTGATATGGATTGATAGTTGATCAAACTGAGCGTTCTGGGTGTGAGGAGTCTAATTCTAGAGTTCCTGGTTGTGGGAAGCAATTAATTGCTAGAGGAGGAGGGGTCCTCAACGTTTAGACTCTCAAAGTCCTATATAATCTAGAGGGCTTTGTTAGAATTGTAAAATTGTAGAACTGAATTGGCTCTGCAATATCAGTTGGCCAATTAATCCTAGCATCAAAGCATTGCTGGAGTAGATGTCGATGGAAGTATCGGCCTCTTTTTCAGCCTCAGTGAAGCCTGCATCCACTCGGAAATATTCTTCTAGCCATTCTCAGAAGGACTACGTGTTGCTTGCTTTAAAAAATTTAGCACATGCCATCAGTGAAGAAACTTGAGGTTGTTGAAACTCAAACTTTTTTCCTGTGAGAACTGGAAGCATGTATTTGGTAGGTATGGTGATGAATTGCATGCATTCCATGCTCATAGGACATGAATTGCATGCATGAATCAGAAGCCAGCACATCCCAATGATACCTTGTCTTGACAAGATCCAAACCTGGCATGCTAGACCATAACCCTCAAATAGAATCAGATGTTCGCATGCATGTTCACTCCTTTGTCCTGCTGAACCAGAAACAAACCTACATTTCATTTAGTAGCACCTTTCTGATAAGCACATGTTCTTTTGACATTCCATACATGCATGCACCTTTCTGATACAACACAAAGCTCATTTTCAAATGTATTTTAATGAATGTAGCCTGAGAGAATAGCATTTTGCACAACAATGTCTACTTACTACATCTTTAAGGTTCACAATACAATCATTGATCAGCTGCTTCTTCCACAAGAATCAAGATGACGGAGAAGATACAACATTACAGAACAAGCAATATCCCAGAATTGGCAAAACAAAGAAGCAGATTTGCTAATTAATACCATCAACTTTAGATATGAGCACAATTAGCTCTCTACAATAAGGTGTTATTACTCATCTGGGCTCATATCGACAGATATCTATACATTCATCAAACCACTTTCTAAATCCCAACAGTTGTTAGCAAATCGACATCCAGAGTTAAAGGAATATCCTAATTTTGACAGGTGAGCAGCTAAGTCCTTCCCGACGTGTATTCCATATTTAGAAAAAGAATCTCCTCCTTATTTCAGCCAGAAGCCAAGTCCTTCAGACCATGTAAGTCATGCCAACCTGCATCCTTGTAGCCATACCTACGATCAAACAATCAAATAAGAGTGGAAAGGAAGGGTAAAAAGATCTCCGACAAACTGATAGAAAAGTAATCCAATGCCAGCTTCAGAGTTCAGCATACCTTGCAATGCAACGAAACATGTGATAGCTTGAAAGCTGGGAAGATTTTTGGCTCAAGACCAAACACAAGCAATCGCCGGATCACCAACAGGAGCATTGATGGGACTTGATGGTAAGTCCCACCAAGTTGCAGCAGAGCAGGAAATCATTTTTGGCTCAAGACCAAACACAAGCAATCGCCGGATCACCAACAGGAGCTTAAATGATAACTTTGGCAGTCTTATCCCTTCGAATAAGAAACTGTCTAGTGCAATTGAGCAGAGGAGAAGTGCGTTCTAAGATGGGTTCTTGGGAAATTGGGAGGAGAGGGTTGTGAGAGGAGGCAACCTAAGTAAGAGAGAAATATGTTTAAAAACTACATATAAACAATTAGCAATGCAAGCATATATAAACAATTTAAAAACTTGGAATACCTCATTCTATTGCAACAGATTCAAAGAAATCTTCTAGAGTTAGTCTAGATCCAATCATCATCTTCACTCTCCAACTCCTCAATATTTGTATCTTCACCCACTGAATCTTCAATATGATCCATATCTTCTTCCACCAACTCCTCATCATTCTCTACGACATAAGCATCAACACTACAACATTCTATTTCTGCTCTTGCTAACATGGAGACGTCATCTACGACATCCACCAACTCCTCAAACCTAGAAATATTTTGTCCCAACTCATTTAGCTGATAAGGCTCTTCATCATTCTCAACTTCCTCTTCACCATTTTCATTGTCTTTTTCAATAACATCATAAGTATTTCTTGGTTTTGCCCTCAACACTATCCGTCAATTTGTGTTTTTCGTATCCTCCACATAGTACACTTGGTCAACTTGAGATGCTAGTACAAAAGGCTCATTGGCATATCGTAAATGCATGAAGTTAAGGCTTACAAAACCAAACTCATCCTTCTTGTAACCCCTTGTTTGATTCCTCCCATAGCTAGGAACCTCAAACCAATCACATTTGAATAAGACAACTGAATTGCCTCCCATGTATTCCAGTTGAATAATTGAAGTGATTACACCATGGTAATCCACATTACCAGTAAGGTCATCACCTCTTACGAGAACACCACTATTTTGTGTCTTTAAGTGCCTCTCACTATCTTTTGTACGAAATCTATATCCATTAGTACAAAAGCCCTTATAAAAATATACCCTCCTATCGGGACATTGTGACAATGAATATATTTCCTCATTCACACTTTCATCACCTTCTTTATACAACTTTGAAACCTGCATATAAATTATCATATGAATTATTTATGACAAGACGATAATGCATTGCAAATACTTACTTACATGTTCTTTAAGCCACTGGATAAATTGCTTATTATGTCTTTGATCGACATTAGTGGAGCTCTCATTCAAAAGTATCGTCCTGTGCTCACTTTAAAGTTGACAAAATATAATAAAATCATTATTTAGAATCAAGTGATCTACTAAAATCTTAAAAAATGAACAAGTATTACCTTATCCATGGTTGAATCTCCACACAATTTTGTAACACGTATAAATGAGCTTGATCACGCTCTAATATTGAAATTTCATAATATTTGTCAATACCCAACGGTTTACCCTTGTGTGAGAACACGGATAAAGTATTCGTTGACGGACAATGCTCATCATCTGAATTTCTCTCCGGTAGATCTAATTTTGTGCCCACGTCATGCAGATATCTTGAACAAAATATCATGCATTCCTCTGCTAAATATCCTTCGACTATTGATCCTTCTGGTCGAGCTTTGTTACGAACATATCCTTTTAGTGTACGCAAGTATCTACAAACATAAACTATGAACATTCATAAACTCTTTCAAATATTTTAAGCTAATTTAAAAGTCCTCGTCAAATTGAAAAACTTGCACGAACCTTTCAATTGGGTACATCCATCTATATTGTACAGGTCCTGCAAGCTTTGCCTCTTCAACAAGATGAACCGGCAAATGAACCATCACATCAAAGAATGACGGCGGAAATAGCCTTTCTAACTTACAAAGGGCTTCAACAACTTTAATTTGTTGGCGATCTAAGCATTCCGTGTCAATAACCTTAGAGCACAACTCTCCAAAAAATATACTCAATTCAACCAAAGGTGTGCAAATGTCCTTTGGTAGAATCCCTCGTAAGGCAAGAGGAAGGAGTCGTTCAAAAAGTACATGAGAATCATGGCTTTTCAACCCACTGATTTTACTATCTTTTACATTTATGCAACGAGATATATTTGATGCATAACCATCTGGAAATTTCACCTCATTCAAGAATTTACATAAAATTCTTTTTTCATTCATAGACAAGGTGTAGCGTGCCGTTGGTAAAATGTATTTATCACCTGACCGACTTGGATGAAGATCCTTCATTATGCCCAAATGTTGAAGATCAAGACGGGACTTCAAAGTATCTTTTGACTTACCATCAAGTCCCATCAATGTTCCCACAACATTGTCACAAATGTTCTTCTCTATATGCATCACATCCAGATTGTGCCTTAATAAATGGGTACCCCAATAAGGAAGCTCAAACAAAATACTCTTTTTTCTCCAATTGCCTATAGCAAGCCCATCTCGTTTTCTCTTTCCAGTGGCTTTCCCGAATTTGACTTGTTCAAATTTGGAATATTGATCAATAACTGAAGCACCAGACAAAGACTTAGGAGGAGGTCTAAGCTCATGCTTTCTGCCCAAAAATCCTTTACTCTTCCGTAAGGGGTGCCCAATTGGCAGGAAACGACGATGATCAAGGTAGCAATGTTTACCACCATGCTTCAACCATAAAGAACTGGTATTGTTGCCACAAGCAGGACAAGGTAATCTACCTTTTGTACTCCAACCAGAGAGTGATCCATATGCAGGAAAGTCATGAACACTCCACATTAATGCTGCACGCATTTGAAAATTGGATTTGAGTGATGCATCATATGTATTAACACCAAATTCCCATAATATTTTTAACTCATCAATCAATGGACGCATGTACACATCAATGTCATTCCCTGGGCTTTTAGGGCTGGTATAATTGAGGAAATCATGAAGTATGGTTGCTTCATACACAACCATGGAGGCAAATTGTATGGAATCAATATAATTGGCCATGTACTGTACGATGTGCTCATATTTCCAAATGTGTTGAAGCCATCGGTTGCTAATCCAAGTCTGATATTTCGAGGATCCATAGAAAAAGCCTTGTGCTTATCATCAAAAGATTTCCATGCTTGAAAATCAGTAGGATGTCTCAAAATGCCATCATCATCACGTTCATCTTTATGCCAACGCATAGCAGCAGCTATCTGTTCCGACATGAACAGCCTTTGTAGTCTTGGTATGAGAGGAAAATACCGTAAAACCTTTCGGTGAACCTGATTCTTTGCCCTTGAGCTGCTGGACTCTTCTTGAACCTTACTTTTCTTCCACCTTCCCTCACCACAAGATGGGCACTTGTCAAGTGTAGCAAATTCCTTGTGATAGAGTATGCAATCATTCACACATGCACCAATTTTCTCATAATCAAGGCCAAGATACTTAATAGTCTTTCTAGCCTCGTAAAAAGACTCGGGTATTTTGTTGCCCTTTGGGCTCATCTTCTTCATATACTTGAGCAATGGATCTATTGATGCATTACTCCATCCGTTAAGGCACTTCATGTGGAATATATTAACAATAAATGACAACTTAGACTCACTACACCCCGGATAAAGGGCTTCATCTGCATCCTTTAACAATCTATAAAATTTGTTAGCATCATCATTAGGATCCTCTTCAACCTGCTTGTGTAATTGTTCACTATTTCCCATTCCACAAGTCTCTCCTCTATACATGTCATACACTAACTGATAAGTATCTGCATCATCACTTCTTTCTTGCATGACATCACCTGACAATTCCTCCTCTTCCTCCTCCGGTTCTGGAAAATCCTCACCATGATATATCCAACATGTGTAAGTAGTTTCAAAACCATTTTTCAACAAATGTAATTCTACCTCCCTCCTTGTATGTTCATATCCATTATTACATTTCCGGCATGGGCATTTAATTTTATCTATGACCCCGGGACGTGAAAATGCATCGTCAAGAAATTTCAGCATGCCCCTGTCATATTCCTGTGTTCCTCTACGTAAATGAATCCAATTCTTATCCATTCTGCAAGATTGAAATGGTCATATACAAACACGCTCACCATGACTAAGTAAACACCGTAGGAAAAATTAAATGAAGCAAGGATGCGCAGCCTTGAAACAGCAGGGAACAATATTAAGGAGAAGAATGACAAAGAATAGAACAACATACATCCAAAGAAAGACAGAATAAAAATAGAACAAGAGGGAAGGAGAGGAAGAGACACAGACATGGACTCACCAATGCGTCGTCGACTGTCCGGTGATGCTCGCTCTCCGATCACCCTTGTCCGGATCTCAGTGGAGCTCCGGGTCCTGAAGTTAATATTTTCGATTTGCTTCTCTACAGACAGAGGAAGACACTCATGAAGTGTTGGCTCTTGCCGGTGATGGTCGCCGTGGACGGTCTCGGCTGTCTATCCGGATAAAGGAAGGATGTGAATCGCTGGTGCTGGATTAACGGCGATCGGTGCTCGCCAGCGCACAGTGAGGACACAGGGGAGAGGTCGCATGCCTCTTGGGATTCCTTGGGTTGGATCGTTGGATTGGTCACCGCAGGAGGAGTATTTGAGGTGGCGCCAGTGGTGGGTTTGGAGGAAAGGTGAATGGTGGCAAAAGGGGCTTCTCATCCGGGAAGGAAGGAGGGGGGGCGGCCAAAGGGGGCTTCTCGTCCGGGAAGGAAGGAGGGGGGCGGCCAAACGGGGCTTCTCGTCCTGGAAAGAAGGAGGGGGGCGGCCAATGGGGGCTTCTCGTCGGGGAAGGAAGGAGGGGGAAGAGGATTCGGGCCCAGACTTGGTAGGTGATGAGCTTGACGAAGAGGGCGTTGGGCGCTCGTGATCGTGAGGGGGATCCTTCGTGGAAGAGAGAATGAGAGGGCAAGTGAGGTGAGAGGAGTGGGGTGATGATGAGCTCAAATTTTAAGCTTAAACTTTGGGTTCGAGCTCGACCAAGTTCGTGGAAGAGAGAATATGATTAAGCTTAAGCTCGAGCCTTCAAAGCTCGGCTCAAGCTTAAACTAGAGAATATGATTAAGCTTAAGTTTAAGCTTATGGAGCTCGAACTTGATCCCAGCTTAAGCTTAAACCCATTAAGCTCGGCTCATGCTTTGGAGTACTTGACGAGCTCGATCAAGTTCGAGCCCCATAAGAATTCGATCCCTTTTTATGGGTTCGAGCTAGGCTCAAGCTTAAGCTTAATCATATTGGAGATGGGCTTAATCGATCTTTAGCTTGAGCGATTAAAGCTCGGCTCGAACATAGTCCTAGTCCTTTTCATCGATCATCGTGTAACTTGATGGATTGGTTGCTTCATAAATTTGATTAGGATCCAGTATGAGCTGGCATTGGGTTTGATTTGGAATAAGATTGATAATAGCTCGCGTTTGAATTTAAATAGGAATTAAATTTTCATGATGGGTCCAATCCGATTTAGAATTGGGTCTAATTATAAACCCACATTTTTCTCAATATAATGAACAATAATTCGAGCCTTTTAACCTACCAGCAACAAACCCTTATGGGATGCAAAGAGTGTATGAACATCTTTAATATAAGTAACTTTAGCAAATTTGTATAAGAGTACAAATAGTGTCGTTTCCTATTGTGTTAGATCCTATTGAATATCCATGTGACCATGCAAGATAAAAAGATTGTCATTATATTGTATACATTTTATAGCCAAATTAAACATTGTCATTAAAGATAAAAAGTATATAACGTTTAATATTATCATCTAATGTGGCCACAAGCTGAATTGACAAAAGAATTTACCATTTCTCGGCAAGAATTAATGTTGCGGTGAAAGCGGTTTGAAATTGTGGCAATATTTCTAATTGCTGTAAAAGGTTTACTTCTTTTATGGCAATCTTTCTAATGGCCGTAACATATACAAACTATATGCGACAATAAATCCATTTGCCACTAAATATTAAACCATTAAATGGCAACACATGAATTTGCCATAAAATATTCTCACAATTTTCGGCAAGAATTAATATTGCCATGAAAGAAGTTTGAAATTGCGACACTATTTCTAATTGCCGTAAATGTCTTACTTCTTTTATGGCAATCTCTTTAATGGCCGTAAAATATACAAAGTATACGCGGCAATGAAATAATTTGCCGCTACATATCAGAGTATTAAATGGCAACACATGAATTTGCCATAAAATGTTCCCACAATTTCCGGCAAGAATTAATATTGCCATGAAAGCAGTTTGAAATTGCGGCACTATTTCTAATTGCCGTGAACGTCTTACTTCTTTTTTGGCAATATCTTTAATAGCCGTAAAATATACAAATTATATGCGACAACAAAACCATTTGCCGCTACATATCAGAGTATTAAATGGCAACACATGAATTTGCCGTAAATATTCTCACAACTTCCGGCAAGAATTAATATTGCCATTAAAGCAGTATCCAATTGCGGCAACATTTCTAGTTGCCGTCAAAGCCTTATTTCGTTTCTGGCAACATGTTCAATTGCCATAAAATATACACACTATACATGGCAACAAATAACTTGCCGTTAAATATCATAGTATTACATGGCAACACATGGAATTGCCGTAAAATGTGTTGATAATTTCCGACAACAATTAATGTTGCCATTAAAGAGGTTACCAATTATGGCAAAATTTCTAGTTGCCATAAAAATACATTTTGTATGGCAACTAGTTCATTGCCGTACATAGTTGCCGTAAAAGACGAGTGTTTATGGCAACGGTTGTGTTGCCGTTAATTGTTGCCACATAAAATGTATTTTCTTGTAGTGGTGGCTGCCATGTCTCATGGGGTGTATCTGTTAAACTTTAACTCATTGGAGGAAATGACCATAGTACTCACCGGTGGCCCGTGGTCGGTCGCCAGACGCATGCTATCCCGCATTAGATGGCGCCCATGCTTCAAGCCATCACCAGACTGTTTTGATAAGGCATCAGTCTGGATACGCCTTCCTGATGTACCATCGGAGCACCAAGGTTGGAAGTCCTTGATCTATATTTCCTCCTTCGTTGGAACCCCACTGGTGGTTGACCTCTCTGCAAACCCAGTGGAGAAGTGCAGATTTGTTAGGGTGTGTGTTGAGGTCAACTTGAATGAAGCAGTTAGATCTGGCATCAATGTGAACATAGTAAATGAAGGGGTCATTACTCGTTCATTCTATCAACCATTCCACTATGAAAGAGTTATTATATGTGAATCATGTGGACGTATCGGCCATACCAGAGGCGTGTTTCATTTCCCACCCGTTTTCTTGCAAGAGGGAGCTCCCATCGCTGCACAGGTACCCATGGATCAGTCATCGGCAATGAAGCACGTGGTGTGCTCCGATCCTTCGTTTACTCAGCTAATGGGAGGGAATCAAGCTAACACCACGCATGCCTCTTTCCAGACGCTGAGAGCACCACCGCATAATCCGGCAAACCCCGATGACCACGACGGATGGACGGTGGTGGCTCGGCCACAACGACGACAAAATCTTGACGTCAGGAAACAACAAAAGGTACAAAGAGGTCCTATCTGGAGGGTGATTGAGAAAAGGAAAAGCCTGGCCACAAGCATACCTCAACCTATTGAATTGACAGGCCGTGGATTGCTTCCTCTGCCAAAAGATCTGCGATCTTTCTCTACTCCTTCCTCTGCAAGGGCGCTCTCTCCCAACCACTCTTTCCGCCGCCCCCTTCCTTCTCCTAGGGAACCGGGTTCTACCCCTTGCCTCACCAAGCCGCCGGGCTCACCAACTACACACCCTCCCCTGGTATCACTCCACCCTCTTCACAGCATTTGCCCGGTGGATCTGTTTCCTCCCTTTGTAATCCATCCCCCTTTCCCCTTTTAACCAATCAAACCGGTCACCCTCACCTACCCGGTAAATCTAAACCGCCTCTAGAACCTTCCTTTAACTCTGTGCCATTGGATTTATCCATTCATACCTCCAATCCCATTGCTTCCCCACATACCTCTTTTAATCCCTTCACCTCAATAATACCATTTGAGCCCCCCCCCCCCCAATCATTCTCCTTCTCCACCTCAACATCCTACTCTTGCCACCTCCCCCACCTTTGCCACGGGGGAGCCCCCATACTCCTCTTCCTTTAGACCTCTTGATACTGTGGAGGATCAACATGTGGTCAACGAGTCAGACACATTTGTTGGGACTGATGCGTGCTCACACCTGGGCTCAGGGGACCTCCCACACATATAGAAGCATGCAGAAGAAGCTTCCAACGTGAGGACCCGGAGGCAGCCCCATGGACTTCTGATAGATAGCTCCTCTCTTCATCACCCCTCCTTACTTGGTATCTCTCCTGATATTAGTAAAACCGGGGACCCTCTTTCTGCTCCAGTCATCCCTGCGAAGCTCATAGAGGAGATATCTGCTATAGCTGATGAGTGCATTAAAATTGGGCCCGCCTCTGAGGGGCCTCGGGGAGATTATCCTGGTCCCCATACCTCCCATGATCAAGTATCTAACCTCATGGAGGAACATTCGAGGTTAGAGGCTACATTTCTAGGTGTTCTCACCTCTGCAAAACCGATCTCATTGAGAGGCTCTTCCTCCTTACCTTCCTTACCTGTTGAAGAAGGGGAAGTTGAAGATGGTTCTGATGTTGATGAGGATCTACCAGGGAGGACTTTCCCTGGATCACAACCTGCCCAATGTTAAAGATCCTCTGCTAGAACGTCCGGGGAGCAGGGCCTAGGCGTTCTCTCCTTCTCTACCGGTGACTTCTCCAAGACGCTAACCTACAGTTCCTCTTTCTTATTGATATCCTTTTGCAGGATGAACACCTTGCTGAGCTTCGTATTCGGCTGGGGAATCAGCTTGGTATCTTCCTCCTTCCGGCGTTGGGCCAGAAAGGAGGTATTCTTGCAGTATGGCGGCTGAGGTATGGCTTGATAGCATGGGCGACCCCTTCTCCTCAAGCTATCCATGGTCTTATCTCATCAGACTTGGAAGGTCATTGGATTATTACTGTGGCGTATGCGGCTCGGAACGCCAGGGAGCGGCGGGGTTTGTGGCATACTACTTCCTTGCTGTCCTCTGTGGAGCTACCACATCTAGTTGTGGGAGACCTGAATGAATCTATCTCGCCAGAGGAGAAGAAGGGGGGAAGTCCTTTCCAGTTCTCAAGGGGAGTTATGGATTTAATGGAGTTCTTGTTGAATAATGAGTTATATGACCTTGGATTTGTTGGTCAGACATTTACCTGGTGTAATCAGCAATATGGGGACGTTAGAATTCTCAAGAGACTTGACCGTGCCTTAGGGAATGAGCGGTGGCGTATGACGTTTCCAACTATGGAAGTCAGACACCTCGCTCCAATTGCCTCGGATCATTGCCCTCTGGTGATCGCTGTGAAAAGAGATATACAGCATTCAGGGCCGGGCATCTTCAGACTGCGGAACCAATTCCTCTCGTCCCCAGCATTCTCCTCATTTGTGAAGCGGATCTAGGATTCTCCTTGGCGAGGAAATGCAAGTTTTGACCTTCAAGAGAGGCTGAAGTTTCTGAAGGTAGAGGCAAACCGGTGGAGTAAGTCCGAAGAAGTTGGAGCAGCCACTCGAACTCGTCTTGTCTCGAGTAGTTTGGAGGAGTTGTATACTCAAGAGGATATGTATGGGATTCCAGTTGAGGATCAACAGTCCATGAGAGCAATGGAGAATATGCTAGAGGCGTTGTTTTGCCAACAAGAGGTTGCACGGTCCCAGGCGTCGCGCTGCTCTTGGCTTCGTCACGGGGACACTAATTCTGCTATCTTTCATAAGATGGTTAACCCTAGTTATCACCAGTCACCTATCCGACATTTGCTTATGGACGATGGATCTATCCTAGAGGATACTAAAGATATCGACCGAGCATTCTCCTCCTTCTTCTCGGATCTATAGAAGGATGATGGGGAATATGAAGACCTATCTTGGCTGAGGTTGCTGGTGATTTCTGAAGAGTGGGCCGCTTCCCTCACCGCAGATGTAACAGGTGAGGAGGTTATGAATGCCATGAGGTCCCTTGGTGCTGATAGATGCGCAGGACCTGATGGATACTTGATGGGACGTGAAAAGTGTCGCGGCTTAACGCGCCCGATCAAAATTATAAATTTATAATCGAACTACTAACTAACTAATTTAAGGGTAGCTAGCGGTGAGTCCGAGTCGAATCCACAGGGAATGCGTAAGGAAACAATTAAACTACCAAACTCAATCTAAGTGTTCCTACAATGATAATAAAAGAAATGTTTTTTGGGTTTTATGATATGATAGCTAGGAAAGCATGTAAATGACTCAATGGATAGAGAGAGGTCCTAGGGAATCCCAATCCAGATTAGGCTCAATCGTAGCTTTCTAATGGATCAAGATGTGCAATCCTATCGAGACACTACAATATCGACTACCTTGTGGCTAACAAAGGTCGTCGCTAATTAACGAATAACCGGATAAGGACTATCCGTCGCAAAAGGTGTATGCTAGAAAGTCGGCGATCGAGGGATTAGCTTCGATCATCGCTAACGAGAGGTTGGGTTAGGATCATCTCGTCGCAAGGAATCGGGTTGTATGGAATATCATAATGGATGGATGTGGTTCTAGCACATCGCATCCAATACATTAGAAAGATAGAATGGAGGCTAGGCTAGATGTGGATTGGGGTGGTTCTAGCACCTACAAGCCCTAACCTAGAGCCAATACTACTTTCAACACAAGTGGCCATGGTTCTAGCATAGCCTACTCATTGGGAAATATCAACAAACACCATCTAAGCATAAGGATCTAGCCTATGCAATAGAATGGGATCCACCATTCAACATTAGAATCCAACTACAAAGATGATAAATGAAGCATAAATCCATACAATCTTGTCTCAATAGGGTTTACAACATCTGAAAATCCAAAGAAAACTATAAAGAAAACCTAAAACATCATGGTATTCCACTAGGTAAATAGATTAGCTACTCATCTTCGATGGAGAAGCCATGGAGAAGAGATGGATCCTCCTCTTCTTCATCAATCTCCTTCCTCTTGGATGAGAGCTCCCTTCCTTGCCCAAGGGGGCTGCCCCTTTTCTTAGCCTCTTCTTGTCCCAAGGAATCCCCTAATAAGAGCCCAAAGTTTGGTATTTATAGCCCTCAAGCTTCTCCCCTTCGGATTACATCTGGGCCCTTCATTTTGCTTAACTGGCCATGAAAGATCGATCTTCTAGGGGTGAAGATCGATCTTTTCATCCCGTATAGTTGGCTGCGCCCGAGGAAGATCGATCTTCTATAGGGAGAAGATCGATCTTTTGAATTATTGCTCTCTGTCATCTCTGCTACAGTACAAAGATCGATCTTTTATACACAGAATATCGATCTTCTTTTCTGCGTATTATCTCTTTTGCCACTCAGCACTGCGCATTGGTACGAAAAATGCCATAACTTTATCTAGGAATCTCGGAATCATGAACCGTAAAATTCTCCAGAAACTAGACTTCCAGAGCTTTCCAATCATATATGGCACATTATCTGGTTCTTCATGAGAAGGTACAGTTTAATTTTTGAAGTTGACTCATGTACCTAAATGTGCTCGAATAGGCTTGTTTACGCTCCAAAGTTGATCTAACTTCTGTTGAGGGCTCTTGTACCTGAAATACCATGAAGATTATTAGAAATACATTGCTCGAAGACTAATAAAGGTAAATTAAGGGGTTAATTTGTGTACTTTTCACATCTCATCAATACTTGGTAGAGTTCTTTAAGATATATTGGTCGATTGTGGGGCAAGGAGTAACAGAAGTGATCTTGCGATTTTTCAGAACCTTATCAATGCCAGCTGGGTAGAACTGCTCATTTGTGTCTTTGATTCCAAAGTGCAATATTCCAGAGAAGATCAAGGACTATAGACTGATTAGCCTGTGTAACACCCTATATAAGATTATCTCTACGATCTTGGAATTATAGGTTCTGAGCAGTCTGCATCTGTCCATGGGTGAAGCATTCATGATAATGTGGCTTTAGCATAAGAGTTGATGCATTCAATGGCTAAGGCAAACATATCAGATCATATTATGGCTTTGAAGCTAGATATTCGCTCCGCCTATGATTCGGTCAGATGGAGGTATTTAGAGGATATTATGAAGACTATGGGTTTTTCAAGCAGATGGTGCTCATGGGTGATGGCTTGTATATCTACACCATTTTTCTCATTCATTGTCAATGGTCAAACCCACGGTCAGGTGTTCCCTCAAAGAGGAATCCGACAGGGGATCCCCTCTCGCCATTCTTATTTACTATTGTTCAGTGTGGGCTATCTACAACATTGACACATTGCTCTCGGGGGCTAAAGGGTGTTCAGTTTCCAGGATCGTCTATTCAGGTGTCACATTTATTGCATGCGGACGACTGTCTGGTGTTCACAGATGCGTCTATCGCTGAGGCCAGATTTGTGTGCAAAATATTTAAATGGTATCACAGAATTTCTGGGCTTTCCCTTAATTCTGTGAAACCAAGTGTGCAATTCTCTGATTCTATTCCCCCGAGTAGAAGACAGTAGATCTGCAGACAGTTAGGATTGCCTGAAGTTTCTCGAACTTGGAGATATCTTGGGGTACCTACAAGTGGGGGGAAATTACATGCGACAGACTTCTCCTCTGTCATTGATGCGGTTGCAAATCGGATCTCTCGATGGGGTGGTGCGAAGTTGGCGCTTCCAGGAAAGGTAACTCTACTTCGTCATGTTTTACAGGTATTACCAGTATATCTTATGTCCTCTACAGAGATACCAAAAGGAGTGCTCCGAAAGGTGGCCCGTCTGAGTCGATCCTTCCTGTGGGATGGGAAAAGGTCTGGTTCATCGGTTGTCAGATGGGATATTGTATGTGCTCAAACTGAAGACGGAGGCTTGGGACTACGACATCTTCCAACTTGGCAGAGGGCCCTTCAGATGGTTAGGGCGGCGAAGTTATTTCCGTCCGAGCAGTCCCTTGGAAACTGGTTGTGAAAGCCAAGTATAATTGGCGAGGGGTGCTCCCACTGAATACTCCTTGTAGAAATGCCTCCCCTTCTTGGCGTTCTATGTGTAGGGTTGTCAAAGATCTATGTGACTATGTTCTGTGGTCTCCTGGGGCGGCAAGTAAAGTATATGTTATGCAGACAGGTGGATTATGGACTTACCGATGGATAGGAAATCAACCCTTGTCAACATCGAGAAAATTTCGGACAGGATGCTTGTGGAGAAATTGATTAACTCGGATGGGAGGTGGAGGAGGCGCCTTATCAATAGCCTTTTCTCTCAGGAGATTGCAGACCAAATTTGTGTCTTGGATTTTTCTTCAGGTGATGATGCTTTGTGGTCCTTGGATAGTAGAGGTATGTTGTCCTAAAAATATGCATATTTTCATATGTATTCAATCCTGGTTCTTCCTCGCCCTCCCTCTCTTCCTTCTTTTCGCTAGGACAACATTTGGCATGGCCCCTTTGGCCCGAGAATTAAAACCTTTCTCTGGCGGTTTATTCACAATAAAATCCCATCATTGGAGGTGCTTGGGAGGTTTGGAGTGGATAGATCAACCGACTGCCCTAGGTGCTCGGAGGCAGTTGAGTCTGTCGATCACTTGTTTTTTGGATGTCTATACTCCGCTGAAGTTTGGCATCAGATGTTTTGGAGAGATACTCATGTTAGGCACACTTCGGCTTGGAGGTCATGGGAAAATATATTGCTGGCTTCTTCCTCGTTTCCAGAAGTTTGTGATTGTAAATCTAGAATAGGCTATGCTCTTTGGGAGATTTGGAAGAGTAGGAATCAATGGGTCTTTGATGGTGCTGGTCCATCGCCATGGGAGGTTGCAAGATCGACATCCTGGCATGCTAGGGAGTGGATCCTCAGATCCAAGGCAATTCATACATGGAGTTCTGTTGGGGCGCCAAGACGAAGATTGCCTATGGTGAGGACGAACGTCGCGATAGGTCAGGACGACCATGTGGGCTTTGGGGCGGTTGGTCTGGATCTTGAAGGGGATGTTGTTTGGGTAGCGGCGGAGAGAGGGCCCTCCTCTTGCATTTTTGAAGCAGAACTTATGGCCTTGGTATGTGGGTTCAAAAGACTATGGGATCAGGGGATCAGGCAGGCCATCTTTGAACTGGACTCTCGGGATGTCATTAGCTGCCTCAACGGCAGGAGGCAATGGTTGGACTATTTAGCGTCTATTACCCGAAAGGTTTGCTGGGAACTGGCAAAATTTAGGGAGATTGTTTTTGTTTATCTTCCCAGGACTTGTAATGGAATAGCCGATTCATTAGCCAGAATGGGGAAGGATTTGACTAATCCGATATTTGGGCTAAGGACTCAGGTACTCCGCCTCCCGTGGATATTACTACATTTGTGTAGTTAGCTTGTCTTCCTCCCCTGCTTGTACTCTTTTTACAGCGTTTGACAGTCTTTGGCTCAACTTGTCAAAAAAAAAAAAAATAAAAAAAAATAATATATATATATATATATATATATATATATATATATATATATATATATATATATAGAGAGAGAGGATGAGGGAGGTACGATAGCGGGGTTATTTACCGCAATATCGTTAATGGCAAAAAACATCCAAAAGAGAAAAAAACCCAAGGGCAAGCCACACACGGAAAGAACTGGGCCGCCGCCTGACCAATTTTCTTCCAGCCCAAGTCCAAGATCAGAGCTTCTCCGTCTTCTCTCACAAGAAGAAGAGGGAGGACCTTGGTGATTTAGTCTATAGGGCAGCAAGCAGCAGCAACGATGTCTCGGCGAGCTACGAAGCTGATCGGATCTCTGGCTTCGAGACTCTCCTCCCAGTCACGCCACTTCGCGGCGGCTCCATCCCCGCCTCCTGCGGTCTTCGTGGACAAGAACACCAGGGTGATATGCCAGGGGATCACCGGGAAGAACGGCACCTTCCACACCGAGCAGGCCATCGAATACGGCACCAAGATGGTACACCTCCTTTCCCCATGTCATCTCTTCTCGATTGTCCGTTTTGTTCAACGTGGATTCTTTTTTTCCCCCCATATTTGTGAACATTGGAATTCAATTTGGTTTCATGATTGTGTTACGAACGCATCATCGGGTATAAATGTCACTAATATCTATAATGGCATCACATCTTTAGGTTCGAAATGGATTAGTGAGGGTTATCTATCTGTTTATATTTCGCGAGGATTACGCTTGCTATTATGATGTGCAAAGATATGATGTTGGAAGGAAAAATTGTCTGCTGATGATTTGAAAGCCTGAAGATCCCTTTGCTAGTGCGAACTGAGGATCAAGAAATGAGATTCGTTGTTTCTATTAGCGATCAATAAGTCTCTGTAGCTGCAATATGTTGTACGTGGTTTCACTGTATAGCTTTGTGATTCTTATTGGATTCAGGTGCATTACTGGATTAGTGATACACTGTAGCTGCAATATGTTGTACGTGGTTTCACAGTATAGCTTTCTGATTCTTATTGGATTCAGGTGCATTACTGGGTTAGTGATAAGGTGGTTTAGCATTACCGCTCCTTGGTGTCTTTCACCTAGCTAGGAAGGCAAGAACTGACGCAAGTTTGAATGATCAGCTAATGGACTATTAAGAAGATGATCGGACGTAGATTTCATGTATACAATGTTAGGCCCTTTTTGCTACTGTACCAAGGGAAGCCTTTCAACTTGCTCATCTCAACCGTCGTCTTTACCTTGGTTCCCTCCTTTTATATGTATGAAGTGTTCCTACTGGAAAATAGTTATGGCTTGTAATCTAGCTGCTCTCCTTCAGCTTTGGATCAAGGCACCCTTTTCTTTGTGATATCTCTGTTAAGGTTCGCTGATTGTAATACTGGTTTTCAAGCTTGGGTTTCATGCAAAGTGTTTGCTTCTTGTAGGTTGGTGGAGTTACACCAAAGAAAGGTGGAACTGAGCACCTGGGGCTACCTGTTTTCAATACTGTGGCAGAAGCAAAAGCTGAAACTAAAGCTAATGCATCTGTCATATATGTGCCTCCGCCTTTTGCTGCAGCAGCTATCATGGAAGCTATGGATGCTGAATTGGATCTTGTTGTGTGTATTACCGAGGGAATCCCTCAACATGACATGGTACCCAGATGTTCTCTAGTTTCTTGCCCCCCCTGGTTACAGTTGTTTCTTTCATTTTTGCATTATCTTCCTTTTGGAAGTCATAGCAGCCAAGATTTTTTGTGACGTATCTAAACTCGTTTTGATTGGTCAAGCAACAGAATTTGCATGACATAAGCCTGGAAGGAAATTTATATGACATAAGTCTAATTCCTCTTCACTTGGGATTTCCTTTTTCTATCTTGGTAAAAGTAGGAATGAATAATGTGTAATTAATGAAGACTCATATTAGTTAGGCACTAACATTAATACAGGGATCAATTGGGTAGATTGTCTACTTTATCAGTCTTTTCTTCCCACACTTTTTATCTTCAGAGTATCTGTCACATAATTGTGACAAATTCATTTTCACAACATCGCACCACATTTTATCTTAAAGTTATGATATCTTTCAACCTTGCTTCATGGGAATATTTATGGAACATTGTCGTCTATATCTAACCAAATCTTACAAGTATAGATTGTACTTTTGGTCCATTTCCGCCCAGAGGATGATTACCATTAGATAGTCAATTATGTTATGGGTAAAATTGCAAATCATGGGCTGGATGCTGAGCATCTTCTTTCGAGGCTACCAAGCTTGGTAAAGTTGGTACTAGATAACATTAGAAACCTTCTTAGTCCTATGCCCGACCTCTAGGGTCTTCGATCAACCATGAATGGGTTAGTCATTGGCATGTTTCATGTGATCTTTGTTCAAAGATTCTTCCTTTAAACAGTCCAATGTGGGCTCATGATTTAGCTTCAAATCTTTCTACAAAATGTAAAACCTTTCATATGTTTTCAGTGAATTCTCTTCTTGTTTTGTTGGAAGGTATAACAGTGATTTATTTCTTGTCTAGGAATCCTAGTGATATAAAATGTCTTTTGTTTCTTACTTTAAACATAATAATGACTGATAGTTCATAGAGGAATTTCTATGCCATGCCATCATAGTGCCTATTTTTCACACAGAAGTTAGTATCTTTTATTGCTAATTGATATGCAAACTCAGCAATCTCAGTTATCACTAACGTGGAAGATAATAGTCTTCCTTTGAGCATTCCATCCTTCTCATGGTGTACCCAATAATATCCTTATGCTTGGAGGCCGCAAGTTAACCTGAAAGTTTTATTGTGGTCATCTTTGCGTTTTTTGATCAGCTACATGTTCTTCCGGACAATATTATGGTACTTGTTTCCTTCGGAAACATACTAAACATACCTTCAACTAATATGCTTGTAAAATGAAGTCTTACTGCTCTTCTTGTGTCAGACCCTCTGAAATTTGTTTTAATAGCTGAATTCTAAAGTATGAGTAACCCTTATGCACGAGAAAGACAATTATATAGGTACTTTATTCACATGGACAACGAACTTGTTTGGCGTTACATTGGAGTTCTTGTCATCCTTAGATTGTAGTTCGTTGATCTCTTCCAAATTCCATGCATAAGTTGCTCTCTATCTTCTTCCTTTCCTTGTCAATGAAATGCTTTGGCAGCCAGCTATAAGATGGAAGACACGGACAACTTGTAATATTTGTTATTTGGCATCGGTTTCTTACTTTTTGGCTGAGTTAATTTTTGTCAAGATTGTTGCTAGACTATACGTCTCCCTCAACATTTGGGTCCTAAAATATGACCTTAGAAACACAAATATTTCCTATATGCTTGCAGTTCCTATCATGCTTTAGTTGCTTGACTTTGTTTCCTGTGCTTCTAGATATCTTGAAACCCTATCTTCAGAAGCTTGTTCATTATTCTCGAAGAAAAGTTTTCTTTATTATGATGGGATATCGAAGTTTAAGTTTTTGTTTGCATTTCTTTAGTCATAAGTTGAATAAACTATTTCATTCTTTTCATCGTTGCTTTTTGTTGTTAGACTCGAGCAAATTAACAAACATATTCTGTTCAACTCTTGTAGCTATTCATGGAATCATGTTGCTTCAGCATAGTGGGGCATATGAGCTCCCTGCATATCCATGAATTGAATTGTGTATGGATTTAATGTACTAGTTTGAATCTCTTCTATATAAATTTGACTTTGTCAAAATCGATCAGGATGCTAAGATTACAGGTGTTTTGAATATCTGTTGTTTGTTTGGAGGCTTTGACTATAATACACTACTTTTTCTTGTGCATTTTGTGTCAGCATAGTATTCTTTACCCTTTAATGAGTGCCACTTGCATTGCATTTAATGGCAATTCTTATGTGACTAGTCGCATATATATAACTATTTTAATCACATAGTATTCATGCTTTTGTATACATTAAAATTTTGTTTTAAAATGTTATTTAATAGATTTCCCTAAAATCAGGTTCGAGTAAAGGCTGCTCTTAACAAGCAATCAAAAACTAGGTTGATTGGACCAAATTGTCCTGGCATTATCAAGCCTGGTGAATGCAAAATTGGTATCATGCCCGGTTATATCCATAAGCCAGGGCGGATAGGCATTGTATCCCGATCTGGTACCTTGACGTATGAAGCGGTATGGCTTCAGTTTGTCTGAACATCTTTTTAATACTATTCATTGGTTAAGTTAATTTTGCTTCTTACTTGCCCAACAGGTTTTTCAAACAACTGCTGTTGGTTTGGGACAATCAACTTGTGTAGGAATCGGTGGGGACCCCTTTAATGGAACAAACTTTGTTGATTGCATGAAGAAGTTTCTGGCGGATCCTCAGACTGAAGGTAATGAATTCTTAGAGATGTGAGGGTGTTAACTTTGTCTTTTGTTTACTTCCTCAACATGATGCTGATATAACTTCTGGACTTGCATGCCATGTTTCCTAAGCGAAGGTGCTAATCTTGGTACTTGTTTAGTATTAATGGAGCTTCTTTCTTCACATCTATCTCGAGGCTTGGTGGAATTGGCATGATGGGATGTGTTTTTACTACTGAAGAACGCGCTAAAAATAAAAGGCCTCCTAAGGTTAAATACATGTGCCAATTGAGCAATTTGCCAAGACCGTCCAAATCAGTTTTCATTGTCTAGTTTCTGCTTTTTGATAAACAATTCAATTTGACTTTTAGGGACTCTTTTCTTTTATAGGGAATGCCATATAATGTGTTTGTGGACTTCAAAAGTTGCTTTTTATGTAGGCAATTCTGTTCCTTCCGTATGTGCTACGTGCACGCTGGCTGGATTTGGTGATTTTATGTCTTCTACTTGCTACCAATATTCTCGTCTTTAGCTTATGATGCATTTGGTAAAATATAATTCTCTCCCTCTTACTCAAGGATTTTTTAACAGTCTTCGTGCAACTTAAAGGGTTGCTTTTAATTGCGTGAAGTTTAGCTGTAAATCCAATAAGGTAGGTCATGCCGCTTACCAACTGTCCTTGTAAGAGATTCATGCCAAGACCCTTTGTTGCCTACTTTACCTTGGCTAAAGATACCTGATGGACTTTGCTTTCTTACTTGCCTGGTGGTATTGTTTTCTATTAAAGCTGGTTAGCTGACTGTGCGTGTCTAATACGACCAACTGCTTGTCTAATCACCTCTTTTCTACCAGCCATTTTGTGAATTTTTGTCTTATGTGCTGACGGGGATCGTTTTGATTCTGTTCATGATGTGCAATATTTATATCTTGATTTTCTGGGATCCTTGCTTTGTAGATTATTCTCAGCCCTTAATGCAGTTGTTTGTATATTACATAGTCATTCTAATGGAAAAAATCCGGGTACTACCGTACTACTATATGTATGGTACCTTACAATACAGGTTTGATCATACATAGATGGCTATAAATCTTGAATAGTTTAATAACGTAAGATTATGCGTGTATTCTCATTTTACTCCTCCAATTGCACTTAGGGATTGTACTTATTGGAGAGATTGGTGGAACAGCGGAAGAAGATGCAGCAGCTTTAATACAGGTACATAGCTGTACTTCAACTTGAACTTCATACATATGGTAAATCTGTTTATTCTTTACCGTTTTGAAGCCTGAGATAAGATTCATCTTAAGAATTCTCACTTGATATTCGTTTCATTCTAGAGTTCACTAAGCTAAACATTCACTTTTAATTGAGTGTGCAAAGTTCTGCATGCTCCTGGTTATTCCCTTAACTAACAACTAGTTTTTGTACAAACCATGGATTGCCATGCCGGTGGCACGCGCCGTGCCGGCAACCCACCGGTACAGTACGCGCCGCCAGTACGCGTCGTGCCGAACCGGCACGCCCCCGTGCCGGTCCAGATGAGTGAAATTCACTCGTATTCAACATCTCCAATTGGCCAAATATAATCTCTTATACCAGAGCAAAGTGAAAACATATTAAGGTAGTATAATATAATATATGACACATAATTAACAGCTCAATACATCTCTCATATAAGCATACATCAAGCTCTTTCTCATACTAACCATAATCTGTTATCGATGGTATAAGATAAATGTTTCTAGTAGAACTCAAGTGCCTAATATACTGAGGGAAAGTCATATAAGCAGAATAATAGACTTCAAACTCTCTAATGAGCGATTGATACTCTACAGCATCATGCTTGAAATCAATGACAGCCTCAGGAGCCTGTATAGTCAGCACTTCAATCCGATGTGGTTGGTATGGCTGGTTTGTATCAGGATAGCCATACGAATATCCGGAACTATCACATGAAATAGATGATATGGTATCTCCAAAAGTACCTTGCATGAAGGTAGGCTCTTGTAGCCACTGAGGCTGGCCGATGTGACTGGAATGCTGGGACGTAGGATAACTGTCATGATCATATTTCTCTCCACAGTGACCATGTTGGTACAAAGGGGCAGACAAAGATGAACTGATTTCTACAAATTTTTAATTTTTTTTTTACGAATTTGAAAACAATTTCTACGATTTTTTTAAATTTTCCTCAGAATTTTAAAAAAATTTCTACGAATTTTTAAATGTTATAAAATTATTTTTAAATTTTCTCTATAACATTTATCAATTAATATAAAACTATTGTAAGTAACATAAACAATTAACGTAAAAATTAACATGAATAAGTAAAAAAAACTAAATAGCATTAGAAAGTAATATAATAACTAAAATGATTATTAACATAAGATTTTAAAAATTCGTATAATACATTTAATTATCGGAAAGTCACCATTATTAGATAAAAAAGAATGCTAAAAACAATCATGATTAAATAAAAAAAAGTAATTACCATCATTAAATAAAAAATAATAAAAAATAATAAAAAATAATAAAATATATGAGGCTTATCATGGATAAATAAAAACTGATGATAAATAACATACCGATTTTTAGCCCATCGGCACTCATTCACCCCTTCTCTATCTCATTCTCTGACTTGCTGATTACCCGACAAGACCTTTCTCTCCTTATCCCCTCCTCTCTATGCTGGCCCACCAATCCAGCCGCCAATTCTCCTCTCTCCCTCCCTCCCCCTGCCTTCTCTTTCCTTTTTTTTTCCCTTCCACGTGGCCACTTCTCTCCCCCCCTCTCCTCCCTTCTTTTTTCTCCCACCCGTGGCCCTCTTTTCTTCCTCCTTCCCTCCTGCTCTCTCCTCCCCTCTCCGGATCCGGTATCGCCCGGCACAACTCCGGCACCCCCCGATACCGATTGGGGGGGGTTATCCCGGCTAGCTTCCGGTCTGGAAATCCTTGGTACAACCTATATACTCGTCTTGAATGAACGTTATTGTCATGTATGATACATATCTATGGCTTGTGAAATACATCTAACAGCTCTTTTATGACCATGACCATACGGTATCTGAACTATACCGGAATCAGCATAGGTCACCTTGCTTTGAAACTTAGGTTGTATACACTTGTTTTGTTATTTTTTACTGTTTTGGAATACAAAAGCACAGTTTATGGTTTATTGTATCAGATATGAGGATATTGAGGTGAATTTATCGTAAACGTGGAGAACGATTATGTTGACCTTCTCTTTGATTGAAGAGACAAATGTGAAAGATAAGCTGACAGCCCTTTTAAAATGGAGAAACAGTTTCTTCTGTAGACTATATGCAGAGGGCAGACACTCGTAAATCTACCTCTAAGAAGCTGTCAATGTCATACCCAATTTATGTAGACAAGAAGAGAAAGTTTGTGTGCATGATTCTGTTGCTTTCTTATATCCTTTTCAGTCATATGGATTGTTCAGGTTCAAAATCAAAATGGTAATTTTTGTTTTATGGATCTAGGTTTTTAGTAGGTAAGGAAGCTAGATGTAAAGATAGATTTGGTTCGTAAGTCATTTGCTAAACACTAAACTGGAAAGAGAACAATGTGTTGGCAATTTGGATTAAGTGTATTAAGTAAATAGTTTCTTATAACTTATGTTGCATCATGGAAAGCACTATTCACCAGCAAGAGAGCAAAATAAGCGAGATGCATATGCGATCATAAGTGCCTACTGCCTAATCTATTTCAATACAACTGTGTTGGCTGCTCAAATTAGATAAAACTGTCTTAAATAACAATGTGGAATTGACAAGGCAAGGAGATTGCATGGGTCAAGTCAACATGGAGGGATATAACATACTCAACCTAACAATCACTTGGCCTATGACATCAATGCATGATTCCAAGAATTGCAGTCCTAAAATGTGCTCCAAGGATTGTAGTCATTAAATGTGTTACAACCTATGCCGGGATCAACATCAAGCTGGATGAATATGATGAGGCCCTCTACCGTGGCTTTTTTTTGAGTAGATGGAAATCAAAGAATACACATTCAATCTTGTGCCAGTTTCATCTTCAAATCATATCAGGATGAATGTTGAAGGAGTTCAAGAAGCTACTCTTGGAAATCAGATTATCGCGGGGGTGATAAAAGATGGGTTTTCTATAAATTGTCACTTTTAGGAGTGCTGCGTACATGGTTTTTTATTCATCGCATTCTGACTGGACAAAGTTCGCATGTCGTGTATGACATCGTAACTACGAGACTATGGTTTATTTTCTGCTTTTTTCGTACTTGCAGTTGTTCTGATTTGTCCAGTTCTGGGAACTTTAGGTCATAATCAGATTTTGAGAAGGTAGGAGGGAATTACATGTGGCACTGGAATCCTTTTCTTCATCTACTACTTACTAGCGAAAAGCATGGGATGCATGGTAGTGATCTTACAATCACTCTAAGTTACACTTATTCCTATTAAATTCTTATGCTTTCAGTTGTGCACTACTGGTATTCTCATTTTTAGGTGTGACAGATGAGACGAGAAATTGGTAAGGAAGTACAAATTGTATCTCCATAAATAATACATCTTAACCTATTTGACTAAACAACCATGTTTCATCTGAGCACCTGCTGGGCCCAGTTTAGTGTTGACAATATTTCAACTTTTTCTGTTTAAATTGATGTTTTAATGTTGTTGATCTTGTATGCATGTTTACATAGATCTTTTTGTTTTTCTTATTAATTAGGAGAGTGGAACTCAGAAGCCTATTGTCGCATTTATTGCTGGACTTACTGCACCGCCAGGTCGTCGCATGGGTCATGCAGGAGGTTTGTATGATATTACCAAAACAAGAGGAGAGCAGCATAGTTTTTGCCTTTCTTTTCTTTATATCGTTGAATTTCTTGACAGAAAAGCAGAAAAATTTCACACTGCATTTATAACTATGCAGGCTGCATGAATCGAATGGTGTCAAGTTCTATTATAGAGACGTAAAATGTGTTTTATGTGCCAATATTTTAGATTTTTTCCCTATGTTCTTCGTGTGTTTTTACTTCCAGATATATATTGGTTATAATATCACTCTTAACATAAGTTGGCTAAAATGGTGGGTTTTGCTGTGAACCATCTAGGACAGAAGCATCACATTTCTTGGTATCTGTGAACCCATATTCTAGCTTTATCAGTGATCGAAAGGGAGCATCTTTCATTCTTCCTTAGGTGGGCAATGAATATTGTGCTAGATGATTGTTTAAGAAAGCGTATATCTTACCCCAAGTAATGGTTATGCGTTTGACCATGAGCATCCATCCACAAACCAGTGATTTATGCATCTTAGGAAAGCCTCATGAAAGCACCTCTTTGATCTCCAATATTGCCTGCTGACCCTTCGCAACTAAGACTCGTATGAACTCTGGATATCATGCGTGGACTGCTTGACACCAAGTCGTATCTTAGCTCACTCAAATGATGCATTAAGACTCGTATGAACTCTGCATTACTTAAAGCTATTGGTGGTTTTTGGTATGTAGTATGTAACTTTGTCTAACTGGAGCTCTTATACCACATTTTGATAAAGATATGCAACAACACATCAAATTTTAAGGGGAAATCATGCATTAGATAGTTGTGAATTTTTGGCTACTAACCTTGTAATTGAATTTTTGGTAATCCAGCGTCGGCTCATCTTTTTTCTTTTTTTAAAAAAAGAATTTTACTTTGCTAAGATTTTTAAGCCCTGACAGATTTCGGGCCATGCATGTTCGATCGAAATGAAATCGCGTTTGCTTTTGAAAGGTGTAGATCTTCCTTTGTATTTGACTCTAAAAACTGGCCTATATAGTATATAGCATTCATTATGGTCTGATTAAGCTTATCATTTGTGGTTGAGCCATTGCAATAATCTACATCCCCAGTGTGATACCATTCTTTCGAGTATCCAAATCACATTTGTTATTGACTTTTTGTGTTATATTGAAGCAATCGTGTCAGGTGGGAAAGGAACTGCTCAAGACAAAATTAAAACTCTTCGGGAAGCTGGAGTTACGGTGGTCGAGTCCCCAGCCAAGATTGGAACGGCCATGCTCGAAGTGTTTAAGCAGCGTGGCCTTGTAGATTAGAAGACATCTTCTTGCAATGCTCTATCTCATAGTACTTACTCCAAAATATCTCTTCATGCATCTAGTTCTACTTTCCGTTTCATTTTTGAGCAAGCTGTTATAGCTGCTCTTGTTTCAAGTTGTTCTCCTGCTCTTGTTTCAAGTTGTTCTCCAAACTGTTCAGGTTTTCTGCTCTCTCACAAGTGAGTTGATTTGACAAACATAATGAGGCATGGAATACAATGAGAAGCGCTCGTCTGAGATTTGTTTTACTTCTATTTGGATATTAGTTATGGTTAATTTAATTTTTTGAATAGAGTTCAGTGGTAACAAAAAAAAAAGAAAGCCAATAAAATAGTCGTAGGATACAATTATTAACAAGAAAAAACTCTACCAAACAATACTCTGACTTGAAGTTGCATGTTAGAAGAAAGGCATCTCTTGATGCTGATAAGTCTTCAAACTGCTGCATGGGAAGGTGCCTGCAACAGATGTTTTCTGGAGACTCAGCCTTACTAGTGAGAGATCTTGCCCGATATGTGGGATTGAGGCAGAGACAATCCATCATCCTCTGTTTTAATGTCAATAAGCTATCACGGTATGGAAAATGGTTTGCGCAGATGTCCTTTGTTTCAGTCTTGTTCTTGATTCCCTTGCAGAATTTCTCCAACAGTCTGCTCGGGATGACAAGAGTGGTCAACAGATTACATTGATCCTTGTATTGTGTTTGGTGCCCATGGAAGAATAGGTGCTCTGCCATCCATGAAGGTTCTTTTGAAAGGGCCTGGTTATTTTCAAACAAAAAGGAAGTCTTCAAACAGGTCATGGGCTTCAAAACTACAGCTTCCTCATGGCCAACCCTACCACACCGATTATAGATGAGGCCTTCGTAACCTGAGTTTTGGAAGAACACCCTTTCAGCCATATCAACTTCCACCCGAACCTTATTTATTTATTTTTTTTGATTAGTTAAGCCGTTGGCTAGAAAACCCATTTAAGGGTATACAACAAGCTAGGACGTAAGGCGACAAGGACAAACCCCCTGTATTCATCCTCGATCGCTAAGCTTGGCGAGCTAGCCGGTTGGCATGGGAGTTATCTTCTCTAGGGATATAGACGATCACGGCCTCTAAAAAACCACGTAACTCCCACCAGATGCTTTGCACTATGTCTCTGCATTCACTCATCAGTGGCATGGTTCCCTCAATCATTCGGACTCCGAAGAGCGAGTCGCACTTGATCATCACATGTTTGCATCCTCTTTGTAGGGCTTCCTTGACAGCCACTAGGATGGCGAGAAGCTCCCCTTGCAGCACAGAATTCGCCACCTGACATCTTCCATCTGACTATAGAATCACCCCCTCGTCATCGATGCAGACGACTCCCATTCCTGCCTTGCCAGCTGTAGGATAGAAAGACGCATCTGTTTGTATTCTGACTCCTCCGACACACGCCGCATCATGCTTCCCTGTTTTCTGTATTGAAGCCAAGTATAGTTGCACCTCAATAGCTCATCCATATTCACCTCCACACACACACCCTAGCATAGTTTCACCTCGCCGCAAGTGCCGTCAGCATGTCTACTAATAGAGGGTTCCACGCGTATGCCAACCTGATGAGCATCCTCCTCTTGTAGAGCAAGGGCCGCAAATTTGAAAAATGCATCAAAATTACTATCATGTTTTTTTTTTTTGCTAAGTTGAGCTTACAGATAACGCAGATTACATAGTAGACCCAAAAGCACCACGAACCCCATGTCTAGCCCATCGTGCAAGATCATCCGCCACCGCATTAGCATCGTCGCAGTACAAACATGAAAATTACTCCACCCATGAAGGAAGCCTTCAAATTTTCCTTAGTGTGGCCTCCATACCTGTGTTCCATACCTCTCTCCCATTGATAGAATTCACAGTGTATCTAGAGTTAGACTCAATGACGACATCCTGCATTCCCCGCGCCACCACTTCTTCCAGGGCCCTAAGTATAGCCAACATCTCAGCCTCATTGCTGCTATAAGCAATAGCGTTATCAGATAACGCCCAAGATGGTGTGCTCCCATCACCCTCCCAACAAACCACGCCTATGCCAGCTACATTAGAGCCATGAGCCCACGCACTATTTGTTTGCAAGACACAGCTGTCCTGTCGCCTGGCTCCACCTATCTGTTGAGTCTGCGTGCTCCACCATTTACTGCGCTAGAACTCCCCTGCCATCTTCTGAATCCGCCAACCCAAAACTTCCGGTGAGCAGCTAGCAGCTCTCCAAATGAGCTCATTTCTTTCCTTCCATAAGAGCCAAAGGCCATAACTGTTAGTCCTAATATTGTTTTGATGATGTCAATATATATTTGATGATAAAACAATGGTTTAATATTAATATCCCTTAATTTGGAAAGCATTAAAATCATATTTAATGTGTTTTTGTACTGACGGTCGATGCACCGATCGACCGTGGGGTATGGCGGTTGATGCAAGGATCGACCGTGGAAGCAGTTCATGGGAAAATAGGCGACGGTCGATGTGACGGTCGATGGACCAATCGACCGTGGGCTATGTGACCATGTCTTGAAGGTGTCACGGTCGAATGAAGTATCGACCCTGAGAAGCGGTTTTCACAACAGAGCCTGACAGTCGACCATGAAGGTTGACGGTCGATGGGTGGATCGACCGTGGCTCAAGAAGAACCCGGCGGACGATGTCATGGACGATGCGACGGTCGACCACTAGCCCAGAAAAGAGTCGTTAAAGAGCCGTTGCAGGAGCAGAAAATAGCCGTTGGAAGGCTATTTGGAGGGCTTTGGAGCTCAGCTATAAAAGAGAAGTTGCAGCAAACTTGCACAACACTAAGGGGGAGCTAAGGGATTATTGTAATAATATTCTAGCAAGTTGTTATCTCTTTATTAGTGAGCTAAACCTTTGTAAAACTACTTCAAGTGTGAAGTAGACTTTGAGAGATATATCCAAAGAGAGTTTGGAGGGATTGTAAGGTTGCCAAGCACCCGTAAGCTTGGTGGATAGGTTGCCAAGCACCCGAAAGCTTGGTGGTCAACTTGTAAGAGTTCTTGCAAGTAGTGGAACCTCAAAGAGGCTCTTGAGTGAAGTGGACGTAGGCAAGGTTTGCCGAACCACTATAAAATTTCTAGTGCAATCTCTCTAACTCTCATCACATATCCTTGCTCTAATATAGATTTTCTACTCTTATCATTTACAAGCATATGATTTAATTAGACTCCTATCTAGATTTCCTTATTTGATTTTATTGTACAAGGCCTAAGAACAAACCCCCCTCTTAGACCTTCAATAACCAATGATGGCTTTGGTCCATCTCTTTGGGACATTAGCTAACAATGAGGAGGAGAGAAAAGCCAAAAGATCATTATAACTCGGCCAAAACATCCTAGGTAAGATGAGATCCCAGACCTTTTGTGCGAAGGGACATTCCACGGGGATATGAAAAATGGATTCATCCTCCCCACAACCACGGGGACATGCCTTATCCTGGATCAGCCCAATCCGCCATAGCAAGTCAAATACGAGGTCCAACTGGAGCGTTTCAACAGTTAAGCCATACCTCACGATGAATAGGTGAAATAATCGCATGTTCTTGCTGTAAGGAATCACATCAAGATTTCACATAAATTGGCAAAGTTTGTTGATTTAGTATTTAAATTAGCTAGATTGGGTATATGATTCATACAAGACTAATTGAAGGTAAATTGGATCAAGTGAGATCAAATTGGCTCAAGTTAGATCAAGTTAATAACAAAGTTTAATCACTGCCGTTGGATTGGAGGGAAGCGAAATCGGACAGTTTGGATAAATAACTTAGCTGCTACCTGCGTATATATAAAGGGGGGCTGCATACGGAAGAGGGGCGCTCGGCGGAAAAAGAACAGAGAAGTAGAGAGGAGATGCTGAGCGGAGGAACAGAGAAATAAAAAGGAAGAAGAGAGAGAGCAGCCAGAGAACAGCCAGAGAACAGAGAAGAGAGAGGACGGAAATGTGAGAAAAATAGGAGAGTGGCGTTGACCAAAGAGAGAGAAGAGAGAGAGAAGAAAGAGAGAGAGGTTGCGTGGCTGAGGGAGAAAAGAGAGGAAAGAGTGAGAGAAGCAGTGAGGGAGAAAAGGGAGGAGAGAGAGAAGATTGAATGTGCGGCTGTGGGAGAGACAGCGAAGAAGAGAGAGAAAAAGAGTGAGAACAGGCTGTGAGGTGAGAGGGTATTCTTCAGATCGATGGAGCCGACGAGTACAATCAGATGGAGGTGATCAATCAAGAAAAGCAGAGTTGTGGATCGTGATTCGAGGAGTCGAGCAAGTGTGAGGACGACAACGTGTATCTGAGGAGTCAGTACAGCGAGTCGTTTTAACTTGTGTAAACGATATTTTTGCTTTTAGTGAATTGGTTTCACCTGGTCCTGCGTTGGACCCGTAGTTTTTTCCCGTGAGAGTTTTTCCACGTTAAAAATCATGTGTCTTCCTTCTTGTGCTTGATTAATTTATTTCATATCTCTGCTTCCTCGTATTTCTGGTAATCTGTGGGGTCGATTTAATTTCAATTGGTATCAGAGCGGTACTTTCTATAATTGCTAGACTTTAAGGCAAGAAGACAGAAAGTGATCCTAGAGACATATAGCACCCATGAATTTACCTCGAGAAGGAGGGTCTTCTGGTAGACCACCTTTATTTGATGGCTCTAATTATACTTATTGGAAAGCCCGTATGACCATCTTTCTAAAATCCCTTGATGATAAAGTTTGGATGTCTGTTGTGTATGGCTGGACTCACCCTACTATTACTATTGATGATGTGACTGGACCTAAACCATTTACTTCCTAGGATAAGAAGGAATTGGAAGAGAGTGGATGGAACAATAAAGCAATGAATGATATTCATAGTGCTTTGACTGTTGAAGTGTTTAGGAGAGTTTCCACCTGTACGGTTGCTAGGGATACATGGCGCATACTTGAAGTTACCCATGAGGGTACTTCTGCTGTTAAAATTGCTAAGCTCCAGCATCTTATTACTTCTTTTGAACTTCTGCGTATGGATGAGCATGAATCTTTTGATCAATTTTATGTTAAGTTGAGTGATATTGTTAACTTTTGTCATAATCTTGGTGAATCTATGTCTAAATCCAAAATTGTTAGGAAGATTTTGAGGTCTTTGCCTGAAAGATTTAGGCCTAAAGTTACTGCTATTGAGGAAAGTAGGGATATTGATAATACTGATGTTGATGATCTAATTGGTGCATTACAGACTTATGAAACTATTTTTGTGCGTCCAAGGAAATAGAAAAATCTCGTTTTAAAGGTTAATAAAGATTCTGACAATGACTCTAGTGGTTCTGAGGAGATGGCTGTGTTGACCAAGCGCCTTAAGTAGATTATGAGAAAGAAAAATCTAAAAACCTTAGTGCTAGATCAAGACAATAACAATAGAGAATTTTCTAAACGCTCGAATGATAGAAAAACTGATGGAAAGTTTGAAAGGAATTCTCATGCTAAGACAGTGAGGTGTTATGAGTGTCATGGAATGAGGCACATTGCTAAGGACTGTCCTAGTAAAAATGATACTAGAAACAATGACAAAAGAGGTAAAGCTTTGAAAGTGACTTGGGATGACACTGATTCTTCTGACTCTAATGAGGATGAGTATGAGCATGATGATTCGAATCATTTTACTGCTTTTTCTGCTATTATTAATAATGCTTCTTGTACTATTGATGGCATTGATTCTGAGTCTGATGATGATTTAGCTGATAAAGATGTTGAGACTATTCGTGCCCTATATAAAAAGGTCAATAATGCTTACAATGATTTGGCTGACAAGTATGATGAGCTAAAAAAATCTAGATCTGAATTGAAAAGTAAGCTCAAAGTTTCTGATAAAGAAAGAGTGGTTATTGAACTTGAGATGACTAAAGCAAAATCTGAAAATGACTATCTTCGAGTTGAACTTGAAAAATGCCGAAAAGACTTGCATGATTCTGAAGTGTCAATAACTGAACTAGTTAATAAAGTTAAATCTTCTGAAGAAATACTCAATGCTTCTAATCAATTGGTCGAGAAGATGAATGCAGGTACACAAAAATTGAATGAAATATTGGGAGCTCAAAGGACCAGCCCTGCAAAATTCGGATTGGGCTATGTTGGTGAGTCCTCTAATTCTAGAGGCAAAGGTAAACTAAACTCCTCAACAGTTAAGTTTATTAGAGCTGAAAATACTTTACCTACTATGAGTGTTTCTTCTCATGCTATGTTTAAAAGAAAATTTCCTACTTGTCATTTTTGTGGTAAAGTAGGACATATTAGGCCTTTGTGTTATAAGCTTATTGGGTTTCCTACTTCTATGAGTTTCACCAAGCATGTGCCTGTGAGGCAAACTCAGTACTTTCATAACAGGTTTCCTACTACTTCAAATTCTTTCTGCATGCCTGTTATGCATAACTATATTAGTTATGTTAAACTTACGAAAACGAGGTCAATTTGGGTTAGGAAGAGTGACTTGAGAGGCTCAATATCTAATTCTGTCATACATACCCCTGATGTCTGTAGGACTGCTCAGGGGGGTGTCTCTTCATTTATTGATGTCCTCATCTGGCCATAGACTAGGCTGTATTAATGCTTATATTTGCCCAGTCTATGCTATTTTTCGTTTTTTTTGTGTTTCGTGTGTAGTTTGCTTTACGAGTATATATATATATATATATATATATATATAGATTTTGGGTCCGTGATTGCATAAATGATAAACATACCTTATATCTGGAAACATTTTGTCATCTTTAGGATAGATGTGCGTAGAATTGATGGTCTTGTGGCGATACTCGAATTTTGATACTTATTTTCTGGACATTCAGTTCATGATATTTAATCCAGTGCATAACTTTTGTATGTGGTGCCTTGCTCACAATCTTGAGGATAGAAAATCGGGTTACCCTCCTTGTATCATTTTAAATCATCCGCCCTATTATGTCCACATTTTATGGGGACCGAAACTCTTAGGGGTAATAATCTCAATACAAGCCCCTAATGCTATGTGCTAAGGCTAACCCTCTATGTATGTGGAAAAGGCTGCCGGGAAATGAGAGTGAAGCTTCCCATTGTGTGAATGTGCAATGATCACTTCACTTGTTATGAAAAAAAGGCAAAAAAGAAAAAGAAAAGAAGGGAGAAGGCTGCCTCCCCATGAGTGAAGTCGTCACAATGCTATTAGAGCCTTTTACACTGATCATGAAGGGTTTTGGCTTGAGTTTAGAGTCCTTATTAGTCAAGGTCTCCATAATCTACGTATAATCCCCTAGTCAATAACCCGAGTTTTTATTTTTTAAGTAGTTGTGGACATTGCATTATGTATTTGAAAGTCACACACACACACTCATGACTGGTTGTCCACTATATGTAACAATTTTTTGAGTATTTTGTCCTATGGCGATTTATTCTTATGCATTCTATGTCTATGTGATGATTGAAAAGTGATTCAGTATTTGGTTGAGGCAATGTTTATTCTTACTGTATACAAGGCTTGTACTCAAGAGAATTCTATTTTTTCCTATGTCCAGTTAGCAACTCTCATGATTTGGACTATTCTGCTCAATATCTGTCTTCTATGATGGATTTTATCCCCAGTTTCCTTTCATTTTATTATTTCTTATGCTCCTTTGGTCAATCTGTGACAAAAAGGGGGAGTAGTATACCGGAGTAGTATATCGTGGTATATCATCTCAATGTGTTGCTGATTTGAGGGGGAGCTGAATATATATTGTTGAATATGTTGCAGACTTGAGGGTTAGCTGAATATATATATATATATTTGTTGTGCTTAATTGATTTTATCTTCACAATGCATTTCACGGGTATTCTTGTGTGATGCATATGCAGGTGACAGGTTTATATTAGTCCTTGCATTGAACCATATTAGGGTGTTTTGTATCTAGCCTTATGGTGTTGTCACAAAATTGCCAAAGGGGGAGATTGTAAGGAATCACGTCAAGATTCCACATAAATTGGCAAAGTTTGTTGATTTAGTATTTAAATTAGCTAAATTGGGTATATGGTTCATACAAGACTAATTGAAGGTAAATTGGATCAAGTGGGATCATATTGGCTCAAGTCAGACAAGTTAATAACAAAGTTTAATTACTACTGTTGGATTGGAGGGAAGCGGAATCGGACAGTTTGGATAAATAACCTAGCTGTTACCTGCGTATATATAAAGGGGGGCTGCATACGGAAGAGGGGCGCTCGGCGGAAAAAGAACAGAGAAGTAGAGAGGAGATGCTGAGCGGAGCAACAGAGAAATAAAAAGGAAGAAGAGAGAGAACAGCCAGAGAACAAAGAAGAGAGTGGACGGAAGTGTGAGAAAAAATAGGAGAGTGGCGTTGACCAGAGAGAGAGAAGAAAGAGAGAGAGGTTGCGTGGCTGAGGGAGAAAAGAGAGGAAAGAGTGAGAGAAGCCGTGAGGGAGAAAAGGGAAGAGAGAGAAGATTGAGTGTGCGGCTGTGTGGGAGAGACAGAGAAGAAGAGAGAGAAAAAGAGTGAGAACATGTTGTGAGGTGAGAGGGTATTCTTCAGATCGATCGAGCCGATGAGTACAATCAGATGGAGGTGATCAATCAAGAAAAACAGAGTTGTGGACCGTGACTCGAGGAGTCGAGCAAGTGCGAGAACGACAACGTGTATCTGAGGAGTCAGTACAGTGAGTCGTTTTAACTTGTGTAAATGGTATTCTTGCTTTTAGTGGATTGGTTTCTCCTAGTCCTGCGTTGGACCCGTGGTTTTTTCCCGTGAGGGTTTTTCCACGTTAAAAATCGTGTCTTCCTTCCTGTGCTTGATTAATTTATTTCATATCTCTGCTTCCTCGTATTTCTGGTAATCTGTGGGGTCTATTTAATTTCACTTGCACCATCAGTCAGCAATATATAGATCCCGAGTCCGGCTTGCCTGAGCAACTAAATGCGGACCTCGCCATATCCTTGCCCACTGTTGTATCAATTTGCACATCAAACACCAGTTGCGCCAAGACTAGATGAAACTGCTCTATCACCTTCTCCACGCACCAGTCCCCATTAGTCATCAAACTACCCAGTTTTGAGTTCCCCAAGAGACCATCCGATCTTACCAATGCCGGCCGAGATGAGAAGGGCCCTTCGCCACACCACCAATCCTGCAATGGATCAAGCTAACTATTAAGAGCTGGCGTGAAACGAAGACCTGCTCGAAGTTCCCCTGCAGCCCTACTGATCGCCTACCAAAGTGTAGAGCACTGTTTCTTGCATCTGGCCGGTGGAAGGGGTCTAGTCCATTGATACTTCTCCCTTGTTATAGCAACCCATATTGACATACGATCATCCATCGAGCTAGCCGCCCTTCGCATGTGTAGGCCTCTTTGCCACAGCATGAGATCCCTAATCCCAAGCCCATCCCATTCAAGTGGTCTGCAAATAGCTTGCCAATTGACTCTTGAGAGGGAGCCAACATCCTTCGCGAGAAACTTACGCCACAGGTCTTCTAACTGCCTCAACAAGGATACCAGCACACATGAGGACATCATAGAGTGTACATGGATAGAATAGATTTGAGGAGGGTCACTCTTCCAGCTTCGGATAGTAACGCCGCTTAAAGGTCTAATAGGGGGTTGATCTTGGGCCTTATAAAAAAAATCGATGATGGAAACCTAGATAGGAGGAGTCTAATAAAATTGTATGCTTGCAAATAATTAGAGTAGAAAATAAAGCAATTAAATGAAGGATAAAATATGAGTTTAGAGAGATTGCATCAGATTTTTATAATGGTTTGGCCAACCATGCCTACGTCCACTTCACCCAAGGGTCCTCCTTGAGGTTCCACTACTTGTAAGACCTTTACAAGCTTACGGGTGCTTGGCAACCTATCCACAAAGCTAGGCAAAGGGCACAGATCTCAAGAGAAATGTTAGGCAATTGTTGAGCAAGAGACTGACCTGTTTTCAACTGATTTAAATCTTTAGTTAGAAGAGCAACTTGTGCGGAGAGACTATGAAATTCAGAAATTTCATGAACTCCCCAAGAATTACGAATAGTGGTAGACCGACTCCTAGAAACTGAGGCATTGTGTTGTGAATTTTCACCAAGGTTGTCATACATTTCTCACAGAGCAGTCCAAGGCTTACTAAGAACAACACCCCCGCAGCAGGCTTTGACCATTGTTCTATAATGATCATTCAGACCATTATAGAATGAATAGGCTAACTGCCACTCAGGTACCTCATGATGTGGACACTCTCTAAGAAGATCCTTAAATCTTTCCCTGGCTTTATGAAACATCTAATCTTCATTTTGCTTAAAGAAGATAATCATGGTTCGATAATTTTGGAGTTTTAATGATTGGGAAATATTCTTTAAGGAAAGCATCCTGAAGTTGGTCCCACGTTTAAATCGAATTTGGAGCTAAGGTTTGAAGCCAATGTTTAGCTTTGTCTTTTAAAGAAAAAGGGAAAAGCTTGAGTCTAAATGCATCATCATTAAAATACTAGAGTTTAAACATGGAAAGGATTTCAAGAAACCTAGCAATGTGTCCATAAGGGTCCTCATTCTCACGCTCATAGAAAGAAGGTAAAGCTGTAATCCATTTAGACTTTATCTCATAATGTTTAGCATTGATGGCAGGTGGGTTGATACAAGAAGCATAGGTATAAGGTCCAGGTAGGAAGTGATTCCTAATTGTGACTTCTCTATTGTTATTATTATTAACTCCCCTACCAATATTAGCATCAGGGCTTATGACATGTCCCTCATTTTCAGCCATTGTAACAACGGTCTCTTGAATAGATTGCTAGTTACTTAAGGCTATCTGATAGTTACTTAAAGATTTCTGCCCTAAGGTTCTATATGTTCTGAGTGTGGCCTCTATTTCTAAGTACAAAGGTCCCAAGGGATGTTTAGGGATCGTCTGCCTTGCATACAAGATCACATGCCAAAAAGAAAAGAAAAACAAACAAAATATTCAGAGGAGAGGAGAAAACTATGGAATACCACAGCTGAAATGAACAGTTGTAAGCTAGAAGACTTATATGGCTGCGCAGTCCCTGGACAATCGGATTCAAGTCTGACTGAGCGTTCCAGGTAGCAAGCAAGCTGTTTCCTTCCTTCAAGAAAAATCCGTTCATCTACTGACAGGTGGACGATTGATCGTCTAGTAGGTCGATCGATCGGTTTCCAGATGATCGATTGGTCGTCACCGATCGATCGGTCGTCACCGATCGATCGGTCGTCTGGCCAATCAATCGTTTGTCAGAGAATCACATATCCTTCTCTGTCATGAATAGTCAACTTCAAGCTGTAGAAATTCCAAAAATTGTAAGAACAATTCCCAAGAAAACTGAAAATAAAATAAAAGAAAACTTTAACTATGCCAAGAAAAGAGTAAAGAGAAATCAACTGCTTTCGTCTCAAGAAATCAGAAAGGTGTTCCCCGGCAATGGCACCAAAAACTGATGTCTAGCGAAATGATGTCGTTAAATCATATGCAATTCAAAATTTAGAAATTTATAAATCATTATTTCAATATTAAGTTCAAAGGATAGTATAATGATGAAATACGGGGTCGATCCACATGGAAACTATTGATTCAATTCAACAAAAACAAAACTAACCCTCAATACCTGATTCTAAAGCAACAGAAGGGTTCACTTTAAAATTAATTAAAATTAACTAAGAAAGCAATGGAAATTAAGATTAAGATAAATCAATGAGAAAAAACCTAGGGACTACTCAATTCACTTTAGTGTCACTTTCTGTATTCTCTAGTTATTGATGCAGGACAAAACCCGGGCGACCCCGACCGTCGGACGGGCGTAACTTTCGATCCGGGTGTCCGATCGGGGCGTGCGACCAATCGAAACGACCGGGTCGACGAGCCCGTCATTAATCATCAAAGATCTTCGATCTCTCCATGACTGATCGTCAAATCGATAAATTCCTTTTCGTTTGGCTTTAAAATTCAATTTTAGTGAAAACTTTCCTTTTTAGGCAGTTTTATCGGTTTCTATTTTTGGAAAGTTTCCTATTTCTAGTAGGATTTTGAGTCCCGGTTTAATTCCGAATTTGATACTTGGTTTAGGCTAATGATGTTTGAGTCCATGTTTGAGTTGAGTTGGTATTTCCTTGAAACTATAAAAGGAGGCCTTAGGGTTTGTGGAGTTTAGTTTTTGGATGAATAAAATTGAGTTAGTTTTCTACTCTTGAGAATTCTGGTTGTCTCTCCCATAGAGAGGTCTGGTTGTCTCTCCCATAGAGAGGTCCATCTTTCACGTTTTACCCTGCACCAGAGTGGTATCAAGAGCTATCCGAGTTCCTGGGAAGAGGAACCATGCCTCGAACTAGAGCCGCACGTGCTTGATGGCCGCCTAGTGTATCTCCACCGCCGCCCAGAAGGCGTGGCCGGCCTCCTGTCGACGAGGGGCCTCCCCCGTGGGAACAAGGGGTCTTGCAGGCGACCATCGTTGATCTTCAACGACAGGTGGCCGCGCTGCAACTCCAGTTACAACATCAGAATCGAGATAGGACGCCCTCACTGGAAGAGGAAGAGGAGGTGTCATCGGACGAGTCCTCCTTTCAGAACATGTACGCCGACCCACCCCCCTTTCGACGCCGTGACCAGTAGGATCGTGCCATGGATTACGGATTCAAGGTGGACATACCTGAGTTCGCTGGAGGGTTGCAGGCCGAGATCTTCATGGACTGGCTCCATCAAGTGGAGCGGATTTTCGAGTTTCGGGAGGTTCCCGACGACATCAAAGTGAAGTTGGTGTCTATCAAGTTGAAGGGACGAGCTTCAGCATGGTGGGAACAACTGAAGAGGGTTCGTGAGAAGCAACAGAAGGGCAAGATCCGAAACTGGGAGAAGATGAAGAAGAAGTTGAAGGAGGACTTCCTTCCTTTCGGCTACACCCAATCCCTCTTCCAGAAACTACATATGCTTTGCCAAGGTACGCGATCTGTTGAAGAATATACTAAAGAATTCTATCAGTTGCTTGCCAGGAACTACCTGTCTGAGACAGGGGAGCATACGGTCGCTAGATACCTTGGAGGGTTGCGATTATCTCTCCAGGACGCGTTGAGCCTTCACGCGTTGTGGACGGTGTCCGAGGCCTATCAGCGGGCGTTGACGGCGGAGAAACAGCAAGCGCGTGCGCCTGCCATGGGACGGACGCCACAACCACTTCCCGCACCGCTGGACCCGACTCCGCCTGCGAAGCCGCCGGCGGGTCCACGGCCCGTTCCCCCAAATCCGGCATCGGGATCCACCTTCAGGTGCTTCCGTTGTGGAGAAGTGGGCCATCGGGCCTCGGACTGTAGCCTAAATGCCAGCCGACCAGGGAAGGCTCTGCTCATTGAGAAAGAAGCGGAGGAACAGGCGGATCAGGCAGAACCCGTCTTTCATGACTATGACGCTGAAGGAGAGGTTCTATACGGCGACGACCCTGTGACCCTGGTCCTGCGGAAGAGCTTATTGTCGCCCAAGGAGGAGGTCGACGACAACTAGATGCGGACCAAACTATTCCAAACGACGTGCACCATCGGCGGGTTGGTTTGTAAGCTGATCGTGGACAGTGGAAGCCGTGAGAACGTCATCGCGGATGAAGCGGTGACCAAGCTACAACTGCCCACGGAGGTCGACCCAGTTCCGTACAGATTATCGTGGCTCAAGCGGGGCAGCGAGGTAAAAGTCGATAAACGCTGTCTGGTTTCCTTTTCCATAGGTTCCAACTATCAGGATAGCATATGGTGTGATGTGGTGACCATGGATGCTTGCCACTTCTTGCTGGGCCGGCCCTGGCAATATGATCGTTCTGTCATCTACGACGGTCGGAAGAACACCTGTACCTTGCAGGTCAACAAGAAGCGGGTGACCCTAGCGCCGAGACGGGAGGAGCTGCGGCCCAAGCCCAAGGAAGGCCGAATCCTGTCATGGTCACACTCTCTGGAGGAGGCCTATTGAGTCCAACGCCCAACCCAAGTGCAGAGTTCTGATACCTCTAATGTGAGACATCTGGGTACATACAGAGGGGTTCATTGCGGTCCAGACTCGAGGACGAGTCCTTTCCAACTAGGGGAGACTGATGCAGGACAAAACCCGGGCGACCCCGACCGTCGGACGGGCGTAGCTTTCGATCCGGGTATCCGATCGGGGCGTGCGACCAGTCAAAACGACCGAGTCAACGAGCCCGTCATTAATCATCGGAGATCTTCGATCTCTCCATGACTGATCTTCAAATCGACAAATTCCTTTTCGTTTGGCTTTAAAATTCAGTTTTAGTGAAAACTTTCCTTTTTAGGTAGTTTTATCGGTTTCTATTTTTGACAAATTTCCTATTTCTAGTAGGATTTTGAGTCCCGGTTTAATTTCGGATTTGATACTTGGTTTAGGCTAATGATGTTTGAGTCCATGTTTGAGTTGAGTTGGTCTTTCCTTGAAACTATAAAAGGAGGCCTTAGGGTTTGTGGAGTTTAGTTTTTGGATGAATAAAATTGAGTTAGTTTTCTCCTCTTGAGAATTCTGGTTGTCTCTCCCATAGAGAGGTCTTCCACGTTTTACCCTGCGCCAGTTATCCTCTTGTCTTCTTATCTAGACATTATAGATTCACAGTTTCTTAAGCTTACATGAATCCCAGAAAGAAGGTGAGTATTATTCGAAGGCATATTTTATCTTTGAAGCATGCCTTGGAGGCATCTTTCTATGATTGCAATTATGGGCCCTTGCAATTCCTTCAGTTTGAAGACACACTCAAGGTAGTATCTGAGAATGGAGTTATGCTAAAAGAGTGTTTAGCAGAGTTGTTTGATCCGGCAAGACCAACCTCAGTGGTCTTTGCATCCAAAACTGGCCGATCACCGGCCACTAGTCAGAAATGATGAGTTTAGACTCTGAAAGAAATCAGGCCGCTATAACGGCCTTAAAAGCCAAACTAATGGCTTATCAAGTGGAAGCGTTCGCTACACAAGAAGAGAACGACTTAGATTGTTTAAAAGAGATTCCCCAAGAAGAAGAGGAAGAAGTTCCCTATGGCAAACGTGGAAATATGCAAGCTCAAGACCCATTGGAAGAAATCGACCTTGGTGATGGCACAGAGCATCGCCCAACTTTCATCAGTAAACTTATCGACCAAAAGGTAAGGAACGAACTCATTGCTATTTTGCGTTCATATAAAGATTGCTTTGCATGGGATTATAAAGAGATGCCTGGTTTAGATAGGAATATTGTAGAGCATGAGCTTCCTACTCGACCAAATTTCAAACCATATAAGCAAGCGCCTAGACGCTTTGCTCCAAAAATAATCCCAGAAGTAAATAAAGAAATTGAACGATTATTAAACGCAAACTTTATTAGAACGGCCAGGTATGTAGAGTGGCTTTCTAATATAGTGCCAGTTAAGAAGAAAAATGGCAAACTTAGAGTTTGTATAGATTTTAGAAATTTAAACTTGGCTACACTCAAAGATGAATACCCTATGCCATCGGTCGATAATTTGGTTGATTCCACCGCTGGGCATGAAATATACTCATTTATGGATGGGTATTCTGGTTATAACCAAATTTATATTGCCGATAATGATGTTCATAAAACGGCATTTAGATGTCCAGGATCACTTGGAAGTTATGAGTGGGTTGTTATGCCTTTTGGTCTAAAAAACACTGGTGCTACTTATCAGCGAGCGATGAACTTGATTTTTCATGATATGATTGGCCATTTTATTGAAGTCTATGTAGATGACATTGTAGTAAAATCACCAATTATGGCCGATCACTTTTCACAGTTAATCAAAGCCTTTGAGAGATTGAGGGAATATAATTTAAAGTTGAACCCCTTGAAATGTGCCTTTGGTGTGCAAGCAGGGAATTTCCTTGGTTTTCTCGTCCATCAGCGAGGAATAGAACTTGACCAAAACAAAGCAAAGTTTATAATAGAGGCTAGTCCTCCAAAGACTAAGAAAGAACTGCAAAAGTTTCTTGGTCAAGTGAATTTTTTAGGAAGGTTTATTGCTAACTGTGCAGGTAAAACTCAAGAGTTTTCATCGCTCTTAAGATTAAAAAATGAAGACGACTTCGTCTGGGAAGAGCGACATCAACAAGCCTTTGAGCGCTTGAAGCACTGTTTATCAACGCCACCAGTTATGGCGCCCCCAAGGTTGGGACAACCCATGAAGCTTTACATCGCTGCAGCAGACCGATCAATAGGCGGTCTCTTGGCGCAAGAAGGAAAAGATGGAGCTGAGAGAGCAGTGTACTATCTAAGTAGACAATTGTTATCTTATGAACAAAAATACTCGGCCATAGAAAAGTTGTGCCTGGCCTTGTATTTTATGTGTACCAAGCTTCGCGCTTATTTAAAACCTGTAACAGTCTATTTGATATCTAAGTTCAATGTATTGAAATTCTTGTTTTCTCGGCCAATTTTGCACCAACGAATTGGTTATTGGGTTTTAACATTGGCTGAATTTGGTATTCAATTTGTGTCTCAAAAGGCTGTTAAGGGCCAGGCATTGGCCGATTTTTTAGCTGACTATCATTGCGTAGATATACCAAAGGAGTTAGAGCGAGAAATTAACAACGTATCGCTCAACCCATGGACGATGTACTTTGATGGTTCTAAAACTATCAATGGAGCTGGTCTAGGGATCACGATCCTATCGCCCATTGGACGCAAATATAAATTTGCGTATACTCTATCGCAATTATGTACTAACAATCAGGCTGAATATGAAGCTTTAATCATCGGCCTCGAAATTTTGTTAGACTTAGGAGTGTCCAATGTACAAATCAAAGGTGATTCACAATTAGTGATAAATCATATACTTGGATATTATAAATGCCAAAGCGATATTTTAATTCCATTTCATCAAATCGCTCTAATGTTGTTAAATCGTTTTAACGATTTTGAACTATTATTCGTTCCAAGATTACAGAACGATGAAGCTAATACCCTCGCCCAAATAGCATCAGGCTACAAAGTGTTAAAACACTTGGGGGGCATGCACGATTTCCGTTCTGGCATAATTCAATCTGCACTAGAGCGATTTCATCGGCCAAACGAGGTAAATCACATCGATAGCCAACGGGATTGGTGGACCCCAATCATCGATTTTTTGAAGGACCCATCGCTTAAGGTCGATAGAAAAACCCGTCTTAAAGCGATACATTATTTCCTACAAAACGATGTTTTATATAAACGTCGACCAGATGGCGTCTTATTGCGCTGTTTGCACCCTGATGAGGCTAAATTGACGATGGCCGAAATACATAATGGCGTTTGTGGAGCACATCAGTCTGGCATCAAAATGCGCTGGCTAATAATGTGCAGTGGCTTTTATTGGCCGCGCATGTGGGAGGAGTGTGCTATGTATGCCAAAGGATGTGAGGCATGCCAAAGACATGGTCCATTACAGCGAGCTCCAGCAAGTGAATTATCGATCATTGTTAAACCTTGGCCATTCAGATGTTGGGCGATAGACATTATAGGAAAAATTTATCCTCCATCGTCCATGTTGCACAAGTTTGTAATTGTGGCGACAGATTACTTTACTAAATGGGTGGAAGCAATTCCATTAAAAACTATTTCTGATGATCAAGTGATAAATTTCATTTGGGAAAACATCATATGTAGATTTGGCATTCCACAAACAATTGTGTCCGATCAAGGGAGAATGTTTGTAAGTTCTAGAGTAAAAATTTTTTTGGCTGAGTATAAAATTAATATGGCCAATTCTACACCCTACTATGCCCAATCTAATGGACAAGCTGAGGCGTCCAACAAAACCATCAAGTCAATCATAAGAAAGATGATGGACGATAACCCAAGGCAGTGGCATGAAGGTTTATTAAGAGCGTTATGGGCACATAGAACTACACCTAAGTCTAGTACTAAGGTTACGCCTTATCAATTAGTTTATGGTCAAGAGGCGGTACTACCAGCTGAGATAAATGTTCTATCGCCCAGAGTTATGGAACAAGATCGCTCAACTAGTGAAGAGTATGAAGATGCATTAATGTATAATCTTTTAGAACTCGATGAACAACGAGCTATTGCCTTAGAAAATATAGAGGCGCAAAAGTTAAAAGTGGCCGATATCTACAATAAAAGAGTAGTATCAAAAGAGTTTCAAGAAGGAGATCTAGTTTGGAAAACGATCCTAGCTATAGATCGTAATGATCCCAAATATGGAAAGTGGTCGCCTAACTGGGAAGGACCATACTTAGTCGATCAAGTATTTCCAAATGGATCATATCAACTGTGGAATATTGACGGTGGGTTGCATCGATCAATGATAAATGGTCGGTACATTAAGAAGTATTACCCATCAATGGAATAAAAGGCATAGAAGAAAAACGTCCTTAAAATATGGACGATAGCAATTAACAACATACGTCCTTGAGAATTGGACGAGAGCAATTAACAAATATGTTCATTACAAAATATTGGCCAAAAGTGTGGCATTACAAGATTTTATCGCTCATATGAGACAAGGAAAAGTTATCTCTTCAAAGAGAGATTTTGAGATAAAAGAGCAATCTTTTCACGGACTGCCCTAAAGCGTTGCTTGTTCTTCACAAGCTCACCCTTCAACTCGACTTGGTGATCTTTTGAGGAATTCGCCTCCAAAGCGACGTACTCTTGCATCATTTGGTTGCCCTCCTCAGCCAGTTGAGTAGTTTCGCGAAGGAGATAGTTCTTCTTAGTAGTACACTGGGCGAGTTTTTTCCTCTAACTCTTTCATTTGGTTCTGGTAACCAAGGATCTCTGATTCTGTTTCGTCAATATCATCAGTATTTTTCTGAAGTTGTTTGACACGATTGCTGATGACGTCTTTGATATGGGTACGCCGCTCTTGACGTTCCCCTATAAGAACTATCTCATTCATCAAGTTGTTTCTCTCAACAGTCAGACTCTCAATCTTGATCTTGATGTTGTGGATATCGTCCATATTACTAGACGAAAACCCTAAGATTGTTGGATCCATAGAAAGAAAGGGTGTTATAGCTTGGTCCAGTGCTTCGCTATCTGATCTGGTGAGATCTTCTTCAGGTAGTTTGTCCAAAACTACAAGACATTGAGATAAGGCTTGCCTGAACTCTTCATGTTGACTCTCTTGTGCAACTTCAGGGTCAACAGCCGTTTTCTTGGCAGTCACTATAGAATGCCAGGAATCCGAGAAGGCCTGGACAATATTCATTAAATGGGCGAGATCGCCCTGAAAAGAACAAGTATTCAGTAATATTTAACACTAAATGATCGATAGAATCAAATTGAGCGATGAATACCTGTGAAGAGGTAGAGCTGGATGGTTGAGCAGTGGGGGTAACAAAAGATGAAGTTGAAGCCTTCATCGTAGAGGGAGTAGCTGTAGGGCTTCTAATAGTCGCCCTTGTGTGAACATCAATAGTTGATGTTGGAACATGAGAAGTGGGCGATATAATATCGGCCATTACTGGTTCAGGGACACCGCGACGAGGTTTTGGGGATGCAGGTAGTGCCTCTGTTGATGAGACAACTGGAGAAGCAGCGATGCCCGGCTTAGCAGTTTTGGCCGAGAGATCTTCAACTTGAGTTGGAGCAGCTGGGATATTAGGAGAAGCTGATACAGAAGATAAACTCGCATTACCAAGGTCTCGTAAAAAACTATACGGACCATGAACGAGTTTTCTACCAGTTAATGACAAACCTAGTTTAGATGGAGTCGTATTCAAGACATCAAAGATATTGTTATCGTCTTCATCCTCATCTTCTCGACCAGAATTTTGGCCGACAGAATTTTGCTTCCTCGATTCCTAAAAAGGTTTAAACATTAGAGAATGGTCGATAAATCGATCATCAATAAAATAAAAGTTATCTATACTTGTATATTCTTTTGGGCGAGTCGTTTGAATCTACCACCAGAACGTATTTGCGCCTTGGTTTTTGAGGATGATTTGGCCGAGGAATTTGGAGGCACACTCTCATCAGCATGATCAGGAGAAGTTGGAGGATGTTCCTCGATCATTTGTGATGGAGATTGGAGATGTATCAACCACAACCTCAGGAACTTTGGTTGTAGGTCGAGAAGGAGACAAAGAATACAAGGAGCTCGGAGTACTGGAGCCCACTTCTCCAGCAGTCCTGAAGATATAAAAGTCTAAGTATCAAACGAAGAATACAAGTGTAATAGGAAAGGAAAACGTTATGATACTTACTTATCATGAGCAGATTGACTGCTTCGATGACTGCTGCCAGGAGAATCAACCTTTTCCTCTGCAATTGGGCGAGAAGATGATTGATCTTTTTGAGAGGAAGATGGTTGAGGTTGGACGATAGTTTTTCCTTTACTACGTCTCTTTGTAAGCGGTTCATCATCCTCATCGTCAGAATTTATCGATCGAGGAGATGATTTATTTTTTGGAGAAGAAGATGGTTGAGGTTGGACGACGGTTTTTCCTTTACCGCGCTTCTTTTTAGGTGGCGCATCACCCTCATCGTCTGAACCTATCGATCATATTGTATTAGATGAAGAAAGGATATCAAAAAATCAAGGAGAACGATGGAGATATACCTTTTGTCTTTCGTTTGCTTGGTCGATGACTAGCAGCCACTTGCTTTTGTCTTCTCTTCTCCCTTGGAGGAATGAACTTTTCAAAAACCAGGTCTTTGTCAGCAAAGAAAAGACGTTCATCGACCATTTCTTTCCAGCTATCCGTGATACTAGCTTCAATCTCGCTAGTAGGCTCAAAAGATCTAAGCCTAAACCTCTTAATGAGGAGCAATTCTCTCTTGTCCACATAAATTACCCGCTCCATCTCTGAGAAGACACATCATCCTCTAGCGACGATATTGAAACTGAAGTATGGTGGCACAGGCCAAGATTGTTTAAGGCCAAATTGGCGAGCCGCAAAATTGGGAGCATAAACTTCTACTCCACATTTATTATTCGCCTTGCCCCAAGCCGTATCAAAATGAAGGTCACGGCCGATAAGAAAACGAGCCCAAGCCAATATTTTATCATCAGACTCTAAGTCTGAAGAAAGATCAAGCAAAGGCTTAATGGACGATGGGTGAGACTCAGGATTGTTTGGCCATCGCTTTCAGACAGCTTGGCATAGTAATTAATGAAAAGGCTATAGTTCTTATCGGCCTCAAAAACAATTTCTTTCTTGGGCACATCCATATTGGCCGATACGGAAGTACCCAGTGGGGTTAAACCGGTTAAGAGCGATATGTCCAAAACAGTTATGGTAAGCGAACCAAATGGAAAGACAAAATTGTTATATTCTGTCGACCAAAAGAGAAGCGATGAAATAAGCAAATTAGAATCTTGAAGAGGAACCCTGGTGCTCAAGTCCAAGAAATCTAAGATACCCGCCTCAGAAAAAATTGACCTAGTTTCAGAATGGCTAATCATCCTATTATACCATTTGACAAACGTGTCATCAAACAATGGCCATGAGATGATGGGGTTTTTTGAAGAAAGGGTAGAAAGATTTAGGGTTCCAGAAAAGGGCAAATCGATAGAAGTAGGAAAAGAATGTACAAGAAAAGCCTCCTCGGCACCAAGGGAAGGAATACTCTCAGGAACGAAACAAGGACCCAAAATACATAACTGAGAGTTAGGATCACCTTCCCGGATCAAATAACCACTCCTGATGTCATCTGACTTCATGTTCTCATTGAAATCTCCCACAGCGGACATCACCTCCTTCTGCACATCGTTGTCAGCTTTGATCTCACGCACCATGATGACGAACAAGTGTAAACGCCGGAGTTAAGAGGAAAAGAACAAAGAACCGCCGCGGAGGTAGATAAAGAGCAGTAAAACCCTAGGAGACTTGAAGAAGAAGACAGGCGAAGAAAGTTCTTTTCTGGCTAAAGGAAGGAATTTAAATAAAGGGTTTTTTGTCGTTACTTGCCAAAAGGTTTAAATGCCGGATCCCAAAAGATTTGGATAGAGAAAAGAAACGGCGCAGCGGTTCATTTTCCTAAACATCCGCCATGATTAAATTTGAAAACCTAGGCAAAACGGTCAAATCCCGGATGATGCGGTCACCTCGTCATTAAAGTGTCTCCTCGATTACCGCATGGGGGGCAAAATGTTAGCCAAAATAATGGCTAACTCATAAATGACGGACACGTAAGCAAAAGGCAATTACTAAATGGACGATAACTACATAATCTTATCGACCAGATGAAACCTATCGACCAAATGAACGATAGAGTCTATCGACCAAATGGACGATAAAATATCGACCAAATGAAACGATGGAATCTATCGACCAAACTGGACGATAGAATTTTAACCAAATGGACGATATCGTCCATATGGCATCGTCATTTAAAGGATTATGGACGATCATCGCCCAAAAGTCACAATTGGACATGTTACGCAATTTTATCGTCCAAAAGCAATTAACACGTGTGCCAAATATGGTTAAAAAACACATGCATGTATGACGTGGACAAGAAACGATAAGTAAGCCAGCATAATCATGACGTATGCAATGAACGAGAATCAACCACGTGTACTCTCCAAACCAGACACGAACGTGGGAGAAGCTGTTACGAAGCAGTTCGCACACGATCTCCTCCTTCCACGCCATCAACCCTCAAGGCGGGATCAGTTATTCAGTTCCTTAGTATAAATAGCTTCTCTTCTCCACTGTAAACCCCCCCCCCCCGATAACCTGTAACCTGCTCTTAAGCATGGCTTTCGTTTCTTTTGTACCTGTAAGTTGATTAATAAAACTTTCAGTTTGATTAATGGTGTCTTTTATTGCTTTCTTAGTATAATTTCGATAATGTAGTCGTTTTAATCGTCTTCTCCTCTTTTCTTTTCTGTTTTGTAGTTTTAGATTAATGGATTTCTTTCCGTTTCCGTTTTCTGTCCGTTTCTTTTCCATAGTTTAATTAAGTTAAATTAATTTGGAGTAAGATTAAATTAGTCTTTTAATTACTGTTTTCGTTATTCATGATCGTAGGAGTATTTTAAGATTAATTTAGGTTTAATTAGTTCTTTTTATTGCTTTTCCTATAGCTTTCTTTACTGTTTTCCATTAGAGTAAGTTACTGCTTTCTTAGATTAAGTTAATCCATAGATTTAAATGCATTTCTTAGATTCAGTAATTTAAGTTGATCTTTATGCTTTATTTAATTCCGTAATCTTAGATAATTCAAAGCTTTTCTTAGGTTAATTTTGATAATTAGATTATTTAATTAGGTCTAATCTAGATTTCCATATTACTTGACATCTCTGGTTCATTAATTTGAAAGAGTAGAACTCAACTGCAATCGTTTGATACTTAAGTGTGGAATAGGATTTTGACTTTGACTATTTGACCGGTCAACGATCGGATTTCCTCTCTAACAAGATTTATGTGAACTTTGCTTCAGAATCCAGCCAAGGTTCATGCATCTCCCGGCCTGCATGCATTCATACAAGCCTATCCTATCTCTTGCCCTGCATGCATTCATACAGGCCTATCCTATCTCTATTGATTTCACTATAAAACGTAGAGCACACACGGACACACCCGTCCACCACCACCTCCAGCAACAATTTCTCTTTAGCAAACAACATGCCTGCCACTATGAGAGCTCATCTCCCCCTCATCTCTGTCCTTTTCACCATCCTCTTCCTAACTAGCCATGTCTATTATGTCGCATCCAATGCTGCCAAACAGCCCGTGTCTGCCGAACCATCGGACGATGAAACTGAGAGGCAAGGAGTGTGGCAAAAAATATTAAACACGGATAGACCCGGGGTTCAGGAGCTGGCCAACTTCGCGGTCATCAGACACAGCAGGATGCAACATGTTGGACTTGTGTTCAAGGACGTGGTGCGTGGAAAATATATGAGGCAACCATCCGGGAAAACGGTACACCTTTACATCTTGGCGAGGTCAGGTAGGCTCGATAACGTGTATGAAGCCAAGATATATGTCCAATTGCCTTCCAGGAGGAAGAGACTCATTTCCTTCAAGCTTGCTGATGCAATACCCACCGCTGATGGGGTCTAATAATGATGTAGTACAACTAGTCATGACATATATAACAAGCCAGCTTTTTTTATATATATGTGGTGAATGACAAACGTTGGCGCAGAAACTTCTAAGGATGAATGATCGTTTTTTTACTGTTTATCTTATGATGTTTTCGTTCTTCCTTGAGAATATTTGATTACATGAAAATCAATCAGATGAGGGTACTCGGAACATAGCTATAAGGTAGGGTGAATTTCCAAGATACTTACTTTGTAATATAATCAGAATTATAAGATTTTAAGGTTATAACAAATCTATGACATTTTAAGTAGGCAGCACGGATACACCAAAAGATGTTGCATAACCCTATCCGATGCGTGTCGGATATTTATATGCAACTGATAGTCCTAGATACGTGTCGGATACGTATCCCTCTATTTTCGGAATTTAATATGAGAAGTAAATTATAAGATTCCATATATATCGGATAAGTATTAGGTGATATTAGATACATATCCTTACATTTATCCTTATATTTGAATGAATAAAAGATAATTAAAGGGTTAATTGGTGATATACCCATATTAGAGACCTTTCTCATCCCAAAACCCCATTAAAAGTCTGTTTGATAAAAAACCCATCTAATGTGGTTTAATTAGTTGTTGTTGTTGTTTAGCTAACATATTCTGCACGAGTGTGCACACGTATACTTTCAATAGTCCGCGAGTGCTCTTTCTCAACGAGCGGCCTCAGCCCCGTGGCGGCGCAGCCCCCTCCAAGCTCGCCTCTACCCCTGCCTACGAGATCTCCTCCCGTCCCTCGGTGACCCGTTCCGCTTTTGCTCTACCGGCTTCAAGGTTCCCACTTCTATCCCTCCTCGTTCACTCCCCATCGATCCCATCCTAATTGTAACCCCTCTCTCTAAAATCCTGAGCTAGTTGGAATAAATTGGTCGATCCCATTCCAACCCTAACCCTTCTCTCTAAAATCCCAAGCTAGTTGGAATGGGAACTCGTGCTTCGTCCTGAAAAAGGATGGCGAGGAGGCAGTGATTACACATCTTTCTTATGTGTTACATAACATCATAATCATTCCTGATTATTCGATTCAATTTTATTATTGCAGTTTTCATACATCACATGTTATGCAATTGTGTATCTACAAATTGATTTTTGTATTTCCGTTGGAATTCACGGTGTCTTATTCATTCTTAATTGACATGTGGTTCGACAGGGTTATCAATGGGGTGCAAGATATTGTTACTATGCAAGTATGATGGTGAGACGAGCATTTTCGTAGTAGAAAGTGGATGTTCTTTTGATGCAATTGTTAGACATATTTGTGGGACCTGGACCAATTTATCAAAGGACAAAATTCAAATGTACTACTCAATACCTGAGCATCCTAGATGCCTTCTTGCTTCAAATTCAGATTTCAAGAGTATGACATTGGTAGCAGTTTCATTGGGTATTGAACGTATTGTTGTCGATGTTATAGACAATAGTGGTAGCTTGATTGTCAGTACAACTGGTGTTGGATCTTGTGTGACTAATGATAATTTCTCTGATTTCAATGAGTGCGAACTGCTCTCTAATTTCTGTCATCATGAAAAGAAAACTTTAATGACTGTTGGGTGGAAAGAAGCTATCACTGCAGTAGGGCAGATGTTTCAAGGTGGTGTGGCTGAGTTTAGACTAGCGTTGCAGAAGTTATCGATTGAGTCAGGCTATGATTATAAATTTCTGAAGAATGAACCTACTCGAGTCACGGCACAGTGTCCGAATAAGGACAACACTGGTTGTTCTTGGATGATTCATGCCACTCATGACCCTATCAATGGCTTTTTTTATGTGAGAAAATTTCAGAATATACATACATGTGGAGCAGCTTGTAGTGTGTGGAGGTATAAGCGAATGAGCTCTAATTTGGTTGCAAGTTTAGTTCGAGACCAAGTGCGTACTGATACAACGACGCGTCCTGTAGATGTTATCCAACAGTTTGTTACTGACTATGGATTATCTATCTCGTATGATCATGCATGGTCGGGGGTTGAGAAGGCAAAAGAGGGTGTTTATGGGGACCATGATGGATCATTTGGAGACTTACTTTGGTATGCTCAAGCTGCTAGTGATGCGAATCCTGGTTCTCATATTGTCCTTGATGTTCGTGAAGTTTCTCACCGCTTTAGAAGACTGTTTATATCTTTTAAAGCATGCATCGACGGGTTTAATTACTGTAGGCCGCTGCTATTCCTTGATGGCACACATTTGAAGACAAAATTCAAAGGACAGTTGCTGGCTGCAACTGGCAAGGATGGCAACAAAGGTAATAAAATGGTTTTCATTTTAGTACTTGCATATGTTAACTCAAGACTTCATTTTTATCTCTTATGATTATGCATTATTACATCAAATCATGTTTTAAATTGATTTGAAACCCATGTTCATTTTTATCTTTCTCTTGTAGGATTATTACATGACATCACATTCACAATCATACATGATAAACAAGTTCTAATTTGATTTGAAACTCATGCTCATTTTCACCATTTTTATCATTCTGAGACTGATAAAAATGACAATTATGACAATGAATTGATACCCATGTTCATTTTTATCATTCTCAGGATGATAAAAATGACAATTATGACAATGAATTGAAATCCATGTTCATTTTTATCATTCTGAGAATAATAAAAATGATAATTATGACAACAAATGGATACCCACGTTCCATTTTTATCATTCTGAGAATGATAAAAATGAATAGGTGTTTCAATTCCAAATAAAACTGATGTTCATTTTTATGTTTCATACAAAGGATTACTTACATGTTATCACAACCATACGTGATTGCATCTGACTTAATTTCATCTTTTCTAATCGGATGTAATTTTGAAGGTCTCTATCCACTTGCATTTGCTATTGTCGACTCTGAGAATGAAGAAAATTGGTTCTGGTTTTTGGAGTGTCTGAAAGCAATTCTACAGCCAGAGCGGATTATGACATTTGTTTCGGATAGGAATCCTGGTCTTCTAAAGGCTTTGCCTATTGTTTTTCAAGGACATCATCATGCTTATTGTCTTTATCATTTGAAGCTAAATTTGAAGGATGCTTTCAGCCGTAAACGCTGCAATGGTACATTCAAGAATCATATGTCATTCAAGTTGGCTGAATGTGCCTATGCTCCTACGGTCGATCTTTATCATTCAAAGATTCAGGAATTCTTTGCGGAGGGTGGACATATTGCTGAGAGCTTCTTGCAAAATCTACCAAAGGAGTGTTGGGCAAATGCCTATTTCTTGGGAAATAGATATGGTGAGATGTCCTCCAGTGCTGCAGAATCCTTCAATTCATGGATTAAGAATGAAAGGCACCTTCCTATCACTAGTATGGTGAATTTGATAAGGAGCAAAATCATGCAACAATTGTCAGGTACATACAGTGGATAAGAGATAATTCGAAAGTAATTACGCACATTGTATGCAATTATGTATCCATGAATTCATTTTTATCAATGATAAAAATGCAATGCATGACTTTTTGATTCTCATTTTTATCATTCCGAGAATGATAAAAATGGAATGAAAGACTATTCTCATTTTTATCATTCTCAGAATGATAAAAATGAACATGTGTTTCAATTCATTTTCATCTGAGAATGATAAAAATGAGCATGGCTATGAATTCGCTTTCATCATTCTCATTTTTATCATTCCGAGAATGATAAAAATGAGCATTTTCGTCATTCCCATTGTTATCAATGACAAAAAATGAAATGAATAACTGCAGTCATTCTCATTTTAAACATTCTTGATTATTAGATTTATTTTCACCTTTCTATTGTGTTACTTGTTTAATTGCTACGTAATGACAATGTGTATGTACATGTAGATCGGAGTGTTGCCTGCGATCGTTGGAATTCGATCTTATGTCCGGATATTGACCGGAAGATATCTATTGCTTTTGATGAAGCAAGGACGTGGTTCGTCAAGAATTCCACTAGTACATTGTTCGAGGTTGATTCAATTCCCTCGGTTTCAGTTGATTTAGAAAATCGCTTATGTTCTTGCAGAAAATGACAGTTAGATGGGCTCCCATGCTCCCATGCCATAGCCTGTATCATGAAGATTCGAGGTGACTTGAACTCTTACGTGGAAAACTATTTCCACAAATCCACATATGCACAGTCCTATTCATTTCCAATCTATCCAATTCCAACTATCTACAAGCCTGACCATTTGTCCGAAGATGTAGCTATTTTACCTCCAATATCCAAGAGGCCTCCAGGCCGGCCAAGGAAGAAGAGGATTAGATCAAAGGGTGAGGCTGTTAAAACCATCAGGTGTGGGCGGTGTGGTCGCCACGGAAATCATAATAGGAAAACTTGTAAAGAACCACTACCTTAGATGGCTTCATTGAATTTGTGAATTGAAACTAAATGATTGTTATAGTAGATCATTCTTTGTGTTCGTTGGAAATGTAAGTGGCATTTGTTGCCTATAGTTTGATTTTGATGGAGTCAGTTGTTGACATTCAAAATTCATCTTTTCTCATTCTATACAAGATTTAATCTTCTTATGTCAAGTTGCCTCAATTTTATCTCTCTAGTCTTATTACATGATATCACGATCATACATGATGTGCATCTGACAGAATTTGATCTTACCTGCATTATTACATCACTTATTAACTGGATTTCAGATCCCTGTTCATTTTTATCATTGATAAAAATGAGAATCAACCATCACAGGATATTATATGATATCACAGGATATCAAGTTTATACCTGACAATTCCATTCAATTGAACATCATAACCAAACATCATTGCCATATTAAACTGATTGAAAACACATATTGAATGGAGTACAATCTAATACATCTGTAACTTTTTGTTTACAACTTCAAAATCAATGTATACTGTACAACAGCTATGCATCTTTAATAGAGTACAATCTTCAAAATTAATGTAATTGTAACTTTGTGATTCAATCTAATCTAACATTGTACAGCAGATTTGCTTCATTCATCAAGTACAATCTTCTCAACCAACTTTGCCCTGAACTTGTTTACTTCTGCTGGTTTGAGCTTTGATGGTATTTGTTGAGATAGTGCTAGCTGCTCCATATAGTAGCAGACAAAGATTCCACAATCAGTCGTGTTCAGTTTTTTTTTGAAAACCAAAGTTAGACTAAAGTGGTGTTTAATGTTTAACATTCAGAAATGCTTGAGGAATGAAAGATGAAATCTGTCAAGCTACAGTCTGATAAGTACTTACGTATCAAATCCTTGTTGGGCTATGTCGCTGACATTCTCAATTTGTAGTATTGTGTCTTGTGTGGTAACTTCCGGCATATTTACTGGTTTTGATGCTTGTTCAATGCAGTTTTTCTGCATTAGAAACATATTTGATGTCCATTAGTTCCAGGCTGCATACTTGTCTTATTTGGAATTCACAAATTTAGGTGCTAAGTGTTTTACTAACCAGTTCTTTTGCATCTTCAAAGAAAGGATCGTCACGTCCTTCTCTTTCTTTCATTGAGTTGTAGAAGTACCACTTTTCTTCTTCAGTGTGAAAAACTAGCAGAGTATAATGATAGGGTAATCTGTCTTGGTTGCATCCATTTGAGCATATAGGGAAGAAAACCCGTGCATTGAGTTGCGGCTCTTGGCGAGTAGCTTCAGAAAATTTGCAGCATACTTGCCTAATGTAATCCTTATTTTTATGCTGCACTATGAGTGTCTGCAGAGGTATGTACATTGAATTAGTTATCCTCATTACAGATGTTAGTAGTGCTCAAGTTCACTTGAAATATCTACGTACCCAGGAGGTGCTATCCATAAACCAACAACTATCACTAATGTGCTTATCAGCACTTAATATCTTTGAATAAGCATCAATGACCTGCAAACACAATAATTGTCAGACCAACAATCTGGATATTTCCATTTTTATAGTAAGTCTTTTCCATTTTTATCATTGATAAAAATGATTATCATACCAGCCATTTATTCCATTTTTATCAATGATAAAAATGACAAAAATTAGAATGATCAATATAATCTCAATCCACAACATTAGGTTTCATTTTTATCATTGATAAAAATGAGAATGATCAACATCATGAGGTTCCATTTTTATCATTGATAAAAATGAGATTGAATCACTTAAGCACTATTATTGTTCTGAACAACTACATCACTCTAGACACAAAAAGGTTATTTTAACAATTTTTATCATTCAGATATTTGTAAGACTGACTTACAATGCTTGACATGTACTCCCCATTCAATATTTGCACTATGCATTCTGCAGTTACCATACTGTTTGAATCTTGCTTGCTCCTCCACACTGTGCCACTGCATAATATTAGAAATGTTAGTGACTAAAAATTGTGACACCAACAATCAGAATCTTGACAAAACAGCATGTCTTATTACCTTGAGCCAGATTCTGCAAGTATTGCTTCTATTTTCTGGTATGCTTCATCACTTAAGTGTTTTCCCCCTTTACATAAGTTTTTCCTTTTTAACTTCTTGAGGTCTTCCGCAAACCTTCTCAGTCTCGGTTTCTTCTTTGTGCTGTATTGGAAGTCATCTCTTCTTTTTCTTGTCCTCTTCTTACCTTTTATACCCTTAATCATTGAATTTGGCCCTGGAGCTTTGACACTTTCTAGATCCTTCCTTAATGCTTCATTTTCAGCTTCTAGTTCCTTCTTCATCAATTCCATATCTAGAGAAAAGTTTCCTGCAGCATCTTCAAGGGTTTCTATATGCTGCTGTTTCATGGAACTTATTTCTTCTTTTAAACTATTGATAAATGACTGCTGTTCATCGAGCTTTGCAATCTTTTCTTGCAGCTCTTTTTGCAACCTTTCATTCTCTTTCATGAGATCTTTGCACTCAGAAGGGATAAGTTGTGCATTTTTATATGCCTCCATCATTTCCTCTGTGTCCTTTTTCTCTATCTCTAGCTGCATTTTATCCTTTTGCAGCCCTTCAATCCTCAGCTTCATTGCTTCAATCTTTGCATTTGCAGATTCTATATCCATTGTCAGAGTTTGGATATGCATGTGCAATCTTTCCAATTCACCTCTATCTTGTTCTACATTTTTTACTTTATTTATCTCATTCTTCAGCTCTTTATTTTCCACTGTCAGCTGATCAAGGTACTCATCCTTTTTCTTGAACTCAATGCTCAGCTCCACCCTTTCGCATTCAATCACATCAATCTTCTCCTTCAATCCAACTATTTCAGCATTACCAGCAATAACATCTTTTTTCAGTTTATCAATTTCTGCCTTCAAATCATCTATGATGCCAACATCAGGCTGTATCTCTATGTTATCATCCTACAGGGACACACTTGTGCATTTAACAGACAAAACATAAAATTAAATACATTGCTAAAATTAAGGGACACTTACATTTTTGTTGGTGTCATGAAGGCCATCAGGCTCTTTGTTAACATCAAATCCTTTTTCCTCCAAAGTTGTATGAATTTCAACCTAAATTTTAAGTTTCAGAAGATAAATAGATGCCAAAGCCATGTAATTGGATAGGAATGATAAATATGATACTCACATTTCCAGCATGATGCTCCATATTTGACACAGCATCAAATTCCACGTCAACTTTAAGCTGCTCATCCTACAATCAAGTTTTAATTCAATGATTATAAACCAGGACACATTTCTGAAGTCAAATTATATTTCCAAATTAATAGTTTCAATGATAAAGAAGTTCTAATTTAATTTGAAAGCCAGGTTCATTTTCACCATTTTTATCATTCTCAGAATGATAAAAATGACAATTATAAGAATGAATGGATACCGATGTTCATTTTTATCATTCTGAGAATGATAAAAATGACAATTATGACAGAATTGATACCCGCGTTCATTTTTATCATTCTGAGAATGATAAAAATGACAATTATGACAGAATTGATACTCGCGTTCATTTTTATCATTCTGAGAATGATAAAAATGACAATTATGAGAATGAATGGATACTGAAATTCATTTTTATCATTCTCAGAATGATAAAAATGACAATTATGACAATGAATTGATACCCATGTTCCATTTCTATCATTCTCAGAATGATAAAAATGGGAATGATGAAAATGAGTTGATACCCACGTTCCATTTTTATCATTCTTAACAATCAATGGATACCCATGTTCCATATTTTTATCATTTATAAAAATGGAATGATGAAAATGAATTATAAACCACTATATATCTCTAAGTCAAAACACACTATTAAAATGACAGTATGAATGATAAAAAAAATGTAACGATTCTACTTACATCTACTTCTTGTAGATATTGTTGTTTAATATCCAACATGATGGCCGCGATATCATCTGATTTATATGAATCTGAGATATGCTCATCTTCTTTGTCTTCATTTCTATTTCCAGTAATTTCCTCTCCTTTTTCATGAACCAAATCATGATATAATGAATGTGAGGCAGATTCTGCTTTCTCATCATCATCACCTTCATCATCACTATGATCATGTTCTACAGATTCTGCCTCTGATGCATTAGAACCTGATGCATCTTTGGCCGCAGCTTTACCCTCATCGTCAGATCCATCTTCATCAGATTCGTCTTCATTTTCATCATCTGAACTAAATCCCACTTGATCATCATCATTACCCTCATCGTCACCATCTTTATTTTCTTCAGATTCTTCCTCTTGTTCTTCGCATTCTTCTCCTTCCACTTCATTATGCTCCGATTGATTCATATATGTTTGTCGCTCTTTTGTCGTTAACTTTAAATTTTCCTTGTTGGCCTATAAAGATTGTTTTGGAAATTAGTATAAATCAGTTGGAAAGATAAATGATAAAAATGTAAACAATACAGAAATCCACTACCTCACCTCTACTAATTTGATATCATCTGGAATGATAGATTTCTTGAAATTATAGATGTCCCACTTGATACACCTTGGCATGATGTCTTCATTACTTATTGGTGCAATCAAGTATGTGAGCTCACAAATCCAGTACTACAAAAACATATAGGAAGAAGCTGACTAAATTAATATCCATTTGTACATCTTAGTATAAAAGCAACATAATTGTATCAATTAATTTCATACTAGGATTAGGGCAGTGCAGCCACCAGTGGCCTTTGTATTACTGCGAGTACTCTTATTCAGTGATTTTTTCAAGGTGTTCAAAATAAAAGCACTCCAGTCATATGACTTCATTGAATCCAGATTTTCAACAAATTCCACATAGCCCCATGCCAACTGTGGTCCAGAAATAGGGAAGAAGAGGGAGCCGAGGAGAATGAGGCAACAAACTCTCACGCTGTCTTCTTGCTGTAATTTTGTTGTACCTTTAAACAGCTCTTCTAACTAATCCCTCAATTTGTTCATTTGAATCTGGTTCTTGCCGGGGAACACTCTATCCATGAAGGCTGATGATATCTTCTTCGGTCCCTTAGCTAGATTCATCACCCTTTTCCCTTCTATCAGCCCAAAAATAACACGAACATCATTCTTCGATATTGTACAATTCTGCCCTCCAATCTTGAATGATTCAGTTTGGGAATTGTAATGAGAAAGCATTCTTGCAATGTCTTCATCATGCTTTGTGCAAACTGATCTTGAGATCTTCTTCTTGTAGATTGCATTGAAAAGTGTAAAGAATGGTGTTTTCTTCATGTATTTCAAGTGGGCAGGGTTTATTAGATGATGAACATCTTCAATTGCTGAAACAATTGTAACCAGAGTTGACCGGTAATTGTCCACTTTCTGTGCTTTCTGTAATAAGGCATCAATCAGAACGATAAGAATGATAAAAAAAGATATTCAAATCTTACACACGAATCAGAATGATAAAAAAAGACATAACGATGATAAAAATGAGAATAACTGCAGTCATTCATTTCATTTTTATCAATGATAAAAATGAGAATGATCAACATCATTAGGTTTCATTTTTATCATTGATAAAAATGACAACATCATCAGGTTTCATTTTTATCAATGATAAAAATGACAATACGACCAATCATTCCCATTTTTATCATTGATAAAAATGACAACATCATCAGGTTTCATTTTTATCAATGATAAAAATGACAATACGACCAATCATTCTCATTTTTATCATTGATAAAAATGACAACATCATCAGGTTTCATTTTTATCAATGATAAAAATGAGTGTCACCATTGAGTCTCATTTTTTATCATTGATAAAAATGACAACATCATCTCAATCCACATCATCAGGTTTCATTTTTGTCAATGATAAAAATGAGAGTGAACATTGATTCTCATTTTTATCACTGATAAAAATGACAATACTTAAAAGAATGAACAATCATTCTCATTTATATCATTGATAAAAATGAGAATGATCAACATCATCTCAATCCACATCAACAGGTTTCATTTTTATCATTGATAAAAATGCGAATGACCATTGATTCTCATTTTTATCATTGATAAAAATTACATCTTCAAAATGAAGTGATCATCTTAATTGACATCATCAAGTTCCATTTTTATCATTGATAAAAATAAGAATGATTTTTATCAGTGATAAAAATGAGAATCATTGCTGTTTTTATATCATACTCCAGTAAGTATGATTTCAATTGCTGAAACAATGAAATCGATTCAGGTTGTAATACACATCATCTCAACCCACATCAATGATAAAAATGAGATCATCACTCAAGCATTTTTATCATTGATAAAAATGACATAGCAATGGTATAAATCCCTAAATGCAATTGAATCACAATGGTATATCACCAATTAATCCAAAATACAATTAAAATATGTAAAATCGAAATGATATCTTACCTTTTGTCTAGGGTTTATCGCAGTTGTTTTTGGATTTGGCCTCCTCCCCATCGTTGTTGTTTTTGGATTCAGCGGCGGCGGCGAAACCCTTCGTTAGGGTTTCGTTTGATTGGGGAATAAGAAGTTAATCGGGGTCGGCAGCGGCAGTGAAACCCTTATTTTTCGTTCGTCACGGTCGGTGATGAGGTCTTCCGCCAGTAATGGGGGAAACCTTTGTCGCCGATGGGTATATACGAGGCGGAGGTTGGGGACCACAGAGGCTCCGAGGGAGGCGACGGTGCTTAGGATGGGTACTAGGCGGAGCAAGGGGGTTCTCGTCTGTGTCGCATATACCTTCCTTTGCTCTGTCGCCTCTCTGGCTGGTGGTGGCCTCCGATGGGGTAGAGATCGATGGTGGTGTTTGGAGGTGGGATGAGGCCGCCCGAGATGGTTGGTGGAGCTTGCAGGTGGGATGAGATCGCCGGAGTCGGGGAGATGGTAGAGGCGGAGGCGAGTGAAGGTGTCTTTGAAAGCGCGGTTTGGGTTTTTTATCCCGAAACAGTGCGCAAGGGTATTTAGTCAAACCGTCTTTTGCATGTGGGGCTTTGGACCCTCCCCCCATAATTAAATTAGGAGTTATAACAAATGTTCATGTGGAAAGGACTCGGAGCCCTAAATCTGGCCCTCTCTTTATCCAGGTTCCAGCCACTTTGCCAAAAACCCCATACATGCTTTTTTTTTGTCAATAAACCCAAATCACCTCAAGAAGACAATAATGCCCTTATTCTATTATTGTTATTATTTTTCCAACCTTTTCTCTCTCCTCTCTCCTCCAGCGAGAGAAACCCTCCCCCACTCTGCTGGCCACCCACTCCGGCGCCACCCTGAGCTCCTCCTCCCCTCGTAGCTGATGCTATCACCACCTTGAAATGTCCCATTGACCTCGACCCTCTTATCACCCCGACACCGAATCTTCCTTCCTCGACGGCCAACCCATCCAGCTACAAGCTCGAAAACCTCAGTGTCACGGCGGCGGTGGTGAGCTTCGGCGGGTCGGGGATGTCACTGTTTAATCCATACGAGATGGAGCCGATCACGAGGCATGTCAAGCGGCTGCTTCTTCCCTCTCAGATCCGGCACCGCCTCGATCGAAATTCTCCGCCCAATGTCCACGTCGCCTCACGAGCCGTTCTCAACTCTATCCGCCGTCACGTCGGTCGTCCTCTTGCTCGCAGTCGTCTTCACCATCGAGCTCCTCTCGACTGAGCTGGTTCAACCAGGCTCAGCCACTTGGGCTCGATTTCACCCCATATGATTTGATCTTATCCAATCTGATTAAACTCGATCAGCCCACCGGCAATCCAGCAATCCAATTAGGCTCAATACTAGAGTAGTCAGATCCAATTAGACTCAGTCTCAACCAATCATATCTGACCAAGCCAGAACCTGAACCAAATTAGACCAGATCTGAGCCAGATTCAAGGCAGATCGACCGAGATTCTAGTCGGATTGAGCCCATTTTATCTCCCATAAGTAAAAATTGGATCTATGTGTTAGACCAACGTAAAAAATCGAACATTAGGATAACGTCAAAATTTTGTAAATTACAATTGACACACATGTGAAATTTTTTTTATCAAAAAACAATTTATGCGTTTAAATTGTACATCAAATTTGAAAAATTGACAATCTAAAATTGAAAAATTGTACATAAATTTGAAATTTTAATGACCTAAAATTGAGCTCATTTGGTCGCCGATCCAATTTTATCTTTCCTCCATTCTTATCCTTCCTCGTCATTTTTATCTTCCCTCGTTTTAGACCTCAGATCTGATGCTCCCGCCGCAGTTCTATCCAATTAAACACCGGGGATCAATTCTTCAAATCCTTACGAACCCTCTTATGCCGGTCTTGACTTTCGGCGAGTTTATTTGGCCGTCGATCCAATTTTTATCTTTCCTATATTTTTATCTTTTTAACTCTATTTTTATCTTTTTACCCCATTTTTATCTTTTTAACTTCTCAAATCATAACTTAATGCTCAATTGGCTAAGATTCTCTATCAAGGGTTTTTCCAATCATCTCCACTTTTGTTTTGTAATTTTCTCCACCTTTTCCCATATTTTTCTACCCATATTCCTATTTTTCAGCATTTCTCTCTCATTTTATTGTTTTCCCTAGTTTTCCTCAACTTTCTGGCCCTTTTCCTATTTTCTCTCTCCTTTTTCCCTATCGACTTGCTCGCAGCTCAACTGTGGCTCACCCCCGCACCCGCGCAGCTAACCGTGGGAGCCGAGACTTCATTGTCCCAACCCACTTCGGATTGGATCGGCTCGCCAAGGTGGATCACCTTTAATTTTTTTCACTTTCCCATACTTTTCCAATTTTTTCCACATTTTCCATTAATTTTCTCTCTGTTCCTCAAACCAGCTCACCATTGGCTCACTTCGGTGCCACGAGCCGAGTCAAGATCTCATATTAACGAATTCACTTCTCAAATGTCGTCCTGGCCCACCTCGGATTAGGTCAACTTGCAGAGGTGGATCATCTTTAATTCTTTCACTTTCCCATATCTTTTCCAATTTTCTCCCATGTTTTCCATTAATTTGTCTCTCTTCCTCGGATCGGCTTGCCATTGGCTCACTTCGATGCCACGAAGTGAGTCAAGATCTTAGATTAACGAATTCACTTCTCAATTTTTTTTCCCATATTTTCTCATTTTGTCCTAATTTTTCCCTGGTTTTCCCTATTTTTTCACATTGTTTTTTAATTTTTCCCTAGAATTTCTCTCTCTTCCTTTGACTGACTCAGCTCAACTCACCCGCAAGCTAGGACTTTATCCTCCAGGCTCCGTCGGGTCGGGGCGGCTCTATCCTGAGTTATTTTCTCTCTCTTCCTTTCAGTTGAGTCATTTTCATCTTTCCATTCTTTTGATTCATTTACATCTTTATTGATCGCAGTAAACCATTCATTTTCCTATTTCTATTCCCTTTAGTTATTTTTATCTTTGTTGATTACATTAAACCATTCATTTTTCATCTTTCTCTTCTCTTGATTCATTTCCATCTTTGTTGATTACACTAAACCAACCAATTTAATCATAATTTTTTTCTTCAGTCTCTATATTCCCCTTTTTGGAGTGATTATAGTAAACTGTAAACACTTGCAATTATAAAGATAAAAATGGAGTTTAAAAAATAAAAATGGAGTTAGGAAGATAAAAATTGGATCGACGGCCAAATGAGTTGAATTTTAAGTCGTCAATTTTTCAACTTTAGATCATCAATTTTCAAAATTTTAAGTACAATTTTGATGCGTAAATTGTATTTTGATCAAAAAGTTTCACGTGTGCGTCAATTGTAATTTAAAAAATTTGAATGTTATCCTATTATTCAATTTTTGACGCTGACAATTGGATCAATTTGGCCCAATTTGGCTGGCAACCAGCTTAGATTTGAGCAGATGGCTCGATCAAATCAATCTGGCTCGAGTTGATCTCGTTATGTCTGGATTGCTGGATCTGGGTCTGATCGGATTGAGCTGACAGGATCAAGTTAGACCTAATCCGGCGGACTCGCCGTCTTATCAGATTTGTTCTGACTAGAGAGCTTAAGATCAACTTAGATGTTGATCGGATGGCTGGGATCTGTGAGATCAGGATCGAGCGGCTTAAGTTGGTAGAAGGCTGATTGGACAGCTAGGAGTCGTTGGAATTAGATCGAAGGTGAGGAGGAACATCCAGTCATCAGCGCTAGTAGAGGAGGTGTCGCGCCCCGACCCGCGAAAGCCCAACCGGGCCGGGCGACGCGAACCGGAACCTAACCAACGCGGAAAAAGAACGACGAGGGTTCCCTCTAACCTATTGGTCTCCCTAACAATTCACCAAAACACCCTCAAATTAAACAATAATAATAATTTGCAAAACCTCGAACCTCAGATTAAAAACTCAAGTGTTAATATATACAAATCCTCGGAGAGGGGAAGATCCAAAGTACAACATCACTCCCGTAGGAGACTATCTAACACAAGGGTAAAAACGGTAAAAGTCGCCACCTCTCAAAAGCCACCAGGCGCCGCTGCACCGCCGTCCAACTGCCCGGTAGGAGCCACAGAGGAAGAACTGACGCCTGCACCTGCAAAACGCAGCCCGGGTAGGAGTGAGCACTAAGCTCAGTAGGGATCTACACTACGACACACAGAAGGAAGAGGGAAACGCAACAGTGTCGCCCTTAAGTAGGACCTGGGTGTATACAGGGGTCCCATAACCCCACCGCGTATCCCTGAGGCCCCGATCATGATCTTCCAGCCTGGCTGGTCACATGCCGGGTCACACTCAGTAGCAGGAAACGGCACTGCTGACTCTCAACAGGACACTGAACACTGTTTGGTGGGAAGAGACACCACTGAGTAGGCAAAACCTCTACTCAAGAGTTTTTGGAACACCGGACACCGGCTACACCTCAGCATCCGACTCAAGGCCGACACGACTTCTACAATCATCAAGCCACAAGTGCACCAGCCATCTAAGCCTATCATCGAATCGACTGGACACTACAATTCAAACCGAGTCCAAACAACCCAACCCCGGTCCTAGGGCTAAGTCCGAGCTTCCAGCCTCGGGACGGCGACCCAAAGATCACCCACGCCCTAACCAATGCAACTAATGCATACAACAACGATGCATGCTGACATACACAGATAATAGGAAAGGCATGCAACAGTATGTCAAGCATCATATATGTCTACTGGATCGCTGCAGCGGTACCACCAACCGCTGCCAGCCGATCCGCAGCGGGTCCCGGCATTACGACGGTACCGCGACCGTCAACCGCGGACTCCTGTAACGGGAAGCAACCCCGAAAACGATGATGAACAAAACACAATATAATATTATATTCCGAAATATAATATTATATTCAAAAACACCTAAAGCCTCTACTTAGGGGCTAATTGATCCCGTCGATCCGACGTCCAAACGATGTCGGATTCAAGATCCAACTTAGCCACTAGTAGATGTATAAACCAGGATCATCATATCCAAAAATCATAATTATCCAACGGTTGGATTAACGGGAAAACGCTAATCAAAATCATTAATCAAACTAACTTACCCATTAATTGCTGCAACGCAGCCCTCCAGAAAACAATTCATACGAAATCGTACATAAATCGGAAAAATATGAAACAAGATGGAATGGAAAGCTAACGAGTAGAGCTACAACTATAATGTTTATAAAAAGCCAAGATCATGTACTCACCGGCCGGAAAACTCGCCGCACGCCGGCTGTTTCTCAAGAACAGCAGAAAACCAGAAATCCGAGACTAATCTTGTATAAAACCTACTCAAATCTCAACTGATTAACATAAAACTTAAATCAGTTATTCTAAAAGGCATAAGGAATCCAACAAAGCAAGGATCAACAAGATCCAACGGCTAGATCTCAAGAAAACCCGAAATAAACACAGTAGGTATAACCCTACCTAGCTGCGCTTTCCTCGGCTGATTCCCCGCGATTTGATCACCAACAAGCCTCCAAACCCTTTCAGGGATCTTCCTCTCGTTGTCAAGAATCCAACGAGCCTTAGAACACCCAATTTGATGGTCGGAGGAGGGAGAACGGAGGTGGGAAAGCTCGGCTGCCGGAACAGGGGAAGAACAGAGCTCTCGGGAGAAGAAGAAAGGAGGAAGAAGAAAGAGAGGAGAAGGAGCAAGAGGAGGGGAAGAAAGGAGGGGAAAGGGGGAGGGGAAAGCCGGGAAAAGGGGAAGAAAGTGAGGGGAGGGGAGGGAAAGTTGTCGAGCCCCGACCCGCGAAAGCCCAACCGGGCCGGGCGACGCGAACCGGAACCTAACCAACGCGGAAAAAGAACGGCAAGGGTTCCCTCTAACCTATTGGTCTCCCTAGCAATTCACCAAAACACCCTCAAATAAAAGACAATATTATAAATAGCCAAATCTCGAACCACAGATTTTAAAACTCAAAGTGTTAATATACATATCCTCGGAGAGGGGAAGATTCAAAGTACAACATACTCCCGCAGGAGACTAACTAACATAGGATAAAAGCAATAAAGATCACCACCTCTCAAGCCCACCTGGCGCCGCCGCACCGCCAACCAACTGCCCGGTAGGGGCCACAGAAGAAGAACTGCCGCCTGCACCTGCAAACGCAGCCCGGGTAGGTGTGAGCACTAAGCTCAGTAGGGATCTACACTACGACACACAGAAGGAAGAGGGAAACGCAAGAGTGTCTCCCTCGAGTAGGATCTGGGTGTATACATGGGTCCCATAACCCCACCGCATGTCCCTGGTGCCCAGGAGCAGCACACAGTAAGCTCAACAAACACTGCTGACTCACATGCAGGTAACCGGCACTGCAGGCGGGAAATGGCACCGCTGAGGGGGCCGTTTCCACCACTCAAGAGTCGACACAGTGGAACACCTGCTACACCTCAGCCTCCGACTCGAGGCCGACACGACCTCTACAATCATCAAGCCACAAGTGTACCAGTCATCTAAGCCTATCATCGAATCGACTGGACACTACCATTCAAACCGGGTCCAAACTACCCAACCCCGGTCCTAGGGCTAAGTCCAAGCTTCCAGCCTCGGGACGGCGACCCAGAGATCACCCACGCCCTAACCAATGCAACTAATGCACAATCAACAATGCATGCTATGACATACACAAACAGAAGATAGGCATGCAACAGTATGACAAATATCATATAAGTCAACCGGATCGCTGCAGCGGTACTACCGACCGTTGCTAGCCGATCCGCAGTGGGTCCCGGCATTACGACGGTACCACGACCGTCGACCGCAGACTCCTGCAACGGGAAGCAACTCCGAAAACCGCTCATGAACAGTAGAAATATAATATTATAATTCGACATATAATATTATATTTAAAAATACCAAATGTTCTCTACTAGAGGCTATTTGATCTGATCGATCCGACGTTCAAACGATGTCGGATTCCAGATCCAACTTAGCCACCAGTAGAGCTACGTGTACGGATCAACATATCCAAAATCCAGAATCATCCAACGGTTGGATTAACGGGAAAACGCTAATGAAAACCACTAATCAAAACTAACTACTTTCTAATTAATTGCTATTTATGAAAACCCAAGATCACGTACACGCCGGCCGGAAAACGCGCCGCAAGCTGGCTGTTTCTCAAGAACAGCAGAAAAACAGAGAAACCGAGTTTAATCATGTAATAAACCTACTCAAATCTCAACTGATTAACATGAAACTTAGATCAGTTATTCTACTAAGCAAGATGCATCTAATAACATGAAGATCAACAGATCCAACGGTTGGATCACGCGAAACCCACTTAAGAACACATGTAGGTAGAAGAACCTACCCAACTGCGCGTTCCTCGGTTGATCCCTCGCAAACCAATCACCAACACGACTCCAAACCACCTCAGCAATGTTCCTCTCGTCTCCACGAATCCAACAAGCTTTGGAACGCCAAAATCGGTGGCCGGAGGAGGGAGAACGGAAGAAAACAAGGTCGCCGACGGAGAAGAGAAGAAACAGAGCACCGCGGGAAGAAGAGAAGAGAAGAGAGCGAAGAAGAAGAAGGGAAAGCTCAGGGAAAGCCGGAGGAAAGCCTGGGGGAGGGGAGGGAAAGTCCTCCCTCCCCTGACAGGGGAAAACGATGGTCGGCTGCCGTCATCGCGAAAGACAAAAACCCACCGACTGGTTGCTCACGAGCCCGATCGGTCGCTCCTTCGAGCGATCGATCGCTCAAGGGCCGTAAGCTGCCCAAAAGCAAGCCTCCGCGGGCCCGAGCTGGGATCTTCCGATCCCGGGTCTACCTAACCATTCTAAACAAACACAAACACATACAAGGCCTGTGTGTGCACACGCGGGTGTGAAACAAACCAACAAGGCGCAATTTTACCAAATTGCCCTTGCGGTCTACAACGAGCCACAGGGGTAGAGGGGCAGGTCCTCACAAAAGTCCTCCCCCCCTCTGACAAAGGAGAACGACGGCTGTCGGTGGCCGTCCTCGCGAAGCAGAAAAGCCACCGACGCGATTCCGATCGGTCGCTCCAAGGAGCGATCGATCGTTATCGCCCCGGGTCAAAACCATCCGACTCGCTCACGAGTCCGATCGATCGTTCCAAGGAGCGATCGATCGCTCAAGGGTCGTCAGCTGCCCAACGGCAAGCTTCCGCGCGCCCGAGCGGGGATCTTCCGATCCCGGGTCCACCTAGCCATTCTAAACAAACACTAACACATACAAGGCCAGTGTGTGCACACGCGGGTGTGAAACAAACCAACAAGGCGCAATTTACCAAATTGCCCTTGCGGTCTACAACGAGCCACAGGGGTAGAGGGGCAGGTCCTCACAGGAGGGGTCATGGAAGGTTGGGGGTTAGATCCACCAGTTCGGATCGCCAGTGGCGTAACCGTGGGGCTGACGTGTTCGCGAATGTGTCGTTAAATCATGTGCAACCCACAACTTAGAAAATTATAAACCCTTATTCAAACACTACACTAGATGGTAAAATAGCCATGAAGTCCGGAGTCGATCCACAGGGAACGATCAATTTAAACAAAGAAATCAGAATTCAATCCTAAAGGAAAGAAGGGTTTATTGGGTTTTTAAAACTGAGAAATTAAAACTAATTAAGAAAGCAATGGAAAAATATTAAAATAAATCAATGAGAGAAAAACCTAGGGATTGCTCAATTAACTTTAATTTCACCTCCTGTATTCCCTAGTTATCCTCTTATCTTCTTATCTAGACATTATAAATCCATAGATGCTTAAGCTTACTTGAAGGTAAGTGTTTTCCCAGAGGCATACTTTATCTTTGATTAGCATAGCTTATTTTTGGGGTAATCTAAGCACAACCTATCATCACTAAGTATAGAGTATCTCATCGGATATTCACAAACCACACGAAAACCATCTTATAGATCTCTACAATCAATCACATAAATAAAGTAGACCTGAAATTACATCAAAGGAACTCTGTTCCTTCAACTCTATTATCATTAAAATCAAATCCATAATATCATGTATAGAAAAAGAATACAAGATTCCATCTAGAAAATACGAAGAAGATATCCTAAAGTTTCATGAGATCCCTAAGTTGAAGAATTAAGCACCCATTCTGGGGATGAAAGCCATAGATTTGATGAAGAACAATAGGGATCCACACCTTGGCTCCAGCGTCTTCAGAAATCTGTCAAACCCTAATTCTCTCTATTCTCTCTATGATCAGGTCTCAATTTTCAACCAGAAACATCTTTTTATAGGCAGTAACTTGGCCAAAGAAATCGCAACTCAAATAGAACTCAATTCCTAATGCTTCTAAAAGTTGGACTTTCACCCGACCAATCGATCGTCCATATGACTGATTGATCGGTTGATGTCACCGATTGATCGTATAGGAGAACGATTGATCGTCAGAGGCTTATTCTTCAGCAGACTTTGTCTTGACAATTCTTAAACTTATGTAAAGAATTTGTCAAAGCTTCCAACATAAAAGCTATTCTTCTCAGTGTCTTCAAGAATTCAGGAATTTTCTGGAGATTTTGGCGAATTCTTTCCAAACTGACGACACAACCATATATTTTTAGAAAGGGTTAATAACATCTTACTCCCCTATAGTTTGAAAATATGTCAATTTACCCCCTATATTTTAAAACGTGACAAAACACACCCTTAATTTATCAATGTGGTCATATTACACCCAATTGACGCCCTATATATGGGGTGTGTTTTGTCACATTTGGGTGTAATACGACCACATTGATAAATTAAGGGTGTGTTTTGTTATATTTTAAAATATAGGGGGTAAATTGACATATTTTTAAACTATAGGGGAGTAAAATGTTATTAACCCTTTTAGAAAATATAGGCATATTAACCTTTTTCTATATTTTCTATCTGGAATATTAACTAAACCTAAAATCAACTAACAAACTATCAAATACTAACACTCTCAGGATAGGATAGGTAAATTAAGGGATCGAATTATGAATATTCAATGACTTATCAGGGGTGGAAGCAGCGGGGCTTGAAGAGATGAAGAGGACGGCTTTGGAGGTGGCTTGGGGCGAGCTCGGTGGTAGAGGAGACATCGGGGTGACGAGAGGGGCCTAGATCCCGTGGTGGCGGACCTCGGGGAGGTTGGAGGCGGTGGTAGAGGGTGGCAGCGGTGCCGACTTGGAGAGAGGAGCTCTGGAGGGGTTTCGTGGATGCAGGGGGTCGAGATTCAACGAGGTCCTAGCTCAGGTCAGGATTCCAACGGCAGCGCCTGATGAGGTCGGGATCGGGTCGGGGTTCCGATGAGGGGGATGGATGAGGGCGGCGTCGGGATCCGACGATGGCACACTCGGCCGAGGTTTCGACTGCGGCGGAGGTCGTGGATGGCTTGGTCGGCGGTGGAGTGGGTCATGAGCCGTCGAGGTAGCCAGGAACGAGGGAAATGGAAGATGGCTGGCGACGGGTGGCGGCTGCATATGGAGCAATGGCGGGGCGGAGGCGCCGGGAAGTTAAGCTGATCGGAGGAGAGAGGAGAGAGAAAAGGGTGGGGAAAAAATATGAAAAGGTATTTTGGTCATTTTTGCCTGATTTTGGCTTATTTATCAAAAAAATAGTGTGACGGGGAGTTTTTGGTAAAGATGTTAGGGTTTTGGATAAAGATGGGGCCTGATTTTGGGCTTTGGCCGATTACCCTTATTTTAAGCTCAGACATTTTTTTTCTAGATTACTTATTTAAAAAATAAATCCATTATTTTACTGAAATGTCTGAAAAATATCCTAAAAGGCCGGCCATAAAAATGCGTAAATAAATGTCAAAAGAATCACCACTCCTTTTACATGCGTTGGGTCTAAACTTCAGACACTTTTTACTGATGCGCTTTTAAGACGGATAGTAGCGTTTGTTGATCGCCACTAATATGCATTTTTTTTGTAGTTAATTTATCCCAACAGAGAACATCATAAATAAGCCAGAAGAACTCCGGAAACAGCTGAAGGAACATAGAGCAGCAGAAGTAGATGGTGTTATGGTGGATGTATGGTGGGGGATCGTCGAACCTAAGGGTCCAAAACAATGGGATTGGAATGCTTATAATGGTCCAAGGACTCCAGTTGCAGGCTATCATGTCATCTCATCAATTTTGTGGGAATATGGGGGGGATCAAACCCAGGTATCTTCTACACACCAACATAAGAGGAAAGAGGAACAAGGAACGGTACCTCAGCAATCTAGTCGATAACAGACCTTTTTTCACAAGCGAACTGCTGTTCTGGTATGACCTTTTCAAACATTCAGTTGCATAGTGATCCTGGTTTTAGCCTCCTCCATGCACTCACTGAGCATTATGCTGATGCTTTTGTCTGTCGAAAATATCTGCCTCGGTATGGGAACAGAGCATAGTTAAGAATTCAAGCATTTCTTTCGCACATCCTTCTCGGCTCAAAGTTGTGTTATTTGAGCTGAACAATACCCTTGTAGAAGTCTTGAGTTTCCCCAAAGTCTAACTTTAATTAGCATCAAAGAGGACCTTTTGGGATGAAGTTCTCGTAAGATATGTTTCAAGAATTAAAAATGATCACTACATTGGGTTACTTATACAACCAATCAACAGATTCTCTGCAAATGCAGCTTTGCTAGTGGAAGATAATGGTAAGATGAAGAAAACAAAAACAGGAAGACAGAAATAGAACAAGAACAGTTGAAAAATTAAAATGATTAGGATGATTTATTAAAAAGTTTAAAATAATCACCAGCGTATAGATGCTCTGCAATATCAAACATCACTTATTTGGTTCAGCCCATGAAAAATGCACAAAAGAGATTTTCCAGTGTTGGGAAACAATCAGATGAAAACTTGAATGCTTTTGAGAATAAGAGTATACCTTAACCATTATATACAGTGTGAACCTCAACTTAGGACTTGTGCATGCGAATTACCATCAACCATTCCCAGTAATTTTTATACTTCTTAATGCTTTGACAAGGTATCAAACGTTAAGTGTTGTCTGTATGACAGCTTTCCAGTAATTAGATGAAGAGCTTATCAGGGAGAACATGTCCAATTTTTTCATATCATTTGATAAATCATCATCATCTTACAATGACTTATAAGCTTTAATTGGTTAGACAATGCCACGACATGTTGTATCCAAGAATGAATGATGTTGATCCTAAGGTCTCAGATTTAAACTTGATAATGAATTTTGGGGCAACAGATAAACAGATTGTTCTTATGCCATCAGCCAAAGGGCTTATAATTTACAGTTGCCCTAAATCTTCCGGAAGCTTCCAAGACTTGCAAGCATCTACCATTTTTTCTGGAGAAAACTAATTAGATTGTTGACACCAGTGGGTGCCTGAAAGAAATCTAAGCATAACAAGTACTTCATGTTACAGGCAGACTAATTTCCAAAACAGAAAGCAACCATTGCTACTCACTTTATACTGGAGAAAACTTCTGTGATAACATACAATACAAAAATTGATCACTGCTGGCAAAACTTTTATTAATTAACCGGCAAGCAAGATTGTAACAAGATTAAATTGAGACTACAAGTAATCCATATTTTTCTTCCTCTCAAACATTTTACAGAAAAAACTATTAAGCGTCAAAATTGAGAGGATTCATGACTCGTCCGTCAATCGTTGAGGGTCTCTCCCTCAGGCATCTCCTCAGTAGCTTTCACAACACTTTGGCATCCACAACTATAACATCATTCAGATTTTCCATGATCAACATCAACTGCTAGTATCAAGATTGGCTAGGAGCTATCAACATTTGCAATACTCTCAGTGCCTTCCTCGATCTGTTTCACTTCTGCTTGATCACCATGATATAATCCTTCTTCTATCATCTTCTGCATTGTCACAGCTCTCCGGGCATCTCTCCTAGCCTCCCTCTTGGCAATCTTGAGCTCTTCAAAGCCCTTTTCAATCTTGGCTTCCTCTTCAGGGGAGAAGAAGCACACTTCCTTCTTTCCAAGCTCCTCATACATCTTTTCGACTTTCCCCTTCCAGAATAAGCCCATCTCTGTATCCATCTTGTGAAATGGTGTTTTCAGAAGGTACTCATCTATACCACCAGCTTTGTCTATACATCTGAGAGCATGAGTTGTGACTTTAACACGTATGTGTCGGTCATGGATATAAGTGAAAAGGCGCTTCTTCTGTGCATTTGGCTTCCATGTTCGTCTAGACCTCAACTGCAAGAACATCAAGATATCAGAGTTTATTATTTGAAGCTTCGTTCTCGTAATTTAACCTGCAAATTGGCTTGGAAGACTACGTATAGAATATACAGTAATATTGAACAGTATGTACTCTAATAATCATCTATAAAGATGAGCATATATACCAGAAAACGTAAGTAGTATTCAGAGCTTGAAGTCTGTTGAGTAGATTTTTTTTTTTTTTTTTAAGAAGAAGAATTCCAGCATAGCATGTCTGACTAGGTCAAAATCTCACTACTTAAGTGATAGACATCTCAAATAAGATTGCAATCAGTAGATAACAAGAGCACTATAATATTCACAAGTGAGAAAACCACTAGAGAACAAAATCCCAACCTTATGGAACTCATCGCCCACTTTTCAAAGAAAAAAGGTACAACAGATTACTTAATCATAGTTCCAACCATCTCAGTAGTGACACCTTAAATGGTCCAACTAGGACCAGTTTATTCCATCCTGTGTGATGCTCTTACAAGTTTATATCACCAAAGCCTGCCATTTTGGCATCCTACGAAGTAAATGCTCGTACATTGAGCGGTCTAACGTATAAACACTAACGTCGACATTTCTCCAGTCCCTTCTTCTACATGACACGTACACAATTTCTACTCAAACCTTAAACACAAACCATTCATAGTAGAAATGAACATTATATCAAGGTTGCCTGTGTGTCGCGGCCGAACTCCCATAGCACAGGAAAAAGACATGCTGCGCATAGGGCCTTGTGACGAGTCTGTATTCATGCAAGTAGGCAATAAACTCATTGAACTCTGTCTCGAACGTCTAATAACCTTCATCTTATTGATGAGATGCCAAATCTGGGGAGATCTCACAGTGTTGTGGATGGAAGATGAGAGATGGTGAAGATGGTGATAATGCTCGATTAATGGATGATGACGCCTCTTACTTTTACTTAATGGCTAAAAGAAGACCCATGTCCCAATTAATGGCTAGGAAGACCTATCACTATTTCTTATTTCTCTAGATAATCAAAAGAACATACTCTTGACTCCTATTTGTAAGAAAACCTAAGACTCCAAAACCCCATATAATATCATGTCCGTCGGATGGTTTCACAACCCATCTAGCTTCTAACTGACTCAGGCTAACATCCAACCTGACTCCATCCTTACTACACTTACTCAATAATAACTCCTAATTAACTAATACAAATATGACCCAAATAACCAACTTGACTCCAACCTAATAATAACATGGCTCGGCCTTCTGACTCGACCCAATACTGGGTTCCTATCATTCTCCACCCCTTGAAATCGACCTTGTCCTCAAGGTCGAGCTCATGTTCATTGATTAAATCGACCTTGTCCTCAAGATCTCATCTTCATTGATTGGGTTCACTGAATCGGTTACATGTAATCTTCGAGTCCTCTAGGATCAAACATGATTCGGTGCGGAAACAGACGTGGCAACCACGATGTAGAATCGCCATGGTTCAAGTTGGAATGTCGGCTAATCGGAATGAATGAGGCCTGGATGGATCGCCTTTGCCACGACTACCCATGATGTTGTCGGACTTGACGATGGCGATGACTGACAGACTGGAGATACGGAAGAGAACACGGGTATTAGCAGGGGCTGCCAAACTCAATAAGTTGATAGCCAGACTAAGCATGGAGGACTAGTGGTTGCCAGACTTGGAGAAGAAGGCAGCTACTCGGGATTTTGTGCCGGAGCTTAGGATGCACAATACCGACGGTTAAGGGCGGCTTTGAACGTTGTAGGGCCGGCAACAAACTCGGAAGCTTTAATCTGAACGAAAGAAGATCCGTTGAAGGAGGATGCTTGCATTGGAGAAGAAGGTCAACATATGAGAACCGACACTTGCCGCAACATTGTTGTCTTGTTGGACAACATAGGTGAACAGCACAGGGTGGATTGATGGCGCGGGGGTTGAGATCTAATGGGATTTGATCATAAAGAGCTGGGATTTAACTTTGTTGCTTGCTTCATGGACTGCGGCAGAAACCTTTTTTGTCGTTCGTCTTCTTCGACCAACAACCATCTCGCAAATGCTCGGTGCATCTAGTCAAATTCATTTATTTTCTTCATCGTAGAGCTATGGCGCTCGATCTCCGATGTCTCAATGACGTCAATATAGTGTTGAAGTGATCGATCAATGCCGTGGCGCCATAATCCTACAACTCCTCTCACAATCGATCAAAATCCATTGCCAGAGGATAACCTGGCTCTGATACTAATTTGATGAGATCTCGGATCTGGCGAGATCTGAACGTGTCGTGGATGGAAGATGAGAGATGGTGAAGATGGTGATAATCCTCGATTAATGGCTTAGAACGCCTCTTACTTTTACTTAATAAGGAAGAAGACCCTTGCCTCAATTAATGGCTGGGAAGACCCCTCACTATTTTCTTATTTCTCTGGATAATCAAAAGAACATACTTTTTACTCCTATATATAAGAAAACATGGGACTCTAAGATAATATCATGATCGTCAGACTGTTTCACAACCCATCTAGCTCCTGAATAACTCGGGCTATTGCCCAACCTAACTCCATCCAATATGACCCAAATAACCAACTACTTGACTCCAACCTACTAATAACTTGGCTCGACCTTCTGGCTCAACCCAATATTGGGTTCCTATTAGTTATACTCTGACTAATGCACTTTTTATTAACGCGATGTAATTTTGAATCAAGATAATCAACATTGCTTCTCAAGGAGCTTCTTTCACACAACTTGAAGGATATGTTAGTATAACCATTATAGCAATATGTTGTTCTCTAGAACTACAAAAGTTCATGCTATAAACAACCTAAAAATCTAGGCATTCGGAAAGCGGAATGCCGATGTCTTAATTTGACACTAAGTCCAGAATCAGTTAAATCCACGAAAATGTTTTCAATTTACTCTTGAGGAATGATAGAAACAAGTCAACAAACAGATAAATGGCATCTAAAAGATAGCATTCCTTACACGATCCCATATCCAAAAACAAATGATACCCATCATAGTGACATGAAGGAATAGCTATAAACCTCGAAGAATAACATCGGAAATGCTTAAAAGGAGGTGTTGTTCCTGAACTGGATCTGACGGTCGGCGAAGATGCTGTGTTTGGCCCTCCCCATGACGAGTTTGTTGTTGTTGAGGCACTTCCTCACCACTTCCATCATCTTTGGAGGCACATCTGAACCGACGTTTCTCGCAATCTTCTTGAAGAACTCTCCCGACCTAAGCGACATCTTTTGCCCACAGGCAGTAGCGGAGGAGAAGGTGGGCGTGGTGGTATTGGCAGCACCGAAGAAAGACAAATCGGGCATCCGTTGCGCTTAGGCTGAATCTGGCTCAAGCTTGGGCTGTTTGGCTCTCAAATTTGGGCAGGGCGAAATCTACACTAAACTAGGCCTATCATTTTGTTGAACGGGCAGGATTTAATCAAGTTTGCTCTGGTAAATAGCGACAAAAGAAAGAAAAAATGCACCCGATTGGTCCTCTCCCTCTCATGTCGGCCACGACACTCCTTCCCCTGCTGGTGGCATCGATGCCTAGTTCTCACATTCCAACTCCTCTCAAAATCGCATCTCTGAATATGATGGAACCACCAATGCTGAAAGCTCTATACCGTCGCCTCCTGACGTGATGGAGTTCACCTCGCCACCGAATGAGAAGTTCCGGCGTGTAAAGGACGATCATCATAAAGCAGATCAACCTTATCCTCATGAATTCAATAATTCTTATGAACTCAACTCAGAAGATTAGGATTTCAACTGTAGTTCTAATCCTCAAAGATAGGATCTGGATGCATATCAGCACATCTTGTTCTTCTATAATTAATGAGATGTGAACCACACATATTGGTGTGGGAGATTGGTTATTTATCTTATCTTACACAGCGCCGGTGAGATCATGGTGGTGAGAAGTTCGAGCATCGGCGAGATCTTGGTGCTAGGGTTTTGAGGATAAGGGACGACTAGTTATCAAGATTGATTTTCAGATCTATTTGGATTTTTTTCATTTTGGCGCTAGTTTTCATGTGAAAACTTCATTGCGACATCAACACCACCGGCAAGGGAAGGGGTGGCGCCGCTACCATGAGAAAGGAAGAGGAATGATCGCGGCGCGTTTTCTTTATTTTGACACTATTTACCCGGGGAGCTCACTTGATTAAATCCTAGCTGCTCATCAAAATGAACGATCAATATGGCTTATTGCATGGGTTTGCAGTTAATAAGTTACTGTGGTTTCTCACGCGTAATTTTGATACGGTGGTTTTATTTAAACTAAAGACTTTTCTTTTGAATAAGTAATGAAAACAAGTCTTCTCATCTTCTTCTCAAAGCAATGTTTTTTTCTTGGAAAAAGAAAACTATGGTTTTGCTTACTAGATCAAGGAGAGTGCTTGATTCACTGTGTGTCCTCGCCGAGCCATGCCATCGACGAGGATAAACCAATGGGTTGTACCATGGGAGTAGGATGACGAGTCATTCCGCATGTGGGGGCGTATTCTATTCTCAGGGCAGCGTCTCACGCGCTTCCCAAACTAGATCTTTACTATCTTCATTTTCACGTGCATGTGTTTTTATTAAATGAATCTCTCGTGAAGTTTTTCCTAATTAGATCTAGATTTTAGACAAGTTTTGACAACATGATTTGGCCTAATTGAATTGTTATCATATATATCAATCGAGTTAGATCATAATCTGAGATTGTGGAACCACTGGTAGCGGTGGTGGTCGTGGATCAATTGGTGTGTCGATGGGTATGCAGATGCGGTGGCGAAGGTTCTGGTGGTGATGATGATTACAAAGTGGAGGTTGCCGAAGAGGAAGAAGATAGAGGGAGGAGGAAAGGAATGAGAGGAGTGGGGAGGAGAAAATGAGGGAAGGGAAAATGGAAAAGCGGAAAGAGGAAGGAATAGGGCAAGGGGAGGGAGAAGGAAAGGGAAGAGGAAGGGACAGGCCGGCTACTGATGACTACTTTTGGCCTTTGGGAGGGGCTCACTAGCTCATATATATCAACATAAAACTTATATGCAATCCCTCATACATGATTTGTTTGCGAGTTGTCATTGTCTCGCCCCCACTAGATGCTACATTTTGACAATCTAGCATTCCTAGATGATACATGATGAGTGCATAAAAGTGCACTCTGAATACTAGTTGAGATTCAATTGTTAATATACCATCGTCACATGGACATGATAGTGATAGTTTTTCCAACTTAACCTTGTTTTATGAAGTTTCTACTCTTAATTGATGTTCAATGATTTTATTGCATGAATGAAGCTAATAAAAGCTTGTCCAGCCAATAGCAACCTAGAGAACCGTCCTCTTAACCAAGACCCATTAGATGAAATCCATTTCAAGTGGGATTGATCCAACCATGGTAAAGACCTGGAATACATCAAAGAGCGGGATTAATAAATTGAGAGGATGTGGTGTTGCTGAAATCCCAATTTGGGAAATTTACTCCGCAGTCCTTGGTACTTCTGTCACATCTTTCTCACATGATATTGGATTAAGGACATTTAATAGGATGTAGATCCTCTAAAATTGCCTCCCTGAAATTTCCCTTACAATACCCAATTTTCCTCCCTTCAGTCTATCCAACTGTTTAGATAATGGCAACTCATAAGTCACAAAATTAGTTTCCCCGTTTTTCTGATGAGCACGAGAACCCAGAGCCATCTCTCTCCTGCCTTAAAAGCTCCCCTTTTACTATTTTTTTTTTATAAGAACAAGACTATTAGACGAACAAGGATATGGCAAGAGGCGAATGTGAGAGCAAGGCGGGAAGCTGCTCAACGGTATGACTACATCTACGAGTACGTGAACTCGTGATCCTTCGCTTCTTTATCTTTCTCTCGGCCCTTCGAGACTTGCCTTGCGGTCTTCATCCCTGATGGCACGGATTGGCTCTGCTGACTTCGACAATTGTGGTGTGTAACGCGCACTATATGAGAACTCGATCTTCTAACCTGACTCGATCGCATAGGTTGGGGCCGTACCCTGTTCGTCTTTTTTCGCGTCTAGCGTGATCTGTCTGATCGCATTGTTGTTTTTGGACCCCAAGGGAAATTTGATAAATTGCTCCTTGACGGTCGGTTTCACACTCGCGTAATACACTCATAGCTCTATGAATGATATATGTGCTTGTTAGAACCTTAGATGAGCTTGGGATCGAAAGATTGAAGCTCGGGCGCACAGAAGCTTGTCTTCAGGACAGCTATCAGTCCAAACCGATTGCTCTCAGGGAGCGATCAGTCGGATTCGAGGTTAGCACCGCCTTTGACGTGTCCGGATAAGGACGCGAACCGATCTAGTCCGATTGATCGCTCAGGGAGCGACCGATCAGACTCGGGCCTATAACTAACCTGCGAGCAGCTATGTTTTTCCTCTTTTCTTGTCTCTTCACCGATCCTTAGATTTCATGATTCAAGCTTGATCCAGAGGCTTGGGAAGGTTAACAGCAAGTAGAGGAGCAGATCTACACCTTCATAGCACAGATTAATCAAAGATTAATCAAGGATTTGCGTAGTTAGGTAGGATTCTACACTTAGGGCTTGTTTATGTGTTCTTAGCGGTTAATCATTCTATGCTAGATGGTTGTCCTCGGTATGATCAATATATGTTAAAAGCTTAATTGGATTTTGGTTGGATTTAAAATGGATTTAAGTGAGTTTTTTGCTTGATTTATTCCTGGATTTCTGTTCTAGCATAAACTGCTATCTTTTAGCTTGTTTTTTGGCTTTAATGTGCATGATCTCAGTTGATCTTCAACATAGAAGTTGTATATCTCTGAGATAGCATTCGATTCCAACTGGTTTTACATTTTTCTAATTTATGTACAATTTATTGTGAATTAAATGGCCAGGCTGTGCAGAACAGAGTAGTCAGTTTAATTAGTGAAATTAAGTGGTTTTTCTTTATCCGATTGATCCGATATTTGTATTTTATTTGGCAAACTGTTGCATGATCATACTTGTATTTGTGCCTGAACATTGCATGCATTTGATTACATTAGAAACATAAAGTTTTGGACATGGGCGATGGGTCGATCGCCGATCCGAGGGCTCAGGTAGGTCGGATCTAGCCTTAAGACCAAGGCTGAGTAGCAAGGTTTAGGGAGAATTGTCATGATAATCTTTTTCTATCGAGGTTATTGTTTAGTAGGTTGTATTTATTCTGATTGCGGTTTAGAGGTCGTGTCGTTACTCCAAGACCAAGTGATAAGAATGGTTGTCGATCCGTCCCCGACGTGGTCCTCAAGTGTGGTAATCCTGGTTGGGTAAGGGTGATCTCGCATTGTACTGTTCTGCTGCATCTTGGTAACTTGGTGAAGAGAGAGGTTTTATGTCGGGAGCCCTTAGGATATCGATTGGGTTATGAGACCCTTGGCATACCTTAGACTTGGTGGGGTAACGATACTGTTGTTGTTTTCCTCCCTTTAGTGTGACGTAGTATAGAATCTTGTTGAACTTTGTTGCTCACTCCTACCCGGGCTGCGTTTGCAGGTGCAGACGCCAGCGCTTTCGTAGCTCCCAGCGGATCAGCTTTTAGTGGCGCGTGGACTTCTAGAGGCGTTTGAGGTTTCTGGAGGCTCTACCGTACTGTTGCTAGTTTTGTATATATATACTTCGTGGATTATGATAAATGTATAATTTCCCTCTTCGAGGAGTTTTGATACTTTGTATCAGTACCTTTTGGTTTAACATTGGATATTACAGTTTTAGCCCCAGGCCATTGTTTAAATTAGTTGTGATAATTGTTATATAAATGCGCCACAGATGGATTGTTAGATTAGGAACCCTCACGCCCCGAACTGGATGGGTTTTTTCTAGGTCGGGGTGTTTGGGTCCGGGGTGTGATAACTTGGTATCAGAGCAGGCTGTAGGTCACATGGATAGGATTAGGCTAGCGGTTAAGGAATGAGTATGGGTTGGGATAGTTCTAGGGTTAGAACATCCCAACATGTTTTTTTTGCGCTGTTGTGTGATGTGTTTTACTTTATTGATTGTTGTTTGTTTTGGTCTTTGACGAGTGGATTCTCGTGTCTCTGGTGGTTGTGTAGATGGCAGGGAAGTTGGACGGTTCTCTCGTAAGCGTTCGAGGCGGGTTGCGCGATGAGCGCTCCTCCCGGTAGGCCATAGAGGCCTAGAGGCATCAGCACCGGACACCTACACCAGTACTAGAGGCAACTTCGGTTGGTGGCAACGGGCTAGGGGAAGCTTCCTTCTACGGTAGGGAAGTTCTCCCTCCCGTTGCTAGGAGATCCTTAGCGTCGGAGATTCTTGACTTTCAGCGGTTGGACCCTCCCAGGTTCAACAGCCGGAGTGAGGATCCGGCAACGGTGAACGAGTGGCTTGAGGAGGTCACTCGTGTTCTCGAACTCCTGTTCATGTTTGGCGACAATGACCCTCTCCGGGTCAAACTCGCTGCGTTCCAGCTCGACGGGGACACTTTGAACTAGTGGCACATCGCCCGGGCCACAAGGGCAGGAGGATAGCAGTTGCCGTGGTCAGAGGTCTGTGCCACTTTCCTCAATGAGTGCTTTCCCTACAGTACACGGGTGGCCATGACTGAGGAGTACCTCATCCTCTCCCAGGGTGTTCTCACAGTTCAATAAGTCGACACCAGATTCACCCACCTGGTACGCTACGCTAGACCAGTGGCAGCCAACCCTACCGCCAAAGCCCATCAGTTTGAGAGGGTGCAACATATTCTCAACTTAATGTTACTAGTCTTGTTGAGGTCTATAATAAATCTTATGTTTCTTAAGCCCTCACATGTTGATCTTAGCCATTGAGTTCAGGCTCATAACCATCAAGTTTTACATCCTCGTGCATTAAATAGTGGTAGAGCATATTATTCAAAGCACGTTCATCATCATTAAAAACTTTACTTGCCATTATTATGTGCAAATTTTGGCTAATGGTAGACATTATATCTTGAAACAATTAAATGAGTTCATGGAGGAAATGATTGTTTTTTATTGCAGTAATCCTTTTCTTTGTTTGGATGCTTGCCAGTGCTCTAGAAGGTCTACGCCCAATAAAATGTCTTATAGATTATTTATGACATCCTTACTCAAAGAAATTGAAGCACTATTTGCTAAATATGGATTAAGCAATAAAAGGCTATGAGGTCAGGGCTATAATGGTACTAGTAACATGCAAGGTGAATTCAATGGTCTCAAAGCTCACATTTTGAAACAAAATTAATATGTATATTCCATTGATTGGTTCGCACATCAACTGCAATTAACTCTTGTGGATGCCGCTGAAAATCATTTCCAAATCGCTACTCTTTTTGTTTCAATTTGTGGAGTAGTGAATACCGTTGGAGTATCATGTAAAAGAAAAGATCTCCTAAGGGATAAAGAAAACTGTAAAGTTCTTGAAGCAATTGCTCGTGGTGAGCTTATGACCGGACATGTTCTTAATCAAGAGACTAGGTTAAAAAGACCAGTGATACTCGCTGGGGTTCACACTATAGTACATTGTCAAGCTTGATTATTATGTACTCTTATGTGATTGAAGTTCTTCACATTGTGACAGATGATGGGATAACTCTTGAACAACGAGTTGATGCAGGTGTTTTATTAGATTTGTTACATAGATTTATTACATTCTTTTGAGTACATATTTGATATGCATTTGTTGAAAAATATATAGGTGTAACAAATGAACTCTCAAAAGCACTACATATGAAAGAGCTAGATATTGTAAATGTCATGAATCTTGTTAGAATATCTATATGAAAGATTATAAAAGATGAGAAATGAAGGGTGGGTTTCTCTGATGGCTGAAGTATCTTCATTTTGTAAAAAATATGATATTGATGTTCCTTTTATGAATGATAAGTTTCTACCATGTGGTCGATCCCGCCGAAGGGTTGAAGATATCACATATGATCGTCACAATCTTATCGTTTTAATCACACAATAATTGCAATGCAACTTTAAGAGTTGAATAATCAATTTAATGAAATGAATACATAATTATTGCTTTGTATGGTATGTTTAAATCAAAAAGATTCATCTTCATCTTTTGACAAGTCCAAATTGGTTCATCTTACAAGACTTTATCCCGTTGTGTAACAGCCCCCACCGTCCAGGGCCACCTAGGGCCTGCGGGCTCCGTCCAGAATCCACCTAAGCGCCCCACCCGACATAATATTGTCCGCTTTCGACTCACCGTAGAAATCTGGGAAAACTTCCACAAGCACGCTTAACCTTGGAGTTTTTCTGATGGATCACTGTCATCACAGCTTTAAAACACGTTGTGTCTTATAAGGGCTACTAATATACTTATTATTTACGTGGGGTTGCTTACCCGGTTACCTGGTTCGGCCACACGCCCTCCAGGTGAACACAGACACCCAATACCCTGTAACAGCCCCCGCCGTCCGGGGCCGCCCAGGGCCTGCGGGCTCGGTCTAGGATCCACCTGAGGGCCCCACCCGACACAAAATTATTCGCTTTTGACTCACCGCAGAAATCTGGAAAAACTTCCCAATGGGTCACCCATCCCGGGATTGCTCCAAGGCAAGCACGGTTAATCTTGGAGTTTTCTGACGGATCACTGTCATCAGGGCTTTAAAATGCGTTGTGTCTTATAAGGGTTACTAATATACTTATTATTTATGTGGGGTTGATTACCTTGTTACCTGGTTCGGCCACACGCCCTACAGGCGAACACTGACACCCAGTACCCCAGGTCTCACACGTTGAGTTTTCAAAGGTGGATCTTATGGTTCTCAATAGTCAACTCGAGACTTATATTATGCATATGCACTCTACTGAGGAGTTTATAGAATTGAATGGCATAACTTAGCTTGCAAAAAAGATAGTTGAGACTGGAAGAGATATAGTATATTCTTTGGTCTACTTGCGCATTTTCATGATTGCTATGTTGTCCTTCATGTTTTTGTAGGATTTTTTACCTAAATGCCTTGTATTCCATTTTCTATAAAGGTTTTGATTGAAATCAAAATGGAAAATATGGTTATAGATTCTCAGGAATGTTTTGGATACCTTAAATGATGTGACACCGTCTATTGGAATGGAGTTTGAATCAATGAAGGAAGCATAGATACATTCGCAAAAAATATGCCAAGCAAATGGGATTTCATGTTTGGAAGTATTTCATGAATAGAAGTTTAAAAGATAGCAAAATAACATCTTTTCTGTTTGTATGCGCTAAAGAAAATGTTAAACGAGTTGACAAACAAGATCATCTATCACACCCCGAACAAGAAAACCCATCCAGCCCGAGAGGTGATCCAACCCGAGAGGTGAATCAACCTAACTCGAACCATTACTGTGGCACTTGTCCGCTTTTGGATCATCCGTAGAAACTAAGAACATTTCCCAATAGCTCACCCATCCCTTCCCACACAATATTATCCACTTTTGGTTCATTCGCAAAAGGTCGAAACACTTCCCAATAGGTCACCCATCCCAGGACCGCTCGAAAGCAAGCACACTTAACCTGGAGTTTGCTGACGGAATCACTGCTTTAAAACGCGTTGTGTTATGAAAGGCGATTAACATACATCTAGATACATCCCCAATCCACACCCTAACATTGTCTGATTGCTTACTCAGCCATCTGACTCAGTCAAAAATCCCCAGGGCGAATATCACCGTCAAGATGCCGGATCCACATGATCCACCCCCCTTGGGGGCATTCTCACATAATCGATACAATAATATATTATAGCTAAGAATTGAACAACTAGACATAGAATAAACAACTAATTATTACAATCCTCAAAATTACAATATTTGAATGATACAAACTTTCTCAAATACATAAGAATACAAATAATACAATTCGTCTTCGAGTTCAACAAAATATATATCATGATTCAAAACCGGAAATAAAGTTGTAGAAAAAACTTCTCGAAACTCCAAAGTCCTCGATCTCTCCGAGAATTCCACGCTATAATCTAAAAGACCACCTGAAGAAACAACTGTATCAGCACCTGCATCGCCGATACAACTCAGGTAGGGTGAGCAACAATGCCCAATAGGGTTCTACTCTACGTCGCATAGAAAGCAAGGTAACAACAACAATGTCGGGACCTGTCACAGTTTTAAGAAGACTCTCTCTATGCTCACCGCCTACTCTAGAGGAGCAGAGACCCAGCGTTGGTACCTCAACCGTACCAATTGCGATCTCCTCCAGGCACGAACCTAGTGCGGGTGCATCTCAGCTACACCGCCGTCCCCTCAATACCAAGGTATAGGTAAAACAAAGGAGTAGGATCCAGTGTGATACGAAACTCCCACACAAGATGCACCAAGCCCGGGTTACCCACGACACGACCTCTACACCTCCAAATATCACAATCCAAACATATTACACACCAAGGCCAACTATAAACATAACCTCGAACATTGATTCACAATATCCTTCAAGTCCAACTCCAATCGGCCTAAACCACAACTACCCAAACCCGGGTCCTTGAGCTAGATTCGGGCTATCCGAGAACCCCAGATTGGCTACTCCCATCGCCCGCATCCTAACCCTGAATGCCTCTAATGCAAACATTATGCATGATCTTACACAATCATCTAGACTATGTCTCTATATGGCATCTCATCATACACGTCAAGTAGAACATGTAACATGCCAAAGGAGAGCTAATAGCATGGTAAAGGACTAAGTATTACATAAAGTATGAATGAGGCTAATAAGGCATAAAACATAATATAGCTAAACATTACCAACCCATCAAGGATTCACAAGCATCCAAGCTCTTAAGGAGCTTACTAACATTCTACAACATGAAGTATGCTAATAGTGGGATATAGCCAAACAAGCCTCTACAACGTTTACCGATCAATCAAACTATCAATAACCAAGCCGTGCATAATATTCCACAAGAGATTACCTAATGCCATCTCTATTCATCAAACAACTCAAGAGCTAAGCATATAGTATAGGCATTCGGCATTAAACAACACATGATTGAAGGCATACAAGCATTCATACTTCCATTAACCAAACCATGCATGATTTCAAGGCATTAACACAACGTACAATATATTATGGCATACATTCCGCCTCAAACAAGCATTATAATAAACACACCAATGGCAGTACACTTTCGGCCCTAAATTATACTAAACATTACCGGAGGCATTGATGAGTCACTAAATATTCATACTTAAACCCCTTAATTTACCTTTGATAACCCGAAAATGTTTGTTTTTGATAGTTTGTTAGTTGATTTCAGGTTTAATGAAGATTCAAGTTAGAAAATACAGAAAAAGACTAATATGTTTAAATTACGTCGCTCCGCTGTCAGATTGAAAAGAATTCATCCAAATCTCCAGATAAATGATACATTAATGAAATTTTAAAGACTTCTAGAAGACGTTGAAATGTACAACTTTCATGTTTGACACTTTATGAGATTCCTGACAAATTAATACCATATTTAAAGACTATGAAGATACACAGATGCTGAAAAACTGGTCCGTCAATGTTCATGAGAATATTCACCAAATATTTCAGATAAGTTCGAATATTATACACTCTTCGGAATCTGATAGAAGACTTCCTAATCTATATCTTTCATGTTAGACTCATTTTCCAATTTTGGCTTTATTTGACCCAATTGTGATCGGAATAGGTTGCCAAGATTAATTCAGGGAATCTGAGTTGCAATAGAGTCCAACTTAGCCCAAAACCCTAATTCCGGGAGTTAACTTATAAAAAAGTGTTGGCTGGCCAAAATTTAGAGGGCCCCATAGAGAGAAAAGAGAGGATTAGGGTTTTTGAAGACGGAGGAGTTAATGCGTGGATCCCGATTGTTCTTCATCAAATCTATGGCTTTCATCACCAAGATGAGTGGCTAGTTCCTTTACTTAGGGATCTCATGAAGCTTTAGTGTAACTTCTTTGTATTTTCTAGTTTTATACTTGTATTCTTTTGCTAGGCATAATCTTATAGATATGGATTTATTGCTAATAGAGTTGAGGGAACATAGTTCCTTGACGTATATTGAGGACTACTTGATTTCGGTGATTGATGGTAGAGATCTATAAGATAGTTTTGATGTGATTTGTGAATAACCGATGAAATATTTTATGTTTAGTGACGATAGGTTATGCTAAGGTTACTCCGAAGGCAATCTATGCTAATCAAAGATAAAATATGCCTTTGAAAAACACTTACCTTCTTTTAGGGATTCATGTAAGCTTAAGAAGCTATGAATCTATAATGTCTAGATAAGAAAACAAGAGGATAACTAGAGAATACATGCAGTGAAACTAAAGTGGATTGAGTAATCCCTGGGTTTTCTCTTTGATCTATCTTAAATCCTTTTTACATTACTTTCTTAGTTAGTTTTCATTAAATAATTCTAAAACAACCCAAATCAATCCTTCTTTGTTTTAGGATTAGAGTTTCGAGATTTAATTCTGATTATTCCTTGTTAGTCAAAGTTTTTCCTGATAACCGACCCCATATTTCACCATTATCCTATCTTATTAATTTAGTGTTGAAATAAAGGTTTACAAATTTCTAAATTACCGTTTGCGTATGATTTAACGACATCGTTTGCAAGCGATCAATTTTTGGCGCCGTTGTCGGGGAAAGTTTCTGATTTTTAAGGAGTATCGATTTAATTCTCTCTTAACTCTTTTTCTGGGCATAGTTACATTCTTACCTTTCTCTATTTTTATTTTTATTTTTATTTTATACTTTTTAGAATTTTTTTGACAATTTTCTGGAATTTTTGCATTAGTGGAACGGATTTTTCTTTGAAGCAGACTGACGATCGACGTGACATCATCCGCAGGATTAACCGTCGTGCTCTACTATATCCACGGTCGACTGTTACATCGACCGCGGGATCGTCCGTGAGCTTCTGTCTCGAAAACAGCTTCTCAAGGTCGATACGACGATCAACTATCGCTTCTCCAAGTGAGGCTGCACAATCCACAGTCGACTAGCAGATCGACCGCGAGCGCAAATAGGTTAGTTTTCTTTCTTCAAACCCTTTTGTTTTAATCGTTGTTTTCCGAATTTTCCCCTCTCCTCTGATTATTCTATTTTCTTTTTCTCTTTTTGCTGTGATCTTGTATGCAAGGCAGATGATCCCTAAATAACCCGCTAGAACCTTTAGATCTAGAAATAAAAGTCACACTTTGAACAGCTAGAACCATAGGACAGAAATAGTAATTACCAGGAAGCCTTAAGTAACCTGCAACCTTTAATGGCTGAAAACAAGGGACATTTCATTGACCCTAATGCTCATATGAGTGGGGGTGAAAATAATAACAATAATAGAGAAGTCCCAATTAGGAATCACTTCCTCCCTGGACCTTATACATATGCTTCTTGTATCAACCCACCTACCATTAATGCTACATATTTTGAGATTAAGCCTAACTGGATTACAGCTCTACCTTTTTTCTATGGACGTGATAATGAGGATCCCTATTGTGAGGACCTGTCCCTCTACTCCTGTGGCTCTTCGTGGACCGCAAGGGCAATTTGGTAAATTACGCCTTGTCAGCTTGTTTCACACCCGCGTGTGTACACACTGACCATGTTTGTGGTAATGATTGGTTAGAATGGTTAGTGGGACCCGGGATCGAAAGATCCGGACTTAGGCTTGAGTTTTTGCCTAAGTTTAGCTTTCAGCACAAAAAGGATCGATCTTCTCTAGCTAAGAGATCGATCTTCTTGTGCCAGAAAGTCAAGTGCGATCGTCATGAAGGATCGATCATTTCCTAAGGAAAGATCGATCATTCATAAATCGGTTCGTTTGCCTATAAAGCAGACGAGACTTTCATCCTTGAATCCCTTTTGAAATCCGGAGATTTGAGCTCAGATCTTGCGATTTTTGAAGGCGTTTGAGGACGATCCAAGGCCTAGCTGCTTGGATTTAAGCTGCTCTTGCTCCGATAGGGATTCCTACCTACTTTTATTCCGGGGTTTTGGAGTTTTCGGTTTGTTTATGTTCTTTGGCTTAGATCTGTAGATACACATGTTGGTTTGACGTGATTTAACCGATTTTGGACTCGTGGGATCTTGATCTATCATATCTCAGAGTTTGGTTGAGTTTGGATGTATCTTTCGGCGGTATTCCTCGCCGGAAGGGCGCCGGAGAACCCATCCAGATCGATCCGTCTTGAGGAAGGATCGATCCCTCTGGGTTGGTCATGTTGCGCCCGATGAAGGACCGATCCTCTGCTTGGAGAAGATCGACCCTGGGTCTTGGGTAACATGGTTACCCTGTGTCGCGAAGAAGATCGATCTTCCTGGGAGGAAGGATCGATCTTTCTTGGTGCAACACGAGGGGTGCCCTCTGTCTTGAGAAAGATCGATCTTCCTGGGAGGAAGGACCGATCTCTTTAGGTCGATAGTGAGGGAAGCTCAATGTTAGTAGCAGAGAGGATTTTTCATGGCTTTTGCCCGCGGGGCTTGGTATGTCAGTTTTTCTTACCGCTTTATACCTTGTACATATGTTTAAGTATGTTAGCCCTATAATAGGACAATGGTGAACCGGGGGAGTGATGACTCCCGGGATGTTTAGAATAAACGGGCGGGTAGCCCTACGGCTTTTGTCGCGCCTCGACCCGCGGGCACCAAACCGGGCCGGGACACGAGGGGGAAAAACCTACAACTACTAGCCTCAACTGGCGGAAACAGTTGAGACTAACACACAGCTGGCGGAAACAGCTGACAACAGGAACAAGGCGGAAGCAAACTCAACAACTTCTATTAATATCTATTACAAAACAGATATAATAGAGTTACACAAGGGTTCTAGTACAACAAGTTTTACAACGGATCAACACAGTCCCCAAAAAGAGCTACGACACCCACCGGGGTCTCCGCGAAGGCACAAACAAAACCCTCCTGACCCTCAGACATGGCCAGGAGCCGGCGCGCTGCCACGGGACGACCGAGGAGGAAGCACCGGAGAGGAGCGGGGACCTGCACCTGCAAACAACACAGTCCAGGTAGGAATGAGCAACAGCTCAGCAGGGTCCTACTCTACCACTCTCGCTAAGAAGGCCAACCCAAACGAACAAACTCTGAAGCCAAGTACTGAGGCTTGCCAAGGATCCCATAAATCTCGTCAATAACCCGAAGGGCTCCTGTCCCAAGTACACCCCTCCGACAACCGCTGCTCAGGGGCGGGCAACTCCGACAATCCCTGACACAGGGTGGACATGACGCTACTAGTAGGACACCCTTCTCCAAGCGGGATCTCCACACTTGGCGGAACGACCGTGGTTAAGACTACCATCTCTCAGTACTCCAAGCAACAGAGCCAACACGACCCCTAACTCCCAACCAAAGACTAAGTCTAGCCAGGGAGTCCATCGATCCCATCGATGTTCCCCCCCCCAAGGGTTCCTGTCCAACATACGTCCCTCCGACAGCCACTGCTCAAGTATTGGACTACCTCCGACGGTCCCTGACACATGGTGGACCAGACGATACCTGTAGGACACCCTAACCCTTGCTGGACACCAACAAGGGGACACGAGTCGGGGTAACGGCATCCACCACTTAGCCTTTGATCACCGAAGTCCACGGGTCAACCCCACCCAGTATAACCTAGCATGTCTAATGCGCAGGAAGCAGGGCAGGATATGAGTAGGGAAAGCAGTAACAAACAGCACAACAAGGGCACACCTTCGGCTCATTTAAACTAACAACTCCCGAGGGTCATGACTCCTTCGGTTCACCACAAAGCGGTAAAAGGGCATAACCCATGGCCCATTTATACTAAGCATTCCCGAGGGTTCATTACTCCCTCGGTTAACCACAAAGCAGTAAACAATAAGCATGATAAGCAGCATGTTAAGCCCCAAGGGCAAAACCGTCAAAATCACGTGTATGCGCAACCCCGTGGGCAAAACAGCACTTAAAACAAGTAGAAACCCTCTCTGCACCGAAGGAGATCGATCTCATATAGCAATGAGATCGATCTGCTTCGAGGCTAGAAGCACCCGTCCTGGTCACCCCAACGGGATCGATCTCCACCCATATGAAGATCGATCTCGTATGTGACCCTTAACGTACCGACGCCAACCGCCAAGAGATCGATCTACCTCCCAGGGAGATCGCTCTCGCTCGGGCGGAGCGTGCCACCCCAAACGAGATCGATCTCATCCCATGAGATCGATCTGGATTGGGTTCACCGGCGGTCGGACAGCGAAGAATACCGCCGGAAACCTCAACCACACCTCACCAAACTAGGTGGGCTGGTAGATCCAAGTGCCACGAAGCTCCTCAAGGCTTCAAAACCGGAAAACATCAACTCCACAAGAAGATCTAACGAAATCAAAACCGGATTTCAACCCTCAAAAGCAACCGGAGTCGTTGAGTAAGAACCCTACCTCTACAACGTAGCTTCGATCCACGAGGCCTAGCCTAGGACCTTCCTCACGTCGTCACGGTTCCAACGAGCCTTCAAGCTCCGAGAATGGTGGCTGGAGGAGGGAGAACGGAGGAGGAAAGGGGCTGCCGGAACAGGGGAGGAAAAACAGAGCCGGGAGGAAGAAGAAGAAAGAAGAGAAAGAAAGGAAGGAGGAGGGGAAGGGGATAAGGCCGGGGAAAGCCGGCGAAGGCGAGGGAAAGGCGAAGGAGGGGAGCAAAAGTCTCCCCTCCCCTGACAGGGGAAGCGACGGCCATCGCCGTGGTCGTCCTTCGAACGCCACCGCCAACGACTTCCAGGCACAGAGAGATCGATCTCCATGCCATGCAGATCGATCTCCATTGCCCAGAACAACAACCTTGGGCTGAGACCCAAGCCCAAGCCCAGAACTTCCGATCCCGGGTCCACCTAACCTTTCTAAACAAACACAAGCACCAAACAAGGTCTGTCTGTGCACACCCAGTGTGAAACGACCGCCAAGGCGCAATTTCCCAAATTGCCCTTGGGTCAACAACAAGCCAAAGGAAAAAGAGGGGCAGGTCCTCACAGCTTTCCTTAGCCTCGCATGCCGGCGTGCGCCGAGGGCTTTATCTATCATCTATGTGAGCTGTTGTTTGCGGGGCTGTTTCCCGGTGCAGGTTTTGTGGTGGACTGCTAGCAGTTGGTGGTGGTACCACTGAAGCAGTTCCTAGACCTTATTTATCTGTTCACCACCCCGGGCCGGCACGGTGCCGTGCCCAGACCTTGTTATTGTATATCATCACATATTATTGCATGTTTATCTGTATTACCGTGCGCATGTTCATACATGTATTGTGTTGTGCATTAGTTGCATCTGTGTAGGGCGCTGCCGATCCGGGGTTTTCGGGTAGCCCGGATCTAGCTCTAGGACCGTTGCGGGTAGCTGGTCCAGGACTCGATTTGTAGTATTCAGTCGTTTTTCGATGATAGGGTTAGTTTGACCTGAATACATGTTGTTTGATGTTTAGAGGTCGTGTCGACTTCAAGTTGTACCCGAAGTGTAGCCGGAGTCTGGTGTTCCTAAACTCTTGGGAGGAGGAGTGCCTGCCCAGCGGTGTCCTGGCCCGCCAAACAGTGTTATGTGTCATGTTGAGAGTATGCAGTGTTTTGGGCCTGCGTTCACGGACTTCCGGTAGGGTTATGGGACCCTTGTATATACCTAGGGTAGACTTGGAGGCGACACCGTTGTGTTCCCTCCCTTGTGAGTGTCGTAGTGCAGTGTCCCTGCTGAGCTTAGTGCTCACTCCTACCCGGGCTGTGTTTTGCAGGTGCTGGCGCTAGCTCTTCTTCGGTCGCCCCTACCGGGCCGGTGTTTGATGACGTGGCGGCGTCTGACGGTACTTGAGAGGTGGCGATCTTCCAGTTTTATACCTTTTTATTATAGATAGTCTCCTATGGGAGTGATAAATGTATAATTTTCCTGTTTGAGGATTTGTAATATTATGTCAGTTCAGTCTTTGAGATTTGTAACTTTTGTTAATACAGGATGATTGTGAAATGTTAGGGTAACCACTACGATTAGAGGGAAACCTCGCCAAAATTTCCGCAGTAGGTTAGGTTCCGCTTCGCATCGCCCGGCCCGGTTGGGCCTACGCGGGTCGGGGCGCGACACCTATGGACACATTGCTAGCTTCCTTGAAATCCTGTCCATGTTCAAACTTCAACATTTTAATGATGATGCCTTTAGACCCAAGCTCTTCCCTTTTTCTTTGAAAGACAAGGTTAAACATTGGCTTCAAACCTTAACTCCAAATTCGATTTCAACATAGGATCAACTTCAGGATACCTTCCTTAAGAAATATTTACGTATCATTAAAACTCAAAACTATCGAACCATGATTATTTCTTTTAGGCAAAATGAAGATGAGATGTTTCATGAAGCTTGGGAGAGATTTAAGGATCTTCTTAGAGAATGTCCCCACCATGAGGTACCTAAGTGGCAGTTAGCTCATTCATTTTATAATAATGTTAATGATCATTATAGGACGATGGTCGAAGCCTGCTGCGGGGGTGTTGTTCTTAGTAAGCCATGGACTGCTCTTTGGGAAATGTATGACAACCTTACTGAAAATTCACAACACAATGCCTCAGTTTTTAGGAGTCGATCTACCACTGTTCGTAATTCTCGAAGAATTCATGAAATTTCTGAAGTCCAAAGTCTCTCCACACAAGTAGCTCTCCTAACTAAAGATTTAAATCAGTTGAAAACAGGTTAAACTCTTACTCAACAATTGCCTCACACTTCTTCTGAGACATGTGCCCTTTGTCTTAGCTCTGATCATCATATCACTGATTGTCATGTCACGTCCCGACCCAGAAAACCCATCCGGATCAAGGCGTGAGCAACCTAAACCTGTTACATCATCAATTGGCGCACAAGTATTTAACTGATATGAATTTAAACATATTAATCGTCAAGTTCATAAAAATTTTGACAAAATCCCCTTTATAATTATAGCACAAGAAACATGTACAACTTTAACTTATACAATGGCACAACCGTAAGTCACTAATTAAGACAAATGATTAATCATTATATTAAAGAATATTACAACATTTCTCATATACAACTGAATTAATAGATCATACACTCATGTCCTCGAATACATCATATTAAACCTCAATTTATACATCAATTTGTACATCATTGATCAAAACTGTAAATTATCTGTAGATGAACTCCTCGAAGCTCCAAGTTCTCGATCACTTCGAAATACCGCGCCATCTTCTAAAGGAACACCTGAAAGAAGGAACTGCATCGACCTGCATCGCCGATGCAGCCCAGGTAGGGTGACCAACAATGCCCAGTAGGGTTCTACTTTACGTCGCACAGAAAGGAAAGGAAACTGCAACTGTGTCGTTCTCCGCTAAGTCTAAGGAATGCCAAGGGTCCCATAACCCTATCGATGTCCCAAGGGCTCCCGTCATGAACCTCTCTCTTGAATATGTTACCAAGATCACCCTAAGAACCAACAGGGGAACGGTACCATGCGGGATCACCCTTACCCAAGAACAAACGAGAGGAAACAAAGACTGCGGGCTCCTGTACAGGTACCACCCTGCCCAGTCATACCATCTCTCGCGGGGACACGCATGTCAGGGAATGCATCGACAACCATCCTTAGCACTTGGCCTTGGAGACCGACACGACCTCTACACCTCAAATATAAATATATAATCCATAGCCGACTATAGCAATAACCTCAAATGATATCCAACACAATCATTGATGCCAATCACGTCCTAATCCTCGACTACCCAAACCCCGGTCCTAGGGCTAGATCCGGGCTACCCGAGAACCCCGGATCGGCGATCGAATCCATCACCTACCACCTAGCCTGAATGCCTCTAATGCAATCATCATGCATGCGCCTATTCAAACAACTAGGCCTAGGTGTCTCTACATGACATCTCATCAAGTATGTTCAATTTATCGCATAATACATAGAAGAGAACTAAGCTATTACAATGTTACCACGTTTCAATCCGAATTTCGGCATTACGACGACATGAACCGGCCGTCAGCCAAAGTTGGCTACAACAGGGATACAACCCCAACCAGGCAAATAACTAAAACCTGTAGCAATTACAATCACACATCAATTAGGGCACACCTTCGGCCCGCATAATATAAACATTTCCACAAAGAAATATAAACGGGCACACCGTCGGCCCTAGGCATGAGTATAATGTAAGAGCACACAATGGATAGTTAACCAGGATATCATAAGAATTGTGAGGCGTTAATTCACAGGAATTGATCAGAGAAAGGAACATGCTACAACAATATGCAATTGACATGATCGACTTGCATATTCCATAATCAGACTATAGTCATGATTAAACGACAGCCTAGCATTTCAACAAACAATTATATGACATAACCCAAGGTCAATTGGACTAGAGATCTAGGAAGGAGAACTAAAACTCGAAAGAGAAGAAATATCATCAAGAATCCATCGACATCCAAAGTTCCAGGCTACTACTGTAAAGAAGAGAAAGTGACACAAAGCTAGAGGCCACGAGTTTAACAGGGAAGTCAGGAATCCAAAGATCAATCACATTAGAGGAGCCAGCAAACCAGCTACCCCGTTGCAGGTGTACCCCTTAGCTAACCAGTTAAACGAAAACCTCTGCCAACCCTACAGGACATGCGAGCATAAATCTCATCTATAATGAAAGGAGCGTCAAGAGAAAAGAAGCTAAGGATTTTCCCAGTCCAAAACCAAGCCTCGACCTCAACCGAGCTACCAGCAGCTAGGCACAGATCCCGACAACCAGAGGAAAGTTAAGACTCAATCACATTGACCGACCAACCACCACAAGCTCTACCAAGATCACTGCACTACAGAGGTACAGCACCCAAACACGAGGCTAATAAGCTTAGCAAGTAAACACAGCCAGTAAGCCCCAACTTCTCAATAATCATCCAACCAGGAAGCAGATCAACAAGCACCCCGTGTGCTTACTCTGAGCTAACCAGTTCCAAAGGCAAGAAGGGTCAGCAAGCATCGGTTGCCCAACTAAAACCAGCGAGGCCAAGCTAACACCAGGGGAAACAGAGAGAAATCCCGGTACACCATGGCAAAGAAGAGAAGAGAGTACCAAACACCTCTCGTAACCTCATCCATCACACGCCTCGAGTAAACCCATGGCAGCAAGAGGAGGCATAGGAAGGAAAACAGAGGACAGAAAAACTGAGGAGAAAACAGAGGAATTGAGCACAGGGGAAGAGAGGGAGAGCTCTGCAGTAACAGAGAAGAAACGACCACCAGATGCCAACCCAAACCATCAAAACTTAGCAAGGGGAAGGAGAAGGAATTCAAACCAAACCAATGCAACTTGCATCACAGCTAGCAAGAGATCAATACTAACCCAAAACAAATCAATAAATCCAAACATCGGATAAACACACGAAGAAATCCAAATCCAAGAAAGAGAAGAACCCAAAAATCCGAATCTAACAAGCATGAACAAATCCTAATCTAAGCTAGTAGAGTCTAGACAAAGTCTAGGGAAGAAGCCCTACACTGGATCGTTGAGCTCGCGTTCTCCTTCCTCTTCTCCGGCCTTGCGTCGCCCCCGCGCTCGAGGTCTCCGCTGCTCGCACGCCGCCGCCGATCGTCGTTGAGAGAAACCCAGCCACCGCCGTCCTCGAGCTCCTCTCCGACCGCCGCCGCGGACGTCGCCGCTCTCCTCTCCCCGATCAGCCGTCGCAGCTCTCCCTCACGCTCTCTCTCTCGATCTCTCTCTTAATCGCGGTGTATCTCTCCTCTCTCTAACGGCGGGATTAATCCCTAATCCAAGAAGGGATGCTACTTAAAGGGCCTATTTATATGAACTGCTCAAGATTAGATCTTAGCCGTCCGATCAACCGGATCTGATCCTAGCCGCTCAGATCTCGATCCTTACGATTGAACCCAGATCCTCCGAGCTGGGGTACTCCTAATAGTCTAGCCAAACACATACATCATTACAAGGCCGTGTGTGCGCAACGTGTGTGAAATCAACTCCGCTAAGGGTAATTTACCAAATTACCCCCGGAGCCGCAACGATCAAAGGAGATCGCGAGGCAAGTCCCACCAAGCCAAACCAAACGAACCAAATCCTCGACCGACGCGGTCGGACCGGGTTGGAGGTACGGGTCCTCACATGTCACTTGGTTCCCAATTTCCCTGACTTTGTTTAGGAACAAGTTAATGCGACTTATGGTTTGGAACCTATAATCCAGGTTGGAGAAATAATCCTAACTTTAGTTGGAAGCCACAACAGTCAAGTAACTTTCAAGGACAAAATGATACAGTTAATTTTTTTATTTTCAAGTACCCACCTAAAATTTCTACAAATCCAAATCCTGGGTACCTTCCACAACCAACTTCAGCCCCTCCGGCCCAAACCACCTCCGAACCTACTTTGAGTTCCATCCTTTAAGCCATAAATGAAAATTTTAGTGAAATAAGAAGTGACCTAAAAAGTGATATTTCCAAAATGCAAAATAATGTGTCTAGAATAGAGAATCAGTGTAATTCTAATACCCAATCCATTGTTAAACTTGAGACTCAAGTTGAGCAACTAGTTAACACGGTAGCCAAGAGAGAGGAAGGTCACTTGCCAAGTTAACCTGTGACCAACCCTAGAGGTCAGCACTATGTAGAAAGTCAGAACTTTGAGAGTGCAAAAGTTGTTGTAACCCTTAGAAGTGGCAAAACCATAGATAATCAAATTGGTGAACCTATCAGTTCGGACGATCGATCACCCGATCCGACAATCAATTGTCCAACCCGAGATGACCCTTATTTTCCACCTAATTATGATCCAACTGATGTTTGAGAGCCTGATCCAGCTAAATACATTCCAAATGTACCTTTTCCTGCAGCCCTTAAGGACCCTTCTTCAACCTTGAAATCCCGAAAGACCGCCGAAGAAATCCTTGAGACCTGTAAACAAGTCAATATAAACATACATTTGCTTGATGCAATCCACCAAATCCCTTCTTATGCTAAATTTCTTAATGATCTGTGTACCCATAAACGCCAGGCCAAATCCAAAGTATCCAAAATGATTTTTCTCACTGAGCAGGTTAGTTCAATTCTGAAACATGATACACCTCCCAAACTAAAAGATCCTGGTACCCCCACCATACCTTGTTCTATAGGAGACTATCATATAGATGGTGCTCTTCTTAATTTAGGTGGCAGTGTAAACCTTATATCCTATTACCTTTATAAGGAATTTGGTATGGGAGAGCTTAAAGAGACACCAATAATTCTGCAATTAGTTGATAGATCCATTAAGACTCCTAAAGGTATATTAGAAGATGTTTTAGTTAAGATGGACAATTTCTTCTTTCCTGTTGACTTTGTTGTCTTGTTTATGGAGCTGACTGTCCACTGCAAAAAGACTGTATCTATTATCTTCGGATGTCCCTTTTTGGCCATAGCAAATGCCTGCATAAATTGTCGAACTGGTGTTATGGATGTTTCGTTTGGACATATGCATGTGAAATTGAATATTTTCAAAACTGCATGTTTGCCTGAGCATGATGATGATGAATGTTATAATGTCGATACTTTGACTGAATGTATCGATGCTAGATCACATATCATGATTTCCTATGAATTCTCTGATATTTTGCACAATTATAATTTTGATAATGAGAATGATGTTATGTTAGAAATTGCACAATTGAAAGATGACATCAAAGCACATATCTCAGATATACCGATCGATAGGCCAGACGGCTGATCCATCAGTCTAGACACATCGGAGATTGAATCTGTTTCTTGGATGGTTGAACCCCTTCCACTACTCTCTTCTACTCCTGCACCTTCTTCACTGAAAGCACCACCTGATTTAGAACTAAAACCACTGCCTAAAACGCTAAAATATGTTTTTCTAGGATCAGATTCCTCTCTTCCCATTATCATATCTTCTTCACTTTCAAACGATCAGGAAAGTCAACTTATAGAGGTTCTGAAACAACATAGGAAAGCCATAGGTTGGTCAGTGGCTGATTTGAAAGGTATTGACCCTTCGATTTACATGCATAAGATTCATCTCGAGGATCAATTTAAAACTGTTACGGAAATGCAACGCCGCCTTAATCCTAATATGAAAGAGGTGGTGAAGAAAGAGGTAGTGAAACTTTTAGATGCCAGTATTATTTACCCAATTTCTGATAGCCAGTAGGTCAGCCCTACACAAGTACTTCCAAAGAAATCGGGTTAACAGTTGTAAAAAATGAGAATGGTAATCAGATCACAATATGCCAGACTACTGGATGGCGAGTTTACATTGATTATAGAAAACTAATTGCCTTGACTAGGAAAGATCATTTTCCCTTACCTTTTATTGATCAAATCTTAGAAAGACTTTCTGATCAAAGTTACTATTGCTTTTTAGATGGATATGCAGGGTATATTAAGTTGTGATTGATCCTGAAGATCAAGAGAAGACGACTTTCACATGTCCTTTTGGTACTTTTGCTTACTGTAAGATGCATTTTGGTCTTTGCAATGCACCTGCAACTTTTCAAAGGTATATGATGGCCATCTTCTCTGACATGATTGATAAATTTTTAGAAGTCTTTATGGATGACTTTTCTGTGTTTGGAATTTCTTTTGAATCATGTTTAAACAACATGTCTAATGTTTTAGATCGTTGCATTGAAACTTATTTAGTTCTCAGTTGGGAAAATAGTCATTTTATGGATCAGGAATGAATTGTTTTAGGTCACATTGTTTCTAAACGTGATATAGAGGTTGATAGAGCTAAAGTTGAGTTAATTGCTAAATTACCTCCACCTTCGTCTGTGCTTCAAATTCGTTCTTTTCTAGGTCATACTTGATTCTATCGTTGATTCATTAAAGATTTTTTTCAAAATTTCACGGCCCTTGTGTGAATTACTGGCCAAAGACGTTCCTTTTGTCTTCAATAATGCATGTTTGATAGCTTTTAAAACTATCCGTGATTTATTGTCTACCACACCTATAGTTCATGCTCCTGACTATTCTTTACCTTTTGAACTTATGTGTGATGCTTCTGATTCTGCCATAGGAGCTATGTTAGGACAACGAGTAAACAAAATTCCATGTGATTTATTATGCTAGTAAGACCCTCTCTGAATCTCAATTGAATTATACCACTACTGAGAAGGAATTATTAGACGTCATATTTGCATTAGAAAAGTTTCGTCCCTACCTCCTAGGTTGCAAAACCCTTATCTATACGGATCATACCGATATGTTATATCTTTTAGCTAAAAAGGATGCCAAACCTAGACTGATTCGATGGATCTTGCTTTTGCAAGAATTTGATTTAGAGATTAGGGATAAGAAAGGTTTAGAAAATGTAGTTGCCGATCACTTGTCTCGCCTTCCTTTGGAACATATTCTTGATAACACTCCAGTTGATACGTCCTTTCCTGATGAGCATCTCTTTCAGGTGACTCGTCTTTCACAGCCTTGGTATGCACATATAGGGTCAGTTTGGATACTGATGTGCTGTCGCAGGCACTCAAAAATAAATCTAGTACTTTTCAAAACAAATGTAGTAGTGCGAGTACGAGTCGATCCCACGAAAAGTGTTCAGCCTAGTTTTGTGCTTAGTGAACAAAGAGGGGGGTTTTAAACGTGAGGAAAAATAGTAAAGAAATAATCTAAAACGAAGAAACAAGTTGAATCAAGAGAACAAACCTTGGTCTGAGTCAACATCCACCATCGGAATCCAACAACTGATCATAGATGCAAGTATCAATCAATTCATACCATGAATATTCACCGTTCGAATGAAATCCGAATCTCTCCTCAATCATAGTTAATTAGAAACAATCGATCTAATCAACCCTAACTACTAGACAACCTAAGACAAGCGCTGTAGATTTAATCTAGTAGCAGCGTTAAGAATAGGGAGATCGATGAAGCTAAACAATACAAGTACAAGCGGTTGCATTTAATCTAGTCAAATATTCTTCCTAAGACCTAACAATCTCTGAAACGCAGTAGATTATTAAACCCTAGTTGCTTCACAGATTAGAGGGATCAAACAATTCCGGATTTGATATCAAACCTAGCAGTAGATCACCATGAATAATAAAATAGTAGGCCTCCTAGCAATTAGACAAGGTAATCATGAAGATTTAATCTCAGAAGAACATTCAATACTCATGTATAAACTGAACAATAAAAATAGATTAGATCTCACAGTTTCATTGATTCCGAGGTTTCAGTCTCCTCGACCAAGGATCAAGATTTAGCCACGCAGGGCCATCGAGAACAATCCTTCAAAAGATTTCATAAAGCAAGGGAAAACCTAGAAAAAAATATAAAAGAGTAGAAAGAGCAGCCAAAAGTGTCCAAGAATCCCCCCTCAAACCCTAGAAAGAGTCCTATTTATAGCCCCAAAGTCTCTCCATCAACGGATTAGATCTAAACCGTTGATTTAATTTACTGGGAAAGTCCGATCGATCGGACCTTGAGTGTCGGATCGATCGGTCTCATTAAAATCTTCAACTTCTATTTACGCCCGAGTCCGATCGATCGAACTATGTGTGTCGGATCGATCGGTTGCGTAAAAATCCACCTTCTCTGGCTATTCCTGAGTCCAATCGATCGAACTTTAGGTGTCCGATCGATCGGACCCCATAGCATGGATGTAGGGATCGATCGGACCATGTTCAGCCAAAAAAAACATGTTCTGTCACGTTTCTGCATAGTCCGATCGATCGGACCCTGGGTGTCGGATCGATCGGACGTTCCAGCGTATTACTGTTCTGCCATCCAGACTGCGCCATCGATACTAAAATTGCCGTAACTTCCTCTAGAAAACTCGGAATCTCGAACCGTAAAATTTTCCAGAAACTAAACTTCAAGAGCTTTCCAACCATATATGGCACATCCTCTGGTTCTTCATGAGCAGGTACAGATTAATCTTTAAATTTGATCCATGCACTCTTTTCAGCTTATTTTCGACTTAAGGACTTCAATTGCATCCTAAATCAAAATATAAGAATAATGAGTGTATTTAAGAACTAAATAAGCATAGGAGACTAAGTATTAAGGGATAAAAATATAACATTATGCATCATCATCAGATACCACGGATCCGTGGGATCCGTGGTATCCACGGGATGGTATCCGCGCCCGCAGATACCGTCCACGGCGTCCGCTCGAATCGAACGGACACCGAAAATGGGATCCGCCCAAGCGGAATCCAAACGGCGGGATCCCGCAAATGGGATCCGCGCGACCAGCGGATCCGCTGGGATCCCTGGGTGCCAAACGCACCCATAGTGAATTATCTTGTTTCAGGCAAGCTTCTCGATTCATGGTTTAAAAATGCTAAAGATAGATTCTTTTCTCAGATTAAATATTATATATAGCAAGACCCTGAATTGTTTAAACATTGCTCTGATCAAGTAATTAGACAATCTGTGCCTAAGTCAGAAGTTCATGACATTCTCACTTTCTGCCATATACATGCATGTGGTGGTCATTTCTCAGGGAAAAAAACCGCTACAAAAATTCTACAAAGTGGATTTTATTGGCCTTCGATTTTTAAGGATTCTCATATTTTTTGCTAATCTTGTATTCGATGTCAGAAAACTAGTAATATCTCTCATAGCAATGAGAAGCCTCAGACTCCAATTTTAGTTGTCGATATCTTTGATATTCGGGATATTGATTTCATGGGTCCCTTTCCACCTTCCTTTGTTTTTCTGTATATCCTTGTAGCAGTTGACTATGTTTCTAAATAGGTAGAAGCTATAGCAACCAAGTTGAATGATCATAAAGTTGTGGTTAAATTTCTTCAAAGTAACATCCTTTCTCGATTTGGTTGTCCCCATGCACTTATTAGCGATGGTGGTTCTCATTTTAATAATCAACACTTTGCTTCTCTTCTTCGAAAATACTCTATCACACATAAGGTAGCCATTCCCTATCACCCTCAGACTAGTGGTCAGGTAGAGTTTTCTAATACGGAAATAAAGCGCATATTAGAGAAAACTGTTCGCATTGATCGCACAGATTAGGCCATAAAGTTAGATGATGCGTTGTGGGCTTACAAAACTGCTTATAAAATGCCTATTGGTACGTCCCCATATGGATTAGTTTTTGGAAAGCAATGTCATTTGCCTGTAGAATTAGAACATCGAGCTATGTGGGCCATTAAAAAGCTCAATACTGATATCAATGCCCTCACAGCACATAGGAAACTTAGTTTATGTGAACTTGAAGAAATTCACAATGAGGCATATTTGAATTCCAAAATTTATAAAGATAAAACAAAGGCCTTCCATGATAAACATATTTCAAGGAGGACTTTTGATGTCGACCAGAAAGTTTGGTTTTTCAATGCTAAATTGCATCTTTTTCTAGGTAAATTACGTTCTAGATGGTCATGGCCTTTTATTATAAATAGAGTATTTTCACATGGTGTTATAAAAATTCGACAGCCACAAACAAACAAAATATTTACTGTTAATGGTCATACATTAGAACATTATGTGGAGGACATCGTTCACGGTGATGTCATTGAGTTCGTTGAACTGACGGACCCAAGCTATCACTGACCTCATGAAGGGGCGTCTAGCGAAAGACGTAAAATTACACGCTTCCTGGGAGGCAATCCAGTTTTATGATTTTTTTTCCTTAGCTTTTTAGAATTTTCTTTGATTTTTAGGAGTTTTCCATGATTTTTCTGATTTTTCCTATTTTTTCCTATAAGAATAATAATAATAACTTGAAAATTGAAAATTCCTGGTTCACAGTCGACCGTTGTATCGTCCGTGAGCCTCTGTCACGAAAAAGGCTTCTCATGGTCGATGAGACGATCGACCGTCACCTCCTCAAACAAATCCTATCATCCACGGTCGATCGGTCGATCGACCATCGCATCGACCGTCGCCTTATTTTCCCAATACCACCAACTCCCATGGTCGACCGTCAGATCAACTGCCAATGATATTTTTCTGCTCGATCATATCTGCCATCGGATTTCAATCTAATCCTACTCGTTTTCCTACGCTAACTCCAATTTTAGTTCATCCTCTATTTAATTCCGCCCGTTCCTGACTTCCTATCTCATCTCTTGCGCTTCGATCTCTCTGTCGATCGACCTGCGTTCCTACTCTGTTCCTTCCTCTACTTCCTCTCCGAGACCCAAGCCACTGCCTTCCTCACTCCTTTTCACTTCCACCTATCCGGTCTCGCGTTTTACTCTCCTCGAAATCTTGTCTTCCAACACTGGTGTGCTCCACTGTTTCCGCTCGATCCCTCACTCTGTTCCTCTATCGTGCCATGCGACTAGTTTTCACTCAATTCTTCGCAGACATGCATCGCACCCCTCGTCAGGCCTAGTCAGATCACTAAATTTCGCTATGTCTCGATCGCGACAATCTTCCTACTCTTCTGATGATAGTCCACCCCACACCCCGATTTCCAACTTTGCACCTGGATTTCCACTGTCATAGGCGTTGTGGTTCTCCTCAGACGATGACTTGATGAGCATTGTTGATTCCCCGATACCACCATCGCCACCAACGGTCTTATGTTTTCCATCTAGGGTAATTTTTGAATCCTCTGCACCTGTTGGTTCATCTTATGCCTATTCCGCTGGTGTTGAGTTCTACGGTTTGTTACCTCCTACAGATTTGTTTGCCCGCATCGTATATGACATTCAGCATGCTCATGACCTTGATGATCCCTGGGTATCTTTCCAGAGTCCCGGCAGTTCAACAATCGTAGTGCCTCCACATTCTTTCATTGATCCTGCTCTTTTGACGCCTCTTGAATCACCATATGCATCGGATGACCTTGACCGTCCGTCGATCCCGATACCTAGTGACTATGATTCTGAGGAAGAAGACAGCGTGGATGAGATGGATGACGAATGAGGAGTTTTGCTGATTTTATTTCTTTAGGACTATTTCAGTGGATGATTGCTTATCTAGGTTTTCTGTTATCATGGTGAGATGTTTTGCTGTAGAGATGCTAGTGTAGTGGGTTTTCGTTTTTCTTTTTAGATTATGATTTACATTTTAAATCATGTAGATGAATACTTATAAAAGTTTTATGTTCAATAAGTACAAAGGATCTTGTGCTAAATGTTTTTACATCTTTTATACCTTTATGCTATTTTTACTATATTTTTCATTCTATTATAATTGATCTTTTGGGAAGTTATTTTTATAGCAGGTTTTCCTGAGGTAACAAAAAATGGGCGATTAACCAGTACACCGATCAGGGGATATTATCTTTCTTGTTTTTTATCTGTCTCTCATATAACATGGTTATTTTTATGGCTTTTAGTATCTTTTAGAGACATGATTGTCTTCAGTGATGACTCTCTTATATGGGCGGTGTGGTGATCGTAATGCGTGCGACGACTATTTCTGACATGATATTATAGTGATCTCTACCCTTTATTCATTGCTTTATGACTTAGTGTAATTGGAGACAATTACATTTAAGTTGGGGGTAGAATTCTAGGAATTTCAATTCACTGTTTATTTTATTTTATTTTATTTAAGTGGATTTTATACATCCCTTGAATTATGTCAAAAGAATGAAAGTATGATTTGATTTGACAATGATGCTTGTTTTAGAAATTTATTTTATGAATTATTCTGAAATTTGTATTTCATATAAGGGATAGTAAATTTTTTCTATGCATGATATTATTTCTATACTTTAACACTTTTTCCATGATTTAAGGATAGCTTGACATATCCTAATGCACATGTTCACTTTCACATGTTAAAGAGTTGAGATTAGATTCTAAACATGATACTATGATAGTTTTACAGTTTTATGTCATATCACAAAAAATACATGAACACATGCAATTATCTGAATATAAAAAAATGGGGCTAACCAGCGTGGTGTTCACGTAAAATAATTGAAATTCCTGCAAAAAAAGGGGTTCATACTTAGTAACCGGGGAAGGTGCCTAACAAGGTGCGTTGTTCACGTAAAACAGTTGAAATTCCTGCAGAAAAAGAAGATAAAGAAAAAGAAAAATGAATAAAAGCAGATATTGCTATGTGATAAGTGGACAATATGTGGTTGAATAGGATTGTGATATTGAATAGTTGAAGTGTTTAGATATGATTGATACTCTGAAGCATGTGGGACCCCATTCACACACATTAGTGTTAAAGTTATTTTTAATCATGATTAAATATGTTGAAGTATGAGAAATATGTTGTGACATATTTTAGTTTACTATATTTTTTATGTGACTTGAGTTGAAAGGTTTATTTATGGATAATATTTCTATTTCATACATTAGAGTTCATGAGTATTATGATTGATTTCTAATGACATATTCAAGGGGATGTATAGATGTTTGTGGGTGTCATCCCTGAAAATTATCAGGAGACTATAACTCCTCCACTGGGGTAACCCAGGGGTATAAAGAGCTGTTGCACATGCTAAGTGCAATCGTGAGACCTAAGAAAGTGGCAAGTAGATTTATTGCTTTCTTTTTATCTTTTCTTTACTAGAGTACTAGCAAAGTGTAAGTTGGGGGGTGTGCGGAGTCACTAAATATTCATACTTAAACCCCTTAATTTACCTTTGATAGCCCGAGAGTGTTTTTATTTGATAGTTTGTTAGTTGAAATCATGTTTAATAAAGATTCAAGTTAGAAAATACAGAAAAAGACTAGTATGTTAAAATTACGTAGTTCCGATGTCAGATTAAAAAGAATTCATAAAAATCTCCAGATAAATCTTAAATTCTTGAAATTTGAAGGACATCTACAAGACATCAAGACGTACAACTTTCATGTTGGACATTTTATGAGATTCCTGACAGATTAATACCCGTTTCGAAGACTATGAAGATACACAGATGCTGAAAAACTGATCCATCGACGTTCAGGAGAATTATTCGCCAAATGTTCCAGATAAGTCGAAATATTATAAAATCTTCGGGATCTAATAGAAGACTTCATAATCTATATCTTTTGTGTTGGACATGTTTTCAAATTCCGACTTAATTGGACCCAATTGCGACCGGAATAGACTGTCAGGATTAATTCAAGGAATCCGAGTTGCAATAGAGTCCAACTTAGCCCAAAACCCGAATTCCGGGCGTTAATATATAAAAAGGTGTTGGCTGGTTGAAAATTAGAGGCCCCCATAGAGAGAAAAGAGAGGATTAGGGTTTCTGAAGACGAAGGAGTTAATGCGTGGATCCCAATTGTTCTTCATCAAATCTATCATGGTCCTTGACTCTCTTTGTCAGTCCTAACCATGGTCCCATCATTCCACTCCTCTTCAAAAGGATTTGTCCTCAAATCATCGCCTGCATCAAAAGGGGATAGATCAGAAACATTAAAGGTAGAGGCAACATTATACTCACCGGGTAAATCCAGCTTGTATGCATTGTCATTGATGCACTCAAGAACTTGAAATGGACCGTCCCCGCGTGGAAGGAGTTTGGAGCACCTCCGTTCGGTAAACCTTTCTTTTCTCAAGTGCATCCAAACCCAATCCCCGAGTTCAAAAACCAGCTTCTTTCTCCCTTTGTTGGCTTGCTTCGCATATTGCTCCGTCCTTCGCTCAATGTTGAGTCGTGCTTTCTCATGGATCTGCCTAACAAATTCCGCTTTGCATTTCCCATCTAAGTTAACATGCTCAGAAATTGGCAAAGGAGTTAAATCCAAAGGAGTTAATGGATTGAAACCATACACAATTTCAAATGGTGAAAACTAAGTAGCAGAATGAAACAACATGATTATATGCAAACTCAATGTGTGGTAAGCAATTCTCCCAATTTTTGATGTTCTTCTGAATTACAGCCCACAACAATGTAGATAAAGTTCTATTGACAACTTCAGTTTGACCATCAGTTTAGGGGTGACATGTAGTAGAAAACAACTTAGTCCCTAACTTTCCCCACAAGGTCTTCCAAAAGTAACTCAAGAACTTAGCATCCCGATCTGAAATGATTGTTCTAGGCATACCATGCAATCTCACAATCTCACGAAAGAACAATTCAGCTATATTCGAAGCATCATCAGTTTTGTGACATGGGATGAAATGTGCCATCTTAGAAAACATATCCACCACCACAAATATTGAATCCCTACCCCGTTTTAACCTGGGTAAACCTAAGACAAAATCCATTGAAATGTCAATCCAAGGCTCTGTAGGTATTGGCAAAGGAGTGTACAAACCATGGGGTTGCACCCTTGATTTGGCCTACTTACAAGTGATGCATCTATCACAAATTCTCTCAACATCACGTTTCATGTGTGGCCAATAAAAGTGCTCATGTAAGATGCCAAGTGTTTTAGCTACACCAAAGTGCCCCATTAACCCTCCACCATGGGATTCCCTTACTAACAAGTCACGCATGGAATAATTAGGCACACACAATTTATTTTCTTTAAACAGATAATCATCATGCTAAAATACTTCCCAAACGCAGATTTCTCACAAGATTGACACACATCACTAAAATCATGATCAGAAACATATAATTCTTTGATGTGTTCAAATCCAAGTACCTTTGCATCAAGAGTGGAAATTAAAACATACCTGCGGGATAGTGGATCCGCCACAACGTTCTCCTTCCCTTATTTGTATCGTATCACATAAGGAAACGTCTCAATGAATTCCACCCATGGCGCATGCCTTTTGTTCAACTTGTGTTTGGCTCTTCAAATGCTTTAATGACTCATGACCAGTGTGTATCACGAATTCCTTACACCATAAGTAGTGCTGCCATGTATCCAACGCTCGAACCAATGCATACAATTCCTTGTCATAAGTAGGATAGTTTAATGCTACCCCACTTAGTTTCTCACTGAAATATGTGATTGGCCTTTCACCTTGCATAAGAACAGCTCCTATTCCAGAACCTGAAGCATCACATTCAATCTCAAATGTTTTAGTAAAATCAGGTAAAGTAAGTACGGGAGCATGTGTCAAATTTTCTTTTAGCAACTGAAACGCCTTTTCTTGCTCTTCACCCCATTTGAATCCAACGCTTTTCTTGATGACTTCAGTAAGTGGAGCGGCAATGCTACTAAAATCTTTCATGAATCTCCTGTAAAAACTAGCAAGACCATGAAAACTTCGAACATTACCAACACTAGTAGGACTCGGCCACTCTTGGATTGCACGAATCTTTTCTTCATCAACCTGTATACCTTGTGTACTTACAACAAAACCAAGGAAAACAAGCTTATCAGTGCAAAAAGTGCATTTCTTCAAGTTAGCAAACAGCTTCTCTTTTCTAAGTACATCTAGAACATATTTTAAATGCAAAACATGATCCTCCAAGCTGTTGCTATAAATAAGGATATCATCAAAATAGACAACAAGAAACCTGCCAATGAATGTTCGCAAAACATGATTCATTAGCCTTATAAAACTGCTTGGTGCGTTAGTTAACCCAAAAGGCATAACTAGCCACTCATATAAGCCATGTTTTGTTTTAAAAGCAGTTTTCCATTCATCGCTTTCTCTTATTCTGATCTGATGATACCCACTCTTCAAATCAATTTTAGAAAACACACGAGCACCATGCAACTCATCTAACATATCATCTAAGCGAGGAATAGGATGACGATACTTTACCGTGATTGTCACGCCCCGACCCAGAAAACCCATCCAGATCGAGGCGTAAGCCACCTAAACCTACTTACAACATCAATAGACGCACAATATATAACTGCTATGAATTTGAATCCGGATCATAAAAAATTTCGACGGAATCTCCTTTATAATCGTACCACAAGAAATATGTACAATTTACAATTTTACAACTTCAACTTATACAATGACACAACAGTAAATAACTAATTATTGCATTCCTCAACATCTACATTAAAGAATATTATAACATCTCTCAAATACAACTGAATTAATGATCATACAATTCCATCATCGAATACATCGTGTTATACCTCAATTTATACATCATAATATAAAACTGTAATGAATATGTATAAAGCTCCTCGAAGCTCCACGCCCTCGATCACCTCGACATGTCACGCCATCTTCTATAAGAGCACCTGAAAGAAGGAACTGCATCGACCTGCATCGCCAATGCAACCCAGGTAGGGTGAACAACAATGCCCAGTAAGGTTCTACTCTACGTCACACAGAAAGGAAGGGAAACTGCAATTGTGTCGTTCTCCGCCTAAGCCTAAGAGATGCCAAGGGGCCCCATAACCCCGTCGATTCCCGAGGGCTCCTGTCCATGTCCCACCCTCACCCAAGAACAAACGAGAGGAAACAAAGGTTGCGGGGTCCTGTCCAGGTACCACCCTGCCCAGTCGTACCATCTCTCGCGGGGACACACAAGTCAGGGACATCGACAACCATCCTTAGTACTTGGCCTTGGAGATCAGACACAACCTCTATACCTCAAGTACAAGAATATCAAACATGATTGACTATAACAACAACCTCAAATGATAGTCAATATGATCAGTCAACGACGATTATGTCCTAGTCCTCAACTACCCAAACCCCGGTCCTAGGGATAGATCCGGGTTACCCGAGAACCCCGGATCGACGATCGAACCCATCGCCTACCACCTAGCCTTAATGCTTCTAATGCATACAACATGCATGAGCCTATTCAAACAACTAGGCCTAGGTGTCTCTACATGCCAAATCATCACTCAATTGTCTATGAGGTTATAACAAAGCTACACATTTGGCATATAATAAGTTGAGAACAAGACCATCACGAGAAACAACAACCATTCAACTATTCACATGCCGGGCACACCTTCAGCCCTTCTGAACTACACATTCCCGAGGGTCATCACTACCTCAGTTATCCCACAAATAAATAGAAACATGCACACAGCCGGCCCTAGGCTTCAACATAATATAAGGTCATATCAATGGCAAATTACAGTAAACATAGAGACGACAACAAGATTCAGTGTAGAATTAAATAGAGGGATTATCAACCACTATACCAATTAAGGCATGCAATCACAGATTAAGAAATCCCATAAAGCAAACGAGGAAACTAGAGGTTATCAGATGTCGGACAGGAAAGCTTTCCTATTAGCATTTCATCAAATACGAAGAACCAGAATCCGAGAGCCAGGGAAAACAGGGGAAGTCCAAAACTCTATCGCAACATTCCAAAAGAAATCCGAACCATAACCAGTACATCCAAAAGAAATCCAAACAACGAAGAAGAACATACTACCCGAAGAGCTGTGCACCAGTCTCTGTAGTGCACAGCTACGAACGACAGAGACGGAGGTAGCAAAGGTCCAAGTCCGAGAGCAGGGAAGAGCATGGAGGCCCAAACACCCTGGCAACCCATGCAAGCAAGGGAATAATAGAGAATTGAACATAGGAGAGAGGAAGGTACCAACGAAACCACGGGAAACATAGCATATGCAACAATGCCAATCCGACAGCATTGAAAACCATCAAAATCTCATCCATACCCACCACTCATCCGTAGATACAGGTAAAGACAGTAAAGAGAGCCAAGGAGGAAGCTGGGTGGAGAAAACAGGGCATTATACTCGAATTCCATCAAATTCCAGCAAGAATCGGAGAATGCAAGCAAAATATTAGAGAGAAGAAGATAACCTCATAGAGATCCTAGGCTAACATGCTTATCGACAGAACAACCAAGAAAGAAAGAAAAGAGCCCATGCAAACCCAACGATTAATCAATGAAATCACCCAACACCAGAAAGCTTGAGGAGAGCACCAGACAGGGGCTTGAGGGGGAAACCTCAGCATCCGGCCAACCAAGAACAGGGGAAGAAAGCCTTGAAAACCCAAAGAGAATCCAACAAACCATCAACTTAGCTTCAAAATCCATCAAACCATAAACAAAAGGAAAGCAAATCTCAACGAAATCCCCAGTATTCCATGGGTACAAGCAATGGCAGCAAGGAGAGGAGAAAGCATCGACAGGGGGAAACAGAGCATAGCATTGAATACCATCAGGGGAGAACATAGGAGAAATCTCGTAAAGGAAACCACCACTAATCCATAGCTTCAAACCACGGCAACAAAGAGAGAAGGAAGAACAGCGGACGAAAACAGAGGCTCCGATCAAACCCAAGGAAAACCATGCATCAAGCCAACCCTATTCTAGTCTAGTAGAGCCTAATCAAGAGATTAGATCAAACCCTACCTCTGGATCACGCGAAAGCTCCTTCTCCGGTCGTCGACACCGTCGCCGAGCTCCACCTTCGCAGTAGACGGGAGGGACCCAACCGCCGCTCTCTTCTCCAGCCGCGGTTGTCGTAGCTAGGATCTCCGCCCATCGCCGCTTCGCCCAGTCACCAGGCTCGTCGTCGATGAAGAAGAAGGCCCAGCCGCCGTCGTCGACCTCTCCTCTGATCGCGTCGCAACTCTCTCTCTCTCTCCCTCTCCCCTCTCTAACCGCGGTCGCCGCCACTGGCTCCAAGCTCCTCTTCGCCCGCAGGATTCTCTCCCACTCGATCGGGTTGCCGTCGGGTCACTCTCCTCTCTCTCTCTCTCTCCATCTCTCTCAGAACAGTTACCTAACGGAAGAAAATGGGTTTATATATTAATGGCTTAATATTAGATCATGGTCGTCCGATCGGCCAGATCTGATCCAAGCTGCTCAAATCTCGATCCTTACGATCAAACTCAGATCCTTCGATCTAGAGTGCTCATAATGGTCTAATCAAGCACATACATCATCACAAGGTCATGTGTGCGCAACGCGTGTGTGAAACCGACTCCGTCAAGGGCAATTTACCAAATTACACCCGGAGTCACAATGATCAAAGGAGATCATGAAGCAAGGCCAACCCAGCCAAACCAACCGAACCAGACCCTCGACCGACGCGGTCGGACCGGGTTGGAGGTACGGGTCCTCACAATGATTTTGTTGATGGCTCGACAATCAATGCACATCCTCCAAGTCCCATCCTTCTTAGGAACCAAAATCACCGGAACAGCACATGGACTCATGCTTTCCATCACGTGTCCCCTTTCCATCAACTCTTGAACTTGCCTTTGTAGCTCCTTTGTCTCCTCGGGGTTGCTTCTATAAGCTGGTCGGTTCGGGATGGTGGCACCGGGTATGAAATCAATTGATGCTTAATTCCCCAAATAGGTAGCAAGCCGTGTGGAACCTCCTCTGGAAAGACATCATCAAACTCCTGCAAGAGATCAGCAATAGAACTAGGCAAAGACACGATAAGTTGGTTAGTATTCAAATATGCCTTCTTGTACAAAAGTAAAATCATCGACTGTCTTAAAAACATTGTTCATTTTATCTCACGTGCCCTTGCATAAAAGTTCTTTTTTTTCACTCCTTCTCTTTTCATCACTCTCTTTTTGATACCAACTGATACGAACCTCACCAAGGACTGACGAAACCTGTAGCAAGATGAGCTTGTAGGATCGTTCTACAATCAGGTTTGGAAGGAAACCGTGACCCGTTGCTTATAATCAAGCAAGAACCTTGGTATGAGGTGAGGACGCCACAAACGGGGTTGGAAATCCGTTTGATAAGTCTAGATGAACGCCATAGAAAATCCCGATAAGTTCGATAGTTCTACGAAGAACCAAAGAGAAATTCTCTCACTTTTTTATCAATAAAAATCTGCTTTGGTGTCATAGGAACAAGAGTGATTGGCCTTTGATTGAACACAAAAGAGTACTTGTTCGTATAGCAATTATGCTTTACACGCCTATCAAATTGCCAAGGTCTCCCAAGCAGCAAATGTCCAGCTTGCATTGGCACCACATCACACAACACCTCATCTTCATATTTACCAATTCGGAAGGAAACTAACGCTTGCTTGTTTACCTTGACTTCACCACTATCATTCAGCCACTGTAGCTTGTATGGTTGCAGATGTTTGAGTGTTGGTAGCTCCAATTTCTCCACCAAAGTCATGCTAGCAACATTAGTGCAGCTTCCACCACCAATAATCACACTACACACCTTGTCTTTAACATAGCACCTAGTATGAAAGAGATTGTCTCGCTGCAGCTCATCTTCTTCCTTTGCTTGCATGCTTAGAGCTCTCTTTGCCACCATCAATTCTCCATGAACAGCATACTCTTCTTCATCAATATCCTTCAATGGTGGCATAGAAGTAGTGTCTAACTCATCATCGGTTTCAATCTCACCATTATCTCGTAACACCATGACTCTTGTTTGGACATTGGCTTGCTATGTGACCCCTTCCTTGACATTTAAAACACTTAACATCACGAGTTCGAGAAGCAGATGGATCTGGTTTCCCTTGAGAACTGTGGCTGGTGGATTCTTGTTTTGGCTCGGGTTTAGACTTCGCAGCCGACTTCTCCTCCTTCACATAATTTGGCTTCCACGACGAAGTAGAACCTGAACCTTGGGCTGCACGTATACCACCCCTCCTCTTGAGCTGCCGCTCAACCTTGTTAGCCATGTGCATCATATCTTCCAACTCCACATAATGTTGCATCTCCACCCTATCTTGAATCTTTTGGTTTAATCCACTCAAAAATCTGGCCATTGTAGCTTCTCAATCTTCCTCCACATTAGCCCGGATCATAGCAATCTCCATCTCCTTATAGTAATCTTCAACACTCCGATTACCTTGCTTGAGATTTTGCAGCTTTTGGTACAACTCACGGTAATAGTGACTAGGAACAAATCGCTTCCTCATCACGATTTTCATCTCCTCCCATGTCTCTATTGGTCATTCTCTATTCTGCCTCCTGTTCAACACAAACTGATCCCACCAAACAATAACATAATCACAAAATTCAATGGCTGCAAGTTTTACCTTCTTCATCTCGGAGTAGTTGTGGCAATCAAATACTAACTCCACCTTCTTCTCCCATTCAAGGTAGGCCTCAGGGTCGTTTTTACCTTGAAATGAAGGAATATGCATCTTTATGCTATTGAGATTGTTATCTTCCTGATTCCAAACACGTCTTCCTCGTGCATTCCTCCTATGGCTCCCCACTGAATTTCGGTCATCATCCTCCTCAAATCTGCCCCAATCATCTCTTTCATCCCTTGGATCTTCCATTCTATCCAACCTTCTGTGAACCTCATCCGATTCTCGCCTCATCATACGCCGCATCTCTCCCACAATAGCCTCCATAAACAACTTCAGATCAACACCTTCCGCAACACCTTTTTCACCATTTTGAGACATGATTTCCTATAAAAGAAACTCACAAACACTCCCTCTTCTTGCGTTTCACTCAAATCACTCAACACTCTTAGAAATTCTCTTTCGGTTCTTATCGAACTAGTCAAACTCAAATCAAAAATTTCAACAACAATTCACACTAAAAACTTATCAAAGGATGCAAAGAAAGGTAGGGTATGCAAAGAAAAGGAGGTAAGGCATGCAAAGAAAAGGCAAGGTTGATAGGTATGCAAAGAAAACGATAGATTGATAATTTTGGATGATGAAAACAGTTCTTCTTTTTCTTCTTCTTTTTCTTCTTCTTTTTCTTTTTCTTTTTTTTCTTCTTTTTTTCACGAATTTCTTTCTGTCTTTCTTTTCCTTTTTTTCAGAAGAAACACGAACACACTTGATAAGAAGAAGAAAGAACTTGATCTTTTTTTCTTTTCTTTTTTTTATCAGATTTGATAAAAAAAAATGACGTTCAAAGATAGATAATGAGGAATATGAAGGAATAAGGCAAGAAACGAATTTGATCTTCTATCAGATTTGATACAAAACTGAAGATCAAGGAATGATAAGGATAAGCCAACCTGAGACTAGAAACTGAGCTCTGATACCAATTGATACGAACCTCGTCAAGTACTGACGAAACCTATAGCAAGATGAGCTTGTAGGATCGTTCTACAATCAGGTTTGGAAGGAAACCGCAACCCGTTTCTTCTAATCAAGCAAGAGCCTTGGTATGAGGTGAGGACGCCACAAACGGGGATGGAAATCCATTTGATAAGTCTAGATGAACGACACAGGAAATTCTAATAAGTTCGATAGTTTTACGAAGAACCAAAGAGAAATTCTTCTCCAATCTGAAGCTTTGAATTAATCCACCAAGTGTTGTTTTGAACCTCTTAGCCTAAGCTCTTGTGATTGATCCTATTGGCATCTGAAATGGTTCTTGACTCTCTTTGTCAGTCCTAACCATGGTCCCATCAATGACTTACATTAAGAACTAACATTTTACACAAAGTAGACGTAGAGCTAAATATGCTTAAATCCTTTAATAAACCAATCAAAATCTCAACTTTAATATCTTGCTGGCACCTAAGCATGATCACTATTAATGGATCAAATATTGAAACCAATCGAAGTTGGAAATCGAATGAAATTTGGCCAAAAACCCTAAAATTGCTGAAAAGTCTGCTTCATCGTAGATCAGAATATAATTCACCATAATTCATAAACAAATCATACAAATATGAAATAAGTGGTATCTGAAAGTAGACTCAAAGATATACAACTTTAATGTTGAAGTTTCTATGATATTCGACATAGATTATCACCACAATTGAGCACGAATAGGGATTTGGGAAATCAGACAAATCCGACAAAATCTGGGAAAAACTGAATTGAAATCCAATCAAAATACTTTCAATTGATATGAAACTTTAAATTATGGTAGAATAGATAGAGGAAAACATACTAGAAATTAAAAATCACACAAATCACCTAGATTCAAGCTATTGACCGCTAAATATGGAGATTAGGGGTAGAAACCCTACCTCTTATAAGCTAATCATCTTCAAATCTTGCTTCCTAGATCTAACTCCCTCCAAACTTGACCCTCTAAAATAGCTCCTCCATCCCTCTCTCTAACTAGCCCCATTCTAAGTTTCCAATGGAAACCCTAAGGAGAAAAGGGGGTTTGATCTAAAAGCTTGCCCTATTTACACGAAATGGTGCCAAGTGGCACCCATCTAAGGCACTAGGGGTTATAATGATGATTAATGTCATAATGTTAACATGAAAGGCCCAAATTAAGGTCTAACAACCACATATATCATCCATACTGCCGTGTGTGCATTAACGCATGTGAAACCCATTAACGCATGTGAAACCCAACTCTACGAAGGCAAATTACCTAAATGCCCCTGAAGTTGCAACAATCAACAAGATCGTAAAACGAGACGAATCAAGCTCTCAAACCTGACCTACACTGTCAAACCATGTATAGAGGTACAGGCTCTCACATCATCCTTACAATAGGTATCGAGATGAAATAAGAACCAATCGTTTGGTAAGATTGTGAAGTTCATTGGTTCGAGAAACGAGAAAGTACAATGTCCATGAATTTGCGGGTGGACATAATCATTTTTTTCATATGTTAGAAACTCTTATATCAACAAAAGTATACTGAAGTTCAAGCCCATGCAGTTGACATAGCCTGTGCATCTGGAATGAAGTCAAAGACAACATGTGAGTTGATATTCATGGAAGTTGGAAGAAGAGCTAATCTTGGTTATACCATTAGTGATTTGAAAATTTATTTTTAGATAGTGCCACAAAGAAACTTGGTTTTTGGTGAAACTAATTCCATTTTGATGCATTTTCAAAAGAGTGATTTGAAAAGAAAAAACAAATTGGGAAATGCAACAAAGAAACTTGGCTTTTGGTGAAGCTAGTTCCATTTTAATGCATTTTCAAAAGAATCACATAAAAATCCATCTTTGTATTATACATTGCAATTGGACTGAGAAGAACACATGACAAACATATTTGGGCTGATTTCAGGATGATCATCGATTACGCTGGTTTTGATGATGTGATAGTTTTTAGGCCAAAAAGCAATTCGATACCCTGTAGTTTCTGAGTTTTGCAGTTTAATATCACATAGTTTCAAAATTATCAAAAAATGCTCCAAGTTACATAATAGTGCAGTATAAACCATCATCCCGATGTTGGTACTATATTTTAACGGCAAACCAGTCAAGTGCTCAATTTTGACTGGTTTTCGTCAATTTTGACCGGTTTGCTGACGTGAGAAGTGAGAGAGATACGGGAGGGATAGAGAGAACACCCGCCGATGTCGTGGAGGTAATAGGTAGCGTCATCGTGTCCGTCGACGGCGAGCTGCTCGGGCTCGTCCTCCTCCTCCTCCTCCTCCTCGTCCCATGCATGGTCGGTGGCAGACGAAGACGTCGACGATGAAGGATGGGTTTCGTGGAGGATGAGGACCCGCTCGGACGTTGTCGGCGTCGTCATGGAGAACCCGCTCGGGCGTTGAAGATGGCCTCCCAGGAATAGTAGTTCCCACCCTAGAGGCAAGAGCAGCAGCCCAGAAAAGAGCATGTCATGGATCCCACCACCCCCCCCCCCCCCCCTGCCCCGACCACCAGCCACACGTGCATGCATGCTTCTATATATGTAGTATTGAGACATACGTGGGTGTATTGAAAAGATATGATGTCGCGCCCCGACCCGTGAAAGCCCAACCGGGCCGGGCGACGCGAACTGGAACCTACAAAACGCGAAAAACAAAGCTGGCGAGGGATCCCTCTAACCTATTGGTCTCCCTAACAGTTCACCAAAAGCACCCTCAATTAAAACAACATTGATTAACAAAACCTCGAACCACAGATTATAAATTCAAAGTGTTAAATATACAAAACCTCGGAGAGGGGAAGATTCAAAGTACAACATTACTCCCGTAGGAGACTAACTAACATAGGGTAAAAGCAGTAAACGATCACCACCTCTCAAAGTCCACCAGGCGCCGCCGCACCGCCGACCAACTGCCCGGTAGGGGCCACAGAAGAGGAACTGACGCCTGTACATGCAAAACGCAGCCCCGGGTAGGTGTGAGCACTAAGCTCAGTAGGGATCTACACTACGCCACACAGAAGGAAGAGGGAAACACAACAGTGTCGCCCTCAAGCCAGACTCGAGTGAGCTACAATGGTCCCATTACCATTCACCGGTGATCTCTAGGCATATCCAACCATGGTCACCCCAACGGACTGGGCCCATCCTGGATACGCCTAGTGTCGCAGGGTTCCAGCTGTGGTCACCCAACTCGCCATGGGCCCACACTGATGCCCCTACTGGTAGGAACGGACACTGCCCAAAGAATAAGACCCGTCACCGGTGGCATCCTCAACACCTGACTTGAGGCCGACACGACCTCTACAATCATCAAGCATCAGGTGTACCAGTCCTCTAAGCCTATCATAAGATTCAACTGGACACCACAATTCAAACCGGGTCCAAACTACCCAACCCCGGTCCTAGTGCTAAGTCCGAGCTTCCAGCCTCAGGACGGCGACCCAAGGATCACCCACGCCCTAACCAATGCAACTAATGCACAATTCAACAATATGCATGTTATGACATACACAGATAAGAAGCAGAGCATGCAACAGTATGTCAAGCATCATATAAGTCTACTGGATCGTTGCAGCGGTACTACCAACCGCTGCCAGCCGATCCGCAGCGGGTCCCGGCATTACGACGGTACCACGACCGTCAACCGTGAACTCCTGCAACGGGAAGCAACCCCGAAAACGATGATGAACAGTAAACAATATAATATTATATTCCGAAATATAATATTATATTTAAAACACCCAAAAGTTCTCTATTAGGGGCTAATTAACCCCGTCGATCCGACGTCCAAACGACGTCAGATTCGCGATCCAAGTTACCACCAGTAGAGGTATATACCAGGATCAACATATACAAAATCCAGAATCATCCAACGGTTGGATTAACGGGAAAACGCTAATGGAAAACCACTAATCAAAACTAACTTTCTAATTAATTGCTGCAACGCAGCCCTCCAGCAAACAATTCGTAACAAATCGTAGAAAAATCGTAAAAATATAAAATAAGATGGAATGGAAAGCTAACGAAGAGATCTACAACACTTATGTTTATCTCAACCCAAGATCACGTACATGCCGGCCGAAAAACACGCCGCAAGCCGGCTGTTCTTCAAGAACAGCAGAAAAACAGAGAAACCGAGCTTAATCATGCATAAAACCTACTCAAATCTCAACCAAACATCATGAAACATATATTAGATATTCTACTAGGCATAAGGAAGCTAACAACACAAGGATCAACAAGATCCAACGGCTAGATCACGAGAAACCCATTAAAGAACACCAGTAGGTAGAAGAACCTACCCAACTGCGCATTCCTCGGTTGATCCCTCGCAAACCAGTCACCAACACAACTCCAAACCACCTCAGCAACCTTCCTCTTGTCACCACGAATCCAACAAGCTTTGGAACGCCAAAAACGGTGGTCGGAGGAGGGAGAACGGCGAAGAAGAAGCTCGCCGGCGGAGAAGGAGAAGAAACAGAGCACTGCGGGAAGAAGAGAAAGAAGAAGAAGAAGAGAAGAGAAGGGAAGAAAAGAAGGGGAAGGAAAAGCCTGGGGAAAGCCGGCGAAGGTGGGGAAAAGCTGGGGGAGGGGAGGGAAAGTCCTCCCCTTCTGACAAGGGAGAGCGACGGCCGGCTGCCGTCATCGCGGAAGAGAAAAAAAGCCACCGAGATCACGAGTCCGATCGATCACTCCAAGGAGCGATCGATCGCTCTCTAGCCGCAAACAGCCTAAAGACCTTCTGCACTAAGCGATCGATCTCCAAAGCATGTCAGATCGATCTGGCTAGCAAGGCCAGATCGATCTCATTAGCAATCCAGATCGATCTCCTTTGCCCAGAAAGGCAAACTTGGGCTAAAACACAAGCCCAAGCTCAGATCTTCCGATCTCGGATTCACCTAGCCATTCTAACAAACACTAACACAAACAAGGCCAGTGTGTGCACACGCGGGTGTGAAACAAACCAACAAGGCGCAATTTACCAAATTGCCCTTGCAGTCTACAACGAGCCACAGGGGTAGAGGGACAGGTCCTCACATATGCACTGAAGCACATGAGCATTAGGGGGAGCATCATCAACACGTCGTTGGAGAACGCGTATAATGGAAACATGAGATCTTTAGATTACATGACCACCAAAGGGGTGATCATGTCGTTCACGAGGGGGATGGCGCTGCAGGTGGTGGAGGGGGGGATACGAGTGAACGGGGTGGCGCCAGGGACGGAGTGGACACCGCTGATACCGGCGTCGGTGCCGGAGGAGTTAGGATTTCGAAGAACAAAGCTTCCATGCCATTAATGGAGCCATTGGAAAAGTCACTTATGCTCATCATCAGTGTCACCTTCGCCCTCCGACTCTATCCTGACCTCCTCGTAGTTCTTCTCCAGCGCCGCCAGGTCCTCCTTCACCAGGTCCTCTGTTTTTAAGAACAAAGCAAATACTCTATTTTCTCTACTAACTCCCCTTCCTCCATCCCCTCCCTCACGTACCAATGCACGAATTCAGATCTAGTATCGTCCGTCATCAACAACCCTTCATACCATCGCCCCTTGACGTGGCCAAGGAGCTTGGCATCCCCAGCGACATCCTTTGGGTGCAATCGGCCTCCATCTTCTCCATTTACCACCATTTCCACCACACCCATGCAAAGTTCCCAACTTCTGAGGCTCCCGACGTGCCGTTGAGCCTCCCTAGATTGCCGACACTGAATCCCGATGACCTCCCAAGCTTCCTACGGCACCGGCGGCGGCAACGCTTACACCGGGCAGCTCGCCGTCGATGAACGTGATGGGTGCTCTCTCTCTCCCTCCCGTATCTCTCTCTCATTTCCCACGTCAGCAAACCGGTCAAAATTAACGAAAACCAGTCAAAATTGAGCACTTGACTGGTTTGCCGTTAAAATATAGTAACGGCATTGGGATGATGGTTTATACTGCACTGCTATGTAATTTGGAGCATTTTTTGATAATTTTGAAACTACGTTGTATTAAACTGCAAAACTCAAAAACTACAGGGTATCGAACTGCTTTTTGATACTACATTTGGGACAAATAAGGAGTTAAAGACCTCTCGTGGTATTCATTGAGTTTAATCATCATAAGGGAATATTCATATTTGTGGTCGCATTACTATACAATGAAATACCTTAATCATTTAAGTGGCTTTTTGAAACCCTTGTAGTTGTTCATGGAGGTAAAAAGCCTTTAACCATCTTCATAGATCAAAATTCTGAAATGGAAAAAGCATTAAGTGATGTGATGTAAGATACAAAGCATTTTTTATACGCTTTGCATCTAATGCAAAATGCTAGATAGCATTTGGGTTATTTGAAACATGATGATTGGTCAATTCTTGATGATTCTAGTGCTGGTATGTATGAATATGAGGAGGAGGCTGAATTTGAAAATACTTGGGACAAAATGATTCAAGCATATAAACTCATTAACTATATTTGGTTAGACAATATATACAAGTTGAGAACAAAATGGGCGGAGTATCACTTGAAAAATGCATTTACTTTGGGGATACGGAGCACTCAACTTAGTGAAAGTCTAAACAAAGACTTGAAATGCCACTTAACATGTGACTTTAGTATTGTTGAAAATTTTAACATTGTGACAGATTTAATGATCAGAAGTGGCATAGTGAATTGCAAGCTGAATTTGATGCTCGAGAGAAACTACCTACATTGAGTTTGAAGAACTCACTATTACTGAGATAGGTAGTCCAAATTCATACTCCACCTATTTTCAAAATTTTCAAGATGAGTATGATTTTGTAGCAACAGCTAGTACATAATGTCGAAATGAGACTCAAATGACGTTTGAGTATATTGTTGTGAGATTTGAAAAAAAGATATTACAAAGTTTACTTTGATAAGGAGAAAAAGATCATCTCGGCTGTAAAAAGTTTGAAAAAATGGGAGATTTATGGTCATGTTTTGAAAGTCTATGATTCTCTTGATATAAAGATAATTCCTAAAGCATATTATTTAAAGAGATGAACAAGCAAAGCGAAGAAAGGTTGTGTTGTAAATAATGAAGGAAATGAAGTAGAAGAAGACATAAAGTTGAGCAAGATGCAAGGATATAGAAAACTTTAACATGATCTAGTTAGTTTAGCCTCTCGAGCTGTTGGGAGTGTAGAGGCATATAATTTTTTGCAGCAGACAATAGGCCACTTAGGAAAGCAAGGTGATGATATTATTGCCAAAAATATAGGTGACAGCCTTGAATAGGAATGACAATGGGGCAGGTTTTACCCACCTGTCCTTGCCCCAAAAAATTTATCATGTCATATCTCCGCCTCGTTGCTAGGCAAAAAGTTCATCCTATGCCCGCCCCATCTACGTTAAAATCCTTATCCTTACCCTACCCTACCTCTGCCCTGACCCATTTGGGATTCTCTCATTTTCGTTAGAAAAAAAATAAAGATGTCAATAAAATGAACGAATGAGACAAGTATAGATTATCAAAATGCAACAGATTACAAACTATGTCCGAAATCAAAACAAATTAACTACATGATTTGCTCAAAATTAAAATCAATCAGTTCCAACATCCATAAATGCATCCTGCAAAACAAAACAATAAAAATCAAATAGAAGTACATCAAGAATATGTGCTAATCTTACACAATCATAGAATTAGAGCATCAACAATAATATCTTGGAAACAGTTTCGAATGCCAATACTTAAAGGTGGACATTCATGAAACACTTTGCATGTATCTTGTATCATGGGATCAATGTGTGCTTCATTGCAATTCAGAAACAATGGGCACATAAAACAATGGTGTAAAAGAATTCTTAACGACATTGAATCTCTACTCACATATACCATAGTGCCTTCATATTGTATATAGTACCATTTATCTTCTCTGCTAGTCTTTTTACTATTGTAGCTTGAACATTCATTGTAAATAAACATCCAAGAAACCTCTTAAAATCATGAATGGACTTTACATGATGCTTTCTTACCTCCAATCCAATATAAACAACAACAGATAAGGCATATTCAAGAATGTCATAACATGAGTGAGTAAAGCATAATAACATGACACCATTAGATCCAATAAATGCCTCATTACACATTTGATGCAAGGCAGAGTAATATATATAAGAGCAGTGCAAACCTATATCATGCCTATAAATATGATGCAGCATCACTATACTAAATGAAGAAATTTGTCATTCGAAAAAAAATAAAGCAGAAACAATGGAACAAACCATGTTTTGTTGAAACCCCGCAGTTAATCACTCAGTCTTTCTCGTAATGTTAGAAACAAAGAAATAAAAACCATTCGTACAAAACATAAGTTACAATTAAAATAAGGAATTTAGAAACAACATAAAAAATTTACAATAAAATAAGGAATTTACTACAAAAACCATTCATACAAATAAGGAATTTGTAACTCATCAACATCCATTTCCTCACAAATAGTTTGGATATGTCCCAAGTTTACTTGTGAAGAACCTTTATTCATAAGAAAAAGACAAAAACTAGGTTAAAAAACTAAATTTACATGTAAAGAAAACAACGATATACTAGATTTGGTTAGTTACCATGAATATCAGTTGGCATGTAAGCCCACAACCAATATTGACTGCACATCAATGCCTTCAAAGTCTTTGAAAGAAGTCGATTACAATGCGGGCTCACTAATCTGCCTCTAGTACTAAAGGCAGACTTAGATACAAGTGTAGAAATAGAGATAGCAAATACATATTTAGCAATCACTTGTAATGTCGGGTATCTCAAACCATTCATCTTCCACCAATGTAATATATAAAAATCTGAACTCCTTGGCCACACAATCTCATCTAAGTAGTGATCCGGCTCTGATTTCAAATCAGTACACCAAAAGCTCATATTAACAAACAAATCATAACTGAATAATTCATCTTTAGCTTCACTATTTACTGTTGTTGGCTTGAGGAAGATATAGATGCATTTTGAGAGGAAAATTGAGGATATGTTGCACCCTTTGATTGGTATGCACAAACCAAATTATAGTAAATTGAACGAACTCTATCAATTTGATTCAAAACATCACTTCTATATTTGAGAGGGAAATAAAACTCCAACAATTTAAGTTTGTACCTTGGATCCAAGACAACAGCCACACCCAATATACTAGGAATAACACTCCAATACTTGTCATACACAAACTTAAGAAAATAATGATAAAAATCATATAAGTTTATAAATTATGGCACTAAAAAAGATAAGTAAGATTTCCAATTTGACAAGTACAATAAAGTGATTTTATTGGTAATAGCTAACAGTAACGATATATTATTAAAAAACCCAAGCCTATAAATAAGCACACCGTAAAAATAAAGTTAAGAGTTTCAAGTTTTATACCTTATAACTCGTTTTGCATATTCCATATTATTCATTCACAAAATGAGTTGTAATTGCCATGTATCCCTTCTTTTGATTGCTAGCTACATATCAATTGTAATAGTTGTCCTACTCTTGCAATCTTCCAACAACTTCATTGTTTTTTATTTTTCAACATCATATTTTTCCAAAATATCACTCTTGATAGTGTTTCTAGTGACTGTTTTGAACAAAGGTTGAATAGTTTGCACCAAACTTCTAAAGCCGATGTTGTCGACTATGATAAGAGGGTATTTATGCAAGATTATCATCTTAGCAAGCTCTTTTCTTACTTTATTTTGGTCAAACACATTGTTAGACACTCTAACTTTTCCATCAATCTTATTTTTAGAGCTAGTGAGAGCATATTGTCTCATATCTATTATCCCCTTGCTAAAATACCTCTCAATTAAGTGTCTTGTCTCATTGTCGACCTTGCCACAAAGCTGTTTTTGCAATACTTACAGATCGCTTTTACCTCCCCTTTGATAATTTTGTCATCATAGTGATCCCATATCTACGATAGATTTTTCCTTTTTTTTACTTGCTTCTTCTGTAACCCTACTCTCACTGGAGATAGAAGCTGCATTTACTTCTTCAACATGCACTTAACGAGTTGTAGTTAGAGGTTGATAATTGTCAAGCACTCCCACTAGTATTGGATAATTGTCTGGGGCGTAGAAGTAGCACTGATTTTGTGGAATTTTTATCGGTAATTATTTTTCATATCTCTTCCTTGTATTATCTCAATTCCTTGAATACAAGTAGAATAAAGTGTGATTTCAAAACAGGGGCAATTTGTTAATAGTGTACTTCCAATATCTTTGTGAAATGCCAAATGTTTTGTATCTTTATCAAGTAAACTTGTACTTGTGTTCTTTTGGTGAAGGTGGAAATATTATGTTCATGACTTGTCTTATAGATTTTGTAGTATATTTATTTTAAGAATAATAAAATAACGAGAATGCCACCGCCACCATGCCTAGTAGATACTATTAGCATATATTTTCTCTAAACTGGTGTTTTTAGCAAATATGAAGTGGGGTTTTTAGCTTTCCATGGTTGCAATCTGGCATATAAGGGCATTTCAGACTTTTAGTTCATTAATACACCACAACTACCACCACAATGTGGTTTTCACCTTAAAAATGAGACTAATGGGGTTTTTAATGATAATTTTTGTTAAACTGGTGCTATTGACAATTAACTATATATATTATATTAGTCATTGCTTTGTACTAGCCTTCTACGTCTTATCTTTTCCAAAAAAAATGTGATCATTGCATCCGGTTGTTAGGACGGGCGACAATTTATTACTTGTTCATCATCAAGCTGACGAACAAGATTATAGCTTTAAAAAACGTCGATGTAAGATGTCGAAAAAATCAAGAATCCCAATCATATTGACATATGTTTGATTCTTCTTTTATTTTCCCTAGGGGCCCATTTGGTACGGGATACGGGCAACCCTATCCCGGGATAAGACCCAAACAATCATTTTATCCTGGGATTGATAACTCGGGATTCCTAAACCCAGGATTGGAATGAGGGACTTGAGTGTAAAATGGGGTCTTACGGGGGGTTTTATGTAAAATTTTAATCTAATTAGTGAATAGTTTCTAATTTGATTGGTTTGAATTGAGCTACTATTTATTTTATAATTTTTAAATAATATAAATTAAAATCTTATTATTATATTAATATAAAATGGATCCGCATGGAGATGCACTGATGTGTATAACCATCCCACGTTATCATGCTATGCCATGTGGCGATGCGATCATTTTTCACGTCCACTGGAAGTGGAGGTCACGTGTACGTCGCCGGCGGCCACGACACCGGCAAAAACACCCTCAACACCGCCGAGTCATATGACCCGGTGGAGGACGGGCGGGCATCGATGTCGACGATAGCGGAGGAGCGGGCGTCTGCCGGAGATGGCAAATAAGCGGGTGTTGATATGAGAGGGATTAGCAGGAGGAGGCGTCGAACGGGTGGGGTGGTAATATTATACTTTAATTAATATAATATGTATTATCATATTATTAAGTAATTTATTAAAGTCAAGGTGAATATTTATGCATTATCATATTATTAATTCAAGTACCAATATTATTAATTTATTTTCCACCTCACCAATCCCTATTCGTATTCCACGTTTTTTATCTAATATTATTAATTTACTTTCCACCTCACTGATCCTAAGTAATCATTATTTCCTTATCCCCACTTTTCAACTAAACACCAAAGTGGGATAAATTTTAGAGTTAATTGGCGTTTAGGCCTATGAGAAGGAAATATTTGCCCAGGATGTCGGATACCTTTTTCTTAAGGCATCTAGGCCCTAATATATTTTTTTATTACTAAAATGCCCTTTTGAAGATTCCCAATGTATCTTCCTTTCATATCGATTAGTCATATTCCCAGTGACTGTTCGTATTCCAATGACTGTTCATATTCTCGGTGGAAAGTAAATTATTTTCCAGGATTACGAAAAGTAAGTTACTCTCCACGACTACGGAAAGTAACTTGAGCTCTTGGTGATGAAAACGTTGAAAATAACTTGAGTTACTTTCCAGATTAAACCAATGGAAAGTAACTACTGGAAAGTAACTAGAGTCTCGATGATGAAATCATGGAAAGTTTGTGAGTTACTTTCCAAATTAAATTAATGGAAAGAAACTTGAGTTACTTCCCACAATTATTACATTACTATCCATAATTATTACAAGTTATTTTCCATAATATATTATAAAGTACCGTGGAAAGTAACTTACCATGATTACGGAAAGTAACTTGAGCTCTCGATGATAAAATCGTGGAAAATAACTTGAGTTACTTTCCGGATTAAACTAATGGAAAGTAACTAGTGGAAAGTAACTTGAGTCTCGATAATAAAATCATGGAAAGTTTATGATTTACTTTCCAAATTTAATTAATGGAAAATAACTTGAGTTACTTTCCACAATTGTTACATTACTTTTCACACGTATTATAAGTTACTTTCCATAATCTAGATGTTAGTAATGTGGAAAGTAACTTACAACGATTGTGAAAAGTAACTTGAGTCAAAATTGACTCAAAACAAATTGTGGAACATTTTTGTGAAAAATTTGATTGCCCATTGCAAAAAAGTAACTAGCATGGAAGGGGATACTATTTACTTTTCAAAAATAAAATAAAAAAGGACGTCGCAACCATCGACTGCGTCGCCATCCGGATCTCGAGCTCGGGATCATCGCGACGGGATCCGGAGGGTGAGGAGCTGGGCCTTCGTGAGGTGCCTAGCGGCGTTGAGGATGACACGAAGGGTGAGGAGCTGGGCGGCGGCGACGGGATCCGGAGGGTGAGGAGCTGGGCGGCGACGACGGGATCTAGATCGGAGTCTGGATCTGGACGGCGGGTGAGGATGGCACGGAGGGTGAGGAGCTGGGCGGTGGCGATGGGGTCGGATGGGATCTGGATCGAAGTCGGGATGTGGACGGTGGGATCTTGACGACGAGATCGGGATTTGGAAGGCGAGATCGAAATCGGAGTCGCTTCTCCACTCCGTGGCAGCGATGGGGAGCCGGGGAAGGAGGGATCGGACGGGGTCAGATGGGATCTGGATCGGAGTCGGGATCTAGACGGCGAGATCGGCGGCTGGGAGCCGGGGAAGGAGGTGGCGACGGGGGCGCCGGGGATTGACGACGGACAGCGACAAGCTGGAGGTTTGGATTGGTGTCCGATGACGAGATCGGGCTCGTAGGCCGGCCGCGGGGGGAGGGGGGCGCAGACGAGGGGTGCGGGGGAGGGGGGATGGGGGGTGTCATCGGGAAAAATAAGGGAACAAAATTTTCTCTCTTACTTGTCCGATGATGGCGCCAAGAGTCCCCCTCGTTGAGCCCTACACGCCACCGCAGCGCGCCCACATGTCGCTTGTGCTCCGCTCGCACGTCGTCTGCACGTCGTCTGTGCACCTCCTGCACACTCCGTCTGACAACCCGATCGCCTCTTGACCAACCCTCTTTTTCGCCTTGTACACACACAAGACTCACACGAATTTGAGTGAGGGATGAGATCCCCAACTCCTTTATTGACTAATGAATACAAGAGCACTCTTCTTTTGCCCCCAACCCTTTGGAGTACAATCACTCTCAATACAAGAAGCTCTCATCACAAAAACCTAGAATCTCGTCTCACAATCCGTTGTAGACAACGACTCCAAAACCCAACACTTGGGTTGCTCAACCCATGAGTTGGCCTATAACCTAGAAGTCCCTAACGTCTAGCCAAAGTCTCTCCTCTTGATACCTTGACCGGCCTACTCCTTATATAGAGGAATAGTCCTTGGCTTGCTCCAACAAGTCACTCCCCTAGTCCAACTCCAAGTCTTAGGTTTCATGCATATGCAATCAACCAATTACAAAGCTTCCTAGCCTATTTGGACTCTTACATGAGTTAAGACTTGCTTTAAGATAGCCATGATCGCTCCTTGACTCAAAATAGGACTCCTTCCTATTCATCCACGCCAACAACAACTTTCCCTGTGCTAAAATTGATATTCCCCGTGTCATCACCTATTCCAAGTCGAATGCACGTGAGACATTTGAATTTGCTCGGCTGGATTGACCTCCAAGGCATATCCGTCCCGCCTAGCGCGTCGTCTGCTAGTCCGACTCGGAGTCGCGCGTCATCTTCAAATTTTTCCGTGTCAAAATAGTTTCTGACCACGTCATCAATCTTGGAACTTCCATCCCAAGTGGAATTAGGTGATTAGCCCATGTGGCTAACTCTCTAGCACTTATCGTGTCGCGCCCCGACCCGCGTAGGCCCAACCGGGCCGGGCGACGCGAACCGGAACTTAACCTACTGCGGAAATTTGGCGAGGTTTCCCTCTAATCGTAGTGGTTACCCTAATAAGCATAATCATCCTGTAATAAACAACAATTATAAAGCTCAACACACAAAGCTGGAATATAGTACAAATCCTCAAACAGGGAATGTTATACAAAATCGCTCCCGTAGGAGACTATCTAACCAAGGTGTACACGGACAGATCACAGCTCCTCAAGCTCCGCCAGACGCCGCCACGTCACCGAACACCTGCCCGGTAGGGGCAATCGAAGAAGAGCTAGCGCCAGCACCTGCAAAACGCAGCCCGGGTAGGTGTGAGCACTAAGCTCAGCAGGGACACTACACTACGACACTCACAAAGGAAGGGAACACAACAGTGTCGTCCCCAAGCAAAGCCTAGGTGTATCACAGGGGTCCCATAACCCCACCGGATACCCCTGAGAGCCCCAGTCGTGGTCTTCCAGCGAACTGGTCACACACTGGGTCACACTCAGTAAGACAGGAAACGGCACTGCCAACTCACGACAGGATCCTGGGCACTGTCGGCGGGTAGCACCGCTGGGTAGTCACACCTGCCACCCAAGAGTTCTAGAAGGATTGGGTACCGGCTACACCACGACTTGGCTCAAGGCCGACACGACCTCTAAACATCAAGCACAACAGTATTCATGTCCAACTAACCCTATCATCGAAAAGACTGAATACTACAAATCGAGTCCTGGACCAAGCTACCCGCACGGTCCTAAGAGATAGATCCGGGCTACCCGGAAGCCCCGGATCGGCAACGCCCTAACAGATGCAACTAATGCACAACACAATGCATGCTATGAACATGCGCAGAAAAGATACATGTAAGCATGCAGCAGGATGTGATGATATAAATACAAGGTCTGGGCACGGCACCCTGCCGGGCCGGGGTGGTGAACAGATAAATAAGGTCTAAGGACTGCTGCAGTGGTACCACTACCAACCGCCAGCAGTCCACACAACACCTGCACCGGGAAACAACCCCGCAAACAACAGTTCACAATGTGCAACAAGTAATGTGGCCCTCGGCGAACGCCGGCGTGAGAGGCTAGGGAAAGCAGTAGGGCCACCCGCCCGTTTATTCTAAACATCCCGGGAGTCATCACTCCCCCGGTTCACCACTGCCCCTATATAGGGCTAACATGCTTAATGTTATGTACAAGGTATAAAACAATAAAGAAAACCAACATACAAAGCCCCTTGGGCAAAACTAGTCAAAACCCTCTCTTCTACCAAAGGATCGATCATCCCCTAGGGTAGGATCGATCCTCTCAGCAACAGAGAGTAAAGCCTCACTGTCGAGACAAAAGGATCGATCCTTCCTCTCAAGAGGATCGATCATTTTCACGACAGAGAGCACCCTTCAGATCGCACCACGAGTGATCGATCCTTCCTCACAGGAGGATCGATCCTCTTCGCGACGAAGGACAGCCATGCTCCCCAAGAACCAGGATCGATCCTCACCAAGCTCGTGATCGATCCTTCATCGGGCGGAGCATGACCAACCCAGAAGATCGATCCTTCCTCAAGGGAAGATCGATCATGATGGGTTCCGCGGCGTCCTTCCGGCGAAGAATACCGCCGGAAGAGACAACCAAAAACCACGAAACTCTGGGATCTGATAGATCAGGATCTCACGAGTCCAAAACCGGTTAAAACACAAGAAACCAACATGCTAATCACAAGATCTAAGCATTAAACCACAGATCAAACCGGAAAACTCAAAACCCCGAAGAGAGATGTCGGTAGGATCCCTACCGGAGCAAACGCAGCTTAGATCCAAGTAGCTAGGCCTTGGATCGTCCTCAACGCCTTCGAAAATCCCAAGATCCGAGCTCAAATCGCCGGGTTTCCAAAAGGATTTGAGGGAAGAAGGTTCGTCTGCTTTATAGGCAAACGAACCGACCTATGAAGGATCGATCCTTACCCAAGGAAGGATCGATCACCTCATGACGATCTCACTTGACTTTCTGGCACAAGAGGATCGATCTCTTAGCTAGAGAGGATCGATCCTTTGTGTGCTGAAAGCTAAACTTAGGCGAGAATTCAAGCCTAAGTCCGGATCTTTCGATCCCGGGTCCCACTAACCATCCTAAGCAAACATTACCACAAACAATGTCAGTGTGTGTACAAGCGCGAGTGTGGAACTAGCCGACAAGGTGCAATTTACCAAATTTCCCTTGCGGTCCACAGCGAGCCACAGGAGGGGAGGGACGGGTCCTCACATATCGCATCAACCTAGGCAAGCCAAGTACTAGTCCGACTAGGACTAGGCTTCCTGAGCGCGTCGCGCACGTGCTGCGCGCGCTCTCTCGCGTGCTACGTGCGCGCTCGACCCGCGCGCCCATCTTGGTCGCCTTGGCACGTGTCCCGTTCGCTTGACTTGCTCCTGCACGCATCATGCTCTGCTGGGCTCGCACCGCACCGCTTCCTGGCGCGTCTTCCTCCTTGGCCCGGTATGTCGTGCCATGCTCAGAATTCGTCGCGCCATCTTTGGGGAAATGTCGTCTAGCCTCGTTCAAGGATGTTTGCTCGTGCGATCATGACGTTTCCATGCTGCCTCATGGCTTGGTGTGATGCACCGCGCCATGCCCTTGGTCATGGCCCGTGTCAACTCCGGCTGATACGCGTCTTGCTCGATAGGATCCCTTCATGGCTTGCCAAGTTCTGTTTTGGTTCGGTCCATCGTGCCATTTTCAACTTTCACTATGCCATCTTCAAGATCCCTCATACCCTGGTCATGTCATGGGCTCCAACCCCTGACAAACCTCCCCCACCAAAAGAATCCGACGTCCTCGTTGGAGTGTAGGACCTCCAGATCCTACGCCTGCCTTGCCACACATCTTGCAGCAAGGTGCTCCGTCCCTAGCGGAGTTATTCTAGAAGCTGGATCGGGCCAAGATAGGCCTGACCCTCACCCGAGTCTTCCACCTTGTCCTCAGCCACGATCGCATTCATCTTCTCCTTCCTTGGGCACTCCCTTGCCCGATGCGGTCCGTCGCATATGAAGCAGCCCGATGATGACTTGACACCTTTGCCTTGAGGTCTCACCGCAGCCCGTGCTTCTTCCTCCCTTGCATGCTCCTGGACCTTCACCTTTCCCTTGTCCACCGCCTTGGGCTGCCGACTGACTCCTTCAGTTGGCCCCTTTGCATGGAAATCCACCAAGGCCTCTGCAGCCGCCATTGCCGCAGAAACATCCGCAACACTTTGTCTTCGCAGCTCCGACTGCGCCCATCCTTGAAGCCCTACAAGAAAATTAAAGAGTCTATGTTCCTCCGACAGGTTCTTGATGCTCAACATCAACGAACTGAACTCCTTCACATAGTCTCGCACTGGTCTCGTTTGCTTCAAGGAACAGAGAGCTTCTCTTGCAACCCAAGCCGTGTTGCAAGGCAAGAACTGGCCCCGCAGCTCCTTGCATAGCTCCTCCCATGTCTTGATGCCAGGCCGACCCGCGACTCTGGCATCCTCCAGCCTAGTCCGCCACCATAACTTGGCGTCCCCAACCAAGTACATCGCCGCCACCGTTAACTTCTCCTCTGAAGTCACCCCCACTGCAAAGTATTGGCTCATATCCCATAAGAAGTTCTCCAACTCCTTCTCATTCCGAACACCGTCGAAAGGCTTCGAATCAGGAACCTTCCTATGCTTTGGTTGATTAGCGGCCCCTCCGCTGCGCATCGCCCGCTTGAGGACCATCAGCTCGTCCTCAAGTCGATCCGTGATTTGCTCGACAAGAGCGCCCAGAGTCCTTGAAGTCTTCGCCGCTTCTCGGGTCCTTCTGTCGATCTCTCTGTCGCGCGCCTCAATCAACTCCTTCAACTCTCGCAGCTCCTCCTCACGGGTCGCAAGTGTTGCCTTCATCTCCTCTAGACGAGCGAAGATTGAAGTCGACGCCCCATCCACTAGCTGCCCCACCAACGCGATCAATGACGCCAAGCAATCAGCCCCTCTTTCGCTCTGCGATCCTTCGCTGCTCGTCATAGCACAACTTTGCCAAAGCTCACGCCAAATCCAGGCTCCAACCTGGCTCTGATACCAATTGTCACCGGGAAAAATAAGGGAATAAAATTTTCTCGCTTACTTGTCCGATGATGGTGCCAAGAGACCCTCTCGTTGAGCCCTGTACACCGCCGCAGTGCGCCCACATGGCGCTAGTGCTCCGCTCGCCCGTCGTCTGCACGCCATCTGTGCACTGCCTGACATCCCGATCGCCTCTTGACCAGCCCTCTTTTTCGCCTTGTATACACACAAGACTCACACGAATTTGGGTAAGGGATGAGATCCCAACTCCTTTATTGACTAATGATTACAAGAGCACTCTTATCTTGCCCCCAACGCTTTGGAGGATAATCACTCTCAATACAAGAAACTTTCACCCCAAAACCCTAGAATCTCGCCTCACAATCCGTTGTAGACGACGACTCCAAAACCCAACACTTGGGTTGCTCAACCCGTGAGCTGGCCTATAACCTACAAGTCCCTAACGTCTAGCCAAAGCCTCTCCTCTTGATACCTTGGCCGGCCTACTCCTTATATAGAGGAATAGTCCTTGGCTTGCTCCAACAAGCCACTCCCCTAGTCCAACTTCAAGTCCTAGGCTTCATGCATATGCAATCAGCCAATTACAAAACTTCCTAGCCTATTTGGACTCTTACATGAGTTAAGACTTGCTTTAAGATAGCCATGATCGCTCCTTGACTCAAAATAGGACTCCTTCCTATTCGTCCGCGCCAACATCAACTTTTCCTGTGCCAAAATTGATATTCCCCATGTCATTACCTATTCCAAGTCGAATGCACGCGAGACATTTGAATTTGCTCGGCTGGATCGGCCTCCAAGGCATATCCATCCCGCCTGGCGCGCCGTCCCCTAGTCCGACTCGGAGTCGCGCGTCATCTTCAAATTTTTCCATGTCAAAACAGTTTCTGACCGCGTCATCAATCTTGGAGCTTCCATCCCAAGTGGAATTAGGTGATTAGCCCGTGTGCCTAACTCTCTAGCACTTATCGCATCAGCCTAAGCAAGCCAAGTACTAGTCCGACTAGGACTGGGCTTCCTAAGTGCGTCGCGCACGCGTTGCGCGCGCTCTCTCGCGTGCTACGCTCGCGCTCGACCTGCGCGCCTATCTTGGTTACCTTGGCGCGTGTCCCGTTCGCTTGACTTGCTCCCGCGCGTGTCATGCTCTGCTGGGCTCTCGCCGCACCGCGTCTTGACGCGCGCCGTCTTCCTCCTTGGCCCGGTCCGTCTTGCCATACTCAGAATTCATCGCGTCATCTTTGAGAAAATGTCGTCTAGCCTCGTTTAAGGATGTTTGCTCGTGCGATCATGATGTTTCCAGTAGGGGTATTTTGGTCCAGTATAGCTCCATAGCCCTACTGTCGGACCATTTTTTTTTTGAGACCCTCTTGACAGGTCTCCCTAAATTTTATCCCATAACTTATCCGGGTTACTAATCCCTATCCCCTCTAATTCTGGGATAGACTATTCCGCAACCAAACGCAACCTAGAGGTTGTAACGTTGTCGCTGACCGCCTTGTTGGTGTTTTGAGAGGGGTGGTCCAAATGACATTTGTTTGGTTAAAAAGAGTTTGGGTGCCACCGCCTGTTTTGTACCAATTACATCCTACCGTGGGCTCAACTTGTCACGAAGAACAAAGAATAAAAGGACAGCGTGGGAAATGCTGAATACGAGGGGTGCGGTGTATTAAGCAATAGTAATTCAGAAATGATTTGTGCACATGCTCACGTGGCATGTGCATTTCACACTATCGGTAGTAGACTACCGATAGTGTGTATCAGTAGTGGGATACCGATAGGCATGTACAACCTATCGGTACCCCACTACCGATAGGTTGTACATGCCTATCGGTATCCCACTACCGATAGACATGTATATGAATCGATATCGAACCTATTGGTAGTGGGGTACCGATAGATTATACATGCCTATCGGTAGACCACTACCGATAGACATGTACTCAGAATCGGTAATGTGAGATGCACACGCCATGTGTGCGTGTGCACCAATCACGACTCATAGTAATTTGTACGGTGTAGTCAAAATTTTCTTTAAATCTGCTAAATTGTGAGATTTAATAAAATTAATATCTTTTCAAGAGGTTTTATGTTAAATATATTTCAAAAGAAAAGAGTCCTCCTTGTATATAAGGTAGTAGGTATTTCGTATTCATTGTCACTTCCTCTCGTAGGTTCCTAGAACGGCTCTCTTATATGGAAACCGTGATAAAATATCACTCTTATCAGCCAAACCCAAAGATATTTTTGGTGTCCGCTCTCTCTCCCCTCTCTCTTTATACCCAGATCCTCCTCCTCTCGTCTCATCTCGCTTTCCCCTTGGGAGATCTCCCACCCCTTGTTTCCTTCAATTAGGTTTATATTCTTCTCTTCGATTCCTTCACACCCCTCGAATCGGGTGCTCTCTCGCCGTTCCCGTCTCCATCTCGGTGCTCTCTTTCTTCTAGGGTTTCCGCTCCGAAGATTTTTAAGGTAAATATTCTGATTATGTTTTCCTTAAGTTCGAGTTTTGTTGTGATTTGGTTTGAGAGTATGTTATGGATCCCGTTTGATGGTTTTTTTTTGGGTTAGGTTTTTTGTGCGATTTCCTTGTGAGGTGTTTTAATTGATCATGCGAACTTCGTGGGCTGACGCCGTTGCGAGCGCCGAGAGTGCTCCCGCGGCCTCCGGTGATACCCCTAGCAATAATGGCCCCGCTCCCCCCGCCGCTGTCACGGCGCCATCTCGACTTCCCCGCTCCTCTTACGTCCCTCCTCATCTCCGCACTCGCCCGCCGTCCGCCTCCGACGCTCCTCAACCTGCAGGCCCGGCCGCCTTTGCTGGACCGCCCCCGCCCGCCGGGTCCCGCTGGGGTGGCGGCGGCCCTAGCCGCGACGTCGGCCGCCCGGGTGTGGGCGGCGGGCGTGGTGGAGGTGGCGGATGGAATAACCGGACAGGGGGTTGGGACAGAGGGAGGGAGCGAGAAGCAAACCCCTTTGCCAACGATGAAGATGTCACTGAAGAGGCTTTTGATGGGCAAGAGAATACTGGGATTAATTTTGACGCCTATGAGGATATCCCTGTGGAGACCAGTGGGGACAATGTACCACCATCGGTGAACACGTTTGCGGAGATTGATCTTGGGGAAGCGCTCAATGAGAATATAAGGAGATGCAAGTATGTCAGGCCAACACCTGTCCAGCGCCATGCCATCCCAATCTCGCTCGCGGGACGGGATCTGATGGCTTGTGCACAAACGGGGTCGGGCAAAACAGCTGCTTTCTGCTTTCCCATCATAAGCGGCATCATGAACAGTCAGTCTGGGCGGAGGCCGATGAGGGGTTCCCGAACAGCTTACCCGCTTGCCCTCATTTTGTCCCCTACTCGAGAGCTCTCTGTCCAAGTAGGTTCTGCTAAATCAGGTCTTTTTCTTATGCTTGTAGGTGAACTCTCTACTTGGTTTGTTGGTGTTGATTTTGCTATTTTCTATATCTAGATACACGAGGAGGCTAGAAAATTTTCTTATGAGACAGGTGTCAGGGTGGTTGTTGCTTATGGTGGAGCCCCAATTAACCAGCAGGTATTGTTCTTCTAGTGTTGCAAAATTTTCTGGTATATGTTTGCTTGTTCTGTAAAATATGTAATTATGTAAGCATTCTAAGCACTTCACTTTCATGTATATGCAGTCTTTTACGATTCTATCAGTCTTATTCTTTCCCAAGCCTCTAAGTTCAACCTCTGACGTGGGGAGCTGTATAATACCTTGATGGCCAAAATGTGTTAAATGCAATTTTCTACTTTTTTTATAGTTTAGCTGTTAAATTTCCCTCCTCTCTTTTTTGTTTAACTAGTCCGATGGTTGAATGTAGCTCATGCTTGCTTTTAATATCAAATTACTCGGTTCAAATTTGTTTCAGATCAAATTACTCTGTTCATGATTTGTATTCACGAAAACATGGCGATTAACTTGATTTTTCTTGCATATTCAAGGATGAGCTATCAAAGAGTATGATTTTATGGAAGTGTTGTCTTCACTATCTCTGAGTGATACCTTGAGCTTTGCTATGGTCCATATTGATATTCAACTTGAGGAATTGTTGGTGTTTGTACTTGAAGGCTTGATGCATCTTCATTATTAATCGTATGGCCCTTAGGAAGCTGAGATATTGGAAGAGAGTCAATTGGTGTTTGTATCAATAAAAGGGTGAACTTACTGAAAGTAGACCTTTGAAGATGCTGTAATTGTTGAAATTGTCAAAATGATGCATTTAGCTTAGGATCAAAACAGAAGTGGAATGAAAGATCTGAAGTTTCTTTCACTCTTTTATTATGCACCTGTTGAATTTCGTTATGTGATGCCAGTCGTCTATATAAGTGGAACAGGAAACATATATGACTTCTGCTTCAGATATCTGATTTTGATATTCACAGTTATATACCAAGAGAAAAAAGGTCTATGTACAACATGTTGCTGTAGAGCTGATTAGTGGTATTCTATGCTTTTATCACAGCTGCGTGAGTTGGAGAGAGGTGTTGAAATTCTTGTGGCTACCCCTGGGCGTTTGGTAGATTTGCTCGAGAGGGCTAGAGTTTCTTTGCAGATGATTAAATATTTGGCTCTTGATGAAGCAGATAGAATGCTTGATATGGGTTTTGAGCCACAGATCCGCAAGATTGTTGAACAAATGGACATGCCTCCACCTGGGGTAAGGCAGACCATGCTCTTCAGTGCCACGTTCCCCAAGGAGATTCAGGTATTCCTTTTTGCTTGTCTCTTGTTCTAATTTATTGCATTATTTGAGTGATTCTTGTAAACTAGTATCTTTTTCTTCCTAATTGACTGATGCTTCTATGAGAAGATACACTTGAATTTAGTCATTTAATCGAGCTGCCTATGCTTATTGGGTGCTGTGGAATTTGATAATTGTGCATTTGTACTTTGTTGAATTTATCATAATTGTGTAATATGCATATTTTGTTTTTATATTTGGAAGATTTAGTGATGATCAGATGGAGTTTCTGCAATAGTTCTGTATGAACTAGCCATGACAGATACTCCATCCAATTTCTTTACATATATGGTTGAGGAGAGCTTTCTTTGGAATTTTGCTTGTAGGTATTCTGTTTATCATTATGTCAAGATAGTTTCACAAGAGGATTTTGCCTTATAGGCTATCTTCTTGTATGAAACTGAGTAGTACAGTTTTGCATGCCCCCATATTGTAGGCATTGCTAGTGCCCCTGTAGGTTGTATTTCATCTGCTACCATGAATATTGATCCTCAGTATAGATAGCTTTATTACTTCAAGGTTAGTCTCTTATGGCTGTGGTGAATGCTTTGGAAAGTGATAATAGGTGATATAATTCTTCCATTGCTAATCCCTGTTAATGACTGACTGACTACCATTGCCTTGTTAACTTTTTATTTAGTGGTTCTCTTGCCAATATTTGCCCAGAGCCATGGTTTGGTTGCTACCTACCTTTTATACTGTGCTTGCTAATAGCTTGATCTGAAACTACTTTTGCTGTATATTTATTAGTATGGCACATGAGAAAGATCAGGTTAACAAGTGGAGTTGAGTCACATCTATAGCATAATTAGGATGGCGACTTGATGAGTGTGCGGAAATGGTAAATATGTTGTATATCAAACGAGAAGCTCGAACTCCATGTTTGTCCCATTACTTCTAAAATTTGTTACATCATGTTTGAATAACTTTTTGCTGTGGACGTTCTATTTTTACTTTTTATCTCTTCTCATCTCATTTCACTTTAACATGATTTTACCTTTCCTTTTGTTCGTCGGTAGTGCCTTAGGCTATCCTTTTGTCCTTCCCACGATGCACTGTGCAGCACAGTCCAGTGCAAGCTTAGTATCACTTGCCGCTCGCCACTATTTAAGCCTTGTATCGTGGATCACATCTATTAACGCATTTTGGGCTAAAGCTGTTTGTAACTTATCCGAAATGATTCGCTTCAGATTTGCTTTCGGTGGGTTTCGCTTGAACTCCAGTATGAATAATTTTTTTTAATATATATCTTCACTCGTCAGCTTATAGCACAGACTTTTAAGTTTAGCTATTCTAAAAAAAGGAAACATAAAGCTAGCTCTAGCAGTTGACATCACCCCCTCTGCCTCCACTGGCACTCCTCTGGCCCTCCTTCAGCTCCTTCGGTCCTCTTCCGATGCCTCTCAGACTTCTCCTCATCTCTCTCGTCCGGCACCATCTCTTTCACACCTTCATGCCACCAGCATGAAGTGTGTACCGACAGGTGGCGCGGCCCTTGTTGATGGTGCTTGCCATGTCGGCAGTGCTGCTAACCTTGGCAATGACTTAGAAAGCATAGCTGCTACCTCATGGAGACAAATGCATACGTGTGAAACACTTGAATGGCTCCCACATTCAACATGCAGTAGACGTGCTAGCCAGGTTGTTAAGCATGCCCGATTTAGCATTAGTTTGTTTGACACACTAGGAAGCACCCTACTATCAGCTTCTATCACGGAATTTAGGGCATGTTTGGTTGCAAAGAGGGCTGGTGGAATGGAAAGTGGAGAGGAAACCTGGAGGAATGGAAAGCTGGTGGAATGGAAAGTTCTGGGTTTTAAGTCTGTTTGGTTGTTGTGGAATGAGGGTGGGAAAGTACGATGGAAACTGTTTCCATCTGTTTGGTTGAAGTGGAAATGATGGTGAAAAGTGGGTGGAAATTAATTAAAAAACTCCATGTTCATCATGAACAGTTTCCTTTGAGATCTCAATTACTTATCTTTCTCTTTGCATCCCAAAAATTAATCATCTACTTCATGAACATAGATCTTCCAACCAGTGACAACAAATTTGTTTTCGTCACTAAAAATATTCAGTGACAACAAACGAATTATTTGATTGTCACTATAGCCTGGCAGTAAAAGTAAAAAACTGGAAAAAAAATCAATATAAAACATCTAAATCCTAAATCCCTAGCTATGTCGCTTGTCTCCTCTCCCCTCACCTCCCCTCTCCTCTCTTCTCCGGTGCTGCTGTGTGCGGAGGACTCCGACTACGTGCGGAAGGTGCACGGCGGGTACTTCGGCGTGTTCGTGAAGCTCCTTGGCGGTGAGGGGGAGGAGAGGGAGGTGTTCCGTGCGTCCAGGGGCGAGCTCGCGGGGACGAGTAGATCGAAGCCTACGACGGGTTCGTCATCACCGGGAGCTGCAACGACGCCTGTGTGGCGGAACGAGGGGGGGGCGGCCCCCTGGCAACGCCGGAACCATCGCCAGCTTCGTCCTCCTCGCCGCCTACGCCCTCATCTTCCGCCGTCGCCGTCGCCAGCCCTGGCGCCGCACCACGCTCTCCGCCTCTTCCGCCAACCTGGACACCTCGCACGGTGATCCCGTCGCCGTGGCGGCAGCACCGGCGGCGACGCATGTGGACGGGCTCGACGAGAGTCTGATAAACACCGGAGACGATGGAGGATGGTGGGAAGGAGTTGGCCGGGGTTGTGGGGCTAGGAGGGAGTTGGTCGTGGCTTTGGATGATAGTGGGGCGGGCGGAGAGAGCTGGAAGTAGGTGGTTGGCGGTGAGGAGATGGGTTGCCGGGGAAGGAAGAAGACGGGAAGGGAGAGCGTCCGGTTGGGGAGAGGAGAGTATCGGGCAAATGGGCTGGGAAGAGGAGGCATCGGGTTTTGTTGTTTCCACCCAGTTTTCCATTCCACCCAGTTTTGTTGTTTCCACCAATATTTTGGGTGGAAACATTTGGATGAAAAGTGATGTTTTGGGTGGAATGGTGGAAATGTTTTCACCGTTTCCCATCCCAACCAAACATAAGAAAACTGGGTGGAATGGTGGAAACATTTCCATTCCACCATTCCACCAGCATTTCCACCGTAACCAAACACCCCCTTAATGTACTGTGAGGGAGGGAAAGACTATCATTTGTGCTATATATAGAGAGGCGGATGGTCGCATGACGGAGAGACCGATGAATCACAGCTCAAATAGGTGCTTCCTCCTCTCCTATCATCGCCTCTCCTCTCCTTCAACAGTGCCACCACGCCGCCTCATATTATTTTTCTTCATGCTTTTGCTATTCTTGTGTTTTTCAGCACCTTTATGGTTCGTTTTCAGCAACTTCTTTGTGCTCCGTTTTTCACCAATTTATGCTTTGTTCAGTACCTTCATGCTCAGCTTTCCAGCAATTTATGCTATAGTTTTCCAGCAATTTATGCTCATTTGTTGTAACTTTTTGCGTTGCCTTTTCACTGTCATTGGAAAATTACTCTTTGATGTAACATACAAGAAAGATGCAAAGTATTATTAATATTCCTCCCAGAAGTCACGTCCTTTATGTCCTTTATCTTTTGAAATTGCTAGGATGGTGTGTCGTGTCATATTTGTGTGACATGCCCGCGTCTGTGCTTTATGTTCCTTGAATTCTATTCCATCGTTTGATGCTCTCCATGGCTTTCCATCTCAAAAGTACTTTCACGTCTGTGTCTAGCTTTAATGTTTTAAATTTCCATTCAATATCTCTCTCTTATCAAGTAAAAGTTCAACTTCTTAATTCTCAACATAACCATTAAGCCCTGCAGCATCAATGTGAGATCTTTGCCTCCCATCATGATAGATCCTTATCTGAAGGTATATCTTAGAGACAAAGGCCCTATTTAGTAAGTCAATAAAACACTATTAAGGTGTTGAGTATTCGTTTCTTTGGACTTTGATTAGCCTTATGTGCCTACACGAACATCTCATGAGCATAAATCGGTGTTTTCAGTTAGCTATGCAGACAATGAAGTTATTACATATAATTCTAATTTAGACTGCAACCTCTAGTTTACTATTGTGATTCTACTAAGTCATGCTTGTAACTTGTATGCAGAGGTTGGCTTCTGATTTCCTCGCCAATTACATTTTCCTTGCTGTTGGAAGGGTCGGTTCTAGTACTGACTTGATTGTCCAGAGAGTCGAATTTGTTCTCGAGTCAGACAAGAGAAGTCATCTAATGGATCTTCTTCATGCGCAAAGAGCAAATGGAACTCATGGAAAGGTGATAGCATTTTGTAATTGTCTCTATGTTTTTGATCTATTGTTCCTAAACATGCATCAGCCTTTGCAATATTTTGTTTAGCACTATTCCTAACTGTGGATTCTTCTTAAAGACTATTAATATGTTAATTTAAGTGTCAATAAACATTGGATGAATGATAATCTTAGTTTTGTATCTGCAGCAAGCTCTTACTTTGGTTTTTGTGGAGACAAAGAAAGGAGCTGATTCATTGGAACACTGGCTATGCATGAATGGTTTTCCTGCGACGACCATTCACGGAGATAGAACACAACAGGTAACTGGATTTGTTTTTGATAATTTATTGCAACTCTACAAACATTGTTTTCTTTGTGTTATGAGTTAATCTCCTTTTTTTTTGTAACGACAATTCTTGATAGCTCCTGAATGTCTTTTCGTTCTCTTGTGTGCCTTCTTTAGTTTTTTTTTGTGTACTTCTCCATTTTGCATATAGGCTTGCATGCCTATCTGCATTGATATGTGAGATGTTATATGCCTATATTTAGTCATGTGAGATGTTGGTATTATGTATATCATCCTAGATTCCAAATCTCGCTCGAAATCAAGTGAGTAATAGGCCGGACATGCAAAGCTAAAAGGATGAGCAAGTGCCATGATTATTTTTTACACCTGATCTTCTTAATATATAGTTATGAATCGTTTACATAGGTGCCTTATTGAACTTGATTGTGTTGGGACTGCTAACTGCTCGTGTCATGATTTGTAAGTGTCAAAATTGTTTATTTTTTGGCTTTTGGTGAGTGCATGAATATTTGGGGACTGTATGGGCTGCGTGTGTGACATGTTTCTGCCTACTTGTGCTCTTCTAAACATGTTCGTGTTTGGTTAACATGTATTTTTCTTTGCTATTAATTCATTATTTACAAAGATGCAGAAACATATCAATCCCTTCCCAAGAGCATGAGATAATGATGTATTATACATGCTCTTTTAGGAATATGTTTACTGAAATTGAAGTCAATTCATACGTATATCTTATGAATGACTTGCTATGATGTAAACTCCAAGCTTTTTATTGTGAATTTGTTCGAGTATTAGAAGCATTTTCGGTATAATTAGATATGGGACAAATTCTAAATTCATGCCTGATCTTAAGACTTCTTATTAAACTAATGCTGAAAAGATAATTTGTAGTCCTAGACTCCTAGGTATATCGAAATCTGGCCCTTTAGTGTTAAGTAAATTGCTTGCGAGGAGAGGTCAGTTTAGCTTTCCAATTGCATGAGCATGTCCTATTCGTATTGGTGGTTCTTGTTTAGAACCTGCTTTGATCCCTACATGCTTCTGGTTGGTTGTTGTCTAGCTTGATCCGTAAGATGCTGAGAAGCAGGGTCGATTTACTAACAACATATGTCTATGTGTTTGAGTTCAATTAGTTATGATGAACAATTGTCAGTATGATGAGATCGAAGATCACAATAGGTGTTGTCTTGCCTTTTGATTTTCTCTATTGAAACATTTAAACAAAACCCTCGCTATATATGCTCAATGATTGACTCATGAAAATGCTACTCCCTATGTTCCATTGCCCAATTAACATTTTGTAGAAGCCATGTGGCTGGTATGAACCAGCACCATAAACTCTTTGCAACGTATTATGATTTGAGGCTGTGTAGGTCTTCGCTTTGCTGAAAATATCAAATACATAGATGTATTGTGGCCAAAATCTCGGCTACGTAAATGATTTTGATCCTTTAGCTTTCATTTCTTCTCATCGAAAGCATTGGTTTTATAATCTCAGTGCTATAGCATGCTTGGATCTGAATTATTGGGCTCACATTGCGGCACATGAAATAAACTATGTTTTTGTTAAATGATTAGGAGGACACGGAAGCAGAGACAAGGTTATTGTGATGCCATACACTTGAACTATTCAAAATCGCTGATGATGTGTAACGATGCAAACTTATGGGTGCATGTGTTTGCTGAAATTCTAGGATTTTGATAGAATAAAGGGTAATATCATTGCTTCACATCCAACTTTGTCCAATCAAGAGACTCAATCATGATTAAAATCCAACCATAACATATGAAATGACAAAAATAATCTTTGAACATGGACGAGTCTTCTTTGATTTTTTGGCTTTTTGACCCATTCTTCTCTCTCTATCAAGCCACCAACTAATTGGCAACTAATTGACAATGACTTCACTGTCGGCAATCGGCGATGGCCGCCGTGGGTAGGTGGTCTCGCAGGAAAAGAAATAAGAGAGGGTGAGAGAGGAAGAGGAAGAGAGAGAACGAGAGAAGGCCCGATTAGAGAGAGATCGGGAGGGTTTGAGAGATCAGGATAAACCCTAGAATAAAATGTCTAATTGGGTTCATTTGCTTGGTAAAGTCTAGGATTTCAATAGTCTATATGGGTTCATATGCTATACAGACTAGTCAAACCTCATATGTGCCTTAATGTTTAAGGTTGTCAGTGCGTGCAAGAAATTTTATTGCCCCTTGGCTAACTTAGGGATTTCTCTGATATGAATGATAATTCGCAGGAATGTATGAAAGCATGCTACTGCCTCGCAACTATAGTTCCCTGTTAGGCTTTGTGACTATCCCTGATTATTAATTAAGTATTTAATATAAGAAAATGAAGAAATCCGTTCAGACAAGATCACTCATTCCTCTCATTTGCTAGAGGCCTAAACAAATCAATGTACATATCTGCAATGTTGAGTGGGACAAGTGGTTTTGAAGTGATTTCAGCTGGCTCGATCTTCAAGGTGGAGAATATGTCGGTACATGTATTGCAGCATTGCTGTGATTCATCTACGGTCCATGTATACCAAGCATGCTGTGTGCCTATCAAATATCAACTTTGTATATACTCAGGGATTTGTACTATTCTTAACTATGAACTGAGAAACGGTATGAGATGATTGGATGTTTAATTGAATCTAGGCCCCTATTGTGAGTTGGATAACCTATAGAAAAATTGTAGAATAGTCAATATGGCTTGAATCACTAAGCTAACCATGACCGGTTACAATTTTGAAATCCCTAACCTCAAAGTATTGAGGAAAACCTTGCTTCACCTGTTTCATTTATGGGATCAGATAAAAACTTTGCTTGAGGTATAATAGACCACGTGAAAATTTGCATATGCTACAATGTTTTCCTCATATGTTTCGTGCTGTGCAGTGAGCTATGATATTATTCTGAGGAAATGCACTTGAAATATCTTGTTCTGCTTTTATATCTGAACAGTTGGTTAAGAATTCCTTTTGGTTAAACCAAGTCGAGTGAGTATTAGTTTATGTTAAATGGACATAGGTTTGCAGATAAACCTAAAGCCACATGTTTGAAAGAAGTTTGTACTCTGTCCATCACTTCGAGAAACCTGTGAAAATTCTTTCGCTAGTCTCCTATTATCCTTTGTGGCAGTGAACAAGAAATCTCTGCACCTTAACTGGTCACTTGTCCACATGATAGTTAGTGTCTTCTGTGAAAATGGTTACCTGTTTCCTTCATCTTGTGCCCCCCCCCCCACACCACACACACACACATCAATGGGTTATCAGCTGCTCCTATTGGTACAATCGGGATTCTTGTTTGAGATTATTTTGTTACATTCCTACGTCATTCAATTGCTTGACATATTTTATGCACTAGTCTAGCTAAGAATAAAACATGCACTGAGATCTTTGAAAAGTAGATCGGCTTGTTTTAATTTTTTTCTTGCTTACTGTTTAACAGGAAAGAGAACATGCACTGAGATCCTTCAAAAGTGGATTGACTCCTATAATGGTGGCAACTGACGTAGCGGCACGTGGACTTGATATTCCCCATGTGTCCCATGTTGTCAATTTTGATCTCCCTAATGACATAGATGATTATGTTCACCGGATTGGAAGGACAGGGAGAGCTGGAAAGTCGGGCTTGGCTACTGCATTCTTCAATGAGAACAACTCCTCAATGGCAAGACCACTTTCTGAGCTGATGCAGGAAGCAAACCAGGAAGTTCCTGCTTGGCTTGCCCGCTATTCAGCCCGTTCATCATATGGTGGTGGTGGTGGCAGGAACCGCCGATCAGGCGGAGGTCGTTTTGGAGGCCGTGATTTTAGGAGGGACAGCAGGGGTGGTGGTGGAGGAGGTGGTGATTACTATGGGGGAGGCAGCAGCGGGTATGGAGGCGCATCCTCAGGGTATGGTGGTGGCGGTTATGGTGGTGGTGGTGGTCATGGTGGTGGCGGTCATGGTGGTGGCTCAGGGTTCACTAGCGCATGGGACTAACTTCAGCCCTTGCTGGCAATCTTTAGTTCTCTTTTTAATTTACCCCCTAGTTTGATATAATCTAGATAGGTTTCACACTTCCAGATTTTAAGAATAGGCCCTTTTTGTTCTGCTTATCGTCCATAACAAGTCTATCTTATAGATTCCCAACTGTTGGGGAGTGTCTTGAGGATCGTTGGGAGGGGATTACCAAGTCAATACCACTGTTTCGAAGTGGTGAACTAACTTAGGGTTGAGGGTTTAGTCTTTAGTTATTTTTGGTTGCGGGTTTGTAGAATATGTGGTGAGAGGTGGTGGTTGGTTTTCTGAAGTTTGTTTCTTCTCGAAGCATATTCTTTCTGACCCGATTTGTGGTGGGGAAAAACAAGAGTTGGGCTTTTCGGTCTTCAGTAATCATTTAGGCCTTTTTGTTGTAAAATTCTGGGAGGGTGGGCTGAAAATAAAGTGTGTATTGTGAGGGGTGGTATTTCATACTTGACTTGACTTGATGTAAACAGGTGGTGTCTCATGATACTCTTCTATTTGTATGAGACCCAACATTGATATAGATTTTTTTTTTTTTGTCCTAATTTTGGATCTCAAAGGTCCGGTGCTTGCCATATTCCTTCTTGCTTTGTTCTTCTTTGTGGATATAAGGGACGTGAACCAGTTTTCGCCTTACATGCAGTCAGTGGTGCACAACCTGGTGCTTGTGTCGCTTTTGGAGATTCTTCTTTTTTGTTTTTTTGTTTTTTTGTTTCTGAACAGGTAAGTGCACTACAACTATATCAAGTTTTGACGAGAAAAAAACATTGGTCAGGCACGTAGCATCTCTAGCCATCGTATCCACTCGTTCATCAATTCTTGTGGGTTGTTTGGTTGGTGGAATCATCAATTCAATAGAATCATGGATGCATGTATTATATGGGTACATGTATCGGGTAAAATATGCATTTGTTTGACCGCTCTAGTGGTTTGAATCATAGGTAAGGGATACATAGGTAAGGGGATACATGCACCGTTGTTATTTGGTTGATTTTTGGATTAGCTGATGCACCATGATTATAAATGTTTTTTTTAATATTCATATAATGATGTAATAAAGTTAGACACACATATATTTTAATGTTCATATAACTTTATTGAATATGTATGTGTTATAATATAATGATTTATTAAAATTAAATTAATATCTATATAATTTTATTGAATGTATTTTAATATATTCTCGGGTGCACAACAAATCATCACAAACAGTGCGAAACGATCATTTTTGTCAGTTCAGGCGATGCATGGTATTAGTTGTTTTTTGCTTCAGGTGGTGCATACATCAACAGATGCATGTGGTAAAGTTATCACGGCATTGGGCACTAAGGGTGTATCGTGCGGGTGATGCATTCTAATTCACACCAACCAAACATCACCTAAAGGAGATTGTTCATCATCCAAATTGGTCTTGTCAAGTATGCACCAATGATATGCATGGCCACTAGCTTTAGATTGAAATCGGAGTACACAGTGTTGGCTGAGTTTATTTATTTGTATTTGATTGGTTGAGTCTATTGCCCGAGCTTAGGGGTGCAAATGCATTCCCTTGATATTACGAATTGTTAGCCAGGAACCATACTTAAAACAATTGTTTTCTGGATGGGATTGAGAAGAGGCCTATTCTCAGTTAAGATGCGGGATAGAAGCTTGAGATAAGTCCTATTCCATGTCTACTTTTTATTTTTTCAATTGAGCCTTTACTCTAGCTTTCCGATGGGTAACCCATATAAGCACATATCCTTCACAGAGAGGATTTGAACCCAAAACTCATGTAGAAGGTTACAAGTCTTACCCAGTAGGCCATCTCACTGGTGGTACTAGTTCTATTCCATTGACGGATCATCCTATCCACACTTTCCTTGGGCGTCCAGTTTGTATGTAATGGTCAGACTCCACAAGTTTGATACCAAATAAACAACAGTTATCAACAAGAAAGTAGAACCCTGACCAAAATGCATTTAAAAGATCCTGGGTTTCCATTGCATATAAAAGGATCTAATTCATGGGGATCATTAAAGGGCTTCCATGCGTATGTTTCAACTTTCAAGAGGATACCTTAGTATTACTCAGCAGTGATCAAAATCTGGTAATATAACAAAATGAAAGTAAATAAATAAATAACAGAATCATTATGTCTCAGAATGCAATGGGGTCTGAATTCAATTTCCAGAGATTGGTTTAACATTTGATCAGCTGCCGTCAACTCGAAGTTTAGAACGGCAGTTTTTACTGAAATGTCTGCACATCCCAAAATAAAACCTGCACAAAATGCGGGAATAAGTCATAGGGTGTTTGAGCTCGTACTTCTGATAAGATGATAGCAATTAACTTGCAGTTCCAAACTATCTTGAGCATGGGAACAAAAATAGATTTTTTTGGTAATGACACATTTACCTCAGTTTATTGACAAAAAGCCCAATACGGCAATAACTTAGTTCATCGATACTTGAGAATTAACTAACAGGAAAACCCAGTTTTGATGATGACACACATGGATGCAAGTTGCCCATGCCAGTGGTCATGCACATTTTTCCAGCACAGAGCAACTTTTTTTTTGCCAAAAGCAAAAAATCATATCCTATACCAAAACACAGATAAGTGGTGCAATGAAGAATGATGACAAAAGATAAAAAGAAGAATGATAACTAAAGATAAAGGATAATATTGAAGAATGTGGATGTAAAATGGCCTACTACGTTGTCTGATCACCACTTACCATCGGCTACAAATGACGTTTCTTTCAAACCACCAAATCTCATACAACGGCTCATAGTTCTTTATAAGCAAAAATCATGCTACTAGAATATTATACAGATGAGCATATGAAACCACTTAATTTCCATGATCTTCTGAAGTATCTGATTACTTCTAACAATCTACAGATCAGGGAAAATTTTGATGAATCCTTTCACGGTTCACCATACTTTTGATGTGATAAATTTGATGACATCAACTATTTCATCGAAACAATCTACACAATTGCCTTTTTATCATGACATAACAAGCTAAATAATCAACAATACATCGACCATGAAATCTAGTACAGAGTTGCATACATTGTGACTCAATGGTTGAACCTAATGGTAGATAATTCTGACATAAACACTACCAGCACTAGCAAATTCTTCTATGACTGGATAAAAGATGAATCTTTCACAAAATTCTTTTGCTTTCATTAAGAGCATAGGAATCAATTTGATAGGTCTTATCTCAACTTAAATAGTTAAATTACAATCCTGGTCCTCCAGTTAAAGTTTATATTCTTCAGATGCCAAACTTGCAGCATATCCTTAATGAAGCACTTCCGCATCTAAGATGACACAGGATAATGAAATAAGGAATGATCCTCATAAAAACACAGTATCAGAAATAACAAACTCACGAACTTCCACATCTAAGATGATACAGAATGATGAATTAAGGAATAATCCTCATAAAAATACAATATCAGAACTAACAAACTCACGATAGATGAAAGTTTCAGTTCTCTTTTTTCGTTTTGATGATTTGAACCCTGAGGCTAAGCAGAAATTACATCACTCTAGCCAGCCCATCAGAGCCAGACTCCGGATGCCAACACAACATGTGTGAGAGAGCCGACACCAATGAGCAATACCGATGACCTGAACATTACATGATCTAGGAGCAAAAAGGAACCTCAAAGCAGATTCCCTTAGCTAGGTATTCCACACTTCCACCTCCATCAGCCAAGACCTGTAACCATCAAGAATATCAACGGCAACATGTACATCAGACTTCTCAATTTGTTCTCTTAGATATCCTTAATCTGCACAAAAGCTTCTCCCACTCTCCAACCACAAACAAAGGTGCATTACACAAGCTTTTGGAGAGTATATGCACATTACATATATGCCTAAACCCACATTCTTGTCAAAGCTTTACTCAGCTAAGATGAAGCTAAATTTCAGAGATATTTTCCAGACTTGCAATCTGGAAATCTGAACTGTGCTAACCTTCTGGTCTCGACTCAGATCTCCAGGTTTTCAACAAGCCCTTATCTTTTCGCAATAAGATAGCACACTTTGCGAGCTCTACATGTATGACAGTCCTCTTACTCACTCACGAACCATAAAAGATATCTTCTATAGACTCTTATCATGGTATTAAATTTGAAGTCAAGACAATAAGTTCCTGAGACAAAACTTGGACTGTCATTGGATACATTATTAACAAAATTCAGAACAAATTTCCTACCCAACAACTACGATTTTTTGTATTGTAGGCAGCAATGTCTTCAAGAGCTTTTAATTGTTTCAACCTGAGACTATCCAAATCTTAAAAGTAAATTAAACCGAAGCATAGCTCAATATTTTAGCTCATGGACTTAAAAAATAAAGTATAAGCTCATTCACAATTACCTATGATTTATGAGAGCCAGGCTAACTAGGCTGACGTGTATTCATTACAATTATTTTAGTGACAAGGAACAAAAGGTGATAGTATTGTCCCAAAAGCCAGCTTAGTGAGACCATCCAAATGAGTCACCAATATTCGCTTGAAAAATTGTTGGCATCTGAAGCATCCAAATATGCACCAAAGGCAACTTGGTGACTCCATCAAATCATTATCATCAAATCCAAAAAATTGCTAGCAACAACAGCAATGGTAGCTAAGCTAAAATGTCATCCTTTATAGCTAAGTGGTATCAAACAAACTAAGCATGTGATGGCCTCTAAAACTCATCTTTTTATCTATAAGATGTAATTCACTGCAAGATGATTCATTCTTCAATGGAATGGATGATGGCAACAACTTATTTTTTGCTTGACTGTAAATAAATCTCGAGCCAACAGAGTTGGAACTGCCATAAGCTCGCAAATGAGCCTTTTATTCTAGATGAAAGATTGAGGAGAAATAATTGGTTTCAGCATGATCGTCTTCCCAAAGATGGTACCTATTGTGTTTCTATTTGTTGAGGAAAAAGGGAGAAAAAAAGGAAATCCAAATTGCAAGACTACAAGATAAAGAGGAGATAGTGGCAGCAGAAGGGACCAAATCACTAACACTAGATCTTGGTGAAGTGTCATTGGCGTCCAATTGCAACAACAAATTATGTTCTCCTGACTCATTAATCAAAGTTAATTAGTCTCAATCTCTACACCATAGTCATGGCAGACCTATCCCTGGACGTTGCACACTTCACCCCCTAGATTCATGTGCTTTAGACATTTCTTCCTTCTGTCTTGTCATCCAAGGATTTGCCAGATTAAGACATTTCTTCTATACTGTCAATCAGTGACTATACTTGAGCTCTGCTAAAACGAAATAGAGGATGAATATGCAATTCCTAATAGGAAATAACTGTACGTTGATCCACAAGCAGGGACACCATGCATGGGCTAGCAACTCTATTGACGAGTTGCTAATATAGGATAAAGTACAATCCTAGACACCATAATGGAGATGACCATAAGAGGGATTCAACAAAGTAGCAGAAGCACGTCATTATCTTTGTTCGTATAAGCCACACCATGCTTATGGAACAACAAGAATATGCCCTCAATTTTCAACCTTATCAACCCTGTGTTTGAAGATGAATTTGATTGTGAAGTATATGGTAGCGAAGATTTCTTTTCAACATTTGAAGTCATGTGCATATATAAAGGTAAACCCCACTGATATGATGAGTTTAGTTTCCCCTTATCTCCAATTATCAAATGAGTAACAGATGAATGAGAATAATCTGAAGATGGTTCAATATGATACTTTCTAAAGCTACTCGAGCTCAAATCAAACTATATTAAAAGCTATCAAGTAGCTTAACTTTAGCAACAAAGGCAGAATAAACAATACACCTCTGCACCCTACCTAAGAAGACTTGGACATACACATTTCATCAAGCTGCTAGGAGAAAGTTGCCCCGTCCTAAAACTATGGTTGTTATATAGCCAAGTCATACTAATTTCCATATCCAACCTATCAAGACAGGAATCAAACAATTGACGATATGTCGTCCTAAAATCTACTCCGCTCTTCATGTAAGAATCCTCAATTTTACATGCCACAAGAGAACTGCATGACTTGCCAAGCTTGCCAAAACCATTATCACCACCAAGTTTCTAAAATAAGGATGAAAATGATGATGTATAAACAGCAGACAAAGAACCGGCACATCAAGTTCAGAAGAAAACATATACAAGGAAGAAACCATAAAACTGAGACACTTACATGGTCGTTCGTTTCTCCATATGATTGAGAAAGACCATTGATTCCTCTTCTTAAACGCAGAGGCATCTTTTACAGGAATCCCAATCCTTCCTCACTTCTTGTTTCCAAGAAAACACCAGATAATTTCAGTCATCATCAGAATCATCATCCTCATCATCACTATCCACCTCGTAACATTCATCACTGCAACCATCTTCATCTTCATCATCATCTCCAAAGTCGCCCATTTGCTGCTCTTCCACCATATCCTTCCCAAGATCCTCAAGACTCAAGGTCTCATCCTCCTCCAGCGCCAACTTCGTCAGTCCCTTGCTCCGGTAGAGCACCCCGGTCCTCATAACATAGGACAACTTATCCCTCAAACGGACGAGCGGGTGCTGGTCCACCAGCTTCCCCCGCTCGTAGCCCTCCCGGAGCACCACGGTGGTCGTCTTGCACTTGAGCGACAAGTAGAAGATGCCCGGGTACCTCGTGAACACCCGGGTGAACTTGTGAGGAAGCAGGAGCTCCTCGCGCAGGGGACGGAGGTAGTTCCGCTTGGTTTTCTTGTGGACGGTGAGGCCGAGCAGCTCATGGAGGACTCCGACGACGCGCTTCTCCATGAGGTCGCTTTCGGGGTCGATTCCAGAGGCGTCCTCGTAAGGGGAAATGTAGGGAAGGCGGTGGAAGTCGTCCATCCAAGCCTGGACCTTCTTCATACCGCCGTAGCCGCGGGGGAAGCGCATGGGGAATGCGAGGGGGCCGCCGGTCTGCTTCTTGAGGTCGCGATAGGAGGGGTTCTCTAGGGCGAGGCGGTGGCGGAGCTGGAGGGATGAGACGGCGAGGTCGGAGGGGAGAGAGACGAGAGAAAGGGAGGGGCTTGGCTTGGAGACGAGGCGGAGGAGGTCGGGGAAAGAGGATGTTAAGGAGGTGGGGAAGTCGAAGGGGAGGCCGAGGTCGTAGCGGAGGGAGTGTAGAGAGGAGACGGGGAGGGAGCGGGAGCGGGACATGGCGAGGAGGCGGGCGACGCGGCGGGCGGCGGAGGGGTGGTCGGAGGAGTGGATGGAGGACTCGAGCCGGGAGAGGAGGAGGGCGGCGGGGGCCAGGGAGAAGGTGGGGAGGGAGGGGAAGCGGGGATGCGGGGATTCCTGGAAGAGGGTGGGGTAGCGGCGGAGGAAGCGGAGGACGGGGACGGTGAGGCCGAGGTGCTTCTGGAGGGGGGAGAGGGAGCGGGCGGGGAGGAAGCCGGTGGGGCTGCGGGAGATGGCGTCCTTGAGGAGGCAGCAGGCCTTGACGTCGGTGTCGCGGTCGATGATGTGGTCGAGACCGCGGTTCTTCACCCACTTCAGACGGACCTTGGTAAGCCAACGCCGAGGTTGCTGATGGTTAAGGATCGGCGAGGGATGTTGCCGCCGGGATGCTGCTCCGGCGACGGCGCCGGCCATGGAGAGGATCATGTATTGTAACTGTTTTGTCGAACTCAACCCGACCCGACTAAAGTTGGTTTTGAGCATGCTATTGGATATTTGCAGTTTAGTCCCTCTTCTATGATTCATAAGTTTTGTGCTTTTAATCTTGCTTTAACTTTTAAGTAGGCGGTGGCAATTCGGTCGGTCGTCAGGTTTGAGTCGGATTGAGATAATGTATCTCGACTCATATGCCCAATCTGAATCCGATTCGTTTAATAAACGGATTAAGTTTATAAACCCAAACTCAATCCATCTAACCCATTTATTAAATGGGTCGGGTCGGGTATGGGTCGGGTTGACTGCATATGAACTCCTCGATCCCCATCCCTCTACCCCTTCAATCCCTCGCCGCCGTCGCCAGCATCCCCTGTGATGTTGTCAGCATTATTCAACAACTGGTGGTCCTCGGCCTCCTCCCCTCCCTATCCTCCGACCCCTACCTCGCCACCAAGCTCCTCCATGTCTACTCCCTCTCCACCGCCCTCCCTTCTACCCTCCACCTCTTCTCCCTCTTCCTCGACCCCAACGCCTTTGCCTTCACCTCCATCCTCACCGCCCTCTCCCGCTCCTCCTCAGCTCCCCACCAAACCCTATTTTACTACTCCAAAGCCCGAACCGTCCTCTCTGTTTTGAGTTACACCAGCGAACAAAGCAATGACGGAGAGGCGCCCGGAGAAGGAGAAGGTACACGACCAAGACCACGACAGTGACCATGATTGACACCGAGATATTCGGAAAAGAGACCGGGACTGTGACCGGGAACGAGATCGAGATCGAGAACGTGCTAGAGATTGTGACAAGCGCAAGCGTTCACGCTCTCGCTTGGTGAAACTCCGTCGCCACTCTCACCACACCCACCGCCGATCGTCCCTTGATGACGACGCTACCCATCACTGAGCTCCTCCATCTTCTCCGTTCTCCCCGAATCCAGCACCTCTCGATACCTCCGCCTTCCCCAATGACTCCCGATGCTGCTCCCATCGTCGCCACCACCTAAACCCATAGTCGCCGGCCTCCTGAATCTAATCCAAGGCCAGATCCAGCATCTCGCCGCCTTGCGACCGTTCCTCCTCCATCTTCGAGCCTGATCCGGTGGTCCACCACAGTCCTCATGCTCGCGGCTCGTCTTCTCCACGAGCTCCAGCCCTAGCCCAGCTCAGCACCGCCACCTCCAACGTCTCCAACACCACCCAACACCAAATCAGATGCCCTCTATCCACCGCGACCCTCCTCCAACCATTTCCTGGCCAGATCCAGCCGCCGAACGTCACCTCCATCCCTGGGCCATGACTGTTGGACGACAGGCTGACATTAAATGGGTAAACGGGTTGACTATTAAATCATTATTCCAGGGGTACTATTACATAACTAATTGTTCTAGGGGTACCTTGGTCATTTTAGCCACCAAGGATATATTAATTATTTTGCATCTACATAGACCTACTGTTGCCATCAATACCTTGAGCTATGAACCTATTGAGTTCTTTGAGTTGTCGAAGCCTCTTTATTCTCAGAGGCATGCTGTCAAGAGATGTGTGGTCCAGTAGAGGACCTCCAGACTATCCAACATCATCATTACTATCGGAAGTGCACATAACTCTCTACAAAAAGATCAATTTAAGTGTCGGAGATTTATGAGATTCTTTATGCTCTCTGGAATCTTCTAACTTTCATGCAGGATATGTTCAAATGTCTTAAATGTATGAGCTCTCCTATGGAACTCGGTTGTGAGGACCTGTCCCTCTACCCCTGTGGCTCGTTGTAGACCGCAAGGGCAATTTGGTAAATTGCGCCTTGTTGGTTTGTTTCACATCCGCGTGTACACACACTGGCCTTGTATGTGTTAGTGTTTGGTTAGAACGGTTAGTGGGACCCGGGATCGAAAGATCCGGACTTAGGCTTGAGTTCTTGCCTAAGTTTAGCTTTCAGCACAAAAAGGATCGATCCTCTCTGGCTAAGAGATCGATCCTCTTCGTGCCAGAAAGTCTAGTGAGATCGTCGTGAAGGATCGATCCTCCCTTGAGGAAGGATCGATCATTCATAAGTCAGTTGGTTTTCTGCTTCGCGAGGACGGCCGCCGTTGGCCGTCGCTCTCCCCTGTCAGAGGGGGAGGACTTTCCCTCCCCTCCCCTCACTTTTCCCCCCTTCCCCCAGCTTTCCCCTTCCCCTTTCCCCTCCTTTTCTTCCCCTCCTCTTCCTCCCTCTCCTCCTTTCTTCTTCCTCTTTCTTTCTTCTCTCGAAACCTCTGCTTCTTCCCCTGTTTCCGGCAGCCCACTTCCTCACCTCCGTTCTCCCTCCTCCGACCATCTTTTCCGGCGTTCTAAGGCTCGTTGGATTCGTGGCAATGAGAGGAAGATCCCTAAAGTGGTTTGGAAGCTTGTTGGTGATCAATTCGCGGGGAATCAGCCGAGGAAAGCGCAGCTAGGTAGGGTTATACCTACTGATGTTTATTTCGGGTTTTCTCTAGATCTAGCCGTTGGATCTTGTTGATCCTTATTTTTTTGGATTCCTTATGCCTATTAGAATTACTGATTTAAGTTTCATGTTAATCAGTTGAGATTTGAGTAGGTTTTATGCATGATTAAGCTCGGATTTCTGATTTTCTGCTGTTCTTGAAGAACAGCCGGCTTGCGGCGAGTTTTCCGGGCGGCGTGCACATGATCTTGGCTTTTGATAAACATAAGAGTTGTACATCTACTCGTTAGCTTTCCATTCCATCTTATTTCGTATTTGCTCGATTTTTCTACGATTTGTTATGAATTGTTTTCTGAAGGGCTGCGTTGCAGCAATTAATGGGTAAGTTAGTTTGATTAATGATTTTTGATTAGTATTTTCCCGTTAATCCAACCGTTGGATGATTGTGAATTTTGGATGTCATGATCCTGGTATATACACCTACTGGTGGCTAAGTTGGATCTTGAATCCGACGTTGTTTGGATGTCGGATCGACGGGATCAATTAACCCCTAAGTAGTGGTTTTAGGTGTTTGAATATAATATTATATTTCAGAATATAATATTATATTGTTTACTGTTCATCAGCGGTTTTCGGGGTTGCTTCCCGTTGCAGGAGTCTGCGGTTGACGGTCGTGGTACCGTCGTAATGCCGGGACCCGCTGCGGATCGGCTGGCAGCGATCGGTAGTACCCCTGCAGCGATCCAGTAGACTTATATGATGCTTGACATACTGTTGCATGCTCTACCTCTTATCTGTGTATGTCATAGCATGCATTGTTGATTTGTGCATTAGTTGCATTGGTTAGGGCGTGGTGATCCTTGGGTTGCCGTCCCGAGGCTGGAAGCTCGGACTTAGCCCTAGAACCGGGGTTGGGCTGTTTGGACCCGGTTTGAATTGTAGTGTCCAGTCGATTCGATGATAGACTTAGATGACTGGTACACTTGTGGCTTGATGATTGTAGAGGTCATGTCGGCCTTGAGTCGGATGCTGAGGTGTAGCCGGTGTTCCACTGTGTAGACTCTTGAGTGGTGGAAACGGCCCCCTCAGCGGTGCCATTTCCCGCCTGCAATGTCGAGTTCCTGCATGTGAGTCAGCAGTGTTTGTTGAGCTTACTGTGTGCTGCTCCTGGGCACCAGGGACACGCGGTGGGGTTATGGGACTCCTGTATACACCCAGATCCTACTTGAGGGCGACACTGTTACGTTTCCCTCTTCCTTCTGTGTGTCGTAGTGTAGATCCCTACTGAGCTTAGTGCTCACTCCTACCCGGGCTGCGTTTTGCAGGTGCAGGCGTCAGTTCTTCCTCTGTGGCTCCTACCGGGCAGTTGGTTGGCGGTGCGGCGGCGTCTGGTGGCTTTTGAGAGATGGCGATATTTACTGCTTTTTACCCTTATGTTAGTTAGTCTCCTACGGGAGTAATGTTGTATTTGAATTTTCCCCTCTCCGAGGATATGTATATTAACACTTGAGTTTTAAATTTGTGGTTCGAGGTTTGCTAATCAATGTTGTTTTAATTGAGGGTGTTTTGGTGAACTGTTAGGGAGACCAATAGGTTAGAGGGAACCCTCGCCAGCTTTGTTTTCCGCGTTTTGTAGGTTCCGGTTCGCGTCGCCCGGCCCGGTTGGGCTTTCGCGGGTCGGGGCACGACAGTTTCCTCCAAACCTGAACTACTATGATCCAAGATCCTAAGACACTTGAGAGTCATAAAGTTGTCATTTTGCCTTCTTTGAATACCATGAGATATCAAGGTCCTCAACGATGTTTGTTGCTTTATTGAGTTAGGCATAGTATTTTCTATTTGTTACATGTAGATGGCGCAACCTCACAAAAGAATAGGTAGACGACGACGACAAAATTTTGTTTGAAAATTGGTGCGGACACCAGAGGCCGATTCGATCACGTTTACTTCCGTCGCCAATGAAGAGGTCTACCAGTGAGCTTATAGATAGATGAGAATTGAGTTTATTTGTTGGGTCGAGTCTTGTTATGTTACGCCCCGACCCAGAAAACCCATTCGGGCCGGGACGTGAGCGGGGAACCTACACTATTCACATCCATCTGGCGCAATACATTGCGGAAAATACAGTTAATTTGAAATTTAAGACTTCCAGTGGCAATATAGCAATTTTGATAATCTACTAAAGATCTAACCTCAAGATCAGAAGAAACATAATTCTATTTAAATAACATTAAAGTTGTACATTCTAGACATCAGATACAGATTTAACAGAAACTTCCCAAAGAGGGAAGTTATATATTTAAAGCAATCCTCGAGGGATGTCTATATACAAAGTCATCAAAAGTACAACATGTGTCCCACAGCAACCTCAAGTGCCTCCGAAAGTCGACGCGCCGCCAAGACCTGATCTAGCTGGAACCACTAAAGATGAACCAACGCCTGCACCTGCAAACGCAGCCCGGGTAGGAGTGAGCAACAAAGCTCAGTAGGGTTCTACTCTACTCTACGTCGCACAGGAAGAAAGGGAAACCATAAAGTCCCGGGTTCTATCTCATCTCTATGGGTAACTCATGTTAAGTCCACCGCCTACCCCAGGGCACGCGCTATGTGACCTCAATTGTCAACAGGCGTCCCCCTCAACAACCAAGCGCCCAGCGCTGAACAACAAAGGGGTAGGACCCAGAGCAGCACATAACTTCCCTTAACACGGATACTGAGCATGAGACGAGAACTCTGGGCGACCTTTACACCTCAAAACAACATATAGTAGCCAACTAGACCCATCCTCGAGAATACAAAGATTCAACAATACAGTTGCCCTAGATCTTGCTACCCAGCCATGGTCCTAGAGCTAGATCAGAGCTACCCGAGAGCCTCTGATCGGCGAAACCCCTAATCGCCCACGCCCTAGCCTTATGATTCTAATGCAATTAGATGCATGTAATGCTCAGGCACAGATAAAGAGATATAAGTATGCAACATGATAACATCAATTATACAGGGTTGGGCATAGCCTGAAGCTAGCCAAAGGGTGAGCATAGCAAGGGTCTAAAGCAAAGAAGATCTATCTAACAAAGCAATTACAATAAACATCCAACAGATCAAATTTCAACATTACAATGGCGTTCACAGCCGTCAACCGGAATTACTACAGCGGGGATACAACCCCGGCTAACCAACAACAACAAGATAGATTAACAGTACGACGGGTTATGCCCCAGCGCACACCGGCAATCAGCGGGGCTATTAATCAAAGCAGTAAAGTTATTCTAAGCATGCAGGGCACACCTTCGGCCTATTTATATTAAACATTCCCGGGAGTCCTCACCCTCCTGGCTAACCATAAAGCGATAAATCAATCACAAACTATATCTATATAGGTCTAACATGCTTTATCGGGAAATTGCTTGAAAATCGGTAGAAATCGGTAAACCGATCCGAAATATAAATCACTGCCTAATTCGAAGATAAACCCATCAAAATCATGATTAAAATATTATAATAATCATTAAACATCATCGGGAAAGGCGTAGGAGAAATTCGGATCGAAAGAAATCAAAACAATTGAAATCTGAATCAACAATACCAAACAACATATAAGAGATCAATCTTCTTTTCTACATGAGTGCTCTCTGCCTTAAGGAGGAGATCGATCTTCACCCAGGAGAAGATCGATTTTCCTTAAGAAAGTCCTTTGTCTGGGAAGGAAGAGATCGATCTTTTTATCCATGAAGATTGATCATTCCCAAACTAGGGTTCTGTCTGAGAAAGGAGAGATCGATCTTCATACTCATGAAGATTGATCTTCCCCAAGTGCTCCCTCTGTCAAAGGAAGAGATCGATCTTCACACAAGAGAAGATCGATCTTCCTTAGACGGGACAGAACACCAACATATAAATGATCGATCTTCCCTACCGCAAAGATCGATCCTTCAAAGTCAGCAACCGACGTGGCAACAAGAAGATTGATCATCGATCCTTCTTGCACCGACGACATACATGAATAGTGACTGGAATCCAATTTCTTGGATTCGATCTATCAAAACATATCGAAATCAAACCAAACTTGGCTGAGGTGTGCGATTGGATGTGGGGGATCTAATGACACTAAGAAATCAAACTTCAGATGATCAAATCCCTGGAAATCAAACAAATTACCCGGAAGCTGACAAAGCCGACGAAAACTCAATTTGTGGGATTTGATCTATCAAACGGCGATGGAATCCATTCAAACTTTGCAAGAAGGTCTATCTGATGGTGGGGGATTGATTTATGCAAAAATAAAAACCAAACTCATATCGTGAAATATCAAATCTGAGTCCAACCCCGTCGAAAAACCGACAAAAATACAGAATTCGACCGAAAGAATACATAAAAGATTCGACAGAAAGCTTCTAAGCATAGCAAGGAACTAGAATACAGAAAAGACAAGCATTCCAAAACACATAGCAGCCACAAATCATATAAAACTGATCTTAGGGTTACCAATTCACCAGAAACACCTACATGTAGAGACGTGCAGGTGATCTACGAATTCCTCGCCTCCGATCCACGCGGATCCGCGCCGAAAAGCCGTAAACCAAACTCCAGCTGGCAGCCCAAGAGGAGAGAGAGAGAGAGAGAGAGAGAGAGAGAGGAGAGAAGGGAAAAGAAAGAGAAGAGAGAGAGAATAGAAGGGCAATTTATAGAGATCTGAAATGATTTCGCCCGCCCGATTCGATCTTTTCTAATCGAGCTCAGATCTTCCGATCGGAAGCACCCCTAAGATCCTAATCAATCATACACATCAATTCAAGACAGTGTGTGCAACGCGGGTGTGAAACAGACCGCCAGGGAGCAATTTTACCAAATTGCCCCTGGGTTCAAAAGCAGTCATATGATCACCCGATCGTACCCGACGTGGAACCAAACCAACAGAAAACGGCCCTCAACCTATGCGGTCGAGCCAGATTAGAGGAACGGGTCCTCACATGTTATTTGTTGGTTTGAGTCTTATTTGCTTATTTCATTCCAGTTGGTTGTCTTAGTTCAGTTGGTTGAGTTATTGTACTGAGTCTTGATTGTAGTAGCCGCTTGGGCTGAGTCAGTTCTATTTCATCTTTATATATGAGCCTCTGCACCTTTTACAGGGGATGATGATTTTGAGATTAAAAAAAAAAGCTTTTCCTTCTTCCTTTTTTGTTGGTGATTCCAAAGAAAAACCCTATGTGGTGATTCTTAGGCGCCATCGTCAACTTCAAGTGGTGATTCTTGAAGTTGGTGTTGTCACGTCCCGACCTGGAAAACCCATCCGGTCCGGGACGTGAGGGGAGGGACCTACACCTGTTCACTTCCAATCTGACGCGATACAACAATTACCACAATAATTTAAATGGTTGACATCTGATGGCAACACTGCAATCTAAAATCTTACTATTCCATTAACATCAGAGTTGTACATATCTATAACAAAATTACTCAAAGATAGAAATTATACATTTAAACTGATCCTCGAGGGATACTGTATACAAAATTGTCAAAATGTACAATCAGATCTTCAGAAATCTCAAAAGCCTCCAGAAGTCGACACGCCGTCAAAAGCTGATATGCTGGGAGCTATGGAAGCACTGGTGTCTGCACCTACAAATGCAGCCCGGGAAGGAGCGAGCAACAAAGTTTAGTAGGGTTCTACTCTACGTCACACTGAAAAAAGGGAAAACAGCAACTGTACCGTTTCCTTGCCAAACCTAAGGTGCAACTAAATACAAGCATGCAAACACGACGGGTTGATTTAGAATCAAAACCATTGGAAATGAAACCAAATTTAGCTCACTACACTAGGAGATCGATCTTCACCTCCTATGAAGATCGATCTTCTTTACACATGTCCACTGCCAAGGAAGAGATTGATCTTCATACCCCTTCACGGGCCAGGCGTGAGGTCAGAAGAGAGATCGATCTTGACAAGAAGATCGATCCTTCTTATACCTCGCCGGAAACCCACCGGAGAAAACATCGAAAAACTCATAAAATACCAAACCAAACTTCACAGAACTCAGGGATCGGGAAGAGAAAGGCTAGGGGAGTCCAAAAACACCAAGAAAACAGAAAACCAACTGCTAAACATAAAGATCTAAGCGAAAGAGAGCAAATCAAACCCTAAACTGCCAAATCCTAAGATTTGGGTAAAGATCCCTACCTAGAACAAGTGGATGCCTCCAAATCCAGCTCAATGAGCTTTGGATTGTCCAAACGATTCTCCCCAAGCCCCCGGATTTGATCTCCTCCCAGGATTTCCAAAAGAAATCCAAATGAAAAGAGACGAGTCCTACTTATAGGACCAACCACGACCAGCCTTCACCCCCAATGAAGATCGATCTTCCTCATGACAAGGCGAAGACTTTTGAGACACAAGGAGATCGATCTTCTACCCCTAAAAGATCGATCTTCTCATACTAAACAGTGGCAAATGGGTAAGCCCTCATGCCAAAACCCAAATCTTTCGATTCAGATCACACCTAAGGGTTCTAATCAAACAAGGACATCATTCCAAGGTCGTGTGTGTACAATGTGAGTGTGAAACGACCCTCGATGCACATGGTCGAGGCATGTTAGAGGAACAGGTCCTCACAGGCGCGGCATCACCAATCCTCCTATGTCTTCACAAAATTATTCACCTCGTTCTAAACGTCGAGCAAGAGATAGTAGTATGTCATGCATTTGGTAATATTATGTGACATCCATGTATGTAGACCATAGAAAATTTCTTCTTACTAGCTCCTCCCAATACACACTTGTCGCTTTCTCCATTGTTTGATTTTCCAGTGCCTTCACAAAGCCCTCATGACCAAAGTCATTCGAATTATGTAGACATTAATTTTGACTAGTCAAATTTATGATATTTACCAAATTACCGTACGGTGCAAATTTTCCTTAAATATCTCTAAATGTCAAAACATCATTCATATGACCTTAAAGATGTTCAAATCACTCGTAATGCTCTCCATAATGACTCTTCATAGCTTTGATGATATCCTATATAAGCTAAGGGTTCCAAGGGCATTTTGGTAATTTTTACACCCAAGGGTGTTTTGGGAAGATAAGTAAAATACACACCCTAAACTTCCTACTACATTCCATGATGGCCCTGCATAATTTTGATGGCTTCCTACATAAGCTGAAATGATACAATGACATTTCGATAATTTTTTCCCCATGGATATTTTGGTCACTTTGCGTCCTTATGGTGTAATAGTTTAGAACATATGCATAAAAGCACATATTACTTATTGCAGGGGTACCTCGGTCATTTCAGCCCCCATGGATATTTTAGTCATTTAACCTCTACATAGCTCATTGTTGCCATCAGTACCTTGAGTTATGAACCCAGTGAATTCTTTGAGTTGTCGAAGCCTCTTTATTCCCAGAGGCATGTTGTCAAGAGACGTGTGGTCCAGGTAAAGGGCCTCTAGACTTCCCAACATCATCATTCCTATAGGAAGTTCATGTAACTCTACGAGACAAGTCTAAGTGTCGAAAATCTCTCAGACTCATTATGCTCTCTGGAATCTCTCTTACTTTCTTGCAGGATATGTTCATGTATCTGCTCTTCTATGTAACTTGGTAACTCTTCCAAACATGAACTACTAAGATCCAAGATCCTAAGACACTTTCTGCCCGAGAGTAAGAGCCTTCCTACCTAAAAGTAAGAGCCTTCCTGTGGAGACTCATTCACAAAAGGATTCCCACTAGACAGATGCTCTATAGAGTCGATGCTAGTGCGACATGCTCATGCCCAAGGTGTAATCAGGCTGAGGAATCGTCGGAACATTTCTTCTTTGATTGTCCGTTCGCATGCGCGATGTGGAGAATGGTGCTCCGTAGTGATGAGGAGATGTTTACCAGCCAGGGATGGAGACAATGAAAGCAGCTGCTCCAGCGGTCCAGGAGTGCCGAGAAGATCAAGGAGAGGAAGTGCAAGATAGGTTACACAATGTGGCAAATGTGGAAGACAAGAAATAAACTTGTCTTCGAGAACACCCCAAGCAGGGTTGAGGAGGTTGCACGCACGGCGGTTTGGAAGGTGAAGGAATGGGTCCTGGCTTGGAAGCCCAAGGATGGCACCTCATTGAGTAGGCGAGCTTGCGCATCGATTCATTGTGATGTGGCCTTCGACCCTGGGAGAGGTATTGCTGGTGCGGGAGGATGGCCCGAAGATGATGAAGGACATGTGGACTGGGATATGGTAGAACCAATCAAGGTCTCAGATGCGCTGGAGACCGAAGCAATTAGTATGAGACTAGGCCTGGAGAGAGCTCGTGACAAGGGGGTCCAAAGACTGGTCATCGAGTCCGACTCAAAGGATGTCATAGATATGACAAATGGGCATTTGAGATAGCCCACATTAAAGTTCATCTACAGAAGATCTGCATATATCCTCATAGTTGGAGTTTGCTTTGTTTTATCACATCCCCAGATTTTGTAATAGTGTTGTGGATAGGCTGGTGAAATTGGCAAGGGGTCGATCAGGACTCTTTGATATAGTGGATGATGAGTCATAAATTATGCATAATTAAACCCCTTAAATTACCTTTGTTAGTCTATGTGTATTTGATATCATATTGTTTGATTTCAGGTCTAGGTATGATTTGAGAATAAATACAAGAAATTCAGACAAAAATCATTAAATTATGCAAAAAGACTAATTCATCGACTGTTTGGAAATAAATCATCAGAACTTCTACAAATGTCCAAAAATTCGGAAATTCTGGGAGATGAAAGAAGACGTGAAGAGCTACAACTTTCATATTGAAGATATTGTGAGATTCTCTATAAATTGATGTCAGTTTTGAAGCAAAGTCAGATTTATGGAAGTTGAAATTAAAAGCTGAATAAAATAATGCTAATGACGTGGCATAAACCGACCCTGACTAGACCGATCGATCGAAAATAGGTCCGACCGATCAGTAGGATGACATGGCAAGTACGAAATTTAGAGAAATTAGAGTTTAACTTCAGTTTTGAATCCTAATTTCGAAGTTAAGGGTCTCTGCTATAAAAAGGGGATATTTTTGCTGAATTGAGACATCCTTGGACCACTTTTGGAGAGTAAGGCTAGGGTTTTGCAGACGGAGATCTTTCTGTGGGGATTTATGTCTTCTTTCTCAACACGTATGGATCCTATCCAAAAGATGAGTGGCTAATTCCTATACTTAGGGATCTCATGAAACCCTAGTGTAACCCTTAATTTCTCTCTGGTTTGATTCTTGTAAACTTCTTCTCAACATGATCTCTTGAATATGGTTTTATTGATAAAGATTTGAAGGAGCAGACATCCTTTGAAATATTTTTAGTCACATAAACTTTCTGTCATTGTTTGTGTAGATTCTTGAGATGGTTTTCATGTAGTTTTTGTCTACCATTGAGATAATCTATGCTAAGTGAAGATAATTCATGCTAAGATTATAGGAGTAGAATAATTTAAGGTAATTGTAGGACCAGAGACGATTTATGCTAAACAAAGATAGGTTATACCGTTGGGAACAGTAACCTTGTTTTAGGAATTCATGTGAGCTTGTAACCATATGATCGATAATGTTGAGAAAAAGAAACAAGAGAATAACTAGATAAGGGTAAATGTGAACTTAGCATGGATTGAGTAATCCCTAGGTAATTTTTAAATTGGTTCAAACCCTGATCACTTAAGTTGCTTTCTTAGGAAATTTTTAGATAATTTCTTATTCAACTTTGATCAGTTCGCTTAGGACTTGAGTTTTGAGAATTGATTTCAGTTTTCAACGATTTTCCCTGTGGTTTGACTCTGGACTTCACTATTATTCTACACTGTAGTTTAGTAATTGAACAATGATTATTTTGATTGAAGTTTGTTGTGTTTTAACGACACCGTATTGCGAACAATCAGTGGACTAGGGATATGGATCGCCCGCTAGAGAGTCTTTGTGAGATCCCGTACCTCCAACCCGGTCCGACCACGTTAGGTCGAGGGTCTGGTTTTTTGGTTTAGCTCGGTTGGCCTTGGGGTGCGATCGGTTGATCGCATTGTTGTTTTTGACCCCATAGGCATTTTGGTAAATATGCTCTATGGTGGTCAGTTTCACACCCGCGTTGCACACACTGTCTTTGATTAATGTATGTGTTTGATTAGAACCTTAAGGGCGCTTCCGATCAAAAGATCGAAGCTCGATCGGGAGAGATCGAATCGGACGGCTGTGATCGATTCCAGCTTTCTATTTAAACCTTCTCTTTTCTCTTTCTTTCTTTTTCTTCTCTTTCTCTCTTCCTCTCTCCTTCGTTGGCTGCCGGAGTGGGGATTCGGCTGCGGCTTTTCGGCTCGGATCTGCGGCGATCGGAGTTGAGGATCTTATAGATCGCCTGCATGTCTATACATGTAGGTGTTTCTACCCATTTCTGGTGAAATGGTAACTCTAGGATTGCCTTTTTGTGATTTGTGGCTGTTGTGTGCATTGGAATGCTTTGATTTTCGGTATTCTAGTTCCTTGTCATGTTTAGAAGCTAGCTATGGTTTCATTTCCGTATTCTTTCAGATGAATTCCGTATTTTTGTCAGTTTTTCGACGGGGTCGGACTCAGATCTGATATTTCACGATCTGAGTTTGGTTTTTATTGTATGAATGAATTCCCCACCATCAAATAGACCTTCATGCAAAGTTTGAATGGATTCCATCGCTGTTTGATAGATCAAATCCAACAAATTCAATTTTTCGTCGGTTACGTCGGCTTTCGGATCATTTGATTTAATTCACAGGATTTGATCATCAAAAGTTGGATTTCTTAGTGTCATTAGATTCCCCACATCCAACTGCACATGCCTACCAAATTTGGTTTGATTTCGATACATTTTGATAGATCAAATCCAAGAAATTGGATCTCATGCACTACTTTTCATCTTCCCTACCGACATATGAAGGATCGATCTTCTCTTGGAAGATGATCGATCTTTTGTTTGTTAGTGTTCTGCTCCGTCTGAAGAAGATCTAGCTCTAGGACCTTTGCTGGGTAGCAAGGATTAGGGCGTGATTGTTATGCCAAATCTCTCTATTCTCGAGGATGGGTCTAGTTGGCTTCTATTTGTTGTTTGAGGTGTAGAGGTCGTCCAGAGTTCTCGTCTCATGCTTAATATTCGTGTTAAGAGAAGTTACGTGCTGTCCTGGGTCCTACCCCTTTGTTGTTCAGCGCTTGGCGTTTGGTGGTTGAGAGGGATGGTTGTTGACAGTTGAGGTCACAGAGCGTGTGCTCTGGGGTAGGCGGTGGACGTAACGTGAGTTTCCCTTAGAGATGAGACAGAACCCGGGACTTTGTAGTTTCCCCTTCTTCCTGTGCGACGTAGAGTAGAGTAGAACCCTACTGAGCTTATTGCTCACTCCTATCCGGGTTGCGTTTGCAGGTGCAGGCGTCAGCTCATCCTCGGTGGTTCCAGCTGGATCAGGTCTTGGCGGCGCGTTGACTTCCGGAGGCGTTTGAGGTTTCAGAGGGACAGATGTACATTTTGGCGGCTTTTGTTTAAAGTTACCCTTTGAGGATGATGTATTTACGTTTAATCTATGAGATCTTGTTCCCTCTTTTGATTGAGTTTTATTCCATAATGTAATATTTAATTTTACCTTTATGCCCTTGGAAGTCTTTAAGTTCAAATTTATTCCGCTTTGTGTATTGTCGCGCCGTAACGGATGTGAATAGTGTAGGTTTTCCCTCACGTCCCGTCCCGGATAGATTTTCTGGGTCAAGGTGTGACAGTCTAAACTTTATTTTGTAAGACCACAAAGTTTTGACCTGGAACTTGGGCCCCCACTTGTCTTCCAAGGTTTTTTGTAAGGAGAGTTTCGTACTCACCCAGCCATTTGACTCAGAAGATTAAAAAAATAGTTCCTAAGACACTTGAGAGTAATAAAGTCTTAATTTTGCATTCTTTGAATACCATGAGATATCAAGGCCCTCAACGATGCTTGTTGCTTTATTGAATCAGGCATAACATTTACTTTCCTATCTGTTACATGTAGATGGCGTGGCTTCACGATAGATTAGGTAGGTGACAACGGTGAAATTCTGTTTGCAAATCCTCCTATGTCTCCACAAAAGCATCCACCTTGTGCTAGACGTCGAGCAAGAGATAGTAGTATGTCATGCATCTAGCAATATTATGTAACATCCATGTATGCAAGCTATAAAAGATTTCTTCTTACTTGCTCCTCTGAATACACAATTTTCAATTCCATTTGATTTTCCAGTGGCTTCACAAAGCCCTCATGACGCCAAAGTCGTTCGAAGTTTGTAAACATGAATTTTGACCTTAAAAATGTTCAAAACACTCCATAATGCTCTCCATGATGACCCTTCATAGCTTTGATGACATCTTATATAAGTTAAGGGATAAAAAGATGTTTTGGTAATTTTGGCCTCCCAAGGGCACTTTGGGAATTGAGGTAAAATACACACCCTGAACTTCCTACTACATTTCACGATGGCCCTATATATCTTTGATGGCATCCTACATAAGCTGAAAGGATACATGGGCATTTCGATAATTTTCACTCCAGGGTATTTTGGTCACTTTGCATCTTGGGTGTAATAGTCTAGAACATATGCATAAAAGCACATATTACTTGCGGGGTGCCTCGGTCATTTTAGCCCTCAATGATATTGTAGTCATTTAGCCTCTAAATATTCCGAGTATTGCCATCAATACCTTGAGTTATGAACCCAGTGAATTCTTTGAGTTGTCGAAACCTTTTTATTTTCTGAGGCATCAATACCTTGAGTTAGCCCTCAATGATATTGTAGAGGACCTCTAAACTATCCAACATCATCATTCTTTTAGGAAGTTCACATAACTCTCCATAAAAAAGATAAGTCTAAGTTTTCGGAGATTTCTCAGATTCTTCATGCTCTCTAGAATCAGGATATATTCAAATGTCTTTGATGTATGAGCTCTCCTATGGAACTCGATAACTCCTCTAAACCTGAACTACTAAAATTCAAGATCCTTTGAAAGTCATAAAGTCGTCATTTTGCATTCTTTGAATACCATGAGATATCAAGGCCCTTAACGATGTTTGTTGCTTTATTGAGTGAGGCATAACATTTATTTTCCTTATCTAGTACATGTAGGTGGCCTGGCTTCACAGTAGAATAGGTAGTCATGAAATCATGTTTGCAAATCCTCCTATGTCTCCACAAAAGCATTCAACTCGTGTTAGTAGTATGTCATGCACTTGGCAATATAGGTTGTGATATGTGAAAAAAACCCAACATATTTTTCTCAAGGTAATCTGGATTCGGATCTCATCCATAACTAGACTTAAATAAAATTGGAACCCGACGCGAACTAACCCGGCTTTGGAGAACCCAAACAAACTGGAATCGGTCAATGGGTCACGTCCGATGGTGGACCTCAATACCTACTCCGTCGTCTCTCTTTTTCTTCCTTCCCCCAAAGGGCCACCAAACCCTTTCCCACTCCCACGGTCTCCTCCTTCCTTCTTCCTTGTGAGCTGACCGGAGAATGGGCCTTGGCGACGACTGCCGCGGCGGCGGATGATGAGAAGAGGGACATGGCGACCGATCGATTGGTCGCAAGTAGAAACCGGGTGCAGCAGGTAACATCCCTAATTTCCAGCCTCCTTTTTTTCTTTTTCGTTTGTCCGAACTCCAAAATTAGGGTTTTCGACTGCTCCGGAGAAGTTTTGAGAGAATTTTGCTTCCAAATCATAGCTTTGGGTCGGCATCTTCAGTTTTGAAAATAGGCCCTTGAGCTTGCTGTACCTTTTTGATACTTGAGCTCTTTCTTGACTTCAAAATGTTCTAGGGTGACTTTTTTTGTCAGTTCCATGCTACTTATACAGCCCTCTTTTGTGCTCAATTATGATGGATTTTTAAGGTCTGCTCTTTGTTGTATGAGCTTTGTGATGAACTAGTAAGATATGCCAGAAATCTTAGCTTTCGAGTTGTTATTTTTGTTAGGTTTTCACGAGACAGTGCAATGAATTGTTTAGTGGTAACATTTTGTGATATCTGTATACCATCTTCAAGTGTAATTCATGTCATTTACTATTTCTTTTCTATTGTAAATTAGGGAAAGGGGATACCTTTTCCTTTAGTAATGTTGTAGCATAAGCCCTTTTTTCTGTCAGAGAATTTGAGTTGGATTCTAAAGTACTAACAAGTTACTTGAGTTAAAAATCCGAATGCGAAACATTCCTTCCACCTCAAAAAACAGTTGTTGGAGTGTTATATATTACTTCTCTTTCAGTCTAGAAAGTTATTTTAGCAAACTATGGTAATGGACCTGCAAGCCTTCAACAAGTAACAATATTCTTCCATATATTTGTTTTTTTTTCTTATTTCAACTGATAATCCTGATATTGCTAGTTCTGAATAAAAAATCTAGACGTGTCTCACTAACCGATGATACATAATGAATCCTGGACTATTCATTACATAGTTCTTACTTGTTTTGTTATCGAGATAGATTGACTTGATTTACTTGGAATTAGGGTGGCATTAGAGAGGCGAGAAAGAAACCTAAATTAAAATATTCTTTAGCGCATGTTTTCTAACATGATTGTATGTTTTTCGACTGCAATGGCAACAAATAATGGGATAGCAATGAGAATGATTTTAGTTCAAATTCTTTTGTCAAATTCCTGTGATAAAAAATAGAGGAGTGTAGACTTAAGCTTGCATAAGCTAATGTTATAGAGAGTGGAAACAAACTACTTCTAGTAAGGTACTAGTCTTTTAGTATTCTTGAACGAATGCCATTAGGAATAGTGATATCTGATAGGCAGATTATCCTCTGACATAGGACAACAGTATCACAAAATTTATGTTTGAATCTGCCGATAATTGGTGTTACAGAAGAACGACATTTTCCAATGGAGAGATATGTCATTGTTCAATATCTACATGCAGTGGTGTAAAAAAAGTCAATACATTGTCGAGCATGTTGTACAAAATGAATGACAAAAGTCGGAGGAAAAGTAAGAAGCAGCATATTTCATGTGGATCATAATATTTAGACGACTATACACCGACCAGCATAGTTCATCAGGATATTCCTTGTGCTCTATAAGGACTCGATATTGGTGGAAAGAGGCTTTGTTGGTAACTAGAAAGCACAAACACTTCTAATAGTTGTTGGTAACTAGAAAGCTCAGACACTTGTAATAGCAGTCCGTACTTGGGTCAGACACCTAGAGGACATTGATACACAGCCAACACGTTGTGGACCCGTGTTGGGCACCTCTCTGCCCCTGCAATTTTTCCTTTTTTCCCGAGTCGGCCACACTGCTAACACTTTGTAGACATTCCATCGACATGCTACATACACCTTATAAAATTTCATCTCTATTAGGTTGGGTTCTAGTCAAAATCTATTTGACCTCATTAACTAACGCACAGTGCGTACCTCTCTCTCTCTCTCTCTCTGAGTAAAATCACTGGAATTTAACTTGTGATAACCTGCGACCATTGGGTAGCCTAAATCCAACCTTATTTACTGCAATTAAGCTATGATGGTTTTCTCGCTTTCTCCCATTTTTGTTTGTTTTTTCCCCTCTGGCAATGTTCTTACGCAGGGGTGAAGAGGGTTGGAGGTGTAGGTGTAGGTCTGGTGCACGGCAAAGGGCATTGTCGTGGGGTTGAAGCGAGTAGACGACCCAGAGGGGCTTCCTGGATTGGGACAGCGCACAGAGCGTACCGGGCCGGGGGGCGAGTCCAACTGTAATGGAGCCAATCTGCTGGTGAGGTTAGGCCGTGGAGAAGAGTGCTAGAGAACGAGGGAAGGAGATTAAGGGGCTTGGATTATTTCATGATAACAGCAAATCTGGGTTTGTTTAGGTTTTTTTTGCTTATTATGGGTTATTGGCGTCATAGGAGTATTAATTGAGATGACCAGCATTGCTTCTGGTAGTAATAACACATTTGAATTTGATTAATTTGTTCAGGATAAGCCGTTGTTCAAGTGTGTGATGGAAATAGAAAAATCTGGGAACGAGTAAATGGTCAATTTTAATGTAATCTTTACAATTCTGCCACAAAGGTTCATATTCAAGAGTGAGAGCACACTTGATAAACTTTACCATCATAAAATATTAATGGACATATAAAGCACAATTGTGGAAGCGGAGTCTCTGCTTAAAAGCGCTCAAGCGCTCGTCCAAAAAAAGTATCTTTGGCTTCTAAGCTAGGTGTCCAATTGGGTAGGTATGCTGAAGAAGATGCTTGTCAATCAAAGAATATGAAATGCATATGGCTAGTGGGAGTTAGAGTGAAAGTATGACAGGTTTGATTGGGAAAATATTCGATAGGAAAGATAGAAGCCAATGGCATTTTGAACTTGACAAAATATTTTGTTGGCGGGGGGTTGCTATTTCATCCTCCAAGAAGTCCATATTTTATGTGTTCCTACAAGTTTGTTGCTAGTTATAGTATTTCAGGTTATGTACCTCCTGGTTATAATGTTGCGTACAAAATTACTTCAACGGGAAAGAATAAATGTTGAGAGGTTATTGCAACCAATTAGAAAACATGGAGGCAAAAAGGAATATGTATAGAAACAAATAGTTGTAGTGATTCTCAGAGGATGTCTCTCACATTTTATGGCAGTGGCCAGAGAAGGCTATGTTTCTAAAAGTAGCTGATTGTTCTGGAAAAATCAAAGACATATTTGTTACAAACGTGGTGAAAGAGGTGTTTAGTAAGGATGGCCGTTCACATGTGGTTTAGGTAATTATTGACAATGTCACAAATTGTAAGGCTGCTAATAGTAGTCCAGCTTCCTGATATGGTTTGGACACCTTGTGTAACCATACCTTGAATTTTGTTTGAAAATATTTATGTAGCAAAATAGCTGAGGATCCAAATGACATATGACGAATGCAATTGGATTCGTGATATTTATGTGGCAAAATATGCTTAAGAGGTTGAAGCTTATAAAGAGCAAGCTTCAATCAATGATCATTAATGATCAATGAAACTATTATAGAGATGATGATGTTGGAAAGGGAAGATTTGTCAAGAAGGTGTTAGACTGTACCCATATATGATGTGCGTAGAGCTTGCATTACGAATGTCACATGCTATGCTTGGGGGTGGGGGGGATTCAATGATAGAGAAGGTGAAGAATGCATCAATAGGTATAAAGGAAAGAGACTAGAGGAGTCCATATTTTACTTGGTAGTAAGTACATGAAAATATGTAATTGACTCAAGCTTTCATTGGAATGCAGTTTAGACCTATGGTACTTTGGGGTTTAAAAATAGCCGATTTTGGTCTCGCTACTGGACATGCTTACTCACGTTTTAGGAAATTTGAAGCCAAAGATTACAAATTTAAGAAGAATGTTGTTTTTTTGTTTTGAGAAGCTAGCATTGGATCAATCACACCCTATTCATTTGGTTAAGTGGAAAAGAATGGCGCTTGTGTAATGAAGCCTTCATCGTTGGATAGCGCCTATTTCCCTCAAAGGTTCAAATGGGCATATCAAAATGTACTGTTTTAATCCAAGGCCCTTATCGAACTATTCCACGTATATTAGTCTGAATTGCAGTAAAACACGGGAGACCACTATGCATTAACTCTAGCACTTTAGTAGGTCTGTATTCAAATATGAAATTTGTTTTTGGGCTTATATGCAAGTCAAAGTTGCAGAAAATCCACTTATTAATGAGGATCTCAGTTTACTCGTCTGAGTTAACAAAGTACATTTTTAATTTCCATCACTTGATCCCATTCTCCTCTTATTGTAGCCTCTTGTTGATCTGGTGAGTCTGTACAAATTGCAGGTGGATTCTGTTTCATGCTTTTGTAGAGCAGATGGAGGACTGAAAACTGTTGTGGGTGCTACAAAGTTTGTGCCAGGTGCAAAGCTCTGTATCCAACCTGATATAGTACCTACTAGAGCCAGGTCTCGTAACTCACGCAAAGAGAGGTCAAGGAACCAGGTACCGCTCTTGCCAGGCCTTCCAGATGATCTTGCAATAGCTTGTCTTATTCGAGTACCTCGAGCTGAGCACCAAGGAATTCGATTAGTTTGTAAAAGGTGGAATCGGCTTTTGTCTGGGAACTACTATTACTCCCTCAGAAAAAAGCTTGGAGTGGCTGAGGAATGGGTTTATGTCATCAAAAGAGACAGAGATGGAAAGGTATCTTGGCATGCTTTTGATCCCGTCTATCAGCTCTGGCAGCCTCTTCCTCCTATTCCAGGAGAGTATTCTGAAGCTCTTGGCTTTGGTTGTGCTGTTCTTAGTGGCTGCTACCTGTATCTATTTGGAGGTAAAGATCCACTTAAAGGATCGATGAGGCGTGTCATCTTTTATAATGCTCGAACAAATCGATGGCATCGTGCTCCAGATATGTTGCGGAAGCGCCATTTTTTTGGTTCTTGTGTCATAAATAACTGCATTTATGTTGCTGGAGGGGAATGTGACGGGATGCAAAGGACTTTGCGTACAACTGAGGTATATGATCCCAACAAGAACAGATGGACCTCTACTGCTGACATGAACATAGCAATGGTGCCCTTCATTGGCGTTGTTTTCGAGGGGAAGTGGTTCCTTAAAGGGCTTGATTCTCATCGTCAGGTCACAAGTGAAGTCTATGCACCCACAACTAGCAACTGGTCTCTGGTCAATGATGGTCTAGTTACAGGATGGCGAAATCCAAGTACTTCATTAGATGGAAGGCTTTATGCTCTGGACTGCAGGGATGGATGCAAGCTTAGAGTTTATGATGGAGCTACAGATTCCTGGAACAAATTTATGGATAGTAAGCTGCATTTGGGAAGCTCCCGAGCTCTGGAGGCCGCAGCTCTTGTATCAATCAACGGGAAGCTCTGCATTGTTCGGAACAACATGAGCATCAGTCTCGTTGATGTCTCCAATCAAGGAAGGGGTGTGGGGATCAACACCGAGCAAATTTGGGAAACTATTCCTGGCAAAGCCCACGTTAAGAATTTCATGGCAAACTTGTGGTCGAGCATAGCTGGTCGCAGTGTTCCGAAGAGTCACATTGTCCACTGCCAGGTGCTTCAGGTCTAAGGACCAAACTAAAGGGATCTGAATTTTGACTGAGAAACACCTGATGTTGGAAATATGAGCAGCCATAGAAGACAAGCTAGACAAAGATCCTTGGTCAAGTGTATGTTATTGTATGTGACTGCTCATATAGCAGAATGTTTATTCTCATTCTAGTGTGAAAACCATATAGCTGACTTCCTCTTTTGAAGATGGAAGGAGTATCATTCTTTGCCGGCGGTCTTGTCTATTCGGGAACATTGAACGTTGACGAGGATTGTATGAATATGAACATCACCTCGCTGTCGATTCCAACAAGTTGATCGGATCCTCGATACAGCAAAAATGGTAAGCATTTTACAGAAAGTTTTTGGTCTGCCTGTATCTGCCTGTGCCTGTGTCAAATGCATCAGAGGGATTTGTTTCGGTATGTTTTCGGCTCCATGGTGGAGCTGGAGCTGTTCAAAACATGTACCATATCACACGTAGTTGGCACTTAATATGAATGTTGGGCTAGTGAACCTGTTCATTCTGGACATGGTTATTGTCATTGTCATTGTCATCGTCATCTTCATGGCCTTTGCTTTATTGATTACTTGACATGTACCATATCACATGTAGCGGCCAGCGCTAAACTTGACCTTCATGGCATCTAAAGAACAAAAAAATTTCTAAGTAATAAATACCGCAAGCATGTGCCTACCTCTGGCCTTTGCTTTATTGATTACTTGGCTTTTGTTTGGTGATATTGGATTCATATTAATAGTAACACCAACATGTTTTGCAAGTGTGAAACTTTTTTTGGTTTTTGTTATTAGTTGAGCATATTGTCCGGACTTAGAGCATCCGTGTCAGCCTCTCTATGTTCTTCTTTTCCTTTTTTACAAGTGGAAACATAAAAAAAAGCATCCTCTATCAGCATCCCTGCCCAATCCTGTGATCAGAGAGGAGCTATATGTGGATTAGGATATTTTTCTTAAATTAAAAAAAAATGTGAGAGCGTTTTTTTTTATTAAAAGTATGAATTTCATTTGTCTCACCAGTTATATTTTTCTTAAAGAGGAAATAGAATAAATTATATATTTTATCAAATATTTTTTTATTATAAAATATTAAATTCCAGCAGCTCCTCTATTCTATCTTCATAATGTATTCTAATATAAAATATATCTCAAATATTTAAGATAAGAAACACTCTGTATACTATGAAATATTTTACTTACTATAGTTACACTAGGTGGGACCCCTGTCACCTGGCATGGTAATCATCAGATTAATGTATGATTCGGTTATAAAAACCGAATTTGATTAATGGATTAGTATGGATATCATATAAGGTTAACATTATAAGGGGGCGGTTATGCATAACCGTTTTTGCTCCTTATAAGGTTGATGTATATTTAAAACTAACATAGGGAATATGATAAAAATATACAAAGTTAACTTAGAAAAATATACACGTAAATAAACTAATATAAGGGAAACGGTTGTAACTGTTATTGCTCCTTATAAGGTTGATGGCAGATCAATAATGAATAGTAAATAAATAACAAAATAATACAGGGGATGTAGAGAGGATGAGAAGAGAAGCCAATTCTCTTATGTACCAACTTTTACAAAATCTTAAAAATTCTCATACTTGTGCCAGTTGCCCGCATATGTTAAGTTATCAGGGGTGTGCAGCTGGGATCCGGGGCAACCGATGCGGGGTGGTGCACATAGGCACCGTTGGATCAAATGAGTGGTCCCCACTCCCCCCCTCCCCCGGTCTATTAAATCCCCTCCCCTGATATATTAATCCCCTCCCCCACGTCCCACCTCCCATCGCCATCTATAGGGCTCCACTACCGCCCTCCACACCTCAGCCTCCACCAGCCTCCTCGGCGCCCTCCTCTAGGCTCCATCCCGCCCCGCCCTCCTCCGGCCTCCACCATCGCCCCGCCCTCCTCCGACCACCACCACCACCCCCCTTCACGCCCCGGCCTCCACCGGCGCCCTCCTCTGGACTCCATCCTCGCACCGCCCTCCTCCGGCCTCCACCACAGCCACTCCTACGGACAACTCTGCTCTCTCGCCATTCCTACGAGGGGTTAATGGAGTGATTGTTGATGAGAGGTCGATGGAGCGTGGTGACGAGGGGTGGAGTGTGGCGACGAGGGCTTGATGGAGCGCATCGCCGAGGGATTGATGGAGGCCAGCATGGATTCGGCGGCCATATTGAATTGTGATTCACTTGGCTGGGGGAATTCTATCGGTGATAGGTACGGTATGGTTTGTAGTTTTTGTTATCAGTTTGGTTTTTGCAAGATGTGTGCTGATATTTTTTAAAGCTTAATCTTTGTTTGGTTTTTTCAGAAATCTTTCAAGTATAAATAGCACAAATGACACTTCCACGGATAGTCCTTCAATGATGGATGAGGAGCAAGCTCATATACCTAAAATCGGCCAACAATTTGATGCATTACATGATGCGTTTGAGTTTTGGAAAGCTTATGGAGAAAAAATGGGTTTTGGTGTGAGGAAAGAACATAAAAATAGAAATAGAAAAACTGGAGTGGTGACCAATGCATTGTACGTCTGCTATAAGGAAGGTTTCAAGAGGACAAATAAGGAGGATATTGACATGATTCGCCACCGATCAGATGTGAGAACTGGTTGCAAAGTGAGGTTGAATGTGTTTCTTGACAAAGAGAGTGGAAAATACATAATTAAAGAATTTGTGCATGTACATAATCATGAGTTAGAGCCTTCCGAAACGACCCACATGCTAAGGTCACATAGAGAGCTTACTTGAGCTCATGCCTTGGCAATTGAGTTGGCTTGTGATTCAGGGATTACTCCTAAGGCAACACAGGAGTTAATGAGCAGGGAAGCTGGCGGTAGGGCTAAGCTCGGGTTTGTTATTGAAGATAAAAAAACATACTTAAGATCAAGGAGAAAGAGAGACATGGTTCGTGGAGAGCTCGGGAGTGTTTTGACATATTTTGAGAAGCAAAACATGGTTGATCCTAAATTTTTTTATGCTCTATAGCTTGATAGTGAAGACTTAGTCACTAACGTATTTTGGACCGATGCCAAAATGGTTGCTGATTATGTTGCTTTTGGAGATGTGATGACTTTTGATACTACTTTTGGCACTAACGAAGAGTTTAGGCCATTAGGTGTATTTACAGGGCTTAACCATCATAGACAGATAATGGTCTTTGGGGGTAGCACTTTTATATGATGAGACTGCAGAGTCATTTATGTGGCTTTTTGAGACTTTTATTAATGCACATTGTGGTAAGAAGCCTCGTACTATCTTCACCGATCAAGATGCCGCTACTTTTGGGGGCAGTTTGGTCAGAGGTATCTCATGGATTGTGCACTTGGCACATTAATCAGAATGGAGTCAAACATCTGAGCTGTTATATGAAGAATAATTCTCTATTTATGAAAGACTTCAAGAAGTGCATGTTTAAATATGAGGATGAGGGTGAATTTGAGAAGGAATGGAAAAATTTGCTTGAAAAGTACAACCTCAATGGGAATAGTTGGTTGACTCGTATATATTGTCTAAAAGAAAAATAGGCTAAGGCCTACATGAAAAGAGCATTTACATTGGGAGTTAGAAGCACTCAGATGAGTGAAAGTTTCAATAGTGATTTGAAAAATCACTTGAAAAGTGATATGAATATTGGTGACTTTTTTACTCATTTTGATAGAGTTGTAGAGCAAAAGAGGAACAATGAATTGGAGGTTGAATTTAGAATGAGACAAATAATACCTTCATTGGGGTTTCTCTAAGTCACCACTACTAAAGCAAGCATCACAAAGGTACACGCCTAAATACTATGATCTTTTCAAAATTGAGCATGGTTTTGCTGATTTAGTTATAGTTAAATATGAGTGTAAAGAAACTCATGAATTCGTTGTTGCTCTACATGAGTCAGAAAAAGAATATAATGTGCTTTGTGACTGTAGCAATGATGTGGTGACTTGTAGTTGCATGAAGTTTGAAACTGATGGGATGTTATGTTGTCATGTTATTGGAGTATTTAGACGACTTAATATTATGAAAATTCCAGAGAAATACATCTTGAATAGAGTCATAAAGACAGTGAGAAGTCGTCATGTATTAGATGTAGAGAAGCCAAATTTGGAAGAAGATGCAAAGCATTGGGTCTGAAGAATTCAATCACAACTCTTAAGGTTAACATATCAAGCTTCAATGAACAAAGATTCTCGTGCTTGCATGGAGAAGATGGTAAATGATTGTGGTAGAAAGCTTGAAGAGTTCAATATGAGAAAAGAAGTTGCTACCGAATTAGTCGTTGAAGAAAATATTGAGAATCGAATGGAAAATATGAAGGGATTGAAAACGAGAGAGGGTCGAAAGGGGAAGAGAAGATTGAAGCCTTTACACGAGATTCGTCAAGGAAGGACGAAGAAAAACATGGTAAATTTTAATTTTATATTACTCTAGATTATTATTAATTTATTTCTCATAGCTTACACTTTTGCTTTGTCTTTGTAGGATGATACCTCAAGCCCTCGTTTGAAAAGAAATATCATTTGGTTGGCCGAGACACCTTCTCAATCTTCAAGCCATGAACATGTTGATCAGGTAAATAGAAACATTTTTATTTAACAAAAAAGACTTGAAAATTTACTACTCCTCTTACTCATTTAATTAAATCTAAAATCACGTCTCATTTTTCTTGTTATCATGAACATTTTTTGGACAACAAGCTTATCCTCACCTGCAGTTGGGTCCTACATATGCTATGCCCGAACAACAAACAAATGCATATAAATAGCAGAATCCTTTTGGGGCATATGGACTGCTAGCTTTTCCTCATCTGGCACCTGCTCAACCTACAGGTGATGATTCTATTCCTCTAAATGCCGATTCCAACTAGCAATTTTAAAATCTCATACTTTTCACACTACTAATATCGCATCATCTCCCTCGGGTTTGTCTGTCTTCATGCCATCATCAATTAGCAGCACATCTATGGCCGTTGGATCATTTATTGATAATTTATCAAATTCAACCTTCCCATTTACTTCAGCTGCAACAGCACCACAACCTCCTTAATAGTCTATACTTGATATCCCTTGCAATTGATTTCCTTCACCTTCCTTCGCAATTAGGAGGAATTGAATGTCCTTCACCTTGATGTCTTTAAGTAGTATTGCTATCATCTGGGTTTTTTGTAGCCAGAAAACAATGCTTCTAATGTATCTACAATTCAATGCTTCTAATATATCCAGTTTTGTACTCAAACCGTGTTGTACTCAAATAGTTGTCTACTACGTTTGTACTTAATGCTTCTGAAATGAATGAAACTATTTAGAAGTAGACAGTTTGTACTCAAACAGTTGTCTACTACGTTTGTACTTAATGCTTCAGATTGGAATCAAACAGTAGGGGAATTGTACATATGAACAATACAAATGTAATTATACACAACTGAAGCCATTCATACACATAATTGTACACATGAACAAGGGATTTCAAATTCATACTCGAGCCATTCATACACATGAACAAGGGATTTCAAATTCACACTCGAGCCATTCATACACATGAACATGAGAGTTGCTGAACACTACATAAACTACAAAGATCACAATAAACTGATTCAATTTTGCTGGATAGCACAATCTCCTCCTGTTGGATAGCACAATCTCCTCTTCATAGAACAATCTTCTAGAATGAGACAGGGCCTTCAGCAGTTCAATTTTGATGGATAGCCAAATCCTAGAGTAAAAAAAAAAAAACCTACAACAGTCCAATTGCAACAAACATGGCCTTCACATGCGCCGCCGTTGGCTGGATTCTAGGAGGAAGATGGTGGCGATGCACTAGATCGGGATGAAAGGGGGCATCTGAGTGGATATCGCGTGCTGGAGTTCTCTGCTCTTCCTCTTCACTCTTTCGTCACATGTGCCGGCCTCTTTCCTCCTTCACATGCACCGCCGTTGGCTGGATTCTAGGAGGAAGATGGTGGCGATGCCCTAGATCGGGATGAAAGGGGGCATCTGAGTGGATATCGCACACTGGAGGAGGGCGGTGGTGGAGGCAAGAGGAGGGCGAGGCGGGGATGGAGTCCAGAGGAGGGCCTCGGTGGAGGCCGGGGCATGGAGGGGGGTGGTGGTGGAGGCCGGAGGAGGGGGGGGGGGATGGAGTCCAGAGGAGGGTGCCGAGGAGGCCGGGGCGTGGAGGGGGGCGAGGTGAGATGGAGTCCAGAGGAGGGCGCCGGGGAGGCCGGTGGAGGTTGGAGTGTGGAGGGCGGTGGTGGAGCCCTATAGATGGCGATGGGGGGTGGGACGGTGGGGTAGGGGATTAATATATCAGGGGAGGGGATTTAATCGCCCGGGGGAGTGGGGAGTGGGGGGAGTGGGGACCACTCATTTGATCCAACGGTGCCTATGTGCACTGGTTGATCAACCGATGCGGGGTGCATCGATTGCCCCCCGGATCCGTGCAACTGAGTCGGGTCATAGCTACAGGTTGGATCCGATCCGTTAATTTTGTACACCCTTTGACCCGTCCATTAACATGTTTTTTATCAACATGTTAACGGATCAACAAGTAAACAGGTAGAGATAACCCATTTACATGTTATTAGCGTATGAATTTACCTAACATCAACCACATGAAAAATTAAAAACATACAATCTAATGCATTTTTTCTGAAATTATAGACTCACAATCCATCAAAGATACCAAAGTTTTAGATCCAATAGATTGCTATGCTTATTAGTGATTGATTACGCCGGTAAATTTATTAACTAATAACTATTATGTATGATATACATATATTTTCTTTTCTGATTTAACAATATCTTTGGTCAAGATATTTTCTGATTTGTTAAGTACATTTTACATAATATTCAAATTGGACATCTCCCAGCATGAATTTGAGGGGGACGCGGTCTTTTCCTCGGACATGGAGAAAGAAATGCGGCTGTTTGTAGTTGGGGCGCTTGTTACCATACAATGACAAGAGCACCATGTCACTGCTTCTCTTGATACACCTTGGGCTCGTGGGTGCCCAGTCACCCAATCTTAACTTCTTAAGGCTATGTCTTGATCAAATCTTTCCTTCTTTAATAATTCATGTTTGATAGGTAAAAAGGTTAATATCATAAACCCCTAGAAACTATACTAATTATCATAAAATCTCCAGAATTCATAGGATTCGATTTCATGTGAAACCTTTCATGATTAAGTTGTGTAATCACTAAGATGTTGATGCGCATTAATACGGAAGTTTTAAAAAAAAAAACTTAACACATATTTTGACACTGGATCTAAGCCCTTGATTCAATCAAGGGCTGAGATTAAAACACAATACCATCCCCTCTCTCACCTTCCACTTAAGTTATAGGGTTAACGGGTCGAATTCACTTAGGATCGGAAACCCAAACTTAAATCCCCTTCCACCACTCTCTCTCCCCTCGTCGTGATCTACTCCACCACCGCCCTCCTCTGGCCTTGCCCCGGCCTCCTCCGCTCTCCATCAAATAGCAGTGTTAACAGGATTTCTCAATCAACTCCTTCCTTATTTAGTATAGCAATTATATAATAGGATTCATTGTAATTATATAGTAGGATTCATTGTAACTTCCTTAAAAGAGTACTCCTAATTGAGGAGATGTACATGATATACATATGAGGGCAGATCTCCCAAGAGGAAGAAGGGTTTTCCTCTCAGCTTGTCTTCTTCCTCTGTTTTCCTTGCAGCTTATCTTCCTCCTTTGTTCTCCATTGTATCTCTGTTATTGACATGGTATCAGAGCACTGATCTTCTTCCTCGGTTCGTTAAGCTTGTGTCCGCATCTGCCAGATCCGGCATACCTTGGTGCTTCCTTCCTTTGGTGATATCCCTGCCTTGTTTTTTTTTTTTCTGGCGTGTTCTGTTCTGTTCTGTTTTTCTTGTGCTCCTACCAGCACTTCCTCTCTCTCTCTCTGGTGCTATCTTCCTCCTTTTCTTTCATGGATGCTCATCGCCTGGCTGTTAAAATGGATGGGAAGAACTACTTCTTGTGGTCTTCTTATTTTCGAAACTTCTTGGAAGGACAAGGCCTATGTAGCTATGTCACTGGTACTACTCCGCAACCAACTGATGGGTCCGCTACTTCTTGGGTGATGACCAATGCCAAAATCAAGACATGGATCATGGAATCTGTTGAACCATCCATTGCCGTGAACTTGAGTCCTCTGTCTACTGCAAAAGATATGTGGGATTACCTGAAGCTTATCTTTCAACAGAGTACTCAGGCACGGTTATACCAACTCGAGCAGGAGTTGAACTCCTTAACTCAAGGCTCCAGAAGTGTGCAGGAATTTTACTCTGTGATGATGCTGATTTGGAATGAGATGGATACCATTGACGCCGACATTCCTCCTGAAGATGTTGCAACTGTTCGCAAGCTTCGTCGCCAGTCTCGTTCTCGTCAATTTTTGATGAAAATGAGACCGGAATTCGAGCATGTTCGTGCCTCTGTCCTCAATCGTGACGGATGCTGCGATCTTGACAAGATCCTTGTGGATCTGCTCGCTGAGGAGACCCGCCTGAAGAGCCTATCATTTGTTGCCTCTCAAGATTTGTCTCCAGATGCCGCTCTCCTTGCCAGTGCACATCGTGGTAAAGATTGCGACATGAGCAAGGTGGAGTGCTATTACTGTCATGAGATGGGCCATCTTGCAAGCCATTGCCAGAAGAGGCGCGGTCTTGCTAGTTCACCTGTTTTCTGTCGATACTGTAAGGAGAAGGGTCACCTGATAGAGCAGTGTCGCAAACGGCCCCCTCGTCGAGACAATGCCAAAGCATATGTTGCATTTCCGCCACCTCCTGCTGCGATGATTGCTGATGCCTCCACACCTTCTGCTCCATCGGGCATGCTTTCCACACCTTCCAATCAGCCTGTCTCCCAAGATTTTCTGCAACAAGTCATCCATGCTCTTCAAGCATCCGGATTTGGTAAGCCTCACTCGAGAGTCTCCTGGGTTCTCGACTCCGGTGCTACTAATCATATGACAGGAAATCTAGATTTCTTCAAGCACACCATTTCTTATGCTAAAGATGAATGCATTATTGTTGCTAATGGGCAGTCCATGCCTGTCCGGGGCGTTGGTTCCTTCTCTGTTCCGTTGTCTGGCTCGTCATCACTTTTTCTTTCGAATGTTCTTTATGTGCCTAGCTTATCTGCCAATCTCATCTCTGTTAGCCAACTTGTAAAAGAAAACCATGTTGTCTCATTTTCTTCCTCTGGTTGTGTGATACAGGACTTGCGGAACAGGACGGTGATTGGGAGAGGCCATAGAGAAGGGGAACTCTTCGTTTTATCTGCCTCTACTTCTCCTTCATGTTTTCTTGTTCCTTCTACTACTCGGATAGATTCTGCTAATAATCTTTGGAGGCTCTGGCATTGTCGTTTAGGCCATCCTCACACTTTCTGTTTAAGTTCTCTGTTTTCCTCTAGTGCTTTGCCCAATAAGTCAAAACTTCCATCTGATATTGATAAGAATTGTGCTGATTGTGCTCTTGCAAAAGCTCATACTTTACCTTTTCCTAGGAGTATGAATCACTCCTCTTCTGCCTTTGATCTTGTTCACTCTGATGTATGGGGTCCTACTCATGTTAGTTCATTGTCTGGGAAGTTTTACTATGTGTTTTTTGTTGATGACTGGTCTCGCTTTACTTGGGTTTATTTTTTGAGGCACAAATCTGAGGTTATGCAAGTTTTCAAGTTCTTTCACGCTATGGTGCAAACTCAGTTCGGTAAAAAGATCCGAGTTCTGCGCTCGGACTCAGGGGGAGAGTACATGTCCGGTGAGCTTGCTGAATACTTAGCGACTGAAGGAGTCATTCATCAGCGAAGCTGTTCACATCAACCTCAACAAAATGGAATTGCAGAGACTAAGCATCGGCATGTTATTGAAACTGCTCATGCACTGAGCCTTCATGCTTCTTTGCCACAGACCTTTTGGGCTGAGAGCGTTTCTACTGCTGTTTACCTGATCAACCGTCTACCTACCACAGTCTTAGGCAACATATCCCCGGTGGAGAGATTATTTGGCTATTCGCCAAATTACAGGCTACTTCGAACTTTTGGATGCACATGCTATGTCCTGCTTCCGGCCTCAGACCGTTCAAAGCTAGATGCCAAGTCTGTCAGGTGCATATTCCTAGGTTATTCCGAAACACAAAAGGGCTACAGATGCTATGACTGGTTGGCCAAGAAAATGCGAATTTCCAGGAATGTTATTTTCTTTGAGAGTACCCCATATTTCTCTAAATCCTCATTATCTACTTCTTGTGAATTTCCTAGTTCTCTTGTTCCTTTGTCTTCATTTTCTAACACTTGGCAGCTTGGTCAGAATGAAGCAGTTCCTCTTCCTTTGCCTCCTCCGACACCAACTCGTGATTCAGGTAATATTTCACCAATTGAGCCACTGCCTCCACTTGATCCCTTATCTCCATCTCCCCCTCTTGCTCTTAGGCGTCCTCGTCGCAATGTTGGACCACCAAATCGTCTCTCACTTTTTTCAGTCTTAGACCCCCTTTCTATTCCCAGATCATACAAGCAATGTAACGCCCCGGCCCTCCACTGGGCCCCGGCCCGCGGGCTCCCGGTCCGACCAGGATCCACTCGAGGGCCTCACCCGACACAATATTGTCTGCTTTTGACTCACCGCAGAAATCTGGGAAAACTTCCCAGTAGGTCACCCATCCCGGGACCGCTCCAAGGTAAGCACGCTTAACCTTGGAGTTTTCTGGCGGATCACTGCCAGCACGGCTTTAAAGCGCGTTGTGTCTATTAAAGGCTTACTATATACTTATATCGAACCCCGGACCATACCCAGGCGTTGTGGGATTGCTTACCCGGCTACCCGACTCAGCCCTGCCCTCCAGGCGCAAGCATCTTGTCCCACGGTAGACCCAGCAGGCCTCACAATCCACCCCCTTGGAGGCCCAGCGTCCTCGCTGGCACAATTTCCAGCTGGGAACCGGCTCTGATACCATACTGTAACGCCCCGGCCCTCCACTAGGCCCCCGCCCATGGGCTCCCGGTCCGACCAGGATCCACCCGAGGGCCTCACCCGACACAATATTGTCCGCTTTTGACTCACCGCAGAAATCTGGGAAAACTTCCCAGTAGGTCACCCATCCCGGGACCGCTCCAAGGCAAGCATGCTTAACCTTGGAGTTTTCTGGCGGATCACTGCCAGCACGGCTTTAAAACGCATTGTGTCTATTAAAGGCTTACTATATACTTATATCGAACCCCGGACCATACCCAGGCGTTGTGGGATTGCTTACCCGGCTACCCGACTCAGTCCCGCCCTCCAAGCGCAGGCATCTTGTCCCACGATAGACCCAGCAGGCCTCACAATAGTTGTAAGGGCCTAATTGTATAAATTGAGGGGTTTTCGTGTAATTTGGAGTTTTGCAAGGGGTTTTCTGCAAAACTCCCCACCCACTCCACCGACCTTCTCTTCTCCCTGATATTTTTCTCTCCCATCCTCATCTCACCTCACCTCACGCAGCTGGACCTGTGAGAGAGAAAGAGAGATCCGGAGAGAGAAATTGGGAGGGAGATCGGGAGAGAGAGAGAGAAGGGAGAAGGGAGAAGGGAGAGGGAGTGGGAGGAGGAAGAGGGTTTTGCTGGCGCCGGAGAAGGAAGGGGAAGGGAGGAGGAAGAAAACTAGAGGGAGAGGTGGAGATCGCCGGAAAAATAAGGTAGATCCGGCGTGGTGTTCGTCGGATTCCGTCTCCTCTTGGCTCAGGTGAGCTCCTCTCTTCGTTTTCTCCTCCGATCTCTTCTTTTTATGGTTTCTCCGGTGGGTTTTATGGGGGGTTTCGCGGTTTCCGGCGATGGGTCGTCGGAGTAGAGGCCGTGGACGGCGTTGGGGACCTCCCCCGGCAACTGCCGCGTCGAAGGAAGGACCTCGTGGTCTGGGGTCTCTCTCTCCAGCCCTGTCCGGGCTCGTTGATCCTCCTCCCTGCCATGGATTCCGGCGAAGGTCCGGCTGGCTTTCCTTTAGCCATAGCCGGCGACCTCCCTCTAGACCTTGTGCCAGGGATAGCTAATAGCTTCCCTCCTCCTCTGGTAGTTGTCTACCAGGTGCTTGAGCACCCTGGTTTGGAGATCCGACGGAGCTCCGGCGCGAGCTCCGACGATCTTCCTGGGGAGGACGGCGATGCTGTGCGCGTGCGCAGCTGTTGCCTTGGTGCGCTAGCCAGCACCCTGTGCGCAGCCTTTCGACGCCCGTCTTCGTCTTTTCTGGGTTGTTTCAATCGGTCTTCCTAGCTCTACTTGACCGCTTCCGGTGTTCTTGTGCTTTAGGCGATCGGGTGAGCGGCCGTGAGGGGTCAGAGCAGGGCGTGGACCCCCGGACTTAAGGAGCGCATCGGCTGTTCTTTTGAGGTAGGAGTCACCTCCTACTATGAATTGTATAATTGTTTGTTATATGTTGTGTTTCTTATGATGAATTATCATAGGATGTGTAAATTTCGTATTTATTGACAGGTTGTAATAGTGATCTCACGTGCCCGTGCCCAAGGGTCATGCCCAAATTTTTGAGAAATTTGGGTTATTTTATATTAAATTTGGGCGGGGCGTGACAGTTTGGTATCAGAGCCTAGGCTGTAGGTCCTAGGGTGAGATAGGGTGGTTGAGAGTATGGATGTACAGGTGGGCTAGATTGAGTCCTTAGATGCATCCTTGTATTTTTAGTTGTTGATTTGTGCTTGATTTGTTCTGTTTTTGGATAACTCCAGATATAACCTAATCTCTCTACGCAGATGCCTCCCAGACTTCGTGGAGGTGGTTCTCGCGCCTCTAGCGGCTCGGGTAGGGGTGGTCCCCGGACCCGAGGACTAGAGGATATTTTGCGAGAGGCAGGGGAGGGCCATACTGTTGAGGCCTCAGATGAGTCCCCTGATGAGTGTGAGCCAGAGATGGCCGAGTCAGTTACTAGAGTTCCGCCTCGACAGCAGCCGTTGCCGAGGGCACCAGAGGTTGTGGCTCCAGTAGGTGACTCAGTGCCGAGGGCAGCTCGGGAGCTCATCGAGTTTTTGAAGCTCAACCCTCCGAGGTTTGCTGGTGTAGAGGGGGCAGTGGCAACTGAAGACTGGTTGGCGGAAGTGGTCAAGAACTTCACTATGTTGCTGACACCACTAGAGTCCGCCTAGCGTCATATCTGTTGACTGGGCGAGCGGCGGACTGGTGGAACATGGAGCGTCTCAATAGAGATGAGAGGACCCTCTCCTGGGATCAGTTTTGTGCTCTCTTCCTTGGAGAGTACTTCCCGAGGACTGAGAGGATGGCTCGAGTGCAGGAGTTTGTGGCCCTAGTACAAGGCAGTAGCAGTGTGTCAGAGTATGCCAGTCGGTTTACTCATTTGTCCAAGTATGCTCCGGCGATGGTGGCATTGGAGGCGGACAAGGCGAGCCATTTCGAGCAGGGTCTTCGGGAGGATATCCGAATGCAGGTGGCCTCGCGCTGTCTGACCACCTATGCTGCGGTGCTAGACAGTGCACGCGCCACTGAGAAGACCCTAGAGGACTGCCGTCGTAGTAGAGTTCAGGGAGCAGCAGCGCCAGTGGTGGTAGAGTCCAGTGCAGGGCCATCTAAGGGGCCTTTCAGGAGGAGTTTTGGGAAGAAGCAGAGACCACACCCGGGACTGCGGCAGACGCAGCAGTATCAGCAGTCGCAGTCACAGTCACATCAGCATCAGCAGCAATCCCAGTCGGGAGACGGCAGTCGACAGTCCCAGATCAGTAGAGGTCAGAAGAGAAGAGCGGATAGGGGACCTCCTGTGTGTTTTGGGTGTCAGCAGCCTGGACACATCAAGAGGTTTTGCCCTTTTACTCAAGGGGGAAAGCCTTCTGCTCAGGCATCAGTTACCTTGGCCCAGGGACCGCACAGGAGAGCAGGCCCTAGTGCGCAGGGCAACGGCAGTCAAGGAGTCCGACAGGGCAGAGTGTTTGCATTGCCAGAGACTGTGACCCCGGCAGAGCCATCGGTTGTTCGAGGTACCATTTTGCTTTTTGGTACCCCTGTCTCAGTTCTGGCGCGTCGCATTCTTTCATTTCAGCTTCTTGTGTGTGACTTCTGGGGTTAGAGCCAGTAGCCTTGGAGACGGTGATTCTTGTGGGGTCACCTGTCGGGAGTGGGGCCCGAGTGGATTCAGTATGTCGGGGATGTGAGTTAGAGCTTGGTGATCTTCGACTTGAGGTGGACCTGTGTGTCCTCGAGATGACGGGGTTTGACGTCATCCTTGGTATGGACTGGCTCGGATCTTACCGAGCACTGATTGACTGCTACCGGCGTAGAGTCACAGCTTGTACTCCTGAGGGCAATTGCTTTAGCTTCTTTGGGGACAGACAGATAGCTGAGCCCACAGATTTTGCTGAGTTGAGGCGTGGATGCCAGCTGACTGCTTTGTTTGCGAGCCTCAGTTTGTCCGAGTCTGATGGGACTCAAGATATCAGCTTGCCCCGAGTTGTGTGTGAGTTTTCCGATGTTTTCCCTGATGAGTTGCCGGGATTGCTGCCTCGTAGAGAGATAGATTTTGAGATAGAGCTTCTGCCGGGCACCGCACCTATCTCTCTACCGCCATTCAGGATGGCACCAGCAGAGCTGCGAGAACTTAGGGCTCAGTTGGATGATTTGTTGGGGCGAGGATTCATTCGGCCGAGTGTATCACCCTGGGGAGCGCCCGCACTTTTTGTAAAGAAGAAGGACGGATCCCTCCGGATGTGTATTGATTACCGGAAGCTGAACAGGGTGACTGTGAAGAACAAATATCCCCTGCCCCGGATCGATGATCTGTTTGATCAGCTGAGAGGTGCCAAGGTGTTCTCAAAAATTGATCTGATATCTGGCTACTACCAGCTGAGGATTCGGGAGAGTGATATCCCGAAGACGGCCTTCCGGACTCGATATGGCCACTATGAGTTTGTGGTGATGCCTTTTGGTCTGTCGAATGCGCCCGCGGCCTTTATGGATTTGATGCAGAGGGTGTTCAGACCCTTTCTAGATCAGTTTGTCGTTGTCTTTATTGACGACATTTTGATCTATTCGCATACTGATGAGGAGCATGTAGAGCATTTGAGAATAGTGTTGCAGTTGCTCAGAGATCATCAGTTGTATGCTAAGGCATCAAAGTGTGAGTTCTGGTTAGCTGAAGTGGGCTTTCTGGGTCATGTGGTGTCTGCAGCTGGAGTGGCAGTTGATCCATCAAAGGTCCAGGCAGTATTGCAGTGGCAGAGCCCGAAGTCTGTTTTTGAGGTCCGCAGTTTCCTCGGGTTGGCGGGATATTACAGACGGTTTATCCAGAATTTCTCCAGAATTGCAGCTCCGATGACGCAGCTCACCAGGAAAGGGGTTCCTTTTGTTTGGACCGACTCCTGTGAGGCAGCATTTGAGGAGTTGAAGAGGCGGTTGACCGAGGCACCCGTCTTGACTATCCCGAAGAGAGATGTCGGATACAACGTCTATTGTGATGCCTGCATCGAGGGTTTAGGCTGCGTACTCATGCAGGAGGGCCATCCTGTTGCCTATGGATCACGCCAACTGAAGGATCATGAGAAGAATTACCCTACCCATGACCTGGAGTTGGCGGCCATGGTTTTTGCTTTAAAGACATGGCGCTACTATCTGTTCGGCGAGCGATTCCAGGTGTTCTCTGACCACAAGAGCTTGAAGTACATCTTCACGCAGCGGGATCTCAATTTGCGGCAGAGACGTTGGATGGAATTTTTGGAGGATTACGATTTCGAGCTGCTTTACCACCCCGATAGAGCAAACGTCGTCGCCGACGCTCTTAGCCGACAGCAGAGGGCGGTGGTCGCAGGGATCACAGTGCATGAACATTTGATGTTTGAGACCGTAGGTCGGTTTGGGCTCCACTTGGAGGAGCAGACCAGGGACGGTGTTTTCTGTGCACTAGTAGCGACACCGACCTTGTTACAGAAGGTTATCGCAGCACAGGCCGAGGATCAAAGGATAGTAGCTGTTCGTGCCCGAATTCAGGCGGGAAAGGCCACTGACGGCTGGACAATGCACAATGATGGTAGCCTTCGCTTCAGAGGCAGGGTAGTGGTACCAGCTGATCAGCAGTTGCGCAGAGACATCTTGTCAGAGTTTCATTCATCTCGTTTTGCGGTCCATCCAGGAGGGACGAAGATGTATCATGATCTTCGTCGCCAATACTGGTGGCGCAAGATGAAGGACGATGTAGCGCAATTTGTGGCCAGTTGTCTCACCTGTTAGCAGGTGAAAGCAGAGCACCAGAAGCCTGCGGGCTTGTTGCAGCCTCTCCCAGTAGCCGAGTGGAAGTGGGAACACATCTCCATGGACTTTGTGACGGGCTTACCGAGATCACCCAAAGGACATGATGCTATCTGGGTGATTGTGGACAGATTTACAAAGTCGGCTCACTTCCTGGGTATGCGGTTGACGGACTCTTCGGAGCGTCTGAGCAGGCTTTTTGTAGATCAGATAGTCCGGCTCCATGGGACACCTGTGTCGATAGTGTCAGACAGGGACCCACGGTTGACAGGCAGATTCTGGAGTGGCTTCCAGAAGGCTTTGGGTACGATGTTGACCTTTAGTACCGCCTTCCACCCTCAGACAGATGGACAATCAGAGAGGACTGTCCAGATCCTGGAGGATATGCTGCGAGCCTGTGTGCTGGACTTGAAGGGTAGCTGGGAGGAACATTTGCCCCTGATGGAGTTTGTGTATAATAACAGCTACCAATCCAGCATTGGCATGGCACCTTATGAGGCCCTATATGGGAGACCGTGCCGATCTCCACTTTGTTGGACAGAAGAAGGTGGAGCTGTCAGTCTTGGACCAGACCTCATCCAGCAGATGTCAGATCAGGTCGTGCAGATCAGACAGAGGCTTCTCACTGCTCAGAGTAGGCAGAAGAGTTATGCTGATCGAAGACGACGATCGTTGGAGTTCACTGAGGGCGATCATGTTTTCTTGAAAGTGATGCCTCGCAGAGGTTAGGTGTGGTTCGGTAAGAAAGGAAAGTTGGCCCCTAGATTCATCGGACCATTTCAGATCTTGGAGCGGATTGGTGAGGTGGCGTATCGCTTAGCACTCCCCCCGACAATGGCGTCAGTTCACCCCACGTTCCATGTGTCTCTTCTGAGGAAGTATGTGCCGGATCCCTCTCACGTGTTAGATTGGAGCCAGATCAAGGTAGATGCTGGTGCGACGTTTGAGGAGAGGCCTGTTCAGATCCTTGACAGACAGGAGCGAGTCTTGCGAGCCAAGACTATTTCTTTGGTCAAGGTCCTGTGGAGACACAGAGGGATCGAGGAGGCTACGTGGGAGCGAGAGCAGATGATGCGCGTCACGTACCCCCAACTCTTCCAGGAGTAAGGTATGAATTGATCTTTGTTCTTTTTTTCGTACTTGAGTCGAATTTCGGGGACGAAATTCCTTTAAGGGGGGAGGTTGTAAGGGCCTAATTGTATAAATCGAGGGGTTTTCGTGTAATTTGGAGGTTTGCAAGGGGTTTTCTGCAAAACTCCCCACCCACTCCACCGACCTTCTCTTCTCCCTGATATTTTTCTCTCCCATCCTCATCTCACCTCACCTCACGCAGCTGGACCTGTGAGAGAGAAAGAGAGATCCGGAGAGAGAAATTGGGAGGGAGATCGGGAGAGAGAGAGAGAAGGGAGAAGGGAGAAGGGAGAGGGAGTGGGAGGAGGAAGAGGGTTTTGCTGGCGCCGGAGAAGGAAGGGGAAGGGAGGAGGAAGAAAACTAGAGGGAGAGGTGGAGATCGCCGGAAAAATAAGGTAGATCCGGCGTGGTGTTCGTCGGATTCCGTCTCCTCTTGGCTCGGGTGAGCTCCTCTCTTCGTTTTCTCCTTCGATCTCTTCTTTTTATGGTTTCTCCGGTGGGTTTTATGGGGGGTTTCGCGGTTTCCGGCGATGGGTCATCGGAGTAGAGGCCGTGGACGACGTTGGGGACCTCCCCCGGCGACTGCAGCGTCGGAGGAAGGACCCCGTGGTCTGGGGTCTCTCTCTCCGACCCTGTCCGGGCATTTCCCCATGGCAAGGGATCGTTGATCCTCCTCCTTGCCATGGATTCCGGCGAAGGTCCGGCTGGCTTTCCTTTAGCCATAGCCGTCGACCTCCCTCTAGACCTTGTGCCAGGGACAGCTAATAGCTTCCCTCCTCCTCTAGTAGTTGTCTACCAGGTGCTTGAGCACCATGGTTTGGAGATCCGACAGAGCTCCGGCGCGAGCTCCGGCGATCTTCCTGGGGAGGACGGCGATGCTGTGCGCGTGCGCAGCTGCTGCCTTGGTGCGCTGGCCAGCACCCTGTGCGCAGCCTTTCGACGCCCTTCTTCGTCTTTTCTGGGTTGTTTCAATCGGTCTTCCTAGCTCTACCTGACTGCTTCCGGTGTTCTTGTGCTTTAGGCGATCGGGTGAGCGGCCGTGAGGGGTCGGAGCAGGGCGTGGACCCCCGGACTTAAGGAGTGCATCGGCTGTTCTTTTGAGGTAGGAGTCACCTCCTACTATGAATTGTATAATTGTTTGTTATATGTTGTGTTTCTTATGATGAATTATCATAGGATGTGTAAATTTCGTATTTATTGACAGGTTGTAATAGTGATCTCACGTGCCCGTGCCCAAGGGTCATGCCCAAATTTTTGAGAAATTTGGGTTATTTTATATTAAATTGGGGCGGGGCGTGACAAGCAAGCATCAAACAGTGACGCATGGAATAAAGCCATGGCCGACGAGCTGGAAGCGTTGGAATCTAATCAAACCTGGGAGCTCGTCCCTGCTCCTCCAAATCAGTCCATTGTTGGTAGCAGATGGGTCTACACTGTCAAGTTAAATTCTGATGGCTCTCTAGACCGATATAAAGCGAGACTCGTTGCTCAAGGCTTTAACCAGGAACATGGAATTGATTATGACGAGGTCTATGCCCCTGTTGCAAAAATGGCCACTATTCGCACCTTGATTGTTGTTGCTGCTACCAAGGACTGGGATATTTTTCAACTGGATGTCAAAAATGCTTTCCTTAATGGCGACCTGTCCGAAACGGTATATATGCGACCTCCGCCAGGATACCCGCTTCCTTCTCCTCACATGGTCTGTAAGTTGCGCAAGGCGATCTATGGTCTCAAACAAGCTCCTCGAGCTTGGTTTTCCAAACTAAAAGGTGTTCTTCAAGGTGCTGGTTATGGCCAAAGTCACAATGATTACTCTTTGTTCCATGCGACCACTGCAGGTGGGCGAGTCTTTATCTTGGTCTATGTAGATGACATCTTAATCACAGGAGATGATCGGCAAGGTATTCAAGATCTGAAGCGAATTCTTCAGCAATCTTTCCACATGAAAGACCTTGGGTTGGCCACATATTTTCTTGGGTTGGAGATTTCTCGCCACTCTCATGGGTATTTTCTCAGCCAGCGGAAATATATGAGAGATCTTGTAGATTTGGTTGGGCTCACAGATGATAAGCAAGTTGACACCCCTTTGGAATTAAATGTCAAGTATACAAAGCTTGATGGCGATCCCATTGATGATCCTACCCTCTATCGAAAGGTGGTTGGCAGCCTAGTCTACCTTACCGTGACCCGTCCGGATATTGCTCATGTTGTCCATGTCCTTAGCCAATTTGTTTCGGATCCCCGGCGGCTGCATTTGACTGCCGTCCATCGCCTCATACGCTATATCTGTTCGACTCCAACTATGGGCCTGTCATATCTTAAGCGATCTCCCTTGGAGTTACATGCATATTCTGATGCAGATTATGCAGGCTGTCCTGATTCACGGAAATCCACTAGTGGTTATTGTGTGTTCCTGGGTTCCTCTCTAATTTCTTGGAAATCTAAGAAGCGGCCTACCATTTCCAAGTCCTCCACCGAATCGGAGTATCGTGCTATGTCCTTGACGTGTGGTGAGGTAATCTGGCTCCGACGTCTACTTGCTGATTTTGGGATCCCTTGCTCGTCTCCAACTCCTCTCTTTTGCGACAATGAGAGTGCTGCTAAGATTGCCAACAATCCAATTTTTCATGAAAGGACAAAGCATATAGAGGTAGACTGTCATTTTGTTCGTGAAAAATTTGAGCAAGGTGTTGTCTCCCTTCCACATGTTTCTTCCAAGGACCAAGTTGCAGATATCTTCACGAAGGCTCTGTCCAAACGGCATCACGACTACCTACTTGGCAAACTGATGATGGATCTTCATCAGTTTGAGGGGGAGTGTTAACAGGATTTCTCAATCAACTCCTTCCTTATTTAGTATAGCAATTATATAATAGGATTCATTGTAATTATATAGTAGGATTCATTGTAACTTCCTTAAAAGATTACTCCTAATTGAGGAGATGTACATGATATACATATGAGGGCAGATCCCCCAAGAGGAAGAAGGGTTTTCCTCTCAGCTTGTCTTCTTCCTCTGTTTTCCTCGCAGCTTATCTTCCTCCTTTGTTCTCCATTGTATCTCTGTTATTGACAAAGCTGTGGCGGAGCAGACTGCTGACACTGGGGAGAGAAAGCTTACTCTAATCCGGTGGTGATCGCAATATTTGCCTCAGACATATGAGAAATGGATGCAACATTTATCTACAAGGAGAACTGGAGAAGACAAATAGATGCTATAGTTTGATACGGCGCAACACAGTGATTTGTGTCATGCTGGAGCTAGAATGAAAGAAACAGAGAATACCAAAAGGTATTAAACTTATAGATAAATTTGATGCAATAACATTCAATTGATTTTCAGAAAATGACAAATAATGGCTGAAACAATCCACATATAGTTTCTTCTTACGAATCATTGGATGCAAAGAAATTAACTATAAAGATAAGGACCCATTTCAGCTAATCTATCAACCATTTTTGTCTCTAGATACTTACACTGTACACACCTCTTCTAAATGTGCCGCCAAACTACTAGTGTGATCCGGCCAGCAGCTTCTACCAGTCAAAAATCCTCAATATTCCGCGAGTCAAGCTCAAAGATAGCACGCCATTCCTTTGCAGACCACAACACAGATCTCGCAAGGTCCTGCGGCGGCAGCGGACCGGCTCCATCAAAGACCCATCTATTTCTATCTTTCCATATGAGCCACAGTGTATACCCAATACTGGATTTGCAGTCCAGGATAGCTGAATCCGATGAGGACTTAAGAAGAATATCCCTCCATCGATTCCACCGGTTATTCACAGAAGACATCCGTAAAAATTATGAACTGCAAAATAAACAGCGATTAGTGAAATTCATTGGAAGACGAGGGGAATAAAAATGGAAGTACCGTATCTGACGAGAGAGAACGCAGCAGTAGTGGTATTGGAAGGCGCCAACGCGGAGGCTTCTTCTTCTCCTGATCTGGGGACATGTGATTAACTAGTATAAATATTCTTTTTGAATTAAATCACTCTAGTTCGCACATGCGATTGCTAGAAAATGAAGGGCGGAGGAGGGCGGTGATGGAGGCCGCAGGAGGCGGGGATGGAGAGTGGAGGTGGCCGGGGCGAGGCCAGAGCAGGGCGGGGCGGGAATGGAATCCAGAGGAGGGCGGTGGCTGAGGCCAGAAGAGGCGGGGATGGAGAGCCGAGGTGGCCAGGGCGAGGCCGGAGGAGGGCGGTGGCGGAGGCCAAAGGAGGCGGGGATGGAGAGCGGAGGAGGCCGTGGCGAGGCCAGAGGAGGGCGGTGGTGGAGGCCGAACCGCCGGAGGAGTAGATCACGATGGGGGGAGAGAGAGTGGGGGAAGGGGATTTAAGTTTGGGTTTCGGATCCTTAGTGGATTTGGCCCGTTAACCCTATAACTTAAGTGGAAGGTGAGAGAGGGGATGATATTGTGTTTTAATCTCAGCCCTTGAATCAAGGGCCGAGATCCAGTGTCAAAATATGTGTTAAGTTTTGTGTATGTGGAACCGGCCCCAATATAGATATATATATACATACACACACCCAACATAGTTCTCACCTCTCACAGTATTGGTAGACCTGTTTGCCACGTATTGTTTCTTCATCATACTATCATGCCAACGTATGAGATATGTTTAAATCTCGTCTAACGGTTGAGATCATTAGCATTTGGATCTCAGTCAGTAGATTTTTAATAATATAAATCTTTGGATAAGCTTCTGGATCGCATCTATTTGTATGATAGTATGATGGAAGAAATGGTACGAGACAAACAGGTCCCGGATGGTCCGTTGGTTCCAGTATTGGTTCTATGTCACGGGGATGTTTTTTTTTTTTAATTAGTTGAGCGTTTGATCATGACTTGGGGGTCAAATGTCATACAATTCCAATAAATTTAGGGGTTGGGTACTCATGACCACCATTGGTACTACACTTGAGTAACTGTTCACGGGGATGGTTGCATGACGCACGGTAGCTCAAGCAAACAAATAAGTGATCCCTTACTTTCACTTTACAAAAAAAACACACCATCTTTTTCTCTCACAGTGAAAGGTTGGCAAACAAGACTTGAAAACATTATTCTTTATTAAGAACAGTGATTAAAGTAAATGGGCCTTTTACTTTTGACTTAAAAGGCAGTAAACAAGCCTTAAATATCATATTGTTAATAATTCCAAATGCTGACATGGCACCATAGGAAAGTCTCTCGGTAGAAAAGTCCAACTCAGAGTCAAGACCTCTACATCTCTATATTACTAAGTGGGTCCCGTGTCATCTGACATGAGTAACCACCATCATTTCTCTCTCTTCAACCACTTGGTAACCATGCACCACCCCTACTACTTTATTTTACATGACTTCATTTCGATCGTCTGATATATCCGGACATAACTTGGATCGGGCATCGTCAGCCTGATAGAATGCATCTTATATTATATAATATATTGTCTAGATTTATTTAAGTGTTAATTACAAATATATCCCTCAAAAATCCCATTACAAATATTACAAAACCTTCGATTTTATGGATTTATCTCTGAAATCCCATTATTTATAAAATTATTCTCAAAAACCAAAATAATTCACAAAATTATCCGTGGGTTAGTTCCATACGAATATTGTGCGAATATTCCCTTTACAAACAGTAAAAGTTAACGGCAATAGATAAAAGTACATGTTTTCCATTATATAAATCAAGAAATACTTCAAGATAAATAAAATACAATCTATTTCATATGCGGTGTGACATTAAGTCATTGCACACAGTTCGGTTTCGGGTTCAACCAGGATTAGGTTTATTAACCTTACGTAAGCTAATGGAAGGAGAAATTTGTGAATTTGTTTCGGGTGTTTAGGATAATTTTATAAATAATGGGGTTTCATGGATAAATTTGTAAAATCCAAAGTTTTGAGGGATATATTTGTAATTAACCCTTAATTTAAACAAATTGGTATAGTCTAATAGGTGGATGTTTAAATTCTTTTGGGGTTATATGTTATATTTCCTTTCAAAAAAAAACATATTGCCATCTAAATCTTCAAAATATTCTACATAGCTAACGGGAGAGAATGGTGTACTTAAAAAATTATTTCATTTTACTTTGATATTTACTAATAATTCTATCTTCGCACATTTCTTTTAAGTGGTTTTTGCACATTATTGCTCAAAAATTATACCCGAGATGGATACGTGAACGTCAGGCATGTGAGGTGTGTCAATTGTAGCACAGAGTTATCAAAAGGGTGTGTGGATTCCGATGTGCCTCAATTAAGATGGCTTTAAGAGAAATAGTTAGGTCTAAATGCAGGTGGATTTTTGTACTTTATAGTGATTGAATTACTCCTAGATTAACTATGATGCTCCTAAGGATGATTATGTCACTCCTAGAGTTGATGCTATGCCTGGAAGTAACTGTACTACTTCTCAGAATGATTATACTACTCCTATAGTGACCGCACTACTCCTAAAGTTAAAGAAAGAAAGAAAGGTATAAAGCAGGAAATTAGATACTTACTTTCATTTTCATTGAAACAACAATTGAAAAATTATAGCTCCGATGAAAGTTCCAAGAGTACAAGCTAATGTTGGATTACAGTAGCTAAGGTAATTAAGATAGTAGTAGAAAAAAGTCTGATCTGAGTCGGGGGTGTGGGGGGGGCACTTCTCTTGTGGCTTGAAGGCTTTTATATCCCCCAGTCGCCGCCTCCACGTGACTAATCTCTAGCCATCACCCACTAACCATGACCCACGACCCTTCGTAATCCTTATCATGGGTCGGATCTTGCTGAAACCATGTGTAACACCCCGGCCCTCCACTGGGCCCCGGCCCGTGGGCTCCCGGTCCGACCAAGATCCACCCGAGGGATCCACCCGATACAATATTGTCCGCTTTTGGCTCACCGCAGAAATCTAGGAAAACTTCCCAATAGGTCACCCATCGTGTGACTACTCCAGGTCGAGCACGCTTAACCACGGAGTTTTCGGACGGATCACTGCCATCACGGCTTTAAAACGCGTTGTGTCGATTAAAGGCTTACTATATACTTATATCAAACCCCGGACCATACCCAGGCGTTGTGGGATTGCTTACCCGGCTACCCGACTCATCCCCGCCTTCCAGGTAAAGGCATCTTGTCCGACGGTAGACCCAGCGGGCCTCACAATCCACCCTCCTTGGAGGCCCAGCGTCCTCGCTGGCACAATTTTCGACTGGGAACCGGCTCTGATACCATACTGTAACGGCCCGGCTCTCTACTGGGCCCCGCCCGCCGAGCACGCTTAACGTTGGAGTTTTCTGACGGATCACTGTCATCACGGCTTTAAAACGCGTTGTGTCTATTAAGGGCTTACTATATACTTATATCGAACCCCGGACCATATCCAGGCATTGTGGGATTGCTTACCCGGCTACCCGACTCATCCTCGCCCTCCAGGGAAAGGCATCTTGTTCGACGGTAGACCCAGCGGGCCTCACACCATGGCACGTGGCCCACTTAGCATAACCGCTCACTTAACAGTTGGTTCCACTCCCTCTTCTTCCGCTTTTGGAGGCAGCTAGATTTGATCATGGAAACGTGGTCCAGGTGTCGTGTTCGATCTGATTATAAGATGATCTAACTTCATAAGGCGTCTCGATCTCGAGGCCGCTTATTTCCGGACTTAGTAGCTTCACAATGTGCTTCGACATCGACATTGCTTGACTTCGAGAACAGTGACATCATAAATTTACTTCATCTCGAGGTTGCTTGGCCCCGGGATTGGTAGCGTCGGACTTTAGTCGTCGCTTCCTTTTGTACCAATGGTCGGGTGATAGAGGACAGTTTGACACGTCGAGTATCGCATTTTTGGATCGCATCACAATAAATGCAGAGGCGGCGTGATGATGATGTTTAAGCTTGGGCGTCGAGTAGCTTTTAATGTGTGTATTGTTCTCTTTGGCCGACACTTCTTTTCTCCCGTGGTCATGTACGCTACGGTTTTACTAGCCTCGTATCCAATTTGTCCACCTGTCACATCTGTATGGTGCTGCAAGTACTACAATTACAACTTGATGGATGGGTGTCATGTGTTTGAATCAATGATGGATGCATGTCGGACGGCTATTGAGTATTTTCCTCGGTAACACAATTTGTCCCGTGACGTGATTTGAAGTGAGGCACGGGGCAAAAACATCTTTTGAGAGTTCGATAAAAGCTTTGAATCCCTATGTTTGTAGGATTGTGCTATTGCGTCTCTTTTCCCTTGCTTTCGAGTATTCTCTGATCTTCCCAAACCTCTCGATTTTGTAATCTTGGCCTCTTAGCTCTCGCCATGTCTGACTCCGAGAGCCTAGCGTTTTTGAGGCCAAAGGCATCACTACGTATTCAAAAGTCCCGATAGCCCCATGGCAAGTGAATGTTGTTTTGTGAGCAACTTCGTGTGCTACATGAATTTGGTTATACCCGGAGTACCCATCCATTAAGGATATCATTTCATTTCCTGTTGCGGCGTTAACCAAGAGATCGACTACCGACATTGAGTATTCGTCTTTAGGTGTGGCTATGTTGAGATTTCTGTAGTCGATGCATACCATTATTTTCCCGTTTTTCTTAGTGACGGGCACTATGTTCGACACCCACTTGATGTATCGAGCGGTTCTTAATGAACTTAGGGGCTGCTTGGTTCAGGTGCATCGCATCGTGCGATGCACCATGATGCACCGATCTCCTGTTTGGTTCGCGGGTGCACAATATGATACATGCACACGACAATGCTTCGATGCAAGCAAGGTGCATCATATGCACCCGAGCTCTTCACCGGCCTCCATCGTTGTCCTCCATCCCACCGTCCCCGACCTCGTCATCCTCCATCCCACCAGTCCTCCATCATTGTCCTCCATCCCTCCGTCCCTGACCTCGTCGTCCTCCATACCACCGTCATCGAACCCGTCCCTGACCTCGTCGTCCTCCATCCCACCGGTCCTCCATCGTCGTGCTCCATCCCTCCGTCCCCGACCTCGTCGTCCTCCATCCCTCCATCCCTGACCTCATTGTCCTCCATCCCACCGTCATCGAACCCATCGCCGACCTCCATTGATCCTCCATCGGAACCCATCCTCGACCTCGTCGTCCTCCATCGACGTCATCGAGTTCGTCATCCTCCATCGGTCCTCCATCGGCCTCCATCCGTGACCTCGTCTTCCTCCATCGGAACCCATCCCTGACCTCGTCGTCCTCCATCGGAACCCATCCTTGACCTCATCATCCTCTATTGGTCCTCCATCGACGTCATCGAGTTCGTCGTCCTCCATCAGAGCCTGTCCCCGACCTCGTTGTCCTCCATCGAAACCCGCCCATGCCAGACCGCGACCCAAGTTCTAGCCCCCATCGGATCCCGGCACTGACCCTTCATCAACAACGTCATCTCTCCCACACTTCCCCCGCATCTCCCAAGCTCTTCACGGGCGAACCCACTCGCGTCTTCGTCCCCTCCAAAGCACCGCCGCCGCCCCCTTTTGGATCCACTGCCTATGTAGCCCAACGAATTGATCCGACCAGGTGGATCGACTCACCGGCGTCCCACGACCCCTCCTCACTTGGTCATGAGCTCCGACGAGGTCTTCTTTCCACCGATCCACTCCGGTGGGTTCTCAGCCGTCGGATCCTCCCTTCCAGCTTAAATGGGATTAGGTTGCATCATATGATCCGAAAGGCAAACCAAACACCGACATTAGATGGCCGATGCATGCATCCCACGATCAGGGTGCACCAACGATTCACGCAACCAAACACACCCTTAGCCTACAACAGCCGTTCGACTTCTTCTTTTATCTTAGGTATCTTCTCGGGAGCTAGCCTTCGAGGAGCTTGCTTTACTGGTTTATACTTGGTGTGAGGACATGTTCCTCTACTCCTGGGTCGATTGTCTAGGTCAGACCCGTGGCTCATTGTGGGCAAGGGCAATTTGGTAAATTGCGTCTTGTCAGTTTGTTTCACACCCGCGTGTGCACACATAGCCCTAGGTTTGATTTATGTGCTTGTTAGAACCTTAGGCAGGCTTTGGATCGAAAGATCCAAGCACGAACGGGCGAAAGCTTGTCTTTAAGACAGCTGGCGGCCCATGTGCGATCGGTCGCTCATAGGAGCGATCGATCGAACCTGTGTCGGTTGTCTGGATAATGACGCGAACCAACCTAGTCCGGCCTAGTCCGACCGATCGGTCTTAGGACCGATCGATCGGACTCGAGCCTATAAGTAACCCGAGACCCCTCTGTTTTTTCGGTCTTTCTTCTCCTCTCCTCCTACCTTAGAAATTCTCGTTTGGAGCTTGATCTAACGGCTTGGGAAGCTTGTCAGGAGCTAGAGGAAGAGATCTACACCCTCCTTGGACGGTTTGATTGAGAATCAAACGTGGATTAGCGTGGTTTGGTAGGTTTCTTCATTAAACCTTAGATTAGGTGTTTGTGTGTTGTTTAATTGATTGTTCTTCAATTAAGCTAAGCTAGTTGATGCTTGATAGCTTGTTTAATACCTGATTAAAGTTTCGTAGGATGTTGTTTGGATTTGATGTGGATTTAAGCAAGATTTCATTATGTTATTTTTGGATTTTCTGGTTTAATTCGAATAGTGATGTTCTAACATGATTTTTGAGCTATACATCCATGATCTGAGTTTGTGTTCAGAATGCAAATTGTAGATCCGTGAGTTATCTTTCATTTCCAACTGGTTTCATGATTTTTAGAGCTATGTACAATTTCTGGTGAATTAAATGGACTATATGTGCTGAAATAGGACAGTTAGCTTGATTAGTGTAATTAAGTGGTTTTTAATTATTTAATTAAGTTGATTCTTCGCTGCGATGATCTTGATGATATTTGAAAGAGATTTGCAAAGTTTGGTTTTAATCCAAGTTATTTTCAATAGGATTTTGATTGATTTATCAAATCTGGATGTTTACTGAAATTGTAAGTTTTTATCAACTTTTGTTTAGCCGATTGATCTGGATTTTGGCTAAGTATTTCGGGGTGTGCCTTTGAGTGGGAATATCAAGTTTCACATCAATCAGACTGTTAGATTGATAATTATGATTTTCCAGAGTTAGTAGAGCATTTGCTCTAATTGGATAAATTGAGCTGTTCGTTATCGCTTTATAATACTGTTATTATATCTGCATAGGCCCTATGCTTGGCATGTGGTTGAACCAAGGGGGTCGCGCCCCTTGAGATGTGTAGAATAAAATATGCATTTTATCTAGACCCTTGCTATGTTCACCTTTGACGAGTTGTGTGTTGTGCATGACCCTGTGTAATAATTGGCATATTGTTGTATGCCTGAATTGTTATCTATGTGTGATCATACATGGCTTTGTTTGCATTAGATGCATTCCTAGGCTAGGTGTGGGCGATGGGTTGATCGCCGATCCGAGGCTTTCGGGTAGCTCGGATTTAGCCTTAGGACCGTGACTGGGTAGTGTGAGGACCTATCCCACTACCCATGTGGCTCGTTGTAGACCGCAAGGGCAATTTGGTAAATTGCGCCTTGTTGGTTTGGTTCACACCCGCGTGTGCACACACTGGCCTTATTTGTGTTAATGTTTGTTTAGAATGGCTAGGTGGACCCGGGATCGGAAGATCCCAGCTCGGGCGCGCGGAAGCTTGCATTTGGGCAGCTGACGAGCGATCGATCGCTCCTTGGAGCGATCGATCGAACTCGTGAGCGAGTCAATGAGTTTTGACCCGCTCGGATCAATCCGACTTGGTGTTGGATCGATCCGACTTGGTGTTCGGATCGATCCGGGGCGCGAGCGATCGATCGCTCCTTGGAGCGACCGATCGGACTCGCGTCGGTGGCTTTTCTGCTTCGCGAGGACGGCCGTCGTTGGCCGTCGCTCTCTCCTGTCAGAGGGGGAGGACTTTTCCTCCCCTCCTTTCTCTTTTCCCCCCTTCCCCCACTTTCCCCTTCCCCTTTTCCCTCCTTTTCTTCCTCTTCTCCTCCTCCTTCTCCTCCTTTCTTCTTCCTTCTTTTCTTCTCTCCCGCGGCTCTGTTTTCTTCCCCTGTTTCTGGCAGCGAGCTTCTCCTCTTCCGTTCTCCCTCCTCCGACCATCGTTTTGGGTGTTCTAAGGCTCGTTGGATCCGTGGCAACAAGAGAAAGATCCCTAAAGTGGTTTGGAACCTTGTTGGTGATCAACTTGCGGGGAATCAGCCGGGTTAGCGTTCTTCGGTAGGTTCTTCTACCTACTGTGTTCTTTAATGGGTTTCTTTAGATCTAGCCGTTTGATCTTGTTGATCTTTGTGTTGTTGGCTTCCTCTTGCTTAGTATAATTACTAATATAAGTTTCATGGTAATTAGTTGAGATTTGAGTAGGATTTATGCATGATTAATCTCGGATTTCCGGTTTGCGGCGAGTTTTGCGGCCGACGTGTACGTGATCTTGGGTTGTGATGAACATAAGAGTTGTAGATCTTTGAATCTACTCTCTAACCCAACTGATTTCATAATTTTCTGGTTTTTCTACGATTTGTTATGAATTGTTTACTGGAGGGCTGCGTTGCAGTAATTAAATTAGTGAGTTAGTTTGATTAGTGGTTTTGATTAGTGTTTTCCCGTTAATCCAACCGTTGGATGATAATGGATTTTGGATATGATAATCCTGGTATATACGGCTACTAATGACTAAGTTGGATCTTGAATCCGACATTGTTTGGTCGTCGGATCGACCGGATCAAATAGCCCCTAAGTAGAGGCTTTCAGTGTTTTGAATATAATATTATATTACGGAATATAATATTATATTGTTTACTGTTCATCAGCGGTTTTCGGGGTTGCTTCCCGTTGCAGGAGTTCGCGGTTGACGGTCGTGGTACCATCGTAATGCCGGGACCCGCTACGGATCAGCTGGCAGCGGTTGGTAGTAGAGTTGCAGCGATCCGGTTGACTTATATGATGCTTGACATACTGTTGCATGCTTTGCTTCTTATCTGTGTATGTTCATAGCATGCATTTCCCTGCTGTGCATTAGTTGCATTGGTTAAGGCGTGGGTGATCTGTGGGTCGCCGTCCCGAGGCTGGAAGCTCGGACTTTGCCCTAGGGCCGGGGTTGGGTAGTTTGGACCCGGTTTGAATTGTAGTGTCCAGTCAAACTTGATGATAGGCTTAGATGACTGGTGCACTTGTTGCTTGATGATTGTAGAGGTCGTGTCGGCCTCGAGTGGGATCTGAGGTGTAGCCGGTGTCCGGTGTTCTTAAACTCTTGAGTAGAGGAATTGCCTACTCAGTGGTGTCTCTTCCCACCAAACAGTGTTCTGTGTCCTGTTAAGAGTCAGCAGTGTCGTTTCCTGCTACCGTGACCTGACATGTGACCAGCCCGGCTGGAAGATCATGATCGAGGGCCTCAGGGACAGGCGGTGGGGTTATGGGACCCCTACATACACCCATGTTCTACTTGAGGGCGACACTGTTGCGTTTCCCTCTTCCTTCTGTGTGTCGTAGTGTAGATCCCTACTGAACTTAGTGCTCACTCCTACCCGGGCTACGTTTTGCAGGTGCAGGCGTCAGTACTTCTTCTGTGGCCCCTACCGGGCAGCTGGTCGGCGGTGCGGCGGCGCCTGGTGGACTTTGAGAGGTGGCGATCTTTACTGCTTATATACCTTATGTTAGATAATCTCCTACGGGAGTAATGTTGTATTTGGATTTTCCCCTCTCCGAGGATATGTATATTAAATTCACTTTGAGTTTTAAATCTGTGGTTCGATGTTGTTAAATTAATGTCTCTTAATTGGGGGTGCTTTTGGTGAATTGTTAGGGAGACTAATAGGTTAGAGGGAACCCTCGCCATCTTTTTCCGCGTTTGTTAGGTTCCGGTTCGCGTCGCCCGGCCCGGTTGGGCTTTCGCGGGTCGGGGTGCGACAGGTAGCATGGTCCAGGTTTGAATGGTAGTATTCAGTCGATATTGATGATAGGCTTAGATGACTTGAATACATGTTGATCGATGATTTAGAGGTCTTGTCGGCCTCGAGCCGAATCTGAGGTGTAGCCAGTGTCCAGTGTCCAGTGTCCTATGACTATTGAGTAGAGGGTGTGCCTACTCAGCGGTGTTGTTTCCCGCCTAGTAGTGTCGGTTTCCTGCTTGTGGGTATGCAGTGTTGGTTTCCTGTGTTCAGGGACACGCGGTGGGGTTATGGGGCCCATGTGTACACCCAGGCTTGCTTGAGGGCAACACTGTTGTGTTCGCTCATTGTGTGAGTCGTAATGTAGTTTCCCTGCTGAGCTTAGTTGCTCACTCCTACCTGGGCTGCGTTTTGTAGGTGCAGCCGTTAGCTCTTCTTCAGTGGCCCTTATCGGGCAGGTGTTTGGTGGCGTGGCGGCGTCTGGCGGTGCTTGAGGAGCGGTGATCGTTTGCTTACCCCTTTTTGTTAGATAGTCTCCTACTGGAGTATGATGTATAAATGTTAACCCTTTTGAGGTTTTGAATTATCTCTTTATTGTATGATTTGAGGTTTGTGATAATCGTTTTAATAAGGGTGCTTATGAATTGTTTAGGGAGACCAATAGATTAGAGGGTGATCGTTTGCTTACCTCCAACTTTTTCGCACTAAGTTAGGTTCCGGTTCGCGTCGCCCGGCCCGGTTGGGCCTTCGCGAGTCGGGGCTCGACACCCGGGTTTGATAGAGATCAGAACCGATCTCGGCCGTCCAATTCGATCTTTCCCGATCGAGCTCCGATCTTCCAATCAAATGCACCCTTAAGGTTCTAATCATTCACATACATTAATCCAAGGCCGTATGTGTAACGCGGGTGTGAAACTGATCACCAGGGGGCATATTTACCAAAATGCCCCCATGGAAAAAAAACTACCATACGATCGCCCGATTGTACCCGACGTGGAATCAAGCCAATAGGAAAATGGCCTTCGACCCACGCGGTCGAGCCAGGTCAGAGGGACGGGCTGTCACACCCCGACCCAGAAAACCCATCCAGGACGGGGCGTGAGGGTTCCTATCACTATTCATCTCCAATTGGCGTGATACAAAGCGGAAAAGACAGATAAATTTAAACAATTTATATTTCAGAGGTGAAACAAAAATTCAATTCATATATACATCAAGTTGTACTGATACAAAATTCTTTATCAAACTCCTCCAAGGGAAAGATTTTATACAATAATCCAAAATTCATCGAAAGATGTTTATAATATACAAACTATCAAAAAGGTACAACAGTCGTCCTCCAGCAACCTCAAGCGCCTCTGGAAGTACTCGCGCCGCCAAACGCAGATCTCGCCGGCTCTACTGAAGAAGAACTGGCGCCTGCACCTGCAAACGTAGCCCGGGTAGGAGTGAGCGATAAGCTCAGTAGGGTTCTACTCTACGACACACAGAAAGGAGGAAAACAACAACAGTGTTGTCTCCCCGCTCAAGTCTAGCGGATGCCACGGGTCCCATAACCCTATCGATGTCCCAAGGGCTCCTGTCATGAAACCTCTCTCCTGAACATGTTACCAGGAGGCCAAGGAACAGTAACATGCATGATCACCCTTACCCAAGCAGGAAAACCATGCCTTGGGGAATCACGTCGGGAACGCATCGACAACAATCCTTAGTACTTAGCCTTGGAAAGACAACATGACCTCTAAACCTCAAACATTGATCAGAGTCAACTATAACACATCCTCGATAACATCAGATTCAATTATAATCACGCCCTAATCCTCACTACCCAGCCACGGTCCTAAGGCTAGATCCGAGCTACCCGAGAGCCTCAGATCGGTGATCAACCCATCGCCCGCCTAACCTCATATGCCTCTAATGCATACAATGCATGAACCTATACAAACATCTACCCTAGATGTCTCTATATGGTACAACATCAGTTATAGGTTCAACAGATATACAATAACCCTCGGCACTCGCCGGCAAGAGGCTAAGGTTCCACAATTCCTTATTAGCTAGTACTCATAGCTAGCTAATGGCTAGGCAATCAAACAAGCATTTAACTACTTATCAAACCAAGTATTAATTACACTTAAAACCACAATTCGCCCAAAGGGGATAAGCACGCAATTCAATCCTCCATTTCAATAGAAATCCCTTGAAAACTCTGTGAAAACAACATGCATGCTTCCCAACATGCTTAAGTATCTATCACAAATGAAAGCCAATCAAAGAAACCCAGAAAACAGTGTTCAATGGCTCACGGTCGATGCAACGGTCGACCATGAGGCCACGGTCGATGTCACGGTCAATCCGACGGTCGACCGTGAGACCAAAGAGAGGAAGAACACAAGGGCGACGGTCGATCGGTACATCGACCCTGAGAAGCCAAAATGGAGACAGAGCCGGACGGTCAATCCAACGGTCGACTGTGAGGCAAAAATGGAAAAAGAGAAGATCTCGCGATCGATCCGAGCATCGACCCTGGGAGACCAAAAACTAGACAGAGCCTGACGGTCGATACGACGGTCGACCGTCAGGCCCAGAAAAAGCGTATCAATGCTTGACGGTCGATCCACTGATCGACCGTCGAGCCTAAGGCACAGTTCATCAGAACAGTGCCGGAAATCCAATTTCTTGGATTTGAATGATATAATCAAGTTGAAAGTTGATGAAACTTTGCATGCATGCGTAATAGATGATGGAGAAGCTAATGATACGAATCAAACATGATTTTGATAGTTAAATCTCAAACCTAGGTCTCAATGGCCGAAACCCGACAAAACGGCAATAATACGGAAATCGTCCGATAAAATACGGAAACCACGTTATAGAGCTACTCTACACAAGCCATAATACACATGCTACAAGTTACACAATATTCTAACATGTATTTCTACAGCAAAAGTACAAGAAACCTATCCTAGGAGAACCCGATCACAGGATCAAGGTAGAAACACCTACTTGGGCGAGTAGGGCAGCTCCTCCACCGATCCCTCAACTCTGATCGCCGAAATCGGCTCCTCAAAAGCCGCGCTCCGAAGCCCTAGCACAGCCGTAGGAGAGAGAGAGAGAGAAAGTGACAGGAGAAGAGAAAGAAAGAGAGAGAAAGGGACAGGCCTTATATAGAGATTCGGACCGATCTCGGCTGTCCGATTCGATCTTTCTCAATCGAGTTCTGATCTTTCGATCGGACGCGTCCTTAAGGTTCTAATTAAACACATACATCAATCCAAGGCCGTGTGTGAAACGCGGGTGTGAAACTGACCACCAGGGAGCATATTTACGAAAATGCCCCTGGGGTCGAAATTGTCAAACGATCGCCTGATCGTACCCGACGCAGAAACAAATCAAGAGGAAAACGGCCCTCGACCCACGTGGTCGAGCCAGGTCAGAGGGACAGGCCCTCACAATTATACAATAGCCCTCGACACACGCCGGCAACGGGCTAAGGTTCCACAATACAACGTAAGCTAGCACTAATAGCTAGCAAACGGCTAAGCAAGTAAGAAACATTTAAGTTTACCATCCAACTAGGTATTTAAATGCAAGAAAAACTATAGATTTGCCAAAAAGGGGCAATCCCACGATCGAAGTCCCAATATCAATCAAAATCCGTCGAAAACCCTGTGATAACAGTATGCATGCTTCCTAACATGATTGGGTATCTATCATGAACGAAAAACCAATCAAAGGAAGCCAGAAAACACTGTTCTAGGGCTCATGGTCAATGCGACGGTCGATCCGACGGTCGACCGTGAGGCCACGGTCGATGCGGCGGTCGATCCGATGGTCGACCGTGAGACTAGGTTGGGAAAACATAAGGGGTCACGGTCGATCGGGACATCGACCCTGGGAAGCAAAAAATGAGACAGAGCCTCACGGTCGATGCGACCGTCGATCCTACGGTCGACCGTGAGGCCATGATTAAACGTGCCAACACCTTATGATCGATCTAACGGTCGACCGTCAACCCTGGTGAACAGTTCCTAAGAACAGTACCAGAAATCCAATTTCTTAGATTTGATCTATCAAAACTCATCAGAACTCGATGAACCTTTGCAAGCACGTGCAATAGATAGTGAGGAAACTCTTGGCATGAAGAAAACAAGATTTTGACAGTTAAAACCTAAACCTAGGTCTAAACGGGCAAAACCGACAAAACTTGTGATAAAACGAGAATCGTCCGATAAAATACGAAACCATATGGTAGGAACACACTACGCAAGCTATTTCACTAATATATTAAGTTACACAACATTCTAACATACACAACTATATCAATAGCACAATAAACCTATCCTAGGTAAACCCGACCACACGATCGGGGTAGAACATCTACTTGAGCAAGCAGGGCAGCTCCTCCACGTATTCCCCACATTTGATCGCCAAGATCCGCTCCTCGAAGACCGCGACCCGAAACCCTAGCACAGCCGGTAGGGGAGAGAGAGACAACGACAGGAGAAGAAGGGAAGAGAAAGGAAAGAGAGAGAAAGTCAGGGTATTTATAGAGATCAGGATCTGATCTCTGCCGTCCGATTCGATCTTTTCCGATCGGAGGCACCCTTAAGATCCTAATCATTCACATACATCAATCCAAGACTGTGTGTGCGCTACGTGGGTGTGAAATCGACCACCAGGTGCAATTTGCTAAATTGCTCATGGGGTCACAAGAGCAACACGACCCGCCTGATCGCACCAGACGCAGAACCAAGCCAACAGGGAACGACCCTCGACCCACGCGGTCGAGCCAGGTTAGAGGAATGGGTCCTCACAGTGAGGATACGGATTTTCCCTATCAATGTAATCGGAATATGGCTTCCGGAGTGTAGATCGATAAACCCTAGGGATTTGAGGCCCATACATTTGTTCTACAACCTGGGCAATGTATTTTGCCTCGAGTGAAAGTGGCTCGGGTCCGAACCTGTTAGGGTTCGGATGCTAGGGTTTCGGAGGCGGGACCCTCCATTCCTCGTTACCAAGGTTATGATGTTGGGGATACTTGGGTTGACCTCTAGGGTAATACGGACCACGTTGTCCTCTGGGATGAGGTTGCTACCCCCCAGGGTTGCCCTACTTGCCCGGTGGGATAAATGACTTGATGAGGGTGGTTTCTCGGATAGCTCATATGGTTATTTTGCCCTCCAGGGTAACCTATCGGGTGTAGTGGCCCTCCAATGTGACTTGGTGGGCCCTGCTGCCCGTTTGGGGTTCCCATCAAACCGTTTTGCCTTGGGGGATAACCAGTTGAAGGATCCAAGCTCTCCTCATAACCTTGGGTCACCACATTGTAGGTTGCATGCGCCCAGAGCATCGGGCCTCTGATATGAGCGTTAGGGGGGAGGGGCCGATGGCCATTCGCGATGCATGATGGAGGAGGCGCAGGGGGGAGAGATGAGCGCGACAATCCTGGGTTAGTGGGGAGATGAGATCGTGGGTAGTTGGAATGGAGAGATGGGCGCGTTGGTGGTGGGTGGACGAAGATGCTGGGAGGAAAAATGTGAGGACCTATCCCTCTATTCCTGTGGCTCGTTGTTGACCACAAGGGCAATTTGGTAAATTGTGTATTGTCGGTTTGTTTCACATCCGCGTGTGCACACACCAGCCTTGTTTTGGTGTATGTGTTTGAGTAGAATAGTTAGGTGGACCCGGGATCGGAAGATCCGAGCTTGGGCTTGTGTTTAGCCCAAGTTTGTCTTTCTGGGCAAAGGGGATCGATCTTCCTTGGGAAGGGATCGATCCCTCAGTGCCAGAAAGTCCTGGTAGTTGAGCTTGGAGAGGACGGCCGTCGTGGCCGTCGCCCTCCATTGTCAGGAGAAGAGAGGACTTCCTCTCCTCTCCTTCCCCTTTTCCCCGGCCTTCCCCCTCACTCTTCTTCCTCTTCTCTTTCCCCTCCTTCCTTCCTTCTTCTTCTTCCCACGAGCTCTGTTTCCCCTGTTCTTGCAGCCCCTTCTTCTCCTCCTTTCTCCCTCCTCCGACCACCGTTTTGGGAGCTTGAAGACTCGTTGGATCCGTGGCGGCGTGAGGAAGATACCTGGCGTGGTTTAGTTGCTTGGTTAGCGGCTGTTTAGCGGGGAATCAGCCGAGAATTAGCGGGGAATCAGTCGAGAATTAGCGTTTACGGTAGGTTTTCTACCTACGAGAGTTGTTTAATGGGTTTCCCTTAATCTAGCCGGTAGATCTTGTAGTTCTTTGTGTTGTTGGCTTCCTCTTCCTTAGTATAATTTTTGGTTATAACTCTAATGTATGTACAACTTTGAAATAGTAGATGTTAGAATTACTTCTGCCCTCTGATTGTTTATTATAACTGTTTCCGCTAGTTTGATGTTAGTAGATGTAGAAACCCCCCTCGTGTCCCGGTCCGGATGGGTTTTCTGGGCCGGGGCGCGACAACTTGGTATCAGAGCATAGGTTGTAGATCCCATGGAATAGGATCAGGATTCAGTTGGGATGAGCGTGGGTTGGGATAGTTCTAGGGTTAGAACATCCCTGCTTGCTTGATTTCTTTTTCCGCTGAATGTGATTGTTTCTCTTTGCTGAGTGTTATTTGTTTTGGTCTTTGACGAGTGGAAACTCGTGTTTCTGTTATTGGTACTTTTACCGCTTTGTAGTATCCTGTAGGCGCTGTTTTCGTTTCCGAGCCCTACCTTTATCAAATCTCGGGACGAGATTTCTTTTAAGGGTTTTAGGATGTGAGGACCTGTCCCTCTATTCCTGTGGCTCGTTGTTGACCACAAGAGCAATTTAGTAAATTGTGTCTTGTCGGTTTGTTTCACACCCGCGTGTGCACACACCGGCCTTGTTTTGGTGTATGTGTTTGAGTAAAATGGTTAGGTGGACCCGGGATCGGAAGATCCGAGCTTGAGATTTTGTTTAGCCCAAGTTTGTCTTTTTGGGCAAAGGGGATCGATCTTCCTTGGGAAGGGATCGATCCCTCTGTGCCAGAAAGTCCTGGCAGTTGAGCTTGGAGAGGACGACCGTCGTGACCGTCGCCCTCCATTGTCAGGAGAAGAGAGGACTTCCTCTCCTCTCCTTCCCCTTTTCCCCGGCCTTCCCCCTCACTCTTCTTCCTCTTCTCTTCCTCTTCTCTTTCCCCTCCTTCTTCCTTCCTTCTTCTTCTTCCCACGGGCTCTGTTTCCCCTGTTCTGGCAGCCCCTTCTAATCCTCCTTTCTCCCTCCTCCGGTCACCGTTTTGGGAGCTTGAAGGCTCGTTGGATCCGTGGCGGCGTGAGGAAGATCCCTGGCGTGGTTTAGTTGCTTGGTTAGCGGCTGTTTAGTGAGAAATCAGCCGAGGATTAGCGTTTCCGGTAGGTTTTCTCCCTACGAGAGTTGTTTAATGGGTTTCTCTTAATCTAGCTGGTAGATCTTATAGTTCTTTGTGTTGTTAGCTTCCTCTTGCTTAGTATAATTTTTTGTTATAACTCTGATGTATGTACAACTTTGGAATAGTAGATGTTAGAATTACTTCTGCCCTCTGCTTGTTTATTATAATTGTTTCCGCCAGTTTGATGTTAGTAGATATAGGAACCCCCCTCGTGTCCCGGTCCGGATGGGTTTTCTGGGCCGGGGCGCGACAAAAAAACTGTTGCACGCATGAAGCCTCCACCTATGCGCCACGCAAGACTCCACCTAGGACAATAAGTGACAACAAGACAGAGCCAATAACTGTCATTGGATCTTATAAGGTAGACTAGTAGGCACTCGTGCCCCTGGCACGGTTTTTAGTTACATGCTAACGTAAAATTAACATGTATGTTATTACAACTCTTTCAAATTAAATGCTTACTGCTGGTAAAATTTTAGTAGTGACAAAATAAAACATCGGTTTTTAGTTACATGCTAACGTAAAATTAACATTTATGTTATTACAACTCTTTCAAATTAAATGCTTAATGATGGTAAAATTTTAGCAGTGACAAAATAAAACATATGAAATTATTGCCATGATGGTATATGAGAAAAATCATAAAAAAAGTTTTGGTTTAATCCCCAAAGAAGGCTATCTTTTTATTGTGAAAACACCCTAATTAAAAACCAAATCAAAGACAAAATCTCAAAAATCTCCATGGGATTCGCAAGAAACAACGATCTATCACCAAATCAAAGATCAAATATTGAAAAAAAGGTTTTGCAGGATGGACGGTGCCGTTGTCGTTGAGCTTGTAGGTGGCGCGCGTGTCCCGGCCGTCCCGTGGCTACAGGATGTGATCGACGCCATCTCGTAGCACCGCCCCATGTAGGGCTCCAGGTCCAGCCCCCGCACCACCATTCGGCTCTGTCGAAGCTGAATCCATTAAATCTAATAGTGGGAGATGATGCTGATTGGAATGCTCACCAGAGCCTCCTCCGCCTCTCGCCTGTCCACCGCCGCCGCAACCTCCCGTCCCGCCTGCCTCCTCCTCTCGAAATCCAACCCCCATTCGGCTCGAAACCCAGCGCCGCACCTCCGTCCTTCTATTCTCAGCCCTCACCGGGGCAGCTCGCCACCTCACGGATCGGCCCATAGTAGGAGATAACACTGATTGGGGCGCTCACCAGATCCTCCTCCTTCTCCTCTCGCCTGTCCGTCGCCGCCGCAGCCTCCCGTCCCGCCTGCCTCCTCTCGAAATCCAACCCACATTCGGCTCAAAAACCCAACGCCGCGCCTCCGTCCTCAGTCCTCCCCTTTTCTTCTCTCCTACCTTGTCTTCTTCTTTTCTCAGAATCGCAACAGAGGTGGCGTGCGACCTCCGACTGGGATCGTGAGGAAGGAGGGTCACCGGAGATCCCATGTGAGGGTTTGGGGGGGGGGGGGGGGGGGGGGGGGGGAAGATGGCCATCCGCGATGCATGATGGAGGAGGCGCCGGGGGGAGAGATGAGATCCTCCTCCTCCGCCTCTCGCCTGTCCGCCGCCGCAGCCTCCCGTCCCTCTTGCCTCCTCTCGAAATCCAACCCCCATTCGCCTCCAAAACCCAACGCCGCGCCTCCGTCTTCCCCTTTTCTTCTCTCCTACCTTGCCTTCTTCTTTTCTCAGAATCGCGACAGATGTGGTGCGTGACCTCCGATCTGGGATCGCGAGGAAGGAGGGTCGCCGGAGATCCCATATGAGCGTTAGGGGGGAGGGGTCGATGGCCATCCGCGATGCATGATGGAGGAGGCGTAGGGGGGAGAGATGAGCGCGACAATCCTGGGTTAGTGGGGAGATGAGATCGTGGGTAGTTGGAATGGAGAGACGGGCGCGTTGGTGGTGGGTGGACGAAGATGTTGGGAGGAAAAACTGCTGCACGCATGAAGCCTCCACCTATGCGCCATGTAAGACTCCACCTAGGACAACAGATGACAGCAGGACAGAGCCAATAATTGTCATTGGATCTTATAAGGTAGATGAATATGATCTTTTGAGTGGCATATATGTGAATACCCCCAAAAAATGAAAATACAACGCTTACCACAAGGGCAGAGCCAGGAATTTTTTCTGCCCTGGGCTTACTAAAGCTAAAGGGGAAAAAAAAATCACCAATTTATCTACTTAATTTGGTAACCGTAATTACACAAATGCACCAGATGCCAAGCTCTTGAATATGAAAAACCAATAATAGGAGAGCATGAAACGTACCCAAAATCCCTAACTTTTCACTTTCCTTGACTTTCCCTAATAAAAAGGCAGGGGTGGAAGAGTGGGGAGATGATCTGTCGACAAAAGCCCAACTCTTTTCCTTGGGTTTCCCGAATAGAGAGGCAATGGCTAGGGGTGGGAGAGGGGGAGAGACGAGCCCTAGTTTTCTCCTTGGGTTTTTGGAAAAGAGAGGGTCCTGCCTGTGGAACAGTGGAAGAGAGTTAGAGAGGGAGAGATGATGTCACATGTGGGTTGTGGACAATGGGTGAGCCATGTTGACCATATCCCCTAGCTTAGCCTGAACCATGGAAGAAGAGAGTTAGAGAGGTGATGTCACATGTGGGCTGTGAACAGTGGGTGGACCATGTAGACCATGTGGGCTAAAATATAAATTATAGCTAGTTTGATCCAAAATTATCTAATTTTGACCTAGGCTATAGTCCACCTTAGCCTTCACTGTAGCTCAGCCCCTGACTTACCGTCTCTTATTACTACATCAAAATTTTCAGATTTATTCAAAACCTACTCACATTGACTAATACCTTAGTTTTCTATATAAGACAGAGATGTATAACTTTATATATTATATAAGCTATATAATGGATAATTTAATACTATAAATCCTTTGGTACAAAGCGGGATAAATGATGTATATCAGAACATATTTTGAATAGACTAAAATGTCATTTATTAAAGATGTGATTAAGATGTAGCTAAAGAGAAAATAGTGATAATAATAGTAGCTATTCAAAACAAATAATATGATGGTTTCAAATAATATTATACCATCTCTGAGGTGGTATAAAATTATACCTCCTCCGTCGTACAAAATTATCATTCATATAATTTTATACTATTCATTTTCGGAGCAAACATCATATAATGATATCAATGTATAATATTGTACTATACAAATCCTTATACGACTCTAATATTAGTTATTTTTCTTAGCATAGGGATCAGAGACTTGACTTCTTTACGATATTGACTTCTTTAAACAGTGCTAAACGTGAAGAAGTGCAAGAGCTAATGAACGCAGTCCGGTCGCTATTCAACTTTTCCGGCGGAAACGTCAGCGTTGCAAGAGTGCAAGAAATAATCCCCCAATGTTCTCGGAATGTATATAAATCTCGTCCTCAAATACCAACTTGGTTTTGGCCCGATTTTGGTTTGGTGGAGTCTCCAGCTCCACAAGCGTGATTCAATCCAAACAAAGGCATTTATGCCATTTGAACAAAAGAGGAGCTGGGCCTCTCTTGCTACATGTTGTTACCTCTGTAAGGCCTTTCCCTCCACTTTTGTCATGCAAACCTCTTTTGGGTTGTGTTCTTGTTACGGGTTTAGAATCTGGTGATTGTAATTTTGTTCGGAGTTAATATATGTGGCTCTTGTTTGATTATTTTTGGTAATCATGTATGAAACACTCATGTCAAGTTTGTCTTTTGTTCCTTTTAAACCTAGGTGAAGTTTTAAATCATTTGGAAAGTTTTATTGTACTATTTTGTGTTTCTAGGTGAGATGTAGAAATTTTTCCTAGATTTATGGTCAAATCGGAATTTTGGAGATTTCATGAATGTCGAATTTTTTTTTAAAATTTAGAATGTGGTATGTGGCAGCTGGCTGGATTAGTGCCTTGATCAATTTGAATCTTTGTTGTGTTCTTCCTTCCTTATTAATGGATCACGTAAAGAAGCCCAAATGTCATGCGTCATTTAGGAAGTAATCTATTTTGTGTCTAATAAAAGGCATCTTGCTCTTCTTGCCTAGCCCTTATGCGAGCACAGAAGCTCCAAATTGGAGAGCTGGTTATACCGCTGAAGTAGGTCTCAATAGGCAAACACAAGGCAAGTGTTTGACTAGGTACTCTTTGTAGCTTTCATGTTTTTCGGAAGAACAGGGAAATAATCAACCTTCTTCTTTACCCCTTACTTTAAACATTTCTCAAGCTTGCTCTGTAATTCAGTCAAGTATCCATGATGGAGAAGTTACATTGCAGTGGTATGTGTGATTTTCATCAGAAAGGTGTTCGGATCTTTGATAAGATCTATTGTGTACTATCCGTGATATTGCTACTTCTCTCTTGTGACTAATGAACATTGATCTTCTCTTTTGATCAGTTTATAAAAACCCTTTTATATTGCACATAAAATTCCATGTAAACATATGAAACTTCACATCAGAAATAATTTTCCTTCAGCAAAACAATAGTAAATGGTTGAGAACTAATCTGGAAAGCCTTTCTTTATCTATCTAGTTCAACATGAGTGCCTTGAAGCAGTCTTGTTGTTTTCCCTTTCTCTCTTTAACTGTAAATATATAGCAGCAAAAGATATAAAAAAAAATGAAATGCCATTTGGTTTTCCAAATATAAGGTTGAATAACTTCGCCGTGATATTTGTAAATCTGATTAGTAGGCTTATTTCTTTCCTCAATTGGCATAAATCTCTCTTTCCTTGTTTATCTTTAAGTGTTGCCTTCGCATGCGTGTGTGCGTGGGTTTGTGAAACTACTGTCCACCATTGAAGTATATGTTTTTTCTTCTTCCTATACAGATTGAAGTATTGATCGATTTGAGGCTTCTCAAATACCTGATTGTGCTGCAAGCCATCTTTTAACTATGGCAGCTGCAGACGTTGATAAACAACTAGATGAAGCGCAAAGCTTCGAGCCTCTAAGTCGATGTTCTATACTCGCATATGGTGTAGGCCACATGCTAAATGACATCACTTCAAGTTGCTGGTTTACTTATCTGTTACTGTTCCTGAGAAGCATTGGACTCAAACCAACGTAAGTACCTTATATGGCTAGTAAGTTTCAATATTTTGTAGCTAATCTCCATGTTCTTGCATCCCTCAGATGTTTCTTATTTGCTTATTGTACTTTTCTTTTATTTTTTTTTACAAAAGAGATATATTTGATGGAAGATGCTTGTATCACATCCTAGATTCCTGCTCTCCATGATTTCCTCTGTTGCCATAAACTTTACCATCGTGCCATTTGTAGCTGTAATTTTTTTTGATCATTAAACTAGCTAAAATAGCTATAAATCTAACCTTGAAATACATCAATGAAATGGAGACTTTTCCTAGAGATAATTCTGTTCCCAGAGCTTATCTTTTACCATGTATACTATTAATGTGACCCGCTTCTCTATTTCAACCTTCTTTTAGTGCATGGAAGGGCATGGTTCGTAAAGCTGAAACCTACTTGGAAACTGTTTGAGATCGGAGTATGTGAAGAGTTTTAACCTTCCTAGAAAAGCTAGTGTTATCATGTTATGAATTAGTGAATTCTCTAGAAAACATTTGATGGTTGAACAATTGGCTACAGAAATCAATTTTCATTCCTGGATTATCCTCGTTCCAACTGACCTAGTCAGTCTTTCTTGTTCCAGCAATTTGAGCAGATCTTAAGCTTGCTCACATGATTCATACCACTAATCTTCATGGTAATTCATTCAAGATATGACTGCCTCCTATTCTTCGGAACATCAATTAATAGTCTTTAACTAATATGAAGAGCCTTTTGACATGCTTTTAATGTCTCCACTACTATCATTATTACTTATTCATATCATGACTATTTACCTTATATTTTCAGAAGTACAACATGATTTTTCACTGAAATCCCAGTTTTTGGTGTTCCTTTCTGACTTTAGATTTGGGTCTCTGTCAATTTTCATGTGCAAGAACTACAGTTGAATACCTTCTAGAATTCATGATAGCCTGCTTGTATTATTTCATTCTAAATGTGATTTTCCCTTTTTCACCAATTGTAGGGATGCAGCTGTTGTCATGCTCTCTGGTCAAGTTGCTGATGGATTAGCAACAATATTTGCGGGAGAGCTGGTATGGGTACTATAATTGTAATTGTGATATGATTTAGATATTGTTCCTCCAAAAAGTGTGGAAAACTTAATATTCCAAATTAGGTATAAGTTTAAAATTCTAGTGAAGCTCTTCTACTTCTTTGTCAATGTGGAAGTCTGGAAGATATGTAGCATGCTTATGCTATTAGCGTTGATTGACAATGGAGTCTCAAAAATACAAAATTTCACTAGGGTTCTAGACTGAAAGTTATAGTTGCTGATACTTGCCCTATTATCTTATTACTATCCTGTCACTTGTTCTTCAGATGGGAATGCTGAATAATTAGTTCCATAAAGAATCCTAAGCAAGAAAATTGTGTTCTAAGTTTAGCCTCTTTAATTCCCAAATTTGTAATATTTCTTTGGCATTGTTTTTCTCTGATAACTGTGCTATTTACTTTCAGATAGACAGGTTTGGACATTTTAAATTATGGCATGCGGGAGGGTCCTTTTTGGTTGGAATTTCTTTTTCTTCTGTCTTTGGTGGATGCCTTCTGTGTCAAATCCTTGGGACTAGGTCATCCATGCTGGAAACAATCGGGTACAGCATATTTGCTGCGATCTTCAATGTGGGATGGGCTGCTACCCAAGTGTCACATATGTAAGGTTCTTTATTGAAGTTTCCTGCCAAACCATCTTTCAGGATTTTGTTGTTTGGTCTGTAAGGTCTGCTCTGGTATATTTTGTGCTGCAGGTCAATGGTGAATTATATGACATTAGATCACTCAAGCAGAGTTGCCCTTGCAAGCTGCCGGAATGCCTTCACGATGGTGAGGCTTTTTATTCACATTTGCTCCAGCTCCTTTTGAACCTCTAGAATTCATTTTTTGCCCATTTCAGGTTGCGAATCTCAGCCTGTATGGAATAGCTTTGATTGTGTTTAGCGTATATGATGCCCAACCAGCTTCTCATATCAAAGCTCAGGTGATTTTTGGTTCTGCAAAGAGTACACATTTTATTTTCTTGGTTCACTTATGACACCCTTTTGAATTTATCAGTATGCCTGGATTGCCTTTGTATCAATCTTCCTGGGATGCTGTTTTGTGGGCATCTTCCTTGTTGGAATCAAGGAGCCAAAGTAAGTTGTGGATTATTTTCTTATTCTTAGTCGAGGTAAACCTAGGTAATAAATCATGGTTCCTTTTGCCTTGTATGATTGTGAGGTCCACTTTGTGTTTCTTGGGCAACTGATGACTTTTGGAAACTGCACTATAAATGCTTATATGTTCTCATTTTCATCATGTAGGTTGAACCACCAATTTCAGTGTAAAAATAAATCGAGGACCTCATGGCTCCACTGGTTCAAGAAGATTTTATACCATCAAGTTGCTCTTGTATATATGCTTACGAGATTGGTAACAAATATTTCACAGGTGGTTCTTCTTTCCGTCCTTAACATAAAAATACTTTTATTTTGCATTTCCTAATTAAGGAAACAAAGGGATAAATGCTCAAAAGAAGCCTATATTAAGTTATCTCTCATTTATTCCCTGCGTGCTGGTGGCACGTGCCATGTTGGTGTTTTGCTGACACAACATGTGCCAGTCAGGATGGCAAGTGTAGACACTTGGCATGGACTGCGAGCCGGCGGCACAAAACTCTGCTGAGCTAATATATATATTAGCACAGGGTTTGTGCTGATACAAGCATTGTGTCGGTAAGTTACTGACACGAGACATATCAGTCGATGCCGGTATGTGGCATGACAATTCATGGTTAGGTTTACAAATAAATGAGGCCAATTTGGGGACTGTTGGTGGTTTTTTGTTTTTGACAAAAATCCATGGTCAGTTCTTCAAATTAATGAGGCTAATTTGGGACTGTTGGTGGGGATTTTTTTTCTGGGGCTTTCAACCCAGCGAGAGTATTTGTGAACTGGTAAGACAGTTTTATATTTGGGATTTAAGATGCACGATGCATGGGTTGGGAAGGAAAGATATTTAAGAAGAGGCAAGACGAAAGGAGTCAGGAGACCTTTGCTAGGTAGAGATTCAATGGGAAAAAGTGGTTAGATTTATGCAGATGCTCGAATTTGGTGAGGGCACATTAGATCCTATGAATTGAAAACTGGACTATGATCCTATCCATAGGGGAAGTGGGATCAAGATTTTCAACTCTGACCTTATCCACGGTTCTAGCTTCGAATGAATCATATCGAGTTGAGCTTTAATTGGACTAGTCATAGATCAGGCAGAAGCCAATCTAATCCACCTGAAGCCCTAGATTTTTGAGATTGTTCACACTATTATGCTTTGAGAAAGATTCATTTGTTTAGTCAGGAGTGCAAGTTATTTCCTTAATATACATAAGTTGATCATAATTACTTATTGATATTGCTGCTGCTGCTCAATGGACAGGCCCTTTTTGCGTTCTATGTCATCAATGATCTAGACATGGCTCAGTCTTCTAAGGCAGTGGTAAATGATTGTCTACTTAAACTGACTATGTGCTTTTCATGAGCTTTTACTAATGTGGAATTCAGTAGAAAATCTTATGGTTTGCTGTGCTTTGCAGGTGCCTGCCATTACCTATATTTGCAGCTTCATTGTATCTGTCATTCTCCAGGTTTTAGATTGCAACATACGCTGTTGAAAATGTTAGAATTTAAATGTTACCATCTTAAAGTATTGAATTTAGCTTGGATTTATGTAGGGAATTAGATGGAGTGATTTTCGTCTAAAGCTCTTCTTTGTGAGTGGAGCCATTCTATGGATGCTCTCCGGTGCAGCAGTCTTTATTCTTCCAAACAACTTCCACAATTTCATGTATATATTGGCCGTCACTATTGGAGTTGCCAATGCTTTAATGACGGTATGTTGAAAACCATCATCTTAACTTCCAATTTTATGGCTATCATGCTGAAGTGGAACTATTATTATTTTCTAGACATTCGCTTGTGCATGGCATAACGTTGTCTTATAAAATCATCATGTTAAAGTCTTTACAACGAATCTTTAAGAAGTTTTACTTGATTTTTCATGATGAGCTTTTGTTTCGTTTTAAAAAGCAAACTATTCATGCAAACATGGCCCTCAAAGCTATTGACACTTGCACCTTAAGATGGTGGAAGAATAAATAATCACCATTTTGAGAGAATATGGTCCAACATGTGAATCTTTTTTCATGCTAAAAGATGTTTGATAACTAAAGAATGGATGATTGAGGGCATGATTCCCATTCGTCAATCAGAGATTAGGGTCTACAAGGTAGAAGTGCAGCTGACCTGGTCTCGTTCTCGCTTTCAGATTGACATGGGAGACATCGATTGAGCCGAGTTCAGCCTTTTAAGGACACATTTAGACTATTAAATGATTTTTCTTAATTTTTTATCTAGCTTTATCCTTTTATTTCTTAACGGTTTACGGTCCAAACTGAGCCGGTCTTGGTCTTCTTTGGTTCCGTTTGAGGTCTTCATACATCTCCAGTCCATTTGTAATGGATGTCTAATTTTCTTAAAGAAGTGTGATGATACTTTTCTCAATTGGCATTTTTTTGGCTGAGTTCAGCTTTTTAGGGGTCGTTTATGTCATTTATTAATTTCTTCTTTATGGGTTAGTTTCAAGCTTTTATTTTCGGTACTCAGTTCAAACTGAGGCAGTCTTGGTTCATTTGGGTTCAATTTTATATCTGATCCGCATAGAATTGCTGAGATCATAAGTATTTTGAGGTACTTTGGTGTTTGCGTATTGTTCAAATGGGATTATGCTAATGTACCACATAAATGGTTTCTAAACATTCATAAGTGTTTTGGTATCTCTCATCTTATTAGCATTGGATTTTGCTTACGTGTTACATAGGGTTCCTTAATCCTATAGAGCTTATCTTGTTGGCTATGATTAGGGTTCTTTTAATTTCACAAAATGATATTTTGGTGGATGTCTTTTGATGTTTATTTGAAATACAGGTAACTTCAGTTAGCATGGAGAGTATACTGGTGGGAGAATGTGAGAATGGCTGTGCATTTGTATATGGTTCTTTGAGTTTCTTTGACAAAATATCTTGTGGGATTGCTTTATATGTTCTCGAGTCATATCAAGGTAAAAGTGGCATCTCAATGCACAATATTAACTGCAAAATATCTACACTTGAATTGGTTGCTGAATGAGTTATATCCTAGTGCTCAATCCAATGTTTTTACTCTGTTCAACTAAATCTTAGAAGCTGCTTCATTTGTATTTTCCTAGCCATTTATCTTCAAATGCATAGGAAGTCATATAAGATCAAAATCTCTGTTTCCGTCCATCAGGTTTTGTTTGTTCAACAAACTTAACATAAAGAGCTGGTCATGAAAAAGAGAAGGAAAACTGCCTTTTCAAGTTTCAACAATGTAGTCAGTTAACATTCTCAAATAGATACATAGACATATGCTTGACATTGTGATTGTACATCTTATAACATCATGAATCCAATTCCTGGTACCTAATATAGCAGTCCTGACCAAAACCTGTTCCGTTGTTTGTCATTCTTGTTACTTTGATTTCTAGGCGTTTACTTCCATATGAATTCATAATTGAGTTACAAGACTGAAACATAGCAACTTGTAGCATGGATTTAAGGATCTTAATGTTCATCGATGTACTACCAAACTTAAAAATTAAAGCACCCATACAAGGAAATCAAACTGAGATTACTATGAAGGAAAAAGTTCTATTCTTTAGTCCCCCTCCTTTGAAGCCTACAGGACATATTCCTCCACCAAGACATGTATATTTCTATGTATTGTTGGCTCGTTCATAAGGGAAAAGAATGAAAAGGCCGTAATTCCTCATAGAAAACTCCAGCCAGTGACAATCTTGCTTGTTTATTTCTGCAGATTCATCTGCCACAGCAGGCTGCCATGACGTCCGAGGCTGCCAGTCGATTTCAAGATATGGTTCAGGGCTGATTCCTGCAGCTTGTGCTCTTATTTCCGTGGTGATTACATACACCATGAAGCTTCCAGGGACCAGTTCCAAACCATTAAATCAGCCATTGCTGGCGTAGTTCTAATCGAATGCGAATGCGAATGCGAATGCGAATGCTCATGTGAGATCGATTCCCGGAATAAGTTCTAGTTGGTCCTCTTTCATCTGAGCAAATGCTCATGTGAGATTGATTTCTGGCATAAGTTCTACCTGATATATTATCCGGTGCAGATGCATCCTATCAGACGGCTCTGATTTGATCTTTGATTTTATGATTAACATTATCTAACGTTGGAAAGCATTGACGCGTGACAAGCGGTTACGAGCGTGGGAGGGTACGCGGTTACGTAAGAGGTCCACGACCCACCGCGATGGATATTTCGCTCTCTTCTTCTGGCCTTAGTTCGTTCGCCGACTCTACTCCTAACGCAGAGCACCGTGGGAAAAGAAAGCTTAATTGGCGCGTGGTGTGAACCCATCTTTCACCCTCGGACACTTGATCATGCCGGCCGGACTGCAAGTCGTTCTCCATGTCAGACGCCTTGGGATGTCAGTCATCCTTAATTTGGCCGCTCTTGGAGAGCAAGAGGGAAGCTAAACCCCATCAATTGCACTATTTATTCTGGTTTTGCTAACCTGGTTTTTGTAACGGTACTTATTAATGTCTTACCACGATTATATCACAATTCTTAGTTCATATATAGGTGTTAGCGTTGAATGCATAACAAAGCCTCTCCATGCGTATCTGTTAGAACAGAAATCTGACCGTTGACCGGTCAAATAGTCAAGGTCAAAATCTACTCCACACTTAAATATCATATGATTATGGTTAAGTTCTACTCCTTCAAACGACATTCGAATCAGAGATGTCAAGTGAAATGGAAACTTAGATTAGACCTAATTTAATAATCTAATTAAAAGTTAATTATCTAGATTAACTTAAAATAGTCTAAATTAACCTACTAAAAGTATAAATCATCTAATATTATGAAATTAATTAAAGAAAGCGTTAAATATCAGCCTATGTTGCTAAATCCAGGAAAAACGTATTTAAATCTATTCATTAATTTAATCTAATCTATGAAGTAAAAACTCCTAATATTAAATTAATCTAAGGAAATGCAGTAAAGAAAACATCTAAAAAATGTAAAAGAAATCATAACTATCTAAAACTAGATTAACCATCTAAAACAGTAATCTAAACTACTTAAAGCAGAAAAGACTAACTAAAGATTGAAGAAACGATGTCATTATATTAACTAAATCAACTTACACGAACAGTAAACATATTGAAAGAACAAAAGGAAATCTGATTTGCGAGAGAGTTTACATAGTGAAAGAAAGAGGTATTTATACTAGAACAGTTCAATTGCTTTGTCCAGCACGTTCTTCTTCGTCTTTCATCTTTCACTCTGAATGAGCCGCGTGTCCCATGTTCTCCGACATTTCCTCGTTTCTTCACTCTTTTCTCTGGCCAATGACGGCTCCATATGAGCGATAAGCTTCTGGCCAATGACGGTTGCGTCTGAGCGATAAGCTTCTGGCCGATGACGGTTGCGTCGAGTCGGTGAGCTTGTACATGTTACTTTGTTTTTCTTTGTTGTCTTTTCCTATTCTGTCTCTTCAACGTCCAAAGTTGTTAACTTGCTGTCTTTGAATGAACTAAGTTTTGGCCGATGACTCATTGTTGCTTTTGGCCGATAACTTTCTCATGTAAGAAAGATCATCGTTCTTGGTTAAAAATGTTATCATTGTTATATCGTTATCGCCCTTGACTGATGATTTCTTTGTATGGGAACAATCATAATTCTTGTTCGATAACTTTTCTCTTTTGGGCGATGATCTTGGTCGATGTTTTCGTTCTTTGTGCAACGAGCTTCTCTTTGAACGATATCGCCCAATTAGTTTTGAAAGTCTGTCGATCATATTTATTATGCTGACATGTCAACCATTGATTGGTTAGCCATTATATTGGTTAACATTTTGCCCCCATGCGGTAATCGAAGAGTTTGAATTTATAACGAGATGACCGCATCTGATACGATTTGACAGTTTGCTTGTTAACCACTAAAGGCTAATCATGAGTATTTCCTGGGAAACAGAATCGCCGTTCTATTTTCCTCCTCTATCCATATCTTTTGATATTCCGCATTTAATATGCCGTTCTTATCTGACATGTATACCCTTTTAACCATACTCCTTTGGCACGAAAGAACGTTATCGGTCTGTTGTTAGGGCTTCAGCGTTCTTTCATTTCTTACAGTCGCGGCGCTTAGGTTTACAACTTTCTTGTGTTTTCTGAGTCATCGGAGAGTCCTTCTTCCGTCAAACTTTCCGTTTGTCGCCATATCTCGTGAAATCAAAGCTGATGAGGAACTGCATAAAGAAGCTTGCAAAGCCTTTGCAGAGTTTAATGGGATCTTAAGATCAGATGAAGCGAGAGGAACATATCTGGTCAAGACAGGAGATTCCCCTTCTAGGTTCTTTTCTTTGGGTCCTTGCTTTATTTCTGATTGTTTGCCTTCTCTGTCTTCCGATCTACAAGTTATTGTTCAAAACTTTCCACTTTCCAGCGATCTTCCTCTATCCCAGGAACTTAATCTTTCAATCCTTTCTGTTAAAAATCCCATTACGCCATGGCCTTTGACTGATGACAAATTCATCAAATGGCATAACATAATGGTCAATCATTTAGACTCCAAGAAATTTTTTTCTAATGCTGCCATTTTGGATTTCTTGGATTTGAGCACTAGGGTTCCTGCTCAAGAGCCCAACTTAGTTCTGTCATCGTTTCTTTTTTGATCGACAGAGTACAACAACTTTGTTTTTCCTTGTGGCACTCTTTCTATTACTCTTCTGGACATCGCTCTTTTAACCGGTCTTTCTCCTATCAGCGATCTGGTATCGGCCAATATGGAGCTTTCTTCTAAGGAAACAGTTTTTGATTCTGATAAAAACTATGGTGTTTTTATCAAGGCCTATGTCAAACTTGAAGAGATCGATGAGCCACCAAATGCTAGAGAACGATTAGCGTTCATCTATTACTGGCTTTGTAAATTCGTTCTTTGTCTTCCTTCTAAGAAACCGGTTAAGGGTTAAATCGGTCTAGCCCAAGCTATTGTTTCTGGAAAGCAAGTTTTGTCCCTTTCCACATTTATTTTATCGGCCATATATAGAGGCATCTATCTTACTCTTGAGCAATTGAGAGAGGGTGGAAGTCTCACTGGGTTTGGTCCTCTTTGGATTATCCAATTGTGGCTTAGAGCTTATTTTCCTGGGCTCCATCTACACCCTTCTTCTTCATCGGCCAGAACTCAAGGCCATTTGTATCTTTCTTCATCGTTCATTTCCAAATCCTTCCAGCATACTTTTGATTATTTTTATATTTTATCCAGTTTTTCTTCCTATCGTCCTTTCAACCATAATTCTCACCCAGCTTGCATTCATCCACTCCTCGATCTATTGGCCAATTTGGACGATGAAGAAAAAAGATTGTCTTGGGCCCGTTTCTTGGTCGGCCGAGATCTTCATTTTGATATGGCGTGGGGCAGATCCAATAACAAATGCAGAGTGGAAGTCTATGCTCCAAACTTTATTGCCCGACAGTTTGGATTGAAGCAAGCTTGGCCAGTTCCTCCTTTCTTTAGCTATAATATAGTGGCAAAAGGGCGATGTGTCTTTCATAACATCGACAGAGTAGTCATTGTAGAAAAAAGAGATATAGCTTTTTGTAACCGTTTTAAGATTACAAATTTTGAACCAATGGCCGATATCGATGCTAGCATTGCTGATGTTTGGAACTCGGCCATCAAAGAGCGTCACTTATCTCAAGACAAAAATGATGTCTTCAACAACTTTGTTCCTCCCTAGAAGTTAGGGTGTAATAATGAGGCTTTAGAACACGCCGAGGAAGAGGATAGGCCTCAGAAGAAGAGGAAAGTTATTCCTTCTATTGAAAAAGGTGTAGAATCGCCCAAAAAGAGACGGGGGAAGTCTATTGAGGAGACTTTGTCTCACAAGAAGAAAAAAATATTAGCTGGTGAATCGAGGCCATCTCCATTGGCCGAGAGGCCTTTGGTCGAGGAAACCATGGTCGATGAAGTAACGGCCGAAGACGTAGTGGGCGAGGGAGTAATGGCGAAGAGACCTGAGAAACAACCTCGCTCATCTTTGGCAATAGAAGAGGATGCAGGTTCGCCAGATAGTAGGCAAAGTGGTCATTTTGCTTTAGCGTCTAAGTAAGTATTTTGTTTACTATCTTATAGTTCTCTACCTTTATATCTCGAACTCATTCTTCCTTCTTTTGTAGAGAGAAATCGGATTCCTCTACTCCTTCCCACCTTTTATCTCCTTCTAGTTCTCCCTCCCACTTGGGCGATGAGGCTGTTTGTGAAGAAACTGAGAAAGATCCTGTTGCCGTCTCTAGTCAGGTTGAACCCTTGACGGAACAAGTATGTGTTCATTTTGAATGAAACATTTAATCATTCTTTCTCAATAATTTGTTTTATCGATGTTTTCTCGTTTATGTGTTGACAGCCCTTTAATAAAGAAAACATCATTATTTCATTGTCCGAAGAAGAAAGACGAGATGATGTTAACGTCGAAGATATTTTCGACGTTCTGAATCTTACTCCAACCGGACCAGGTTTGTCATCTATCGGTCAGATGCTTGTTCATGGTCTTTATAATCTTTTGAGGGACCTTGGTGATATTCAATTATCATCTGAAACAGCTTCTACTGGTGTGTCGACCTTACAACCTTTGGTCAAAGCATCATCTGTTTCGGAGTTATCGGCCAGTGACATTCAACACAATGTCAATGTGCCCCCCAGCTCTCCAGCAATAAACACTTATGTTACTACACCTGTTCCAACTCTCATTATGCCACAAATGACAATGGCCGATAATACTTTGGCAATTGTACCCGTCGTCGCGCCATCGACATCATTCAGCACTCCGCAAACAAGTTCATTCACTTTCGCTTCAGATGAGGTATGAGTTCAGTCTTAACTAGTCAAATTTAATTTTATGATCGGTATCGATCATGAGTTTTAATCATTCTTAACTTTAGGCCGATATGGCTGACTTGGTCAATTCCCTCCTGATACGAGTCGATCCGACTCGACCAACTGGATCCGAACCCAGAAGAGGAACCAAACTGGTTCAGCCTCTTTCCTAGTTTGACTTGGACTTCCCTAGTTCAAACTAGAGTATTTAATTAGTAATTATCATTAGTCTTTTATTGAGTCCTAGTTGATTGTTAGGAATTAATTAAGAGTCCCTTTGAGTTAGGAAGTTGAGTTGAGTCAGAAACCTTATTACTTGCTAATTAAGCAAGGGGGTTTTTCTAGTGGATTAGGACTCTGTCAAGGTCTCTATAAAAGGACCTTAGTAGTTTGTATTAGGTTATGATGATGAAAGCATGAGATGAATGATTAAGAGTAGTTGATAAATTATCATAGGAGTAGAATATCATAGGAGTAGAAGTAAAGTAGATTCCACCAGATATCCACCATAGATCCACCTTCTTCCCCGTCGGTCATCTTCTCCGCAGCCGGCACCGCCTCCACCAGTGTTTCTCTCTCCACGCCAGTTTCTCTCTCCTCCACGTCACCGCCACGTCACCCCTACTATTCATCTTCTTCCTCCTCTCTATCCCGAAACCCTAGCCTCACCGCCGTTCTCTCCTTTCCGGCCACCCCCGCTGCCATCCAAGACCGCCATCGTCTTCCCCTACCTCCCACGACTCCGGCCATACCCTTCCCGTCGCCCTTCACCGTCTCCGGCGCCTTCCTCGGCAACCGACCTCCATCCCCTTCACCGTCAACCCCACGCCCGTCCCCGATTTCACCCCTAAACCCTCCTAAAACCTTCCTTGTCTCTCCACGACCCTTTCCAGACCATCTTCCCGACGTCCCAAGCCCCAGCCGAGCTCCCCGTCGTCCCCGACGCCGGTGAACCCAAACCCCTACCGCCGTCTCCCCCAGATCCGGCCGATCCTCCATCCATCTCCCAGATCTGAGCCGGTGGATCTCCTCCCCACCGTCCTACGACCTTCCCTGCCACTATCCCAACCGCCGCCGCCGCCTCTACGCCGGCCATCCACTCCGGCGATCGTCAGCCGTCGGATCCACTCCTGTGAACCCTCAGCCAAGTTCCCTGTTTGATCCAACCAGCCACTTAGCCCTCCAACCACTTAACCCAATCAGACTTGATCCAATCAAGTCTAATTTCGATCAGACTCAATCCAGCCCAATCCAGTCAAGCCTGATCCAATTCCTTGAGCCAAATTCGATCCAGATTCAGCTAGATCAGCCAATTGGACTCAATCAAGTCCGATCAGGGCGATTCTGATCGATTGGAGCAGTAGAGACCCATTACGAGAGGATCACGAGTAGACCGCTCGTAACAACTTGGTATCAGAGCTCCGTTCCACCGACTGTGCGGTTCAGACCCTACTGGAAACTTCGCCACCATGTACGGAGTACCCCAGGGAAGTTTGGAGCAGCAATTCAAGATTCTGCAGTCCCAGTTGAAGCTCTGTTCAACTTTGAAGGAAAGACAAAGCAGAAACACGGAGCACACCATTAGAGAGTTGGAGCAGATCTCCAATCGTGGGTCGAGGCTAACTCAGACTTTGAGCCAGACTCCTATCCCATCTACAAAGATTGCAGAACCTGATCCCGAGCCAAGTCGGATTGACAATCCTATTACAACTCCGATAGCAATTCCCATTGTAACTCCGAGTTTAACTTCGTCAGACCCGGGTGAACACCCTCTAGAACCTTCCCATGATTTTTCTGGAATTTTACCTATTTTTCCAGATGTTTCCCGGGATATTCTCTCTCCTCCCGGATTGGCTCAAGCCGTGGCTCCTCTCCTACCTCGAGCCGTGGCTCATCCCTCTCCTCCAGCCCGGCTCACCATCGAGCCGAGTACCCTTCGTCCCGGCTCATCCGCGCCGACGGCTCGTCCCCGAGCCGCCACCCCCACGCAACTCTCCGACGCCGTCCTCTCCATCTATACACCGGGGAACCATCGGCGTCCTTCCCCGAAGCCACCGTGGCCGACCACGACCACGTTCGAAGCTCGGATCGGCGGAACCCAACTCCGGCTAAAGCCCCTGTTCCGGCGTCCTTCACTCCGCCACTTGCTGAGGTTGATCCCAAGATCAAACCTCACGAGAAAGGTCCCAAGACCTTCCCGTACCTTTTCCCGACGAGCTCAAGCACCGTCGCGGACTACAACACCGGCGATCACCGGCAACGAACTCCACCGCGCCGCCACCTTCAGATCCGCCGTGTTCGAAGCCCTATCCAGCGATCAAACCGTACGGATGGCATCGCCAGGTCCTTGCGAAGCTTCCTGTGCCATTGCCACACTCCGGCGACCTTGTTTTGCCGTTGATCCAGCTCCGGCAGCTTCTCAGCCGTCCGATCAAGACTGCAACTTGATCCAGCCGTTTGATCAGCATGATCTTCGATCGAGTGGTTCCGATCTTCGATCTGAACCTGATCCAAGAGTCCCCAGCAATCAGGACCATCCAGATCAACTCCAAGTGATCCAGATGCATCCTCAGCCGTTGATCAAGCATTCAAAGGTTGATATGAGCCATCAAAGGAGCTACCCTCCTTATTCCAATATCTCCTTCAATCTGATCAGATCTGATTATTATGGTAACACCGGTTTGGCTCAACTGACTCAAGTTCAGATTGACACCGGTAGAGCCAACCAAGTCAGACAGGTTTGGACCAGAGTACGACTCAGCACAGCTAAAGATTCAACTTGGTTCAACCAACTTCTAGCCCAGACTAGTGCAGCAGAAGCATGGTCCAGCCATCTTCACTTCAGATTTGTTACGAGCGGTCTACTCGTGATCCTCTCGTAATGGGTCTCTACTGCTCCAATCGATCAGAATCGGCCTGATCGGACTTGATTTGAGTCCAATTGACTGATTTGGCTAGCTGGATCGGATCTGGCTTGAGCTGGATCGGATCTGGCTGAGCCTGATTGGATGGGACTTGACTGGTTCAAGTCTGAATTGATCTGGATCAGGTTGACCAGGTTCAATTGGGCTAAGTGGCTGGATTGGGCTGGATTGGACTGACTGGCTCGGCTGAATCAATTAGAGTTGGTTGAGTTGAACCTGATTTGAAGTGGCTGAACCGGTTTGATCCAAGGGCTGAGAATCGCCGGAGTAGATCGCCGGCGTAGGGACGGCGGCGGCGGTCGGGGTAGTGGCAGGAAGGGTCGCCTCGAGGTGGGGATGAGATCTACCGGAGTGGATTGGTCGGAGGTGGGCTAGATCGGCGGGATCTGGGAGATGGACGGCGGAGGTTTGGGTTCACCGGCGTCGGGGACGACAGGGAGCTCGGCTGGGGCTTGGGACGTCGGGAAGATGGTCGGGAAAGGGTCGTGGGGAGACGAGGAAGGCTTTAGGGATGTTTTGGAGGTGGAATAGGGATCGGGCGTGGTTGATGGCGGTGAGGACGAGGGTCGGGTTGCCGGGGGAAGAGGCCGGAGACGACGACGCGGGCGATGGAGGGTATGGCCGGAGTCGTGGTGCCAAGGGGAAGAGGATGGCGGGTTTAGGTGGCGACGGGGGTGGCCGGAGAGGAGAGAACAGCGGTGAGCTAGGGTTTCGGGATAAAGGAGAGAGGAGGAAGGAGATGATGAACAGTAGCGGGTGACGTGGCGCTGACGTGGCGGTGGGGTCGCTGACGTGGCGGAGAGAGAAAGTGACGGGGAGAAAGAAGATGAAGGTGAAGGCGATGCCGGCTGCGGAGAAGATGACCGACGGGGAAGAAGATGGATCTATGGTAGATATCGGGTGGAATTTACTTTACTTCTACTCCTATGATATTCTACTCCTATGATAATTTATCAACTACTCTTAATCATTCATCTCATCATTCATCATCATAACCTAATACAAACTACTAAGGTCCTTTTATAGAGACCTTGATAGAGTCCTAATCCACTAGAAAAACCCCTGACCCAGAAAACCCATCCAGGACGGGGCGTGAGGGTCCTAACACTATTCATCATCAACCGGCGCAGTACAAGCGGAAAGGGTAGACAATTTAAACAAAAGTATTCCAGAGGCTAAGGTGATTTAATCATAATATAACATCAAGTCTGAGCTTCGAAATACATATTTATACCAAATCCCAAAAGATCTCCAAATGGTTACAACATATTATATATAAAGAAAAAGTACAACAGTTACATCCTCCAACAAAACCTCAGACGCCTCTGGATGTACCTGCGCCGCCAAAAGCTGAACCAGTCGGCTCCACCGAAGAAGGACCGCCGCCTGCACCTGCAAACGCAGCCCGGGTAGGAATGAGCAAAAAGCCCAGTAGGGTTCTACTCTACGGCACACTGAAGGGAGGAAAACAACAACAGTGTTGTCCCCCAGCCTAAGTCTAAAGGATGCCACGGGTCCCATAACCCACCGATGTCCCAAGGGTTCCTGTCATGAAACCTCTCTCCTGAACATGTTACCAGGAGGACCACGGAAACAGTAACATGCAGGCTCTAGCCCTTACCCAGCAGGGATACCACTGCCTGGGGACCACGTCGGGAACTCCTCGGTTGCATCCCTAGCTCTTGGCCTAGGAAGACAACACGACCTCTAAACCTCAAACAAAGATTCAAGCCGACTATCGCAATCCTCAATCATCCGAGATTCAGATCGACAATCACACCCTAATCCTGACTACCCAGCCACGGTCCTAAGGCTAGATCCGAGCTACCCGAGAGCCTCGGATCGGCGACCCAAGACATCGCCCGCCTAACCTCAAATGCCTCTAATGCATACAGATGCATGCAATGCTCAAGCACAGAGATAATAAGGTAAAAGCATGCAACAAGATGTTACTAATCATAAAGGGCTAGGCGTAGCTTCCAGCTAGCAAAAGGGTAAGCATAGCAAAGGCCTCAAAACATATAATCTATGCTAACCAAACAACATCTGAGCAAATCATGCAACACAGATATACAATAGTCTTCAGTGCACTCTCGCACCTGACAGACTAAGGTTCCACAGTTACCCCGCAGGTAACTGGCCACATTTATACAATAGCCCTCGGCATCGCCGGCAAGAGGCTAAAGTTCCACAATTCCTCATTAGTTAGCACTCATAGCTAGCTAATGGTTAAGCAACCAAAATAGCATTTAAATATCATCGGCCATGTGTTGAGTGCAAAACCATCCACAAATCCATCAAAAGGGCAAACCCGCGATTCAATTCTCAAACCCGATGGAAATCCTTTGAAAACTTCATCAAATCCCCCTACATGCTCCCCAACATGTTTAAATAATAATCCCCCTTCAAAACCAATCAAGAAACACCAGAAAATCAGGTTTAAAGAGTCACGGACGATGTCACGGTCGATCCACCGATCGACCGTGAAACCAAAACAAGGAAAACCAGCGAGGCGACGGTCGATCCGAGGATCGACCGCAGTATTCAAAGCCACGATAAAACCCGACGGTCGATGTCACGGTCGATCCACCGATCGACCGTGAGGCCAAAACAAGGAAAACTCAAGGGTGACGGTCGATCCATCCATCGACCCTGAGAAGCTAAAATCTCGACAGAGCCCGACGGTCGATGCGACGGTCGATCCGATGGTCGACCGTCAGGCCCAGGAAAAGCATGTTAAAGCATGACGGTCGATACACAGATCGACCGTCGAGCCTGACGGTCGATGCACCGATCGACCGTCGAGCTCCAGACGCAAAATATCAGAAATCTTAAATCTAAGATTTGGAGAATCAAAACATGTTAGAAATCAATCAAACTTTGCAAACGAATGTATCTTGAGGTGAGGGATCTAATGATACAAAGAAATCCAATTTTTGACGGTTAAATCCCATTTTAGGTCGGAAAACCAAAAACCGATGAAACTTCGACAATACGGAAATTAACGTTATAATACCGGATTTGTAAAGCCGGAATACAAGAATGGATCTACAGTACATAAGCAAAGAGATTCACAACCATTCTACTAAGTATACACAGCACAAGCATACATCCTAACCTAGTAGAACCCGATCCAAGGATCGAGGTAGAAACACCTACCTCAACAGCAAAGAAGCTCTCCACGCGTCCAGCCAACCTTGCCATGAAGATCCTCTACTCAAGCTCAGTCCTCCAAGCTTTAGCCCAGCCGGAGGAGAAGGGGAGAAGGGAGAGGAAGAGGAGCCGTCGGTGGAGAAGAGAAGGAAGAACCAGCCAAGGAAGAGAAAAATGAAAGGAGAGAAGAGAGGAGAGAAGAGAGGGGAGCGGGTAGGGGGTTGGAGCCAACTGCTCCAACCACCCTCCACTCACCAGGCCCTCTAATGGGCCGGATCCTCTAACGGGTCGAAAGCCCGCTCACGAGCCCGATAGCGAGCTCTAGCGCGCCCGAGCTGGGATCTTCCAATCCCAGACCCACCTAACCATTCTAAACAATCACATACATCAAACCAAGGCCGTGGGTGCAACGCGGGTGTGAAACTGACCGCCAGGGAGCATATTTACCAAAATGCCACTGGGGTCAAAAACAGCGATACGATCAACCGATCGCATCCCAGGGCCAACCGAGCCAAACCACAAATCCAGACCCTCGACCTAACACGGTCGGACCGGGTTGGAGGTACGGGTCCTCACAACCTATTACCCTTAAAGAAATTTCGTCCCGAAATTCAAGGGTAGGGCCGGAAAAGAAGAATCAACTAGTCCTAGTGGCACGAACGCCCACACAAGGGAAACTACCTGCTGGGGTCAACAGTCGGGGAAACTCCCGACGCACGCGATCCTCCTGCCCCCACGTCAAGTCCTTTGCACCATCATGCCTCTATCTGATCATCACCAACAGTACCGATCTGCATCTCAGCCTCGGCTCTCGTCTGCCCACAATCTGCACTAGCTGCTCTATGTAGGCGACGTCCTCCTCGACTATGATGTCGTCGTGTCTGATCATGTGGGACGGATACTGACTGTACTTCCTCAACACCGAACATGTGACAGTAGAACACGCCACTGACAAGTGCGTGAATAGGTCTGATCTGTAAGCAAACTCTTTGCTGCCAGCTGTGAACTCTAACGGCTGTCACCTCTGACCTGATCTGCACTAACCTGTCTACCTCAAAGGTGCAATGCTGGTGCTGAGCCGTCAACTGCGAAAGTAGGCAGACTCCGCCATGAGGATGTGCTCTCGTCGGCTGACGTCTGCATCAATAACGCGTGCTCTAAGCACGTCACCATGGATCTGAATGGTCCTCTCTGAACGTCTGCCCGTCTGTACCGTGAGATGCTGTGTTGGAAGTCAACGATGTGATCATCGGCTCCTAAGAGCTGTACTGGAATACGTCTGTGATCCTGGAATCATGTTCCGGAGTGATGAAAACTGAAGCATCACGCCATCTGATCACCTCTCTGACATGTGAACTGCTATGTGGCACACATACTCATCACATATGGTATATGTGCTGATCTGACCTCTGCATATGGTCTCTGAATCTGATCTCTGCATCTGATCCCTGAATCTGATCTCTGCAGCTGGTGTCAACCGAGCTGATGACGAAACTCATGATACACCTCCATGCCTCCTGGATGAACAGCAACAGGAGAGGAGTGAACCTCACGTAGGATGTCCTCCTGCAACTCTGGACCTACTACTCCACCTCTGGAGTACAATCAACTGTCTGCTAATGCCGTCAGGAATCTCTATAGGCTCGATGTCGTCATCGCTCCACGCCGCCATGGTCCTGGTACAGACTCTCGGAGTAGGGCTGCCTCGGCCTCCACCTCATATGGCCTCTGCTCTCAACCAACTCCGACTGATCCTCTGTGCGAAGGAATCTTCAGAAACACTCTGCCAGGAACTGAGAACTCCAAAGATCATCGCCTCTGACCTGAGTAGCTCTCTCGTCTGCTCTGTGCTAATCTCTCTGAGGGTTGTCTGATGACGTTTGGAATGGGGGATGGTGACTCAACAACCTCTGTTGAGTAATCAAAAGAACGGCCCAAACTGCCGTACTATGCCTCGAATGGTACTGCATCCGTATGGACTGATGGCTGCTGAAGAAGGCAAACTCCAACAAAGGAAGATACTCCTCTCAGCTGCCTCCTGCAATCTGGTGATGACGTCCGCCACGGTGTGCTTCCGCTCCCACTCTGATACTGGAAGGGGCTGCTATGGATCCGCCGGATCTGCAACACTGCTAACGAAGCACAATCTGCGGTCTGCTGATGCTGTCCAGCTCTCAGTCACGTGCCCGGTACCAACCGCAACATGGGTCTCCACGAGCTACGGATATATATACCCTGGGTCTACACCACTCTGGCGGGAGAGCTGGGATGCTGCAACCACCAAAGAGGAAGTCATCTGAAATCTGATCCTCGAAACCCGATCCAACTGACTGTCCATCTCCGATGAGCTGATAATCTGCCAAATCTGCTCTAGCCTCTCTAGCAACTGCTGGTGGCTATTACCCTTAAAGGCACTGACGCAGTGACTTTAAGGCAAAAGCTCCGGTCTCCTGGCCACTCTGGTCAACGGTCCCGCAATCTTGGAGATGCTCCTACTGAATCTCGAACACCATCTTCGACCTCTGCCGTCACACATCTGTGTCGAGCCCAGCTGAATCAACTGAAATGTCTGCCGCTGAGACTGCCTGTCGATCGAAACCTGCCTCTGAAGGCCAACACCTCGAGCTGGGAGCCAAATAATGCCGATACACCCTCGGCAGCTGCGATGCAAACGCCCAACATCGCTCGTGCTCCTCTGCAACGCGCCAGTAGGTGTGATGCTGTCGACGACGCCACTGCAACTGATCAGGATACGGCCTGAAGATCCTCTACATCACATCTGTGAGGATTGCTGGTGCGTCTGCCAGACCAAACGGCATCACTGTGAACTCGTACAGTCCGTACCTCATACGGAAGGTTGTCTCTGGGATGTCGCAGTCCTGAATCCTCAGCTGGTGTAGTCGATGCGAATGTCAAACTCTGAAGGAGTCGACAAGTCTCTCAACTGCTAATCCATCATCATTACACTGCAGCGGGCGTATACTCTGTGCTGCAACACTGTCCAGCTTTCTGAAGTCTATGCATCTGTGGAGGGAGCCATCCGCTCTGAGAACCGGAACACACTCTGAGGCAATACACCTGGGCGGAAGAAGTCTCGAGCTACTGACTCGGCCAACTGAGTCCTCGACTCTTCAAATGCTGCTAGCATCCACGTGCGAACTCGCAACGCTCAAAACCGCCCAAAGGAAACTCGACTTCGAGCTCGGTGCCCCACGAAGGCGACAATCAGAAAGCTCTTCAGAAAGGACAGCTGCACAAACAACAACAACAACACGAGAGAAAGCTGCTCTCCGGAGCACCCTCGAAAACAGCGGGGAGGGAGTCCGCCACAAGCTGGTGAACAAACCCCAGCTCTCGACAACCAGAAGGCGCGCCAACCAGCGACCTTCAACGAGAGCGAAACAACGCCGTCAGGTGTACCCTCGACACCTTCCCACGGCCAAAGAAGCACAACTCGGCAGGCAACCAACCGATGCAACCGAGAAAGCCGTCGAACCCCAACATGTACCACACGTGGGCGACGGACACCTAGAGGTCTCCAACCTCTAGCAAACGCCCCGACAAGAGCAACCAACCCAAGCTCTTGTCCCAATCAGTGGCTACTCCCAAAGCCACACCTGACTCCAGTCCCAAGCCAACACGGCTACACGGGGACGAGTCACAAGGGGGAAACACCCAGAGCCACAAGGAAAAACTCGAGCTACGAGAAGCTCCGAACGCTGAAAGCTGAAAGTCGAAGCTGGCGGCTCTGAAACTGGCTGCTCTGAAACTGGCTGCTGCTGAAGCTACCATCGGGAATCTGAATTCCCGCGTCTGCCCAAGGTACCTGCCCCAACTGAGGCACTAGTCCACCGCTCTGGCCCACGCCGTGTGTCACGCCCGACTGTTCTGCGGTAAACGCCCAGCGTCCCTCGCAACTAGCACCGTCGGCGGAAAAGACCCACAACGGCTAGCACTCGAGCACCCGGTGGAACACCTCTCAGTATGGCGGTCCAGGCTACCTCTCAAAGGACCGGCACGACGCTGCTGCCACGGTTGTCGCTGATGCTGAAACCACTGAACTCTGCCAACGGCTACCATGTCGTTCCTCAGAAGCAAAAACGACAACCCCGAAACTCACCACGACCACCGACCAACAGTACGGTGTCAACCCTCAAGTCATCTGTCTCAGTATCCGGAGTACAGTCTAGGGCGTCCCCCGCTGTCGCTCCAGCATACCGAGCCAGGTGATCCAACCAACCCGCGTGCTGCCACGCGGTGCGAGTACCAAGAACAGAGGAAGGTACTCCCAACTACACCACCCTCCAAGGGTAGAAGCCAAAGAACAGTACGCGAACTGTTCTCAACACACAACTAACAGTGTCCCTAGTGGCCCCGACAAGCGCCACTACGAATCGCTTCTTGGGAAGGCAAGAAAACAAAGGCTTCCCAAACAAGCGATACTCCAGGATGTCCAAAACAACCAGGATCCGGGACACCTCCTTCAATCAGTCCTCTACTGTCGAAGGATCTCCAACATCGCCCCTGGACCACAACGGGTCCACCTCTCAGGATTCCAAGAGTACAGAGGCAACACACGTCCAATCCCCTACTCGCTCATCTCCAGCACGGGGGGAGACTGTCAGGCGAGGGAACGGACGACACCGGCGTGCATGCACATCTCCCCCTGAGACGTCATGTCACAGCCGGAAAACAACGAAACAAGCAACAATCAATAAAGCGGAAACATATCACACAATCGCAAACAGCCATGCAAGGATGTTCTAGACCTAGAACTATCCCATTTCACACTCAAAACCTTAACCGCAAGCCTAATCCTATCCCTGGGACCTACAGCCTGCTCTGATACCAAGTTGTCAGACCCCGACCCAGAAAACCCATCCAGGACGGGGCGTGAGGGTCCTAACACTATTCATCATCAACCGGCGCAGTACAAGCGGAAAGGGTAGACAATTTAAACAAAAGTATTCCAGAGGCTAAGGTGATTTAATCATAATATAACATCAAGTCTGAGCTTCGAAATACATATTTATACCAAATCCCAAAAGATCTCCAAATGGTTACAACATATTATATATAAAGAAAAAGTACAACAGTTACATCCTCCAACAAAACCTCAGACGCCTCTGGATGTACCTGCGCCGCCAAAAGCTGAACCAGTCGGCTCCACCGAAGAAGGACCGCCGCCTGCACCTGCAAACGCAACCCGGGTAGGAATGAGCAAAAAGCCCAGTAGGGTTCTACTCTACGGCACACTGAAGGGAGAAAAACAACAACAGTGTTGTCCCCCAGCCTAAGTCTAAAGGATGCCACGGGTCCCATAACCCACCGATGTCCCAAGGGTTCCTGTCATGATACCTCTCTCCTGAACATGTTACCAGGAGGACCACGGAAACAGTAACATGCAGGCTCTAGCCCTTACCCAGCAGGGATACCACTGCCTGGGGACCACGTCGGGAACTCCTCGGTTGCATCCCTAGCACTTGGCCTAGGAAGACAACACGACCTCTAAACCTCAAACAAAGATTCAAGCCGACTATCGCAATCCTCAATCATCCGAGATTCAGATCACCCTAATCCTGACTACCCAGCCACGGTCCTAAGGCTAGATCCGAGCTACCCGAGAGCCTCGGATCGGCGACCCAAGACATCGCCCGCCTAACCTCAAATGCCTCTAATGCATACAGATGCATGCAATGCTCAAGCACAGAGATAATAAGGTAAAAGCATGCAACAAGATGTCACTAATCATAAAGGGCTAGGCGTAGCTTCCAGCTAGCAAAAGGGTAAGCATAGCAAAGGCCTCAAAACATATAATCTATGCTAACCAAACAACATCTGAGCAAATCATGCAACACAGATATACAATAGTCTTCAGTGCACTCTCGCACCTGACAGACTAAGGTTCCACAGTTACCCCGCAGGTAACTGGCCACATTTATACAATAGCCCTCGGCATCGCCGGCAAGAGGCTAAAGTTCCACAATTCCTCATTAGTTAGCACTCATAGCTAGCTAATGGTTAAGCAACCAAAATAGCATTTAAATATCATCGGCCATGTGTTGAGTGCAAAACCATCCACAAATCCATCAAAAGGGCAAACCCGCGATTCAATTCTCAAACCCGATGGAAATCCTTTGAAAACTTCATCAAATCCCCCTACATGCTCCCCAGCATGTTTAAATAATAATCCCCCTTCAAAACCAATCAAGAATCACCAGAAAACCAGGTTTAAAGAGTCACGGTCGATCCGGGGATCGACCGTGATACCACGGACGATGTCACGGTCGATCCACCGATCGACCGTGAAGCCAAAACAAGGAAAACCAGCGAGGCGACGGTCGATCCGAGGATCGACCGCAGTATTCAAAGCCACGATAAAACCCGACGGTCGATGTCACGGTCGATCCACCGATCGACCGTGAGGCCAAAACAAGGAAAACTCAAGGGTGACGGTCGATCCATCCATCGACCCTGAGAAGCTAAAATCTCGACAGAGCCCGACGGTCGATGCGACGGTCGATCCGATGGTCGACCGTCAGGCCCAGGAAAAGCATGTTAAAGCATGACGGTCGATACACAGATCGACCGTCGAGCCTGACGGTCGATGCACCGATCGACCGTCGAGCTCCAGACGCAAAATATCAGAAATCTTAAATCTAAGATTTGGAGAATCAAAACATGTTAGAAATCAATCAAACTTTGCAAACGAATGTATCTTGAGGTGAGGGATCTAATGATACAAAGAAATCCAATTTTTGACGGTTAAATCCCATTTTAGGTCGGAAAACCAAAAACCGATGAAACTTCGACAATACGGAAATTAACGTTATAATACCGGATTTGTAAAGCCGGAATACAAGAATGGATCTACAGTACATAAGCAAAGAGATTCACAACCATTCTACTAAGTATACACAGCACAAGCATACATCCTAACCTAGTAGAACCCGATCCAAGGATCGAGGCAGAAACACCTACCTCAACAGCAAAGAAGCTCTGCACGCGTCCAGCCAACCTTGCCACGAAGATCCTCTACTCAAGCTCAGTCCTCCAAGCTTTAGCCCAGCCGGAGGAGAAGGGGAGAAGGGAGAGGAAGAGGAGCCGTCGGTGGAGAAGAGAAGGAAGAACCAGCCAAGGAAGAGAAAAAAGGAAGGAGAGAAGAGAGGAGAGAAGAGAGGGGAGCGGGTAGGGGGTTGGAGCCAACTGCTCCAACCACCCTCCACTCACCAGGCCCTCTAATGGGCCGGATCCTCTAACGGGTCGAAAGCCCGCTCACGAGCCCGATAGCGAGCTCTAGCGCGCCCGAGCTGGGATCTTCCAATCCCAGACCCACCTAACCATTCTAAACAATCACATACATCAAACCAAGGCCGTGGGTGCAACGCGGGTGTGAAACTGACCGCCAGGGAGCATATTTACCAAAATGCCACTGGGGTCAAAAACAGCGATACGATCAACCGATCGCATCCCAGGGCCAACCGAGCCAAACCACAAATCCAGACCCTCGACCTAACACGGTCGGACCGGGTTGGAGGTACGAGTCCTCACATCCCTAGTTCAAACTAGAGTATTTAATTAGTAATTATCATTAGTCTTTTATTGAGTCCTAGTTGATTGTTAGGAATTAATTAAGAGTCCCTTTGAGTTAGGAAGTTGAGTTGAGTCAGAAACTTTATTACTTGCTAATTAAGTAAGGGGGTTTTTCTAGTGGATTGGGACTCTCTCAAGGTCTCTATAAAAGGACCTTAGTAGTTTGTATTAGGTTATGATGATGAAAGCATGAGATGAATGATTAAGAGTAGTTGATAAATTATCATAGGAGTAGAATATCATAGGAGTAGAAGTAAAGTAGATTCCACCAAATATCCACCATAGATCCACCTTCTTCCCCGTCGGTCATCTTCTCCGTAGCCGGCACCGCCTCCACCAGTGTTTCTCTCTCCACGCCAGTTTCTCTCTCCTCCACGTCACCGCCACGTCACCCCTACTATTCATCTTCTTCCTCCTCTCTATCCCGAAACCCTAGCCTCACCGCCGTTCTCTCCTTTCCGGCCACCCCCGCTGCCATCCAAGACCGCCATCGTCTTCCCCTACCTCCCACGACTCCGGCCATACCCTTCCCGTCGCCCTTCACCGTCTCCGGCGCCTTCCTCGGCAACCGACCTCCATCCCCTTCACCGTCAACCCCACGCCCGTCCCCGATTTCACCCCTAAACCCTCCTAAAACCTTCCTTGTCTCTCCACGACCCTTTCCCGACCATCTTCCCGACGTCCCAAGCCCCAGCCGAGCTCCCCGTCGTCCCCGACGCCGGTGAACCCAAACCCCTACCGCCGTCTCCCCCAGATCCGGCCGATCCTCCATCCATCTCCCAGATCTGAGCCGGTGGATCTCCTCCCCACCGTCCTACGAACTTCCCTGCCACTATCCCAACCGCCGCCGCCGCCTCTACGCCGACCATCCACTCCGGCGATCGTCAGCCGTCGGATCCACTCCGGTGAACCCTCAGCCAAGTTCCCTGTTTGATCCAACCAGCCACTTAGCCCTCCAACCACTTAACCCAATCAGACTTGATCCAATCAAGTCTAATTTCGATCAGACTCAATCCAGCCCAATACAGTCAAGCCTGATCCAATTCCTTGAGCCAAATTCGATCCAGATTCAGCTAGATCAGCCAATTGGACTCAATCAAGTCCGATCAGGGCGATTCTGATCGATTGGAGCAGTAGAGACCCATTACGAGAGGATCACGAGTAGACCGCTCGTAACACCTCCACTCTCTGAATGAGTCATGGCAAGCTCGCCTTTCTAGAAAGCAAACGGCCTCTGATCCTGCAGCTATCCAACAAGGTCGATATCATGACCTTAGAAAAGCATTGGCTGATTGCATGATCATTTTGGACAAGCTACCAAAGGAAGACTTTGCAGTTTTAGACCACAACATTCTTGAGAGATCGACTGCTGTATTCTTGGTGATTGATCCTGAAGTGTTAGGGTTTTCGTCTGAAGAAATAGATGACATCCAAATCATAAAATCAACAATTGAAAGCTTTGATGTAAAAAGGAAGAACTTAGTCAACGAGCTCGTTCTTGTTGGAGAACGTCGACAACGACGAGCATTCTTGAAAAATAAGATCAGCGATAGCATTAATAAGCTATCGACGAACTTAGATGCCATTGGCGAAAGAGAATCGGCCATTGCTAAAGTTGATGCTCAAATCAAGGAGCTAGAAGAACAAATTCTTCAACTTAAGACACAAAGGAACTATCTCGTCAAAGAGAGTAGACAAATCAACCAAGAAGGCAATAAAGATATAGAAGAATATGACGCCCTTGAAGCTGAATCTTCCAAAGATCGCCAAATTGAAATCAATGTTGAATTGGTCAAGAGCAAAAATTGGCTTAAAGCATTCAGAGACAATTCGCTCGCATCTCTCAACAGCTCTCTTTAAGGAGATAATTTGTAAATATTGAACTGTTGGCCGATCGTTTTTGTAATGAACATATATTTTGATATGCTATCGTCCATTTTTAAGGATGTTTTTCTCTTCTATTCTATTGTCTTATATTGACGGGTAATACTTTTTAAGGTATTGGCCATTTATCATTGATCGATGTAACCCACCATCGATAGTCTTTAGTTGATATGACCCATTTGGCAACACTTGATCTACCAGGTATGGTCCTTCCCAGTTGGGCGACCACTTTCCATATTTAGGATCATTCCTATCTATAGATAAGATCGTTTTCCAAACTAAGTCTCCTTCTTGAAATTCTTTTGATACTACTCTCTTATTATAGATATCGGCCACTTTCAATTTTTGTGCCTCTATATTTTCTAAGGCAATAGCTCATTGTTCATCGAGCTCCAAGAGATTGTACATTAATACTTCTTCATATTCTTCACTAGTTGAGCGATCTTGTTCTAAAACTCTGGGTGATAGAACATTTATCTCAGCCGGTAGAACTACCTCTTGACCATATACCAACTGATAAGGCGTAACCTTAGTGCTAGACTTAGGTGTAGTCCTATGTGCCCATAACGCTCTTAGCAATCCTTCACGCCATTGCCTTGGATTATCGTCCATCATCTTTCTTATGATTTACTTGATGGTTTTATTGGACGCTTCAGCTTGTCCATTCGATTGGGCATAGTAAGGTGCAGAATTGGCCATATTAATTTTATATTCGGCCAAAAAATTCTTTACCTTAGAGCTTACAAACATTGTTCCTTGATCGGACACAATCGTTTGTGGAATGCCAAATCTACATATGATGTTTTCCCAGATGAAATTTATCACTTGATCATCAAAAACTGTTTTTAATGGGATAGCTTCTACCCATTTAGTGAAATAGTCTGTTGCCACAATCATAAATTTGTGCAACATAGACGATGGAGGATATATCTTTTCTATAATGTTTATCGCCCAACATCTGAATGGCCATGGCTTTACAATGATTGATAACTCACTCGCTGGTGCTCGCTGTAATGGATCATGCCTTTGACACGATTCACATCCTTTTGCATATGTGGCACATTCCTCCCCCATGCACGGCCAATAAAAGCCACTGCGCATTATTAGCCAGCGTATTTTTATGCCAGATTGATGTGCCCCACAAACATCGTTATGTATCTCGGCCATTGTTAGTTTCGCTTCATCGGGACTTAAGCATGGCAATAAAATCCCCTCTGGGCGACACTTATACAAAACATCGTTTTGTAAAAAATAGTGTATCGCTTTAAGACGGATTTTTCTATCGACCTTAAGCGATGAATTTTGCAAAAAAACGATGATTGGGGTACGCCAATCTTGTTGACCATCGATTTGATTTATCTCAAATGAGCGATGAGATCGCTCTAAAGCAGACTGTATCGTACCATAACTGAAATCGGCCATGCCCCCCAAGTGTTTTAACATTTTATAGCCGGATGCTATTTGGGCGACGGTATTAGCTTCATCGTACTGTAGTCCTGGAACGAAAAGTAAGTCAAAATCGTTTAAATGATTTAATAATTGTAGAGCAATTTGATGAAATGGAATTAGTATATCGCTCTGGCATTTATAATATCCTAGTAGATGGTTTATCACCAATTGTGAATCACCTTTAATTTGCACATTGGACACTCCTAAGTCCAATAAAATTTCAAGGCCGATGATTAGCGCTTCATATTCAGCCCGATTGTTGGTGCATAATTGCGACAATGTATATGCAAAGCTATATTTGCGTCCAACAGGCGATAAGATTGTAATCCCAAGGCCTGCTCCATTGATAGTTTTAGAACCATCAAAGTACATCGTCCATGGAATGAGCGATATAATATTAATCTCTCATTCTAATTCTTTTGGGATATCTACACAAGGATAATCGGCTAAGAAATCGGCCAATACTTGGCCTTTAACAGCCTTTTGAGAGACAAATTTTATGTCAAACTCTGCTAAAGTTAATACCCAGTAACCAATACGTTGATGTAAAATTGGTCGAGAAAACAGGTGCTTCATTACATTATATTTAGAAATCAAGTAGATAGTTACAGTCTTTAAATAAGCTCTCAACTTGGTACACAAAATACAAGGCCAAACATAATTTTTCTATGGCCGAGTACTTTTGCTCATAAGATAATAATTGTCTACTTAAATAGTACATTGCTCTCTCGACTCCATCTTTTCTGTCTTGCGCCAAGAGACCTCCAATTGATCGGTATGCTGCAGCGATGTAAAGCTTCATGGGATCCTTCAACCTTGGCGACGCCATAATTGGTGACGTTACTAAGTACTTTTTCAAGCATTCAAATGCTTGTTGATGTCGTTCTTCCCAGACGAAGTCGTCTTCATTCTTTATTCATAAGAGCGATGAAAACTCTTGAGTCTTGCCTGCACAGTTAACAATAAATCTTCTAAAAAAATTTACTTGACCAAGAAACTTTTGCAGTTCTTTCTTAGTCTTTGGAGGACTAGCCTCAATAATAGACTTTGCTTTATTTTGGTCGAGTTCTATTCCTCACTGATGGACGAGAAAACCAAGAAAGTTCCCTGCTTGTACCCCAAATGCACATTATAAGGGATTTAATTTCAAATTATATTCTCTCATTCGCTCAAAAGCTTTGATCAATTGAGAAAAGTGATCGGCCATAACTGGTGATTTTATCACAATATCATCGACATAAACATCTACAAACTGGCCGATCATATCATGAAAAATCAAATTCATCGCTCGCTGATAAGTAGCACCAATATTTTTTAGACCAAAGGGCATAACAACCCATTCATAGCTACCAAGTGATCCTGGACATCTGAACACCATTTTATGAACATTGTTCTCGGCGATGTAAATTTGGTTATACCCCGAATAACCATCCATAAACGAGTATATTTCATGTCCAGCGGTTGAATCAACCAAATTGTCGACCGATGGCATAGGATATTCATCTTTGGGTGTTGCCAAATTCAAGTTTCTAAAGTCTATACATACTCTAAGTTTGCCATTTTTCTTCTTCACTGGCACTATATTAGAAAGCTACTCCACATATCTGGTTGTTCTAATAAAATTGGCATTTAACAATCGTTCAATTTCTTCTTTTTACTTCTGGGATTATATTAGGAGCAAAACGCCTTGGCGCTTGCTTGTATGGCTGAAAGTTTACTCGAGTAGGAAGTTCATGTTCGACAATATTTCTATCTAAGCCAAGCATTTCCTTGTAATCCCATACAAAACAATCCTTATATGAACGTAAAATGGCGATGAGTTCATACCTTACATTTTGGTAAATAAGCTTGCTGATGAAGGTTGGACGATGTTCCTCGTCGTCACCAAGGTCGATTTCTTCCAGTGGGTCTTGAGCTTGCATATTTTCACGTTTGCTATATGGGACTTCTTCATCATCTTCTTGGGGAATCTCCTTTAAACAGTCTAAATCATCCGTCTCTTGTGTGGTGAACGCTTCTACTTGATAAGCCACTATCTTGTCTTTTAAGGCCGTTATAGTGGCCCAACTTCTCTCAGGGTGTGAACCCATCACTGCGGCTTTGAGGCCAATAATCGGCCAGTTCTGGGTGTAAAGACCACTGAGGTTGGTCTTGCAAGATCGAATAATTCTGCCACGCGCTCCCTCAGCACGACACCATTTTCTGACACCACCTTCAGCGCATCGTCGATTTGGACAAACTGTAGTGGACCATAGTTGCAGTCATAGAAGGACGCTTCCACGGCATGAATGTCCATACTATAAGGCATATTGTCGGCCATGACGGACTCGATATTTCCATCAGCGTTCCATATTAATAAACATTGGTGAAGGGAAGACGGAACACACTGGCTGGCGTGAATCCAATCACGACCAAGCAAAACATTATAGTTGGTCGTTGAGTCCATGACAAAAAACGCTGTCGTTCTTGTAACACTTCCCACCTTGATGTCCAAAGGAAGAATTCCCTTTGCAGGGGCTGGGACTCCACTAAATCCTGTTAGCGTGATATCCGTTGGGATAGGATCGCTATCGGTCTTACCCAGCTTCTTCATCATTTTGGCAAGGATGACATTGACGGTTGCTCCGGTGTTGATCAAAACTCTGCTTACTGGGATACCGTTGATCTCGGTCTTAATATGTAAGGCCCGCAGGTGGCGTGTCATCGCTTCTGGTGGTTGATCAAACACAACTTTGTCTTGTCCTTGATGAGCCTCCGTGTGCGACTTGGACGATGACTGAGGTCGATTTTGAACTGTTTTGCCTTTGGCCTTGGCGGCAACATGGATAACTTCTGAGCTTTCCTGTCCATCCCATGATGGCCATTGCTGATCGGTGTGCTGATGTTCTCGATGTGCCTCCATTGCTTCTATGTCCCAACCAGTTGGAATGATTGGTGTGTCTTCGGCTTGCTGAACGTACTTGGCCACATCGCTCTTGGGAACCCATTTCTTTACAATAGGATCTCCATAACAGACTAGATAGTCGAATTTACCGTTTGGTTGACCTTGAGTGCTTATTGCTGGGTTGCCTGCCCTGTAAAGCTCCATCATGAGTTTCTTCTGGGAGATGTTCCTTCTCGCTGCTTCTTCATGGACTTTGATGGGTACCTCCACCTCTACCCACTCAACATCTTCAACCATTGCTCCTCCTCCTCATCGCCCCAGCCAGTTGGGACGATTGTTGTAGAGGCCGACGGAACAATATGGGCGACAACCTCGGTCTTCTTGACGAGATGCTTAACCTTCACATCTCCATAAACTCGCAGGTAATCATATCGGGCACTTGGTTGGCCACCTGGTTCAACTGCTGGATTACCTTCTTCATATAGCTGTCGCAGGAGTTGCTCTGTAGATATATTCCTCCTCTGAGCCTCTGCTACAACATTTAGTGTTTCTTCAACTTCGACGTATTCATCTTCATCGTCGAGTAGGTTCACTGGTGCTGAATCCTCGGCTTCATCGGCCAAGATAGCTGTCGCCTCTCCATCTTCATCGACCAGAGTAGCTGACGCTCTGTGAGGCCCGCTGGGTCTACCGTGGGACAAGATACATGCGCCTGGAGGGCGGGGCTGAGTCGGGTAGCCGGGTAAGCAATCCCACAACACCTGGGTATGGTCCGGGGTTCGATATAAGTATATAGTAAGCCCTTAATAGACACAACGCGTTTTAAAATCGTGCTGGCAGTGATCCGTCAGAAAACTCCAATGTTAAGCGTGCTTGCCTTGGAGCGGTCCCGGGATGGGTGACCTACTGGTAAGTTTTCCCAGATTTCTGCGGTGAGCCAAAAGCGGACAATATTGTGTCGGGTGTGGCCCTCGGGTGGATCCTGGTCGGACCGGGAGCCCGGGGTCGGGGCCCAGTGGAGGGCCGGGGCGTTACAGTATGGTATCAGAGCCGGTTCCTAGCCGGAAATTGTGCCTGCGAGGACGCTGAGCCTCCAAAGGGGGTGGATTGTGAGGCCCGCTGGGTCTATCGTGGGACAAGATGCATGCGCCTGGAGGGCGGGGCTAAGTCGAGTAGCCGGGTAAGCAATCCCACAACGCCTGGGTATGGTCTGGAGTTCGATATAAGTATATAGTAAGCCCTTAATAGACACAACGCGTTTTAAAGCCGTGCTGGCAGTGATCCGTCAGAAAACTCCAAGGTTAAGCGTGCTTGCCTTGGAGCGGTCCCGGGATGGGTGACCTACTGGAAAGTTTTTCCAGATTTCTGCGGTGAGCCAAAAGCGGACAATATTGTGTCGGGTGTGGCCCTCAGGTGGATCCTGGTCGGACCGGGAGCCCGGGGTTGGGGCCCAGTGGAGGGCCGGGGCGTTACACGATCCATCGTCAGCCATATCTGATATCTCTGAGTTACTCTCGACTGGACATTGTTGTCCTAGGCAGCTTGGCAGAATGTAGTTGTTGACGATGACAGAAGGGAGTGTTCCGAATCGAATCACTTGGTTCCCTCCTGCTTCATCGTCATCGTCCTTGTTTGGACAATGAAACTTGCTCTTAGACGACTCTGTTGCCTTAGAGACAACAACATCGTCTTCAATTTCCTCGGCGTCTTCAGTTTGAGTTGGATCATTTTCTTGAACTTGCTTGGCCCTCATCATCTGGCCATACTTCTTCTTGTATTGCCGATACTGGGTCCTCGTCATCTCCTCCACTGGAACTGATCGACGAGTGTAGCAATTGTAGTTGTACCATCTTCCCGGCTTATATGGCTGAGGCACAAAGTTCCTTGGATAAATATGAGGCTGACCTCGATTCCACTGCCATGGTTGTGGGCGATGGAATTTAGTCCCGGAGAATGGTGTCATCGGACGAGTGAGATCCCAGTGACACCTTGGGCAGACATGTGGAAGGGCTGGCTCCTTCCCTTTGTCTTGGCTGAGTCGGGCGAACACATCTGGGCGATTATCATCCTGAGTCTCGTCGATGACGATCTTGAACTTTGCCAACTTGAAGTTAGCCACATCAGTCAGCACCATCCCCACTGAAGCAGCTTTGGGAAATGGGTTAGCATCAACTCCCATGTGTTTGGTTGGAAAACCAATCCTATCGGAGTCAATCGCATCCAGCAAAACATTTCGGAAAGCCAAACATTGATTAGTGTGATGTGACCAAGCATTATGCCATTTATAATATCTTTTGTTCTTGATTTCATCAAGGATGGGCATAACATGACCATCTTTCAATTTGACTTGTTTATTTTTCAATAATTGATAAAAGATTTGATTGGCCTTTGAAATATCAAAAGAAAACTTTCTTACTTGACGTTTACCGTCTCTGACTACTTCTTTACCCTTAAGTTCTAGTTCAAGTTTGGCAAGTACTTTACATATATAAAGTTTTCCCTTTAACAGCTCGGCCAAACAAACGTCGTCCATATTGTAATTTTCTATATCGACGTCACTAACTTGATTGATTTCATAGTTAGTGTCTCTATAATAAGTCCCTTTGGACGATGTTCTCATTTGATTTTCTTCTCTTAATAGTTGCTCATAGCGTATAGCGCTAGTCTGCAATTGGAATAGATCGATGAAATCCCTATCTTGGAATTTCTTTTTAAGTTCAAAGGCTAATCCACTTTGAGCGATTTTTACAAATTCCCTTTCAGGCAAGGGAATAAAGCACTTACTTCTCACTCTTTTAAATCTTTGTAAGATTGACTCAGCATTCTCATCTGGCCACTGCCTCAACTGAGCTAAATCGGTCATTGTTATTTTTGGTTCTGACTTGTAAAATTGAGAATGGAACGCATGTTCCATTTGCTGTCAATTTTGAATAGCGTTGGGCGATAATTTAATGAACCAAGAGTAAGCTACTCCGGATAAGGAGTTAGGGAATAACCTAAGTTTGACAAAATCGTTCACTTCTCTACATTGCATGGAGAATTTCCCTATGTGCTCAATGGTCGATATTTCATCTACACCAGAGAACATGGTGAACTCTGGAACTTTATAGTTCATAGGAAGTGGGTACATCTGGGGGGCGTTTGGCTCCGGCGGATCCGCGGAATCCGCGGAATGGAATCCGCGGAATCCGCCGGAGCAGATTCCGCGAGCGGCGTCCCGAAAAAATTTCGGGACGCCGAAATTGGAATCCGCCTGAGACGGCGCCAAACGCGCGGATCCCGGTTCGCGGAATCCGCGCGTCCCCGGATCCCGCGGATTCGCGGGATCCGGGGCGCGCCAAACGCGCCCCTGGTCAACCCAATCAGGAGAAGGTTTTTTATAAGTTGGACGAGTAGATGGTCGTCCTAAACCTATTTGTTCCTGTAGAATTTCCGCTATTTGTTCGCGTATAACATCGGCCTGATTGTACAAAGGATTATTATATACTTGGTCATATTGCTCGTTTGGTTGTCGAGCATAATATGGTGGTGCTTCATATGGCCGATAGTTATTATGATAAGGAATATCGCCTATTCTCTGATTATAAAAATTATTCCCTACTGGCCGATTACCCTGGCCACCTAGTTGGCCAAAGTTATTCTATGAAAACCATTGGCCTTGGCCACCCAAGTTGTTATTTTGGCCGGTATTTTGGCCATTGTTTGGGAAAACAAAGTTCTGGCCATTAAGAGGAATGTTTTGAGGAATGTTATGTGGAATGTTTTGAGGAATATGGTCACCTATGATCAGAGGCATTCCACCTATTGGTATCCCTTGACTAAGAGGGACTCCATTATTTGGCGCTCCATGCGCCGGAGGAACAACACCGCCTTGCATCCCTTGAAGAGGAGGGATACCAATATTTGGTATTCCTCCAGGGGTTAATACCTCACCGTTGGGAGGTATTTGGGTCGGCGATGGAAACAATCCAGAGGTCTGGCCAACTAAATTAGGTCTTTGGGTATTGTCATTATTCATCGATGGCCGATGATGAGTTGAACTAGTTTGGTCAACTTGGCTATTTTGACCGATAAGGTTTTGACTGTGCAACGGATTTTGCAAAAGAACAAAACCATTATTACCGCTAGGTACAATGACTGTATTGGGCGGAAAAGGACGATTGTTCTGAGTTGTGTTTTGGCCGATTGGAATCATTGGCATTGTCGGCCTAACAACACTTTGCCCAGGATTCGCATGTGATAAGGTCGTGTTAATAAAGGTCTGCATGGTATCAATAAAAGGCCTTAAAGCAGTAGCGATGTGGCTGGCCATTTGCTAATTATTGGCATGCAAGGCCTCATCGACCATATTTTGTGCAGTACATGACGTTATATTTCCTGGATCAAGGCCACCTCTAGTCGATGTGTTTCCTCGCTCTACAGAACGATAGACCACCCTATCACGATATTCTATGTGCGGTGGGTTGAAAAGTGGACGAATGTGCGGTTGGTCGAAAGACGGAGGAATAACAAGGTCATTTTCACTAACGTTTGGAATTGGTTGCTTATCGCCGTGATCGGCGTTTCCACCACTACTGTTAGTATCCAACCCAGTCCTAGTAATGACCATACCGTCTGGTCCAATTTGACCGATTTCCATAAAGACTTGACACAATGTCCCATCGGGCGTGCCAAAAAATGTTAGAACAGAAATCTGACCGTTGACTGGTCAAATAGTCAAGGTCAAAATCTACTCCACACTTAAATATCAGATAGTTATGGTTAAGTTCTACTCCTTCAAACGACGTTCGAATCAGAGATGTCAAGTAAAATGGAAACCTAGATTAGACCTAATTTAATAATCTAATTAAAAGCTAATTATCTAGATTAACTTAAAATAGTCTAAATTAACCTACTAAAAGTATAAATTATCTAATATTATGAAATTAATTAAAGAAAGTGTTAAATATCAGCCTAAGTTGCTAAATCCAGGGAAAACGTATTTAAATCTATTCATTAATTTAATCTAATCTATGAAGTAAAAACTCCTAATATTAAATTAATCTAAGGAAATGCAGTAAAAAAAACATGTAAAAAATGTAAAAGAAATCATAACTATCTAAAACTAGATTAACCATCTAAAACAGTAATCTAGACTACTTAAAGCATAAAAGACTAACTAAAGATTGAAGAAACGATGCCATTATATTAACTAAATCAAATTACAGGAACAGTAAACATATTGAAAGAACAAAAGGAAATCCAGGCGCGCAGGCTCTGTGTTTGATTTGCGAGAGAGTTTACATAGTGAAAGAAAGAGGTATTTATACTAGAGCAGTTCAACTGCTTTGTCCAGCACGTTCTCCTTCGTCTTCCATCTTTCACTCTGAATGAGCCGCGTGTCCCATGTTCTCCAACATTTCCTCGTTTCTTCACTCTTTTCTCTGGCCGATGACGGCTACATCTGAGCGATAAGCTTCTGGCCGATGACGGTTGCGTCTGAGCGATAAGCTTCTGGCCGATGATGGTTGCGTCGGGTCGGTGAGCTTGTACATGTTACTTTGTTTTTCTTGATTGTTATCTTTTCCTATTCTGTCTCTTCATCGTCCAAAGTTGTTAACTTGCTGTCTTTGAATGAACTAAGTTTTAGCTGATGACTCGTTGTTGCTTTTGGCCGATAACTTTCTTATGTAAGAAAGATCATCGTTCTTGGTTAAAAATGTTATTATTGTTATATCGTTATCGCCCTTGACTGTTGATTTCTTTGTATGGAAACAATCATAATTCTTGATTGATAACTTTTCTCTTTTGGGCGATGATCTTGGTCGATGTTTTCGTTCTTTGTCCAACGATCTTATCTTTGAGCGATATGGCCCGATTAGTTTTGAAAGTTTGTCGGCCATATTTATTATGCTGACATGTCAACCAATGATTGGTTAGCCATTATATTGGTTAACAGTATTATCATCAGGGACCATAACAGCTAGAGTGATATCTCCACATTTCGAGACATCTATTTAAAATTGAGGATTGAGATAAACCTAACACCCAGTGGCGCTTGAGGTCCACGACCAAAACCAGGACCCCCAAATGCAAGACCACCCCTGCATCAATTATCAAGCAATTGAACATTAGGAAGAAGGAACACAAAATGGCACTCAACCTTCCATCAATGAAATAGCTTTCTGGAAGATCTGTAGAGCACAAAGCTATCAACTTCATGCAAGAAGGGGGAAACAAAATAATTATCTGCACTAATTTGCACCAGAGGATCGAAAAACAACAAGTAATAGACTACATTAAACTACTTTGTCTTCAAACAATGTCAAGATCCTCAATAGCAATAAACTCTGCCAAAGATGATAAAGAAAAATTACCGTTGGGTTGCTGGTGACACCTCTAACGCCGCTAGCAATCAATGGAAGCAAATCTGTCACTGGACGACAAAGGTTATCATACCAAGGAGACTGGCCCTGCTGCTCATAGAGATCACGAAGGGTCGTTCTCTTGCTTGCCGGTCCATTTTCATCTTCTTGAGAGGATCTCACACTGCATCATAGGATTCTATAGTCGAAGAAAAAATAATGCAGATATATCCTTGCAGCGAAATGGAAGACCTGGTTT